>JAOTON010001540.1:0-600000 GCA_034440635.1 Lepas anatifera
TCTCGTCGAAAATGCCATACTTTGCACACTGGGGCCCGGGCAGACCACAGGGGCCCGGACAAGCCAGAGGGGGCCCGATCAGACTAATAGGGGCCCGGGATACCACAGGGGCCCGCATGGCAAGCATGGCAGAGGCTGGTTGCAGTTACACGAACCGCATCCATGGCAGGCCCGTCTGCATCCACAGGGTATTAACTACTGGGAGTAGGGACCCGGCTGCAGCCACCAGGGGCGGGGCGAATGCGGTGGCCACCAGGGGGGCGAATGGGGCAGCCACCCCCTTAAACCCAAGAGCCTCTGAGGACGAAATGCCGCCCTCAAACCCTCCCCTCCCCAGGATGCGACGATTGGTCGCCCTTTGGGTGAAAAGTGCGCCCTTCGGGTGGCTAAGTGCCGCCCTGTCCCCTGAGGCTTTGCCCCTTCCCCTCCCCTTACCCAAATTCTAGATACATCACTGGCGGCCATAGGGGAAAAGATTCTCCAAGTCTTGGTATTTAGCCATCAGGGGAGCCGGACAGGGGATCATCACTCATTAGGGATTCAGCCTGACAGGAGCTAATAGCAAACAATCACTTCACTTGCCATTCAACACTGCGCATCGGAGCACGATTTGGATTGACACGAAAAGCCCAACCGTAAAATCCAAATCAGAGCCTAACGAAACTTTTCCAGAGTAGACACAAGCCGATTGAATCATAAGCATGCCAATTTTACTGTTCAAGGCAAACTTTGTGCAAATCATTCGCCTCGGCGAATGCGACAAGAGAGCCAGGAGCATGCCTTAGCTTCCTTCGCGCTGCGCTGACAAGCCCGGGAAATTAAGAGGCTACCATTCGCCGGCGGACACACATTATTTAACCCTGATTTGACGACAAGATTTGATAAACTTTTGACAGACAAATTTAAGAGACTTAAATTTGTCTGTATTTAAAATTCCACTAGAACAAACAAAAATGGAAAACTTCATGCACATTTTTGACAAAAATGCCTAGAAATATATAAACGAAGAAAAGTAGTGCCGGCGGAGAGAAGCAAAAATAACAAACATCTCAATTTATTAAACCAGTACTTATCGGAACGGGCCCGGCTGCGCACGGTGGGGGATGGTGAACTACAGGGGGTCGTAAGCAAGGCAAGGAGACCGGCTAGAGTCAGAGGAGGCCTGGGTAGCCCAGAGGAAGCCTGAAATTATAGCACGGGTTCCCGGATACAGCGAAGTGGGAGGAGTGGAATCAGGGGCGGATTCAGGCCGATGGTGGGGGAGGGGGCCAACGGGGCCCCAAATCGTGAAAAAAACATATGGTTTTTGTTTGAAGAAAATCCGTAAAAATTGGTAAAATCGGGGGATTTGGGGAGGGCATCAAATCCCCCAATTTTACCTTTACCCCTGGATCCGCTAGTGCTGTGGTTCCTTGCAGACCACAGGGACACGGACAAACCATAGGAGCCCGGGCAAATTGCAAGGGGCCAGGCAGACCGCGGGGGCTGGGTAGACCACAGGGGGCCCGAGCAGACCACAGAGGGCCCGGGCAGACTAAAAGGAGCCCAGACCGCCCACAAGGGGCGCGGGCAGACCACAGGGGCCCGGACGGACCACACAGGACCCAGGCACACTACAAAAAGCCCATACCACGTACAAAGGCCCCGAGCAGACTAAAAGGGGCCAAGGCAGAATACAAGGAGCCCGGTTGCAGTCACAGAGGAATCAAAAAGGTCCCGAGACTGCCAGAAATAGGACCCCGGATGCAGTCAAAATGGGCCTGAGAATATCGTTAGGGGCCCGTTTGCGGACACAGCGATTATGGGTGGCCCTAAAGGGGACCGCACCCAAGCAAGCATGCCAGGGAGCCCGACCGCAGCCACAGCAAGCCCAGATAGACCACGGGGCCCCGCACTCATGGCAAGGGCCCGTCCGTGGCATTAGAGGACCCGCGCCTCCTGGACCACAGGGAGCCCGGTTGCAGTCACAGGTCCCGGTTGCAGTCACAGGGCCCGGTTGCAGTCACAGGGGGCCCGGGTGGATCACAGGCGCCCGGTTGCGGTGACAGGGGCTCGGGCGGATCACAGAGGGCTCGGTTGCAGTCACAGGAGCCCGGGTGGATAACAGGGGGCCGGGTGGATTCCAGGGGCCCGGTTACAGTCACAGGTGGCCCGGTTGGACCACAGGGAATCCGTTTGCAGTCACAGGGGCCCGAGGGATCTCAGGGGGCCCGGTTGCAGTCAAAGAGGGCCCGTGTGGATCACATGGGGCCTAGGATGGATCACAGGGGGCCCCAGGTGGATTACAGGGGGCCTGATTGCAGTCACAGGAGGCCCGGGTGGATCATAGTGGGCCCGGGTGGATCACAAAGGGCCCGGTTGCAGTCATAGGGGGCCCGGTTGCAGTCACATAGTGCATGGTTGCAGTCACAGGGGCCCCTAGTGGATCACAGATGGCCCGGTTGCAGTCCTAGGGGGCCCGGGTGTATCACAGAGGGCCCGGTTGCAGTCACAGTGGGCCGGGTGGATTACAGGGGACCCGGTTGCCGTCACAGGGGACCCGGGTGGATCACAGATGGCCCGGGTGGATCTTAACTGGCCTGGTTGTAATCACAGGGGGTCCGGTTGCAGTCACAGAGGGCCCGGGTGGATCACAGAGGGCCCGGTCGCAGTCACAGGGGGCCTGAGTGAATCATAGGGGCCCGGTTGCAGTCACAGGGGCCCCGGGTGGATTACAGATGGCCCAGTTGCAGTCACAGGGGGCCCGGGTGGATGACAGGGGGCCCGGCTTCAGTCACAGGTGGCCCGGTTGGACCACAGGGAATCCGTTTGCAGTCACAGGGGCCCGGGTGGATCTCAGGGGGCCCGGTTGCAGTCAAAGAGGGCCCGTGTGGATCACAGGGGGCCCAGGATGGATCACATGTCGCCCCGGGTGGATCACAGGGGGCCCCAGGTGGATTACAGGGGGCCCGGGTGGATCAAAGTGGGCCCGGTTGCAGTCACAGAGTGCCTGGTTGCAGTCACAGGGGCCCCGGGTGGATCACAGATGGCCCGGTTGCAGTCACAGGGGACCCGGGTGTATCACAGGGGGCCCGGTTGCAGTCACAGGGGGCCCGGTTGAATCATAGGGGGGCCCGGTTTTAATTACAGGGGGCCCGGGTGGATCACATGGGGCCCGGTTTCAGTCACAGGGGGACTGGGTGGATCATAGGGGCCCGGTTGCAGTCACAGGGGGCCCCGGGTGGATCACAGATAGCTCAGTTGCAGTCACAGGGGGCCCGGGTGGATGACAGGGGGCCCGGTTTCAGTCACAGGGGGCCCGGGTGAATCATAGATGGCCCGGTTGCAGTCACATGGGGCCCGGATGGAGTCACAGGGGCCCGGGTGAATCATAGGGGGCCCGATTGTAATTACAGGGGGCCCGGGTTGATCACAGATGGCCCGATCCCAGTCACAGGGGGCCCGGGTGGATGATAGGGGGCCCGGTTGTGATCACAGGGAGCCCGGGTGGATTACAGGGGGCTCGGTTGCAGTCACAGATGGGCCGGGTGGATCACAGAGGGCCCGGTTGCAGTCACAGGGGCCCAGGTTGGATCACAGATGGCCCGGTTGCAGTCACAGGGGGCCCGGTTGGAGTCACAGGGGCCCCAGGTGGATTACAGGGGGGCCGGTTGCAGTCACAGGAACCCCGGTTGCAGTCACAGAGTGCCTGGTTGCAGTCACATGGGCCCCGGGTGAATCACAGATGGCCCAGTTGCAGTCAAAGGGGGCCCGGGTGTATAACAGGGGGCCCGGCTGGATCATAGGGGCCCGGTTGTAATTACAGGGGGCCCGGTTATAATTACAGGGGGCCCGGATGGATCACAGAGGGTCCGGTTGCAGTCGCAGGGGACCGGGTGGATCGCAGAGGGCCCGGTTGCAGTAACAGGGGCCCCGATGGATTACAGTTGGCTCTGTCCTAGTCACAGGGGGCCCGGGTGTATCACAGGGGCTCGGGTGGATGATAGGGGGCCCGGTTGTAATCACAGGGGGCCCGGGTGTATCACAGGGGTCCGGGTGGATGATAGGGGGCCCGGTTGTAATCACAGGGAGCCCGGGTGGATTACAGGGGGCCCGGTTGCAGTCACAGGTGGGCCGGGTGGATCACAGATGGCCCGGTTGTAGTCACAGGGAGCTCAGGTGGATGACAGGGGGCCCGGTTGCAGTCACAGGGGCCCGGGTGGATCACAGGGGGCCCGGCTGGATCACAGGGGCCCGGTTGCAGTCACAGGGGTGCGGATGGATCAAAGAGGGGCCCGGTTACAGTCACAGGGGGCCAGATAGATTATAGGGGCCCGGCTGCAGTCACAGGGGGCCCGGGTGGATTACAGGGGGCCCGGTTGCAGTCCACAGGGGGCCCGGGTGGAACACAGAGGACCCGGTTGGATGACAGGAGGCCCGAGACTGCCGGAATTAGGGACCCGGCTGCAGTCAAAGTGGGCCTGAAAAAATATCGTTAGGGACCCGGTTGCGGACACCGAGGTTAAAGATGGCCCACAGGGCACCCGCAAGCATGCCAGGGAGCCTGGCCTCAGTCAAAGCTAGCCCAAGTAGACCACTCAGGCCCGGAATCGTGGCAGGGGCCCGGCTCTGTCCGCAGGGGCCCGCAACTTGGGATTGGGGGGCCCGTCGGGTCATTGGGGGGGCTTCTCCGAGCATTGGGGGGCTCGAGCCCCCCAAATATATGGAAACTTGCGCCCCTGTCAGAATTATTTCATTTCAGGTCAATGTTGAAGCCAGTATAGGTCAAAGAAGGCTCCCATAGGCTTACAACAGCGCCGTGTACGTTTCCCTCTTAAGACTTCTTACTCAGCGAAGCTAGAGCAAATCTTTATACATCACTGGATTCCTCTCACAGCGGAAAACCGAAAGATGTTTAGTTAATATGATATTGCTAGGCCAAGTGATAATAGCCTAACAACGACCTAGGGCAGGGTCACAGGGTGACCCGGTATGGTCATGTTGCAAATCAATCGACTCCCTGTGACAAGATAAGCGCAATGCGAGCAAGACCCTCGCGTTGAGTGCCAGTCTTGTGTCGGTTGTCGACTTTAGATGTAACCTAGGGCGCATGAACACTGATCCTGTCGGAAAAATTATATGTAAATTAGGCCCGAATCTGTTTATCGAATGCATATTATGATGGCTCCTCAATGGGATGGTGGTGCGCATATGTGTCGCCATATGAACATGCGTGTTTGTATTGAAAAAATGTATATATATATATATATATATATATATATATATATATATATATATATATATATAAATACATCCCCCAAAAAAGATGGAAGCTTTAGCTCAATTCAGTGAGAAGATATTGGCAATATAATCAATGTATGCTACTGTGACCTCACATGACCTTTGAGAGGCTAGATGGTCAAAAACTCAACTTTATGGTCAAGATTGGAGTAATGATACACGGTTTGGGGATTTCCAAGTTGATCTCTCCAGTATTTCCTGAAAATGAACCTTTCCTATTTTTGCCGGGAACTCATAATGGGGTGACCCAAAAATTTATTCCACCTTGGGTTCACAATGTGAGGATTCGGAGAAAGAGGATCTGTAGGCTCAAACGACGTTATCATATTGGGAAATAGCAATATTGCTCCCTAATAAAAAATAGCTTTAATCCGTCTAATTTCTCAGCTAACACACCTTCGTGGTTACTGCATGGTAACCATATGGGCTCCTCATCACTTTCCGCGTGGTGCCCTCGTGGGGTGACCGCGAGGGGCCCACGCGGTTTTGGAAGATATTTCCGCGTGGGGCCCGCGTGGGCCAAACCAAGTGGGATGACCGCGAGGTAACCTTGTGGGATAACCGTATGGTAACCGCGTGGGATAACCATTTTGTAACCGTGTGTGATAACCGTATGGTAACCATGTGGGGTGACCATGAAGTAAACGTGTGGGATGACCATGTTGTCACTGCTTGGGATGATCTCAAAGTAGCCAGATAAAATAAAATAACATATATTTTCATGATTACATCATATTGATTACCCTTATGCAGACTGCGTCAGATGACCTCACGGTAATTGTGAGGAATGATTACTTGGTAAGTATGCCTAAAATAAACTACGTTATAACACATTCATCAAGCACAAAAAAGGATTACTGCGCTCTGAGTTGTCCAGCCACTGTTTGAATGCAAGACATTTTAAATGTTGATGAACTTTTGCTGGCCCCTCACAAAGGTACCAAAGATAGAAATAACACGTATAATTGATGGCTTCTGGTGGTCATTTCCTAATGATTTCTGGTGGTATTTCCTAATGGTTTCTGGTGGTCATTTCCCGATGGTTTCTGGTGGTCTGATGGTTTCTGGTGGTCTATGGTTTCTCTTGGTCTGCTGATTTCTGGTGGTCGCTTTTTTATTATTTCTGGTGATTTGATGGTCTTTGGTGGTCGTTTTCTGACAGTCTGATGGTTTCTGGTGATTTGATGATCTTTGATGGTCGTTTTCTGACAGTCTGATGGTTTCTGGTGGTCGTTTCCCGGTGGTTTGGTGGCTTCCAGCGTTCTGTGATGGCCTCCAGTGGCCTGTAGTGGTTTCCAGCGGACCACTGCATGAGGTTTTCCGAAGATTCCCCCTTCGTGTCATGTGCCTCCGGTATTCATCTGTGCAAGAAGAAAACCACATGAATATGAAAATAACACCAGTATATTTATAGAGACATTACAGACAGAGACGTAGCCATGCATTTCAAATCCACGACAAGCAAACACGAGTTTCATAATAGCATCAACTAGTCACACCAAGGAACGTTAGGTGGGTTATTCGAATGTGGCTCCAATGGGCCCTCGCACTCACGCCGGAAATGCTCTGCATCAGAATATCTTGGATGTTTGACGAAGGTAGCAGCTCCTCTTGTCGTATCCGCACTGTATTTGTTCCCTTATTCTATCTTAAATCCTACCTTACATTGTCAACAAACGCAGCCTTGCCCTGGGCCTGTTTTTAGCAGTGTACCCCGCAGTACATATCATCAAAATTTACGGACGCTTCACCACAGTATTACCGTTCCACCTGACCACTTCCCTCCAGCGACTGACGGTCCCGCTAATTCCAACGGAATGCGGCCATACAAAAGACAGCCGGCCCCCGCGCAAACGCCTGAGGCACGGTCGGGCGCAGAGGAGAGACGCGGCCCCGGCAGCGCGCTCCCGAGCACCGGTGCTAAAGGGGTGGAAACGGAGCGCGGCGGCAGCATGACTGCGAACTCCTACGTGCTCCCATAGGCATTCGCTTCTTCGACAAATTATAATTTGTGCACAAACTCATGCTTGTTGAGACCATGCACATACTTTGCCTGTGTTCATGATACCTGGGGGTTTGAAATTCAGCCGCTAATGGTGATGTAACAAAGAGTTTAGAACAAAAGCTAACTTAATTTTCATCGATAAGTGGATCCGGGATTTCCGATCAGGACCGCAACACACATGGTTGGGGGGTGGGGTTGCGACTTTTGGGCGGTAAAATCTACAGTGAAGGTGTCAATAACCACATCCTGGGTGAGGGGGGGATGGAAGTGACATTTTAGGAAGGAGCGGTCCAGGTCAAGGTCGAACGTCCAGGTCAAGGGATTAGCTTAAAATATTTGAAAAACACAGCCGCCAAGTAAAAACAAGCACATCACCTTGGACCTTCACCAATACCGTTACCATACCCTCTAAAACCACGTGGTTACCACATAGTTTGCCCACATCGAGCACTTGCCCGTCTGAGCCCACCTTCACCCTCATCAGCCCACGCGGGGCCCACGCGGGTGTGTTGACTGGGTTCGGTATTTCAAGGACCTGATGAAGCCCGTTCACTTCCATTTCCGTTCACGAGGCTGCAATGATCTCACTATGAACGATCCTGACCATGATTCCATAGTTTCATCCTCTGATACACAGGCGTGATTCGGCAAAAAGGATTTCACACCCACCCCGGTCGGCCTCCGAACCACCTTTGCCCTGGTGGGGGTTTTCAAACACTCCCCCTCAAAATCGTTTCCTATGCGGACTAGCGAAAAGCGCGAAAGATGTTGGATAGCTAATAAAAATTCATGAAAAACTACATTGGTCACTTTTTGGCTCAGGTCAATATTGAGGTCATGACACGTCAAAGAAGGTTGCATGTTAGGGTAGAGCTTTAGGACTCTAGTTTCTGACAAAGTTGGGTTAGAACCATTTTGTAGGCACCATTCTCTTCATTTCGTCACGGCAAATGGAGTTATGTATAATATGACTATGCTAGGTCAAAACGCAAAAATTACCTTACCTCAGTTCAGGTCAAGATCATTTTTTTAACCTAGCATAGTCAATACGCATATCAATCGACTCGCAATAGCAATCCAAACGAAATGGTATCAAAACATAAGTTGTACCATCATTTCCTGCAAAGTTATTGACCCAAGTCTGAAAACTGTTTAAATAGCCCCAGATGACCTCTCAGAGGTCACAAGTCAAAATTGCAGCATGAACCTGAAAAGTGGCCCAGGATACTACGGCTTGGAGAATACGAAGGTATTCTCAGCTGTATCTACACAAATACAGCCCTCTTTCTGTTTTCCCCACGTATTTCCAATAGAGAATACAATCCGTGCCTGATTCTAGATCATCGATATGAAAAACCCCGGAATGTATATTATGGTGCTAAAGCATACATTCCAGGACTCCCTCGGTGCTCACACGGTTGACCAATTATGTCGTATAAGTTTCAATTCAACAGATTCACCCATTTCTTACTTACATACACCGTCTTAAAACAATTTGAGATGAGGTCACTTGACCTGCACTGGTGGTCTGACCTGGGATGACCCAGCATTGAAATTTTTAGTGAAGTTGCGAAATTGACCAATGATAAGGTGTGCCAAGTACGGCGGCGTTTCGCACTGTCATTTTTTTCCTGCCACCCGGAAAACCTGAGGGGGTGTTCAAACACCCCACACTGGGGTGAGGTTTAATGTATCAAATCTTTAGGCATGCCTTGCCACTGCGATAGTTGCCTGTTTCATTCAAACATCACACGTGAATGATTAGTACTCGGGCTTTTGTAGTTGAAGAAAAGGATGAAGTGCAATTTTCGCACTTGCACAGTTTGTTCTTGATTAATTTCGCAGCTTTTCTGAGGTCTAGGTCATCCTCGGTCAGGTCACTAGACAAGGTCAAGTAACCTCAACTTAAATATGCTAAAGCAGTCTGTAGTCACGGACAGTTTCAGTGCAAGTTATAGCATCTGCAAGTTATATCAAATCATAAGATCACCAAATGTGACAGTTCGTGGTGGCAGGTTTTTTATAGATGAGCTATCGCTAGGTCAGCACTATAGCCTTTCTATTACGATGAAAGTTGAAATTTTGGGAAAATTTAAGATCGGGTAGAAGAAAGGAGTAACAAAGCATGTACGCTGTTGCCTTACACACCTCCTCCGCCGGTACTTCCTTGACACAAGTAGGTATCGTTAATGTGACACCAACCAGCTTCCGACTGGTTCCAGCAGAAGGCAGTGTAGTGGCTGATCTGGTGCTGCCATGGTGTGCTACCACTGCGTACAGGTCAAACACAAGGCTGCCAGATATCTGCGGATGCCCGAGTGCCATCCCACTGAGGTCCAGGTCGCTGAGGGGAAAGTGACATGACCGAGGGCTTGGCGCGATGTGCTGCCGCTATAGGTAGAACGCTTAAGTTGCATAATCACCACAGATGGCAGGCACCAGGCATCGAACTTAAGTTGTTAACTGGCCTATCTCCTCGAATCCCGGATGCATAAAATAGCAAAAACACAAGGAATATATATTAGAACACAGCCCTTCCTCAGAATCTTCAAGAAATGTAGTGATTGAAGAAGCTCTTGATCATGGTGTGAGCTGAGGCCTGGAATTTCAGATTTCGCTAAATTTCAGAATAATCAATAAGGTTTTGTTTTTTGTAAACAAAAGCTTATTTCTGAATCACATTTAAAAAAATGTGATTCAGCTTTTATTTTTTATCACTGCGTTTGGATTGGTATTGCAAGTCGATTGATATACAAATATTGACTATGCTAGGCTGAAAAATGATCTTGAACTGACATGAATTCAGGTCATTTTTGTGTTTTGATCTAGATTTGCCGTGACAAGAGGAAGCGAGGAGTGCCTAAATAATGATTCTAACTCAACTCTGTCAGACGCTAGAGCCCAAAAACTTAAACTCAAAATTCCACTTTCCTTGACCCGTCATGACCTCAATATTGACCTGAGCCAAAAAGTGACCATATGTTTTTTCATGAATTTGTAAGAGCTATCCACCAGCGTTCACGTTTATTTCGCTATCCCGCATAGAAGCCGAATTCGAGGAAAGTGTTCAAACACCCCCACCTGAGCGAAGGGGGCTGGGAGGCCCACCGGGGTGCAGGTTAAAGTAAATGCTCTACCACCATCCATTACTACGTTATTCAGTTTTAGCTATTTTCCCATCTTTTTCCAAAGGAGAGATCATGGCTCATATCTGCTCTTAGGTCATCGATATACAAATATCGGAACATGTTTTGTAGAACTCGGTTGGGTTATTATGTGATATGAGTTTCAATCACATAGGTTACCCTGCTCTGAATTATGTTATTGTAATCCCTTTTTTAGGCGAGGTCACTTGATCTGCATTGGTGACCTGACCTTACCTGACTTAACCTTAAATTTTATCAAAAGTTGTAAAAATGGTCAGAGCGTTTGTATGCCATGTACGGCGGCGCTACGCGCCACTGTTTTTATCCTGTCTTCAAAAACCCAGGGGGCGGGTATCCGCCCTCTGCTAATGCGCCTATTAAAACGCTTTTTTATTAGTTGACGCAAACACGCGCTAAAGGTTTTTTCTCATCAAATTTTTGCTTTCTTTTTGGTGAAATCGTAGGGACCCTTTTCGGCGCAGCCCTCCCCCTCTGAGTGAAATCCTAGCTTCGTCCCGATGTTAAGCTGTATAAAATATCCATAGATTTGTTTTAATATTATTTTTCAAAAACTTTCGATAGAGAGCATAGAAAGCTAATTGGTTAATTATTGGCAGTATGAGCGGAATTACCCTCATTTTTTAATTGGCTTGATATTTGCTATCTTCCAGGATATCGGGAATTTACAATTCGGATTTTTTATTGAACAGTTTGGCTCAGGGTTGACCTATTGTACCGCACTTCGTTTTATGATTTGAACAGGGATTTCGTCAGGGCCCGTTGTTTATTCTGGTTTAGTCCGTGAATTGTTGTTAGCACTTCAGGTCCTGGCCCTGCACTTCAGGTCTTCAGGTGAATTATTGTCAGCACTTCAAGTCCAACAGATCCTGTCAAAAATCAATCGCATATGATAACATCACAATGCTGCCACTCATTGCACAACAACACAAATACTGGTTCCGGACTGCCGACTGGAGAGAGCGTGGTCCGGACCAAGAGATGTCACTCTCGGGCGGAACAGAGCTAAAAAAGTCGGGCTCTCGGGTCATAAAGTGCCCGACAGATTTTAGGGCACGGTATGGTCTTGCGACAGATCTTACAATCTGTGAGAAAAAAATCTTGAAAGGAAGCAGAAAATATTTTTTGTTCTAAAAAAACTCAATATTAGAATTGTCACCTCTTTCACTCAACAAGTTTTTCATGAATTTGCACCTCTCCCATATCAAGCCAGTGTGCGGCAAGAACCGATGGAAAATCGAGGGACTTATGAATCGAGAGACCTTTGAATAGAGGGCCTTATGCACAGAGGGCCTTTTAAACGTCACCCAGAAAATCCTCTGCTGGAAAAATTCCTTCACCGGCCTGTCGGGCCCGATTTGTATTCCATAGCACGCGACAGCTTGGCCCGACAGGCCACCGTAAAGGTAAAGGCGACAGGCAAAACAGTTTTTTCCTTCGTTTCCTTCGTTTGGAAGTACGCTCAACGCTGCCGCAAGGGCGCTGTTTGAACAGCGCCCTTGCGGCAAAGCCGGTGTAAAAGGTATCTTTGGTTTGAAGAAAAGCAGCCCTGCGGTTTGGTGTGTTGCCTTGTGGATATGGTGGAGGCCAAGGCCCTAGAATCCCGTGGTGTGGTGGAGGCAATACGTTGCAAGGTTGTGTTTTTGATTATTTTTCTCTTGCACTACTTTGGTATACATCTTGAGTAAACTGGTTGAGCCTGGATTTCATCGTCCATAGTTGAAGGGCTGATAAATGGCTCCGATTAAGCTGAAGCCCCTTCCACCGTCCCGTGTCAAGCTTAAATGTGGATTTGAGGGATGTGGGTATTTTGGCGAGAAACGTTTTTTTAAGGAGCATCAGCGAATCAAGCATTCTGGGCTGCCCTGCAAGTTCAGGAACAGTGGTTTTGGCCAAGGAGGTCGTTTTGAAGCATGGATCAAACAGCGGGCAGATACATACATACATACATACATTTATTTCGGTTATCAACAAGTACAATGACAGTTCTGATATCTATCGATTGGCGCAAAAGCGTCTAGCGCTTGACTCTTGGCGCCTCTCGACAACATTGGCGAATTCAAGTGCCACGGTCGCACCACCCTTGGCCCATGGCCGCTCACCCGACAGTCACACACAGGATACCCACAACGGCGTCGGAGTCCTTTGCATAAATTGTTCAAGAGTTCAATGTGAGAATCTTTTGGTGTTTGATATGAATTTCAGGGTTTCTTTCGCTATCGCTCGATTTGTGTCATCGTTTCCATTTCCTCCATGCAGCAGCATCTTAAGTTTTTGTTCAGTTGATAAATTTGAAAATTCTGTGGCGATTATGGTCGATATATTTCGGTGGAGGACATTTCTCTGCACTGTATAATTTACGCAATGAATAAGAAAATGTTTCGTATTTTCGTTTTGATGACCACAGCTGCAGAATGGGGTTTCGGCTCCGAGGATTTGATAAGTGTGGCCATTTAGTTTGGACATGTCAACTCTGAGTTGCGTCAAAAGGGAGTTCAAAATTTTGTTGCCGTACGAGTAGTATTTTAGAGGTTGTTGAACAGAGAAATATTCGACTACATGGTTTTTAAATGATTTGTGCGATTGAATGGTTCTTATTGGTTCTGGAAGCTCATAATATTGTTTTATTGCGCTTGGCAAGAACGAGTTACTGAAGTTACACGTTCTAGTCAATAGTTCCGTTCTTTGGTTTCGGTTACGTAATTCTCTGTTAGCCGTTGCGTTGCGTATATTAGGAAGAGTGGTTTTGATGTATTGGGGAATATCGTCATTTAGTAGTTTTCGTAAGAAGTGAAGTTTGTGGATTTTACGTCGATTTTTTAGGCTATTCCAACCTAGATCTAATCTTAATTTTTCTGTAGAGGTTCTAGGTAGTGTTTTAGTAACGAGTCTTGCCGCCCTGTTTTGTAATCTTTCAAGCCTCAGACATCTGCTGCCGTTATGATTCCGTCGTAAATTATATCGCAATAATCAAAATGAGGCATGATATAAGTGCTATAAATATAGTTAAGGATTGGTCGAGATAAATATGGGGCGATTGGGTAAAGAGGACCTAGAGTGATATTAACTTTTCTGACAATGTTGTCTACATGTGAGTGGAATCTTAGGTCTTTTGAGAAATTCATGCCTAAATGTTTGTGCTCGTTAACATCCGGGATGATTTTGCCGTCAAAAATTAATTGTGGGGGTTCTGCATTCCTTCTGTAGGAAAAGGATTGTTGAATAGTTTTTGAGGCATTGAAAGTAATGAGCCAATTCTTACCATACTCTTGAATTTTAGAGAGATCATTTTGGAGGGATGCTTGAACCTCTTGAACATTTTCAGGTTTGTGTCGAGCAAATAGGCAAGTACCGTCAGCAAACAACAGAATTTCGTTCCTAACTTTAGTAGAAAGGTCGTTTAGATATAGAAGGGCAAGCAGGGGCCCAATAACGGAACCCTGCGGGCATCCTGCATTCAGTGTCAATAAAGAAGACGAAGTGTCGTCGACAATGACCCTCTGCTGTCTGTCTGTCAGATATGAGCGTAACCAGTTGATGATGTTAGTCAGTCCAAATTCATGTTCACATTTGTAGAGAAGTCCTTTGTGCCAAATTTTGTCGAAGTAGCGACTGATATCCAGGTATAGGACTGTGGCGTCTTTTTCTTTGTCTAAGGATTCGTGAAGGGCGTGCGTCAGGTAAAACAGTTGAAGTTGTGTCCCATGTCCTGGTCTGTATCCACTTTGTCTTTCAGTAAGGAGGTGATTGTCAGTAAGATGCTGGTATATTTTTCTGCAAACAATTTTTTTCGAACACTTTCGACACACAAGACAGAAGACTTATTGGTCGATAATTGGCAACGTCGGCTGTACTACCTTTATTTTTATAAATGGGCTTAACATTGGCTCCCTTCCAAGACTCTGGGAATATACCTAAATGAAGTGATTTATTGAAAAGCCTCGAGAGAGGTTCTGATATTATTATTGCGGTGAGGTTTAATAGTTTTACGGGTATTTTATCTGGACCAGTAGATTTATTCTTACTCAAGCCGTTAATAGTTTTAAGCACTTCCTGTTCACTTATAACAAAGGATTCTAAATTTGGTACTACAGTATTTTGCAAATGATGAACTATTGCTCTGTCAGAATCAGGTAAATATGTTTGGGCGGCAAAATAGGAATTTAGTAGCTCAGCTTTTTCCAGATCATCTACGACGAGTTGTTCAGAAGTATTTATTAGAGGCGGAATGTCAGATTTTTATGTTGCCGACCATTTTTCGGAGCGTTTGGTGATATTTATGTAAGTCTTGTTTTTCTTCTATAAGATTAGATGCCTGGTGTTGAAGATATTGGCTCTTTAATCGTTTAGTCATTTGTGTTACATTATTTCTGCACTGTTTCCATGCCGTCCAGTCATGGTCACAGCTAATGCAATGAGCCGGGGAGTTTTTATTTCTGCAATTTTGACAAGATTTTGCTTTTCTGAAAATCCGGTCCCGCTTTCGTATCAAAAGTTTTAGCGCGCTAGTTACCCACGGTTTTTTGTTTGAATGAAGTTTTACAGTTTTTGTGGGAATGCATTCGTGAGCTGCTTTTAGGAGGTTGAGGTAAAAAGGTTTGAAGCTGAGTCTATGTCTTTTTCCAGAATTTCACTCCAGTTTGTGGTCATCAAAGTCTGCGTCAGTCTCGGAATGTCCATGTTAGAGTAATCCCATACATTCTTTTGCTTAATGGATGGAGTACGAGTATTTCCTCGAACAGATACAAAAATAGGAAAATGATCTAATTGGGAAAATGAAGATATAGTGCCACATTTTGTTACCGTGTCATAATTCGAAACAAAACAAAGATCTCTGAGATTTCGAGTTTCGCCTTCTACACGCGTGGGTTCTGAAATGAGTTGAGAGAGAAAGAGGGAATCGGCGACTAGTTCCAACTCGCGTTCGAAGGGTTTGACTGGGGAATGGTTAAAGGAACTATTTCGTAAATACGGGTTACCGGCGTTTAGGTCTCCTATTACTATAATGTTTGAAGGTGAAAATTTTTGTGCAATTCCTACACTTTCTGCGAGATTAGATAGAAATTCGTGCAGACGGTCCGATTTCATATTAGGGGGTAAATATATACCACATATTATTGTAGTGAAGTTACCAAATTTTAGTTTTGCCCAAATCCATTCTTCGTCACCAATTTCTATTTCCGGGAGCCGATTAATAGCGATTGAAGTACGACAGTACAGAGCTACGCCTCCACCTTTTCTGTTTCTGTGCCGGGTAAGTGGTTTCTGGAAGCCTGAGATACTGAAAAGACTGGGATGCACAGAGTTATCTAGTTTTGTTTCGGACAAGGCCAAGACTTGAACGCAATTTTCCTCCACAAAATTGTCTAGTTCATCAAGTCTACCTTCGGTGGTAATGCTGTTGATGTTAACGTGAGCTATTTTAACTTCTTCATCAACTTTAGGCCCTGGATTTGATTCTATGCCTCCAATTACTAAAATGTATTCTAAGTTTTGACGTAAATTGAGCATCCACCAACTGCAATTTAACATCTGAGTACAACATAATATCTCTGAGAATATGAACTTTAGTTTGTATTGTTTATTGATTTAATATGTTAACCACGACGGGACGGACGCCGACGCCGCTGCTGCTACGGGGTGCAGTGACAAGCCGAGGCGAGCTGTCATGATGCACCTCGACCGGGCACCTGCCAACAAACATTTATCAATATGAGAACACTTTGCAAAACATAGCAACGAAGTGAGACTGGAAGGAGCATTTGCAAGCATAACGATCCTAAAGAAAGTTTTCAAGATACACTGGTTTAATAAGAAACGTGGAAGTAAGAAGACTCGGTGTCAAACTTCATGAAGCCTACTTGTTATAAGCGTGTTTGTGTCAATGCGAGTGAACAAAATCAGTTACCACGGAGAAGACGAAAACGACCAACATACTCGCTGATGGTTTTATGTAATAGGCTTATTGTCTTATTGGTAACAAGTCTGATGGTGTTGCTGATCTTAGTTTTTAACTTAACCAGATTTGGAACATATAACTCGCGATCGAATCGAAGCATTTACATAATGTTTTTACACTTCCCATATCAGAGTGTGGTACAGAAGAAAGCCCTATCCGAGATTATAACTAGGAAAATAATACACAACAAGATTAAGCGACACAATTGATTTCAGATCACAGCAAAGTTTGGATATTTTCTTCAATCAACCTCACAATAAGTACAAGCTCCAAGCTACGATACCAACCACTCCTGTCCTGCCGCGCAGCGCGCTTCACCCCGACTGAGTCACGGCGTGGCCGCGGTGACCGGTCGGCCGCCGGCCCGGCATGCCAGCTGTCGCAGGGGCGGAAACCGGCTCAGAGCATGGGGGGTCTCGACGCGGTAGTAACTTCGTGAAAACCACTGGTTACTCTACACGGCAGCTGGAAAACTCACATCAGCAGTCCGCCTCTTCCTTCGTCGACTCGTTGCCTTAGGCGATCCTGAAGGCGCAGGGGCGATTTCAGGACCAGCGCGGAGGGACCAGCCGGCAGCCTCGGACGGACGAGTTCTGGCTAACGACCCCTGGACCTTGTGGGCCGATTTCTGCGGCCGCTCGCGGCCGCTGGCGTTCGTGGAGTTGCAGGGGCGTTTCCAGGACTGGCGTTCAGAATCCTGCTGGCTCCCCCGGACGGTTGATCCCTGGCGACGCGGGCGGGACTGCGGCTGGCAGCCGCTCACCGCCCCGAGGCTGCAGAGGCGGCTCCACTGGTCGAGGTCAGGGGTGCAGATTCAGGGTCGTCCACCGGAATCACAGGCTGGCTATGACGGAGAGCTTGATCCGCTGCATCGATGGCCGGGTGGTCTCCAACCAGTTTACGGAGATCTGCGGCACTTTGGATCATTTTTGTGGGTCCTGACTGCGCCACTCTCACTTTCGGTTTCCCGGCATCAGTCCATGCAGCATCGAGTCTGCCAGCCCGTTTCAGCTCCCGGGCCGCGTACATTAATGCACTGTTGTAGCGTGTCAGGTTGTCCGTGATGTAGGCGTCACAAACCATGTCACGCGTCAGGGTCGAATCTCGAGGCAATTCGATACCCCGCAGACTCTTTCGCTCTCTATATAGTTCATCGCGCTTGGTCAGAGTTACGAATCTAGCCAAGATTTGTCGAGGCCTACCGTTCTGCTGGCGTCCCAGTCTGCGGGCGGCGTCTATGTCGTCAGGGCGGAGAGTGACGCCCAGTATGCGACCCAGCTCAATGACCAGGCCAGGGGTGGACTCGCCCTGATGTTCTCTGACTCCACTGATGATCAAGTTATTTTTGCGGCTATATTGTTCAAGCACGTTCAGTTTGATGTCTTGGTCGGCGATAATATTGCTTAGCTCGCGGATCTTTGCCTCGTAACGCTCCGCTACTTCGGTCACTGCACGCCTCACAGCTGGAGCCACAATCTGGTCCTCAATCGCTTTCAAGACCTCGCTGTTTTTTAGGCTCTCGATCAGTGCTTTCGAAATCTCACCCGTTGCCATGGCAGGTGCCCAGTCACCGAACTAAACGTGTATTGTCACGTCGATTTCGCTTGGAATACCGCTATTCACAGCACTGCACTGGTGGGCACTGGTGAGCCGGCGGGAGCGAGCGACCTGCGACCCGACCCGGGCGGTGACCGGACAGCAACTGATCAGATCAGAACAGTGTGGGGAGAAAACAAAGAAGTAAGTGATGTGGTGTTCGTTGTAATTTCGGCAGCTTACATTTATTTCCACACAGTATGTTATGCTCACTGTTGATCAATAATTTTAAATGATATTAATAAGGGAAAAATGAATTTTACCAGCAGACTGGTCAAATTAGACTAAAACATTTGATTTTCCCTTCCATCTTCTTTTAAATCCAATGCTTGTTTGTCCAGAATTAACCACAAAAGTTGCATACCTTCATCAGTGGATTTGTAGATGCCAAAGAAACAAGTCTTCACCTTTCCACATTAATTTGAGTTTTAAGTACCAAACTATTTCTCCTATTTCATTTTATTCACTTACCTAAATATGCCTATGATCTATGTCAAGGGGACAAAGATATAACAAAAACACAGCCTAGTGCAACCTTTACTCATTCCTTTTACTCTTAACTTTCTTGGAAACATGATATTTATTTGACATTTACTATCTAACTGACTTTAGGTTATTTATTAGCCTCATGAACTTCAGATCCTAAACCACGTACCCTCATGGAAATGAGCACGGCAATGCATGAAAAACTTTGAGATAGCCAACAGCTTCAAAATTTAGGATTTTTCATGTAAACATGCATTTAAAGTCATGGAAAGCTAATATTACATGTTTGTATTCAACTACAAGTAGCCACGATCCTTAAAAACACTTTCGAATATCAAAAAAGTACCCCTCCAATCTTGTTTGTCTGGCCATCAGAGCAAAATCCATATATAAATTTTGGGGTTCCTTCCAAATTACCCCCTCCCACCTCCAAAAACTGAAATCATGAAAATCTGCAGAAGCTGGCATAAGTAACCGCATGGTATGGGAACCAGGTCAGCTTTCTTCCATTGCAAACTATATTTTTTAAGTATTCTGGGCTGGACTATGTAACATAATAACAAAATATCACTTATTCTCATTCTAGTGCAGCATTTTTTGTCAATGGCGGCTGCAGAGGACTGAAAAAGGGGGGGCTGCTTTTCATGTTATTGTATATTTCCACCTGTGACCTAAATCATCTGAATTCAAGACTGAGTCTTATTCAAGACCCAGTCGAGCTGACTTTGACACACACTTTTTGTATGCTGTACGTCCACAAATCTCAAATTACATCCAATAATAAATTTCCTTTACCAATGGTGACTCCAGAAAATGGGAATTGGTGGTTCGGTATTCAATTTGTTATAGGTTTTTGCCGATAACCTGAATTTCCTGAGCGTGTCTGATAATTGAAAAACCCGAAGAACAGTCTCAGTTCTAGAGTTTTGAAAATTAATAGACTTGTGTCATTCCACTTAGATTTTCCATAGGCGGCTTCAGAGCACGAAAAAATAAGGATATCACACATATAAGGATCAGAGCACAAAAATAAGGATAATGATATCCATTGGTGCCAAACTTGAAGTTTTTTATGCTAATTTTAGTATTTTCTGTTAAGAATGTGGAAAAAGAGTAGGAACATTTTACCAATTGAATGGGTTTTAGAAAATTTTAATAGTCCTATCCTAACCACCCGACAGATTTGGAGGTTTTTTCGAAAGTGCCCGACAGATTTGAGATTTTTTGCAGCTCTGGCGGAAATACCCATTACGAAGGCGACAAATCCTATCGCGGCGGCGCGGCGCCGTTACTCGCATCCTGGGGAAGGGGAGGGAGTGACATTTCAGTGATGCGCCATCGACTTAACAGAGGGGCGTCGCTACCATTTCAGGGGCCACCCAAGGCTGATTTGAAAGGGTAAAGTACTCCTTTTCCCCCTGAATACGTCTAAACAGCAGTGTTATATTCATCTACATATGATCACACTGTACATAAAGTGAAATATTATTTAATAGGTCTATGTTATAGGCCATCAAGTGAACTATAAAAACATTCACATTTTGAAGGAGGAAGGACTATAGGAACTGTTCTCGTTGTATCCCCTACCTATCTCTCTGACGCGGTGCGAAAGGGGTGAGCGCGGCCCTCTCAGCGTGCAGCCTACCACATGGCGTTCCCCTGTTTCTCGCTTTGCCGGCTCTGCTGCGGACCCTTCGGGTCTACTTTAAATTAAATTGCTTACTCACTTACTGATGTCATGAAAAGAGCTGATGGATGACCATGCTGTGAACAAGATACCTCAGGTAATGTTCCCGAAGAGCACCGAAGGAAGGGATTAAGGACGCCTAGACTGCGCGGTGACAATGGCCTGTCAATCGCCGTTACGGGGAGGGGGATAGGGTGATGGCATCGGAATTCAGCGGTGGGAATTTTTCAAGGTTTGTGACAGTGTACAGCACACTTGCATATGCACTTTCCCGGCAACACGAAAGGGATGGCACCCATCTTTAGGTTTCAAACAGTCTCACCAGTGTTGCACAGCATACGTAGGGGAAACGGGAGAAGCACGAATATTTTACTTTTTAATGCAGTAAATTTGATATCAACATGTCATGTTATCTCACGCTTTTGAAAAAGTTCTCAAAACACACACACAAATATTATATATGTATATATATAAGTTACAATGATGTTTATGTTGTGTTCACATGTTGTGTTCATAGTGACAAATATAAGTTACAATGATGTTTAGGCGAATTTCAAAAACTAAATTTATAAAAACATTATATTGCACCACATAAACGCGTTTCGTATTCACTTCATCAGTATGCAGCACAATACAAGTATGAATCGAAACAGGAATATTCAAACATCAACTTTGAATTTCGGCAATCATGTCATGCGAACAATTCTTCAACAGTCCTTCAGCAAAAAAGGTTTTCCGAATATTAGCACAGAGGCCACAGTGTGCACACATTCATACCATAAAAACACGACTTCAGAATAAAATAGTACCATAATTCTAAGTATTTCAAAACAATTAACTCTGGTATAAGCTTGTAATGAATTTAGCTGTCGGAGTGCTTAAGTTAATGAAGCCCATACGTTGTCTGATACAGTTGTTTGATAAAATGAAAGAAGCTTCTACGATTTTCCTAGCGCTTTTGCTTATATTTTTGGCTACAATTTTTGCCCCTCCCCAGTTCGGTAAATGTTTACAATCCATGCTATGTACTACTAATGCGTTACTCTCAATATTGTGTATAAAATCTCTCCTATGTTCTGCTAATCTTATTTTCAAACCCCTATGTGTTTCACCATAATATGATTTCGGGCAACCTGTACATGGAACATTGTAGACTATACTATTTTCTTGAGTATTTTCCGACTTGCAGTAACTACTGAACATATCCCCTAAAACCTACCTGACACCAGCCCCCTCATCAGCCCCCCGCCGGGCGGCTATTGTTGTGATCTGCTGGTGTGACGACATATGCTGACGTCACGATGAGCATCAGCCAATCGAAGCCCTTGAAGCTTTTTAAGTATGGTAGTGGTTGCCAGATCCTGACATCATCCACAGGCTGATATTTATTTGTTTTTCTAGAGGAGCATTTTAAAAATCGAAATATTGAGCTTATTGTACATTTTTCAGAGAAATCATGAGTGGTTTCATTATTTTCGACTAAAAGTACGCCTAATTGCACTGAATTCCAGGATTCGACCAAGGTGCCACATTCCCTTTAAGAGTAATAAAACCAAAAAGTAGCTTCAACTTCATTCAGTTGTAATGAAACGGCACCATCGTGAGATAGAAGTTGCAACTTTTTTAATTGCAGAATATTTGATTTTTACGCTTTCGCTTAAAAATGAAAATCATTTATCTAAAACCTACACTCTACATTCTCATAAGCGGTGAGTTTATCGCATTCACACACCCATGCATTCATCACAATGTTCTTTCACCGTTTGGGCCCTAGAGGGGGCCCATCAAACAGCGACAGCGTGGAGACCTGGTTCATTTGACGGTTGATGGTGGGGCTCAGGTTCCGGATGAACACAGATTCCAGGGCCTGCAGCTTTTTAAATGTCGGTGTCCTGTACAAGCATAGTCCAGATTAAAGTCTTGTTATGGTCGCGTTTTATATGTTCTTTTTCCGGGGCGCCTTCTTGAAGATGCATCGTCATTCTCCGTGAGAGACTTGTTGTTGTTTGTCCAACGTAACTATATTCTGGACGGTGCGCACAGTCACCATATGGAAAATTAAATTTGGATACTACGTTGTTCACCTTCAACTTCGAGTACTCTGCGGACAGGTTGTTTTTCATCACCAGTGTATTCTGATGTTGGGGTGCTCTTGTAGAAAATGTGAATTCTGTCGCCTTCCAGTTTATTGCTAGTTTCGGGCTGGCAGTGATTGCTGAGCTGCATTCGGATGATGTCTTCGAGTTTTCTTTCTCGTAGTTATTGCTTGAAAAGATATTCAATATCTTTTTCTCCAATATCAATCCAATAATCCAATATCTTTTAGACCGTATCCGTAGTACGGATACGGTCAAGCTCTTGGTGGACGAGCTCCCAGGTGCTGCAGTGCGTGAGAGCCCGAGAGAAATAGGCTCTGATCACGCTGTTTCCGTTGAGACATTCGCTTTTTCCGTTGAGGCAATGGCCGGTGTTAGTCTCTTTGCGGTAGACATTGGTTTGGTACTTGTTGTTGGAGGCATCGACCTTTACATCCAAGAAAGGGATTGTGTTTTCTACGCTTTCTTCGGTACTGAATTTGAGCTCTGAGACCTCTTCAAGATTTCTCTTAAGAAGATTTGGTTGGTAGCGTCCTTGATATCGGTAAATATATCATCCACGTAGCGGTAGTACAGGTGGGGTTTGGTTTCCATCGTCTGCAGTGAGTTTTCTTCCACACAGCACATATAGCTTCGGGCGAATAATACTCCCAAGGGAGAACCAATCGCAATGCCATTTACTTGGTAGATGAGTTTGCCTTCTGGGCATCGGAATGGAGCAATTTTGTACATATGGATAGCATTTCTTTCAGAACATTACGTGGTACCCGAGGTTGTGGTAGCTCAGGGTGGTTGAAGGCATAGTTGAGGATAATCTGAATAGTCTCATCAATGGGAACGTTCGTGAAAAGACTCTGGGCGCAAGTGATGCAATTATGCCCTTTCTCTCTCGGAGCTTGAGTATTTCTAGAAATTCCGTAGACGACTTCAACGAGTACGTTCCAGTATAAATGGAGATAGGATATCTGTGAGATATTATAGGTCTCATCGGGTTGCCAGCCTTGTGCGTCTTTATATTCCCGTAAAAGTACCCAGGGTTAAACTCACCGTTGATGCGTTGGAATTTGATGTCTCGAAACGTACTCTTTCAACTCGTCTACGAAATTTCTCCGAGAGAGAAAGGGCATAATTGAATCACTTCACGCCCAGAGTCTTTTCACAAATGTTCCCTTGATAAGACTATTCAGATTATCCTCAACTATGCCTTCAACGACCCTGAGCTACCACCACCTCGGGTACCACGTGATGTTTTGGAAGAGATTCTATCCAGATGTACAAAAGTGCTCCATTTCGATGCCCAGAAGGCAAACTCTTCTACCAAGTAAATGGCGTTGTGATTGGTTCTCCCTTGGGAGTATTATTTGTCCGAAGCTATATGTGCTGTGTGGAAGAAAACGCACTGCAGAAAATGGAAACCAAACCCCAGCTGTACTACTGCTACGTGAATGATATCTTTACCAATATCAAGGACACTGAACAGCTGGACCTTCTTAAGAGAAATCATGAGGAGGTCTCAGAACTCAAATTTAGTACCAAGGAAAGCGTAGAAAACACAATCCCTTTCTTGCATGTAAGGGTCGATGCCATCAATAACAAGTAACAAACCGATGTCTACCGCTGGAAACCAATGCCGCTTAGGGTCAGTGGTTATATGGCCGCCCGGTAGCTCAGTTGTTATAGCGTTGGGCTCCGGCCTGTTGCTCAGGAACATGAAGTGACTGTGCATGTACACATTGTGCATGCTTGGAATCGGTTCCACTGAGACGCTCCGGCGCTCTATGTTTACTCGAAGTAGGTCGGCTGGCAACTGACTGGTGAGCAGAGATGGCCTACGCTGCGTTACGTTACCGAATTATGCTACGTTACGGTTCGATTTTGGCCAAAACTACGCTACGGAATTATGTTACCAGGGGCGTAGCCAAGGGGGCGGCAGCGACAGCCAGCCCCACCCCCCCCCCCTGAGGACCCGAAGAGCCCGCTGAGGACACGATTCTGTAAAAAGCAGAGCCATTTTACCCATCAGGGCCCTTTTGGAGCTGTCCCAGAAGCCATTTTCGCCCCCCCTGAGCGAAATCCTGGCTACGCACCTATATGCTATGTTATATTTCATCGAGTACGGAATTACAGTACTTTAGCTACGGCTACGGTAAAAATATTTCGCACTACAATATCAACATTGTGTTCACACATTCATACTTTAACCCTCGTCCCGGTGGGGAGGTGTTTGACATCCCCTCGGGTTTTACCGGTTGTACGAAAAAACGGCGGCGCGGAGAACCGCCGTACTTGACACATCTTATCCTTGATCAATTCCGCAGCTTTCCCCAAAAATTCAAGCTGGATCATCTCAGGTCAGGTCACCTGGCTAGGTTATGTGACTTCACCTTTAGAAATGTTTAAGGTGTCAGAAGTAAGAAAGGGGTGAATCTATCGAATTGAAACTGCTAGCAAATAATGGCCCTACCGAGTACTACAACCTATAGGTTCCTGTTGCAATGTTTTACCTGTGACCTCTAAGAGGTCATCTGAGCTGCTGGGAGATTTTCTGACTTGGGTCAATATCTTTACAGGAAAGGACGATAAAACTTTTATTTTGATTCCTTTACGTTGACACTGCTTCTACGGTTCGATTGATGTGCATATTGCATATGTTAGATTAAATAGTGACCTTGACCTGACCTGAGGTGTGACCTGATGACTGATGTGTGTCACCTGATGTTTGGGGCCAATGGTCGGGAATTTTTTGTCACCAGTTGAAAAAAATTATAAATCGAAATCAACCGGTTTCTAATTTTTACAAGCCCAAAAATGTGTCCGTGATTTACACTATCCACCTAAAGATCCCGATCTTAATTGACAGCGGCGGAATTCCAGGACAAAATGGCCAAAAATATTTCAATATGATGCCACCATGTCTAGAAAAAATCTTAAGCTTTGTCTCCGGGGTAGTTTTGGGCCAGGAAAATGCCTGTGAGAATTGTAGCCTCAGCAGACCAACGGTGACCAAGTTATAGCCCGAGACATTTTCGGGAGGTCACCTTGTAAACTCATCTCTGATCCTTTATAACTCAAACGCTTTGCCTGATTAACAAGTTTTGTATATCATTAAGCTCGTCTTGAACTATACATTATTTTGAAGAAAAAAATAAAACCTCAAGATAAAAAAGAATTTTAATTCGTTTGAACTTTCCTTTTTGACCTAGCTTGACCTTTTCATACTTGAAATTTCCCTTTTAGAAACCTAGAAAATTTTGTCTCATAAAATATTTTTCGACCCCGCAGGGGACCGATTTTCATCTGCTGGACTTGTTGGCACCTGCTGACTGGTCCGGCACATGGATAATTGGGCACGGGATGTGACGACACCCGCGACCCCAGTTGGCAGGATGGGTTTCGCCCCTCGTCTTCGGGCGAGAGGCCAAATGGAAACTGCCATCCTCATCCTTTCTTGGCCTTCCTAAATTCAAATCCCACCAACTCCTTGTTCCTTTTCCTCTTCTTTCCTTATTTCCTTATCTCTCCATGTCTTTCCACCCGTATCCTTTCTGTCCACTCCTAAACACCTCTCCTGCCCACTGTCTGCGTTGTCTGGCCCGGCGTGTCTCCGCGGGTGGCGGGGGTGTGTGCACTCTGGCTCGTCTTGAGTGTGGACACCTCGGTCGCGTGCGGCGCGCGTCTGGGCTGGACAGCGCAGACCGACCCTCCTCCTTTTCCAACTCATAACTTCCCAGTTACCCACATTATCCCAGTATCATGGGCGTCCTTGCACGTGCCTATGATTCCTGGATGGTCTGGGTGTATGTGGGCCTTCGGCTCGTGTGACTGGCGATTGGATCCCTCCATTCGCCGGCCCTGCGGGCCGGGGGCTCGCTTCTCTCGGACCAGCCGGGAATCAGTTGTGACGAGCAGGTGGTAGTCGCTTGCTCCGATGAGGCCGTGCGAGGGCGCCTGTCTTTTTAAGGTGAGCTGCGCACCGACCCGTACCCCGGGATGAAGGAGTCCTGGTAGCTGAGCTGAGGGAGGCGCTGTGTTCGTTCGTCGTCCTCTAGCAACACTCTACTTTGGTCTGGATTTCCGCAAGGGCGGGGAACTCTTGAGGGCATCGACAAGAGTAGCAGCATTGTAAAAGTCTGTCGGCCTTTGGTGGGGCTCGGCTGCCCCTCCCTCCTTGGGTGAGGTCCCAACTTCACCCGGGGAGGGTGGGGTGTCCGGGCCCCGCCTGGGGTCGTCTAGGCTAGGTGCAAGGGGGGACCGTCGTCGGGGCAGGGGGGGTTTGGTGAGTCTCTCTCCTCCCTCTGTAACGGCGGCGTCTCCCCCGTATAGCCAGCCCGTGCGTCGTCTCGCCTCGTAGCACCCTCGTCGGAAGGGGGCGCACGTGGCTGGTTGAATTTAAGAACTTTTCATGGATACACTCAACACCGCAAACCCCTCCCCTCCCCTCCCCCTTCAGGGTGGTGGGAACGAAACTGCCGGCTCTCAAAGGGCCACTTTAAAGCCCTCCCGCCCGCGTGTTGTAATGATTCGGGGTGTAGACAGCCCCCTATCATCACTTTCGCCGTTTCAACGCAAGGAGGCATGTGACCGACTTGGCAAGGTGATGAGGTGCAGCTGCCTTCGGGACGGCGTCCTGGAGGTGGAGCTCAGTAGCCCAGCAGATGCACAGCGTGCACTCGAAACGACAGAACTGCGATACACGAAGCGAGAAGCGGAGCAGAGGAAAGTAGTAAAGGTGAAAGTCACGATTGTACCACACAAGACAAAGAATTTTTCGAAGGGTGTCATTACATGTTTTGATCTGAAAGGGGTTCCGGATGAGGAGATAGTTGATGGACTCATGGAGAGCGGTGTAGTGGAGGCGAGGAGAGTGCGGCGAAAAGTAGGAGGGATTCTCGAGGAGACTGACACTGTGATACTGACCTTTGATAGTGTAGATTTGCCGGCGGACGTGAATGTCGGATATGTGAAGATTCGGGTCAGGCCCTATGTTCCCAACCCGATGCGGTGCTTTTCCTGCCAACGCTATGGTCATACAGCCAGATTTTGTAAGGGAGAGAAAGTGTGTGAGCGATGTGGATCAAACAAGCATGACGGAAGGGACTGTGACGCACGAGCACTTCACTGCATAAACTGTAAAGGATCACACTCTGCAAATGATAAAAACTGCCCACGTATGAAGACAGAAAAGGAGATTCTTTCTATCATGGTCGCGAAACGTATTCCATTTAGGGCTGCGAGGGAAGCCTATGAGACCTCCTACCCTCAGAGATCATATGCAGAGACAGTGGGCGGAATAGCGACCGCCGTAGCGGCGCCCTCAAGGACGCCAGCGACACCGCGGATGACCCCGGAGGAGGTCATCCGTTCCCTGACCCTGGCGGACTTTATCCGCCTGGCAGGGAGGATGGGGCTGGTCATTTCTGGCCAGCCCGCCGCCCCGACATCGCAGCCGGAGGCGGCACCTCCTCCACCCATCCCTCCCACCCCTCCCCGCCGCCTGTGGCCCCGGCTGGGGTGGGGGCGGGGAGCAGGGGACCACTCCTGCCCCCAACACCCCGTCTGAGACTCCCGCCACTCCGAGGCAAAGGGTGCCCTTGGTGGCACCGGAGCCTGACCCCCTCAAGCGACCGAGGGTTGGACGACGGTGGGCAAGGGTGGGAAGCGACGTCAACTGCCGTCCCCAGTCCAGCCCCCCGTTGAAATCTCTGTTGACGGTGAGCCCTCTACCTCTACTCCTGCCTTTTCTCCTCTGTCCGATAATCAGCCCCCTCCGCCTCCCCACCGCCGCCGACGTCGGTTGCGGCTGTCAGGAGGCAGTTTGAGGGGTCACGGAGGGAGGATAGCACTAGGGGAAGATCTCCCACCAAACGTGTGGCATCCGGGACTCCTCCAGGCCAGCCACAACCTTCTAAAGCCCGAGCAGCATCAATAGGGACATCTAGGCCTGGGGCATCGTCTCGACCCAGGCAAAGTGGGGCGCCCTCTGGGCCCCCAAAGAAAACCTATGGGCCAGGAGGCCCATACTGGAAATAGCAAGTAGCTCCTCTGGTAGGCGCTCACCCTAACTTCCACCCCCATCATTAACACGTTTTTGCAGTGGAACTGTCGTGGAATTCGCACCAGCGCCGGGGATCTCCAGGCTTTTATGAGATCCAGGGGACTGGCAGCTATATGCCTGCAAGAAACTAAACTCTCAGCTGAGATCCCATTCTCCCTTACAGGTTTTTCAATATTTCGAAAGGATTTACAACGTAACCCAGTCGCCCACGGTGGTGTTCTTCTCGCAATCAATAATTATATACCAGCAAAGCAAATATCACTCCAAACATGGCTGCAAGCCGTGGCAGCACGTATATATATCGCTCGAAGGCAGATTTCGCTCTGCTCTATATACCTACCCCCTGGGGTAGACATGCCCACTCGTGAACTAAATTTGCTTATATCTGAGCTACCACCGCCCATCCTTCTCTTGGGAGAGTTTAATGCTCACCACACCGCTTGGGGGTGTGAAGATATTAACTCTCGGGGTCGGCACCTCGATCATTTTATCCAGGGTGTGAGCCTTTGTATTTTAAACACCGGAGCACCAACACATCTTACCATTCCATCCGGTCGGGAATCGGCATTGGATCTTAGCCTTTGCAGCCCAGAGCTATCTGCTCTGTTTAGCTGGGCTGTGTGCAGTGACCCCATGGGAAGTGACCATTTCCCTGTTTTAGTGACTTGTGACAACACATCTGTTTTAGGCACGAGACCGCAACGTTGGAAGATGAAAAATGCTGATATGTCCTTATTTAGCTCCCTCGTGGATGACTATTTGGAAACCTTTTTCAACCCAAACACCGTTCACAGTCGACCAATTTACAGCTATCCTCCGAGACGCTGCTTATGCTTCTATACCGCGAACATCAAAAAACCCTCGGCGACCACCGGTACCGTGGTGGAGCATGGAATGCCGTGACGCTGTCCGAGAGCGGCGGCGCGCTTACAGACAGTTTAAACGAAATTCCACTCAGCAAAACTTAAATATGTATCGGAAATCTCGAGCCGCCTGCAGGCGCACAATAAAACAAGCTAAGAGAAAATGTTGGAGAGAATACGTAGGTAAACTGAATCGATTTACGCCATTGCCTCAAGTGTTTGGTCAAATCCGCCGTATCGAAGGTAGGTCGGTCTCCACACCACTACCAACTCTGCAGATTGGTGGTAGGAATATATTCAATCCAACAGAAGTAGCCGACTGTATAGGAAATGCGATTGCACAGCGCTGTAGTTCAGTTAGGGAGGATGTCTCATTTATGCGATATAAAACCCTAGCTGAACAGAAAAGTATACATTTTGGAACCACCAGCACACTGTCATACAATAAGCCCTTTACCTTGCATGAGCTAGCGGCAGCCATTCGTGGGCTCCACCCTGTGGCCGAGGGCCCGGATTTAATTCACAATGATATGTTTAAAGCACTATCGCAGAGCGCACTCAGGGTACTGCTGGCCTCATTCAATATGATGTGGGAGTCCGGCGAATTTATACCGGCGTGGCGGGAGGCTATAGTGATACCAATCCTTAAACCTGGTAAATCTGGATTGGACCCTTTGCACTTTAGGCCGATCTCGCTTACCTCGTGCATGTGCAAGTTGTTCGAAAAAATGGTGAATGTAAGACTCGTTTGGTATTTGGAAAGCCGAGGCATCATCAATAACAACCAGTGTGGGTTTCGTAGAGGCCGCAGTACGGTGGACCACTTGGTATCACTTGACACCTCAGTGCGAATTGCATTTAAAGAGAGGCGTCAGCTGGGAGCCGTCTTCTTTGACGCCATTGCCGCTTATGATACAGCGTGGCGACATGGTATCCTTTTAAAGTTGCATAAGTGTGGTATCAGAGGTCAGATGGGGTTCTTTATGAAAAATTTTTTGACTGATAGGACGTTCCGTGTCAGAGTAGGTGGTACATACTCAAACACCTTTTATCAAGAAGAAGGCATTCCGCAGGGGAGCGTCTCTAGTATCTGCCTCTTCGCTCTGGCCATAAATGACGTCACACATTCACTCCCACCTTCCATTCAGGCATCCATTTTCGTGGACGACATCGCAGTATGGGCAAAGGCTTCAACAACGCCGGCACTTTCCCGTCAGCTCCAGCTGGCCGTGAACCATCTGGAACGCTGGAGTAGTAAAAATGGATTATATTTTTCGACCGAAAAAACCGCTGGTGTTCATTTCTGTCGCAGGCGCAGGACCTGTCCGGAACCTATGGTATCGTTGCGCGGTAAAACTGTCACTTTCCAACCGACAGCAAAGTTTCTCGGAGTAACGTTTGATAAACGGCTGACATACAACGCACACATTAGGAATATACGTGACAAGTGTTTTAAATCATTGAATGCCTTGAAATGTGCATCTCGTCTATCGTACGGAGCGGACAGGAAGACACTTCTCATTCTCTATCGGTCTCTTGTTCGTTCCAAGATGGATTACGCCTGTTTTGTATACGATTCTGCGTCGGAATCAGCTAAACGCTGTTTAGATACGATTCACCATAGTGCACTCCGAGTGGCCACAGGTGCGTTTAGGACAACACCGTGCTCCAGCTTGTTGGTGGAAGCAAATGAACCACCTCTCGCATTGCGACGGCGCCTGCTCGGGCAGCGTTACGCCTGTAAGCTGGCTCAGTCTCCGTCACACCCAACATATAACGCAGTTTTTTCGCGGAACATGCTACGGCTGTTTGTGAACGTGCAAAGAGGAATCCCACTGGGCGTACGCGTCCAACGTTTCTCGGCCGAAAGTGGTATCCAGCCGAGTGTTGTGACTCATAGCGAGCTTTCAGACATCCCTCCTTGGGAACTTATCCCCCAAAAACCGACATGACTCTCGCAGGGAAAACCAAATCCGATACTATCCCTACTGAATTTAAACAATTGGCGCTCGAACACATTGCACAGTATGCAGATCATGTGTCGTTCTACACTGACGGATCAAAAACTGATGTTGGAGTGGGATGCGCTTTTGTTACGGATACAGTAACAAGAAATTTCTCACTTTCATCTTTTGCATCGGTTTTCACCTCTGAACTCACCGCCTTGGATAAGGCTCTATGCTTTATCGAAGTTAGTGATGCCACGAAATACGTTATTTTCACCGATAGCCTTAGCAGCATTCAAGCTGTGAGTGGTTTCAACCCAAGTGATGGACTTGTTTTAAACATTGTCCTGCGCTTAACTCGCCTTGCCAGACTGGGAAAGTATGTAACACTCTGCTGGATCCCAAGTCATGTTGGAATACAATTGAATGAAGTGGCAGACGCAGCGGCCCGACGTGCTTCCCGTAGGCCCTGCAGGCGTGCGCAACGAATCCCCGCTAGAGATTTGTACCCATATATATGTACCCACCTTCGCAGTGTATGGCAAGAACAATGGAATAATATAATAAATAGCAAGTTGAAAGTTATCAAACCTGAGATCGGTGAGCGGCCATCCTCGCTGCGGCCTAACCGCCGTGAGGAGGTGGCGTTGTGTCGATTGCGGACTGGCCACACGCTGGCCACTCACCGATATCTGTTATGCGGCGAACCTCGACCACAATGTCAGCGATGTGCGGCGCCCCTGTCGGTCCGACACGTGCTGGTCTCATGCCCGGAATATGCTAGACGCAGGTCTTTACATTTTGGCGTGCACCGGCAGGAGTCCACACTTTTAGAATTGATCGGCCGTGACTCCAGTATGGTTGAACGGGTGCTGTCCTATCTTAGAGACATTGACTTTACGATAATATTTGATCCTGGTTAAACGCGTGTGTTGTGGTAGTCAACCGCGCTGATAGGCGCCTGGCGCCGATTTGGCGGGTCCTCCCTTTCGCTCCGGGGCCTTTCAAGTCTCGGAGCGACGGGGAGGGCCTCCGTTAGACGTCGGGCTTGGGTCCGGCGTCTAGGCTGCCCCGCGCCCCCGGGCCCCTGGGTCCGTTGGCGCGGGGTGGGCCCGGAAGTGATGCCCCGGCGCCCCGCGCCGGCGCCTGCCGGCGCGGTAAACCTGTTTGAATCTGTGACCATGCATCCGTGCAGTGAGAATCATAACTACGATGTGAAAGAATCACTCTTTAATGTAAATATTAGTTCACTGTAGACGAGAATTTACTTTCCCCTAAAGACAGACAAATTTATAAGCTTTGACTGCAGAGAAGTGTTATGGGCGCTATATGACCTCGCAGGTTGGCGCGCCCCTAAAACCCAATAATCAATCAAAATATTTTTCGATGAGAAATTTTCAAAAATGCGTTCTTGCTATAAATTCCAAATGTTAGCACCTAAGGTAGGTATGCAGACGGTTTTTACCACTGCAGTAGCACAGTCTCATGTTTAACACCGCAAACAGAGCGACTGCTTTTGTAATCGGTTGCTTACAATGATATTGCATTGTCTTTACGGAATTTTCATCGTGAAAGTGTCAGAATTTATGAGAATTAACACCCGCCCACACGAGGGGGTGGGCTACTGGTTTCGTCAGGTTTCTACATGTAGTAAAAAATACCTTCGCGCAGCGCCACCGTGCTTCATCTACCACTAACTCGACATTTTAGCAACTTCTGGCAAAATAATCTAGGTCAACTGGCAGGTGGTGGGTACCGTAAATACCGTAGGTCAGCTGGCAACTGACTGGTGAGGGGGGCGACCTGAGGTAGATGGCCGTCGTTATGCCTTGTGGGACGTTCATCTTTTTTTCTTTAATTAACCCTTCATCGTGGGAGTTGCTCGTTTGGGTGGTGGGGTCGGGGTCTCCGTAAAAGTCTCTTGATGACTCTAGTGAGACTCCGACTCCTAAAACTGAATTGGCAAAAACTTTGACAGGATTTATAAAAAGAAAAGTAGCAGCCCTTAAAAGTGATTGAAAGGGAAGGGCAAAGAAACTTATTTGGAATGGGCCTTGGAGCCTTAAAAGAAAATTTACAAATATTTCGCGACTTCATCAATAATTGAAACAAGCATGACTTATCCTATAAGCACCACTAACTCACACAATTACATCGTTCCCGGAGATGGAAAAATAGTATGGATACAAGATGCCCAGTGCAGCACAGCATACTTTTTGAGAGGATTCATACAATGTAAAAAAACGTGTCTGAAAACCTTTCATTTCCAGGAAATAATTTGAATCTGCTCATATATGCGAGAAAATGTCCTGAAATCATAACACATTCGACTTGCTCACTTGAAGAGGTTGCCGCACATGATATTTTTAAAGGTAATCATTTCATAGCTTCATAGGCTAGGTCTCTTGACCTTGGTTGGCGGTCTGACCTGGTATGACCCAGACCTAAAATTTTTCCAGAAGCTGCAAAAGTTTCGAGTTAGAGGTAGATAAAGTACAGTGGCGCTGTGCCAAGGTGTTTTTTTACTACCTGTGGAAAACTGAGGAGGCTGGTTGCCCGCCCCCTCGTGTGGGTAAGTCTTAATTCTCATAAATTCTGACACTTGCACGATGAAAATTTCGCAAAAACAATGCAATATCATTGCAAGCAACCGATTACAAAAGCAATCGCTTTGTTTATGGTGTTAAACATTAGGCTGTACTACCGCAGTGGTAAAAAAGCGTCTGCATACCTACCTTAGGTGCAAAAAAGGAATTTATAGCAAGAACGCCTTTTTGAAAATAAACTTATCGAAATGTTTTTATAAATCAAATTTTTTTAGGTGTCTAAAAGGCCAATTACAACTGCGAAAAAAGTCGAGCTAGGTCAAAGAAGAAAAGGTCAAACGAACTAAAAGTCAAAATGTTTTTTAAATTTAAAATTTTCTTTTTCGAAATAATGTATATTTCAAGGCGAGTTCAATGATATAGAAAACTTCTTGATCAGGCAATGATTTTTTGAGTTATGAAGCATCAAAGATGACTCTACAAGGTGACCTCCCGAAAATGCCTCGGGCTAAAACTCGGTCACCATTGATCAGAGGGGGCTAAGATTCTTCTCACAGGCGTGTTCCTGGCCCAAAACTACCTCGGAGACAAAGTTTCAGATTTGTTTCAGTCAAGCCTTGGTCGATCTGTCCTGGAATCCCCCAGCATTTTGAAGCACTTCTCGTGAAATTGAAGTTTGTAATTTTGAAGTAATGGTTTAGTCGTTACTTTTTTCAAATACTATCATTCAATTTCAAATTTCAAATTAAAGCAAATCGTTACCAAGAATCCTCAGTATTGCGATCGAGATCACGAGAAAGTACTCGTAGTTATACATTAGGGTGTTTCATTGTTCCAAAATGCAATATTTTGACGCATATCGACGTTCCCCTCAAACCTCATCTGCTTACAAGCTTCGGTGCGAAATTTCCATGTATTTCGATAATATTTAGAGGTCGCGCACTTTTGCAGTTTTTTAATCAAATGTATTCAAATGTACACATAAGCGTAGGAACGTCCAGAATATCGGGGAGGCCAAGGTGCATTTGGAAGTCATTTCTTTCCAGTCAACGCCACAGGGTTAAGGGTTAAGAATCAAGAATATTGGGGGGGCGCTATGGGCCCCCTGCCCCCTGTTCCTACACCTACGCCTATGAATGTACACATTTCCACACCGATGCTGGTGCTGGTTTTCTTTTGCTTGGTTTTCTATTTCACATCTGAAATATTCTTAAAATTAAATAAAACATTTATTACTGCACAAGACTAGCCTGAGCATAAAACCCGACCGATTTCGGGAGCATCCCGCCCCGTTTTCAAGGGAGATGAAGAAAACATTATGACATAAGACTAACTAAGCGAAAAACACGAAGACAGGGTAAACTTTGAAAGAACAATCTTAGCTATGAACATGACGAATCATTTTAGAATTATTAGCTCTAAACACGTGTTATTTTTCAATTCAATCTCTTGTTTGGCTGGCGTTTTAAGAGGTCCAAAAATCCAGAGAAGATGGTAACTTTGCCGATATTTCTATCCATTTTTGGTTCCGTGGTGGTTTGGATGTAAATTGCCTCTTTTATTTCCTGCTGTTTTTGTCTTGAGTCGAAAGTTAAAGTCGTTGTGGCGTCCCATTTGATATAAAGATCCTTTTTGAATGATTGTTTTGCTGTGGCCTCTGCTGCTCTCTCGTCAATTGACTCTCGGATTAGTTTTTGTCGAGATTTTCGGTGTTCGTCTTGTGGGACTTCCATCATCCTTTTGCTTTCTCAAATGTATATTTTTGGACAGTCATTACATTCCATCTTGTATACTGGGCCTGGTTTTTCCGGTTGTCTATCCTGTCCTTTGGTTTGACCAGTAATTGTTTGATCGTTTGATGTGCCTTAAAATATGTTCTTACGTTGAATTTAGAACATATGCGTCGAATCTGTTGCGATACTCCTTCTACATATGGGAAGGATCATTATATCAAATGGGACGCCACAACGACTCTAACTTTCGACTCAGGACAAAAACAGCGGAAAAGGGAGATCACCCTCATCAAGAGGTTCAACGGATTCGTCAAGGACGAGAAGCAGAAGCAGTACCTGCTCCGGGTGGTGGAACTCCATCGGAGGGCTCTACCCAAGCGCACCAAGAAAGAATGCGCCTCTTTCAAGTGTAATGATTTTTGGTGATAAAAGTGCGCGACCTCTAAATGTCCTTTTATTTTGCTTTTAAGGGTGTCAATCGATTCAGTTTCACGTATAGAGCTGGGGGAAAGTCGATATGACTTCGTTCCAAACAAACAAAATTTTACTATAGTGGGCTGAAACACCCTATTATACATATATGACGTAACTTTTTCGTAGTACGTTACGATACGCTAAACTTTGGCGTAGTGCGCTACAGAATTCGCCCAACTACGCTACTCTTCATTTCCAGAGCTACGGCTACGGAAAAATGATTTCATACCGTAGCGTAGGCCATCTCTGCTGGTGAGATTGTGACCTGAGCGGGGCGAGCGTCTTTGTGCTTTGTTGGACGTTCAATTTTGGCTTCTAAATTGGGCCTTCATTGTGGGAGCTGCTCGTTCGTATGGTGGGGTCGGGGTCTCCGTGACTACTCCGCTAATGACTTTAGTGAGCACCAGACTCCAATAACCGAACGTGGAATAACTTGGACAAAATTTATAATAAAAATATGGGTTTCTGGGATCCAGACTCTCATCGCTCCGACCAAGGCAGACCACCAGAGTAGCACAACGCAGAAATACAGGTCGGCAGCCAGCATGAGCATTGAGCAGTCGTCAGATCGAACAGCCCAGGGGGCGAGAGTCCGTGGCCTTCACCCAACTCAGTAGACGGTTTGTCGATCGGCCACTCCAGAAAGCATGGGCCGGCTGGGAAGTCAGCCCGGCGGCCGTTAGAGTCCCTGCCGAGTGGTGGTGTCCACGCTACCGGTCCCACGGCCAGCGCGGGGGCCAGCGGAGACGGTCCAGCGGAAACAACAGCCCACCTCCCTCCAGTACGCGACCGAACCGCATCAGTTCCTATTAATAGCACGGACCCATAGGCGGATCCAGGGGCAAGGGGGCACATGCCCCCTCGATCGATCCTCGGCGGCCCCTAAAATGGTCATGGCGCCCCTGAGATGTCGCTTCCCACCTCCCCCCTCCCAGGATGCAAAAATAGGCGCCCACCGATAGAATTTTGCGCCCATCTGATAGGTTTTGCCGGTCCAAAGTGGCGCCCCCCCACCGGATGGTGCCCCTCCCCCCGGGAAGGTGCCCCCCGATCGGAAATCATGGATCCGCCTATGCGCGGATCCAAGATATCTAATGGGGAACACATGGTGAGGGGGATTTGGAGCAGAAAACCCTATCAGGTTTGCCCCAAATGCCATCAAGGAGACGCCGATACACTCGTCCTCGGGGGAGTAGGAAGCTACCTTTCAGGGGGGCACCATCGACCTTTTGGGGAGAGGGGAGGGAGTCAAGGATCGATAAGGGGGCAAGTGCCCCTTAGCTGCCTTTTCGTGCATCCGCCTTTGAAACATATGTGTATGATTCCAAAATATTTCGGAAAGTGGGAGCGGGCGTGCTGACTCCAAGCCTTCTTATTCTGAAGTGTATGATATACAACGAAGGTGATAGACATGAGGACTAATAAAATACTGTTAGGGAGATATGATGACTCAACCACGTCTGTTTTTACAAAAGAAGCTCTAAACGCATCACTGGTGCTGGAGACGTGCTCCGTGGCGATAGCATTCCAGTTTCAATTTGAAAAAACTGAGCTGTGCATAGGCGGATCCAGGATTGCCAAGCGGGGGAGGCCCTTACCGGGGGATGGGGCGCCATTTGGACCAGGGGGTGCCACTTTTGGCCGGAAAAACTATCGGGTGGGTGCCAAATCCTATCGGTGGAAGCCGATTTTCGCATCCTGGGGTGAGAGAGTGGGAAGCGACATTCAAGGGGCACCATTGGCCTTTCAGGGGGGCACCGCGAATATTTCAGGGGGCGCCGAGGGTCGATTGGAGGAAGAGGCACGTGCCCTTTGCCCCCTCTGAATCTGCGTATAGAGCTATGGAAATTGTATAACATAATGCACTTTAAGTGTGTTGGTGTCTTGAATTTGCTGCACTCTTGGTCATGTGCATTTATGAACGCGCTGCACTTTTGAGCGGACTGAAATTTTGATTGTGTTGTACTTTTGAATGCGCTGAATGTGCTGTACTTTTGAACTCGGAAAGAATAGGATGGGCTCGTGTTCAGCAAATACTAGAGAGATCAACTTCGAAATCCTTCAACCGTGTATTATTACTCCAATCTTGACCATAAAGTTGAGTTTTTGACCATCTAACCTCTCAAAGGTCACGTGAGGTCACTGGAGCATACAGTGATTATGTTGCCAATAACTTCTCACTGAATTGAGATAAAACTTCCATCTTGCTCGCATTGTGCTTATCTTGTCACGGGGATTTGATTGATTTGCAACATAACCATACCGGGTCACCCTGTGACCCTGCCAAGGCCTTTAAATGTAGAGGTAGAACGCTCCGCTCTAAAAAGAATGGCAACCCCTGTTTCTAGATATTTTTACGTTTGTGACGTCAGCAGTTGCTCTCGAGGTGGAGCCGCCCATTCATTCAATGAGAATTGACTGCGGATCGTGGAATGTTTTAAGGTTTCAAAATGCATATGACGAGGGGTAGACCCAGGATTTATCACCCCACGTACACAAAAAACAGCATTATTGCCCCCAACACGCAAGCTATCTCCTGATAGCCCCGTCTTCTACAATACCCAGCGGCAATGCGTTGCTAAGCAGCACTAGGCGATCGCTGACGTCATCAACATGGTGAATGCCAGATTTGAGGTTCCCAATTTTGGCCTAGGCTAAAAAGCCGAGCGACACCCCCTGGACCCTACCATAGGTGGTTGTGAGGCAATTATCCCCATTTGACCTAGCCATGCCATAATCTTTCGGTTTTCCGCTGTGAGAGGAATCCAGTGATGTATAAAGATTTGCTCTAGCTTCGCTGAGTAAAAGTCTAAAGAGGGAAACGTACACGGCGCTGTTGTAAGCCTATGGGAGCCTTCTTTGACCAATGCTGGCTTCAACATTGACCTGAAATGAAATAATTCTGATAATTTCTCTTTGTCTCGAGCACACTTTTCGCCGGCCGTCCGTAATTTTTCTCTAGCTTTCCTGGGAAATAAGATACGGAAGAAGGGCGAAATGTACGTCTCCCCAGCAAGGCGCGTCGTGCCGAGGACCCTGGTGGGGCACATGTTGATATGGCTTGGAAATAATAGGGCTAATCAATGGACAATCCGGGATTTTTTGTAGAGACGACTGTAGGTCAGGTACGAGCCATGGCCTCTCCGTTGGAAATGTATGGGCAAGATAATTTAAACTAAAAAAACATCGGTGGGAATGAAGATACAGTCTTTGCTTTTATTTTTGGACTTACCCTCCGATTCTAATGATTTGCGTTCTGACCCAATCTATGATTGGCCTGATCCTTTTAATCGGGCTTCACATTTGAACGTGCTGCACGTTTAAACGGGCTATAATTTTGATCGTGCTGCACTTTATAATGCGCTGCAGTTTTGAACATGCTGCACTTTTGAACGTGCTGCACTTATGAACCGCGGACGTTTTGAACTCTACGCAAAATATCTTGCTGCACTTATGAACCGCTGGCCTTTTGAACACCGCTTCTCTGACCTTGCTGCATTTTTGAACGTGCTGCACTTATGAACTGTGGGTGTTTTGAACGTGCTTGATAATCGAGTCTGCTGCACTTATGAACTGCGGGGGTTTTGAACGCGCTGCACTTTTGAACTGTGGGCTTTTGATCGTGCTGCACTTTTGATCGTGCGGCACTTATGAACTGCGGGCGTTTTGAACATCGCTTCCTTAATGGTGCTGCACTTTTGAGCTGCGGCAGTTATGAGCAGTGGCACTTTTGATCGTGCTGCACTTTTGATCGTGCTGTACTTATGAACTGCGGGCGTTTTGAACATCCCTTCCTTGACCTTGCTGCACTTTTGAACTGCTGCACTTTTGAACATGCTGCACTTTTGATCGTGCGGCACTTATGAACGTGCTGCACTTATGAACTGCGGCACTTTTGATATAGCGTCGAGCGTTCTACCTCTACATTTAAAGGCCTTGGGCTTTACCTAAATAAATACTAATAAGAGTGAGTGGTGGTGGTGCTGGTGGTGATAAAGATGTGAATCAAATAAAATAAAGATGTAGTTTTTAAAGAATGAAACTGTTAGTGAGGAGCTGCGTGTGGGATAATATATGATTTTTTTCTTTCAGTTTTACCTACCTCTTAAAATGCTTAAATCATTGCCAGAGAGGTAGGGGAACGCGTTTGATTTTTCGTGTAGGCACGGTATTTGTATGTTCCTAGGGATAGTTTTATTTCAATCTTGATACTTGATACTTGGATGGTCGGCTCCATCCTTTGGATGCAATGTCAAAACTTTGGCGGCCTTAACCAAACATACACCACAGCATGCCATGCGTCAGGGGAAGGAAGGTTTTAGGGAATTATCGCTTATGACTGGGTTTCCTGCTAATTCCTTCCGCACCCTTGCTGTGTAAATGCAGTGATCAATCAATCAATCAATTTTTTATTTCATTTTCCATATAGACAGGTGAAGAGATGCAAAGGAGAAGAATAGCAGATAAGAAACTTGAGAAAGGCAGCAATAGTCATACTGTAATGTTAAAGTGAGGTCGGTGAGTATGTTATGAGATCCCGACAAATAAACACAATGCTGGTCAGCAGAAATAACACAAAAACACCACTAGAAAAAGAAGAAGAAACAATACAAAACAAAGTGAGTGACCAAATAATCCAAAACATGCCTAATAAAAAAAAAATGACAAACTGAACAAAATGACAAAAATTAACAAATTATAATTATAAGTTAGTTTGAAATCGTGGGCCCACATTTGCTGTTTAAGTTAGTCACAAACGAGGAAAATACCCAAGATCACATAAATGTGCCAGATAAGAGCAAACAATGGTGGCCAGTTTTTTTCAGATTTCCCCCACTTAAGGGGTCCATTTATTCTCCCCAGATAGTGAACACCCTACTCTCCATGCACTGCATCTGAAGTTTTTTTTTAGCTTACACAATTCATGTTGTGCAGCAATTGGAAGAATGCAGACAGACAACACAGCACACAACTTCATACAAACACCTATGTCACTAGGCCCCGCCCCAGCAACGGCCGGTCGCTCGCCAGCCGCACCGGCGGCTGCGGCCGATTGGTCATACGCATCTCTTCATCTCTTCACCCGTCCCGCGCTCGGCACCAGCTCACCGGGACATGTCATTCACAACCACCGCATGGGCGAGCCAAGGCCGCAGCGGGAAGGGCACAGGCACAGGTGCCGTCCATATCACAGTTACCGCCGAGCATGTGTTTAGTGGAGTGTTTCATGGGTTTGGTAGTCATTGGCATCTCTCTGTGTTTTGTTTTGCGTGTAATTATGTAGATGACAGAGTTGGATTTGCGTGTGTGGAGGAGGGGGCGAGGTTGCCTTCCAGAACCGGATGCATGAAAATTGGCTTACGAATGCTGATGTAGGCGCTCCCATAACTCTCCCCATAGATCACCAAATTTATGTTCCCTGCCTGTGATCCTTGATATATACTTTTCAACCTCGAGGTATCCACGTATATGATTTTTTAAACCAACAGAATTAATACCTCCGGACTGCCCTCTGTGTCTCCAAATGTATTGCTTCGTTAATATGATGATCCAACTAACTACGTGCACATTTGGTGTATTTTGCACTTGTGTTCCCACCAGAACGTTGGCACTAGTGATTTCCCTCTCTAGGGTTTAATAAGTTTCCCAACTCCCGCCATAGTGTTCTAACGGTGGGGCATTGCCAGAATTTGTGGAATATTGTTTCAGAATAAATTGGACATTGTATACATTTATCACTTTCTGTTATTCCATATAAGTATAACAGCCTATTTGTGGGCAGCGTGCGCTTGATGCATTGGTAGTGAATCCACTTCAAATTGACGTCTGTTGTACATTTATGTAAGTTTTCGTATATTTTCGACCACTGAATCGGGTCTGCTAGGTTCAGTTCTGCTTGCCATTTTCGATGGCATGAGTCTAATTCTAGATTCGCATGGCTCTTCATCATTTTTTCGTAGGCCCACTTAGCGACTTTTTTACTTTGCAGCAGTAATTCAAAATTTTCGTTGGGTAGATTTAATCTTGGCCTGTCCCTACCGATTCTCTGAGTCCAATGTTCAGGGACTGCTGGGATAACCACGCAAGCTTTCATTGGATGTACGTTATATTTTTGGCTCATTTCATTAGCAGTAATCATCCTTTTTTCACTCAAGTTGTAAAGGTCAATGATGCGCAGTAGGCCTTTGTTAATGAAGTATTTTCTATCGATAGTGTTGTTTCGTTCTAGGTTAATGTATCGATTTGCCCAGACCATTTCTTCAAGCAGTTGCTCTCCACTGTCTAGTAGCGTTTCTTTTACTGACATCCATGACATACAGGTTTCAATCCAGATTTCACTTTTAAGATACTTCCTTATAAGGTTTATGCTGCCATTGCAATGGAAAACCGTGAGTTGTTCATTAACACGCGCATTGACGGGGTCTGAGCCACCTTCGCATTGACGGGCGGGTACCCGCCCCCTAAGATCTCGAGAACCACGGTAGGTAGCGAAAAACGGTAAACGGCGTTGGGCTGCCCATCCACTTCTCCATCGAAAACATTTGAACCATTTTTTTGTCAGGTCACATTTAAGGTTACGAGAGGTCAAAACATGCCCGTCATAGGGATAACATGTAAAATTCAGTTTTTCGGGCATTACATCTGAACAAGTAAAGATAGAGCAAAACGACTTAAACTATATGAATCCTCTTAGCAAGCTGAATCGAATGATATACAATTTGACCTTGCTAGGTCAAATCAAGGATTTGACCTGACCTGGGGTCAGGTCAGGGTCAAATTATATAAAATGCATATCATTAGAACCGCAAAGCCCAGGCGAGTCTAATGCAGCTAAAATAAATGCTCTATCACCATCCGTTACTGAGTTATTCCGTAAAAACCATTTTTCCCATGTATTTCCAATGGAGAGGTCATGCCTCGTACCTGACCTTAGGTCATTGATATCAAAAATACCGGAACATATGTTAGAGAACTCGGTGGGGCCATTATGTGATATGAGTTTCAATCGGATAAGTTCACCCTGCTCCGACTTATGCTATCTTAAATTTTTTTTGAGGTCGGGTCACTTGACCTGTACTGGTGACCTGACCTGAGATGACCTAACCTTAAAATTTTTACAGAAGTTGTAAAAATGATGAGGGAAAAGGTATACCAAGTACGGCGGCGCGTACGCGCCGCCGTTTTTCTACTGTCTCCGAAAAACCCGAGGGGGGGCGGGTACCCGCCCCCGTCAATGCGCGTGTTAAAGGATAACTTGTTCCTCATTATAAATTTCCATTTTGCTCGGTTTTCACTGTCTAGATATTTTTTACCCATGTAATCTTCAAGCTTTTGGCCTGCGTTATTATGTCTGGCACGCGGAGTCCACCATCTTTGTATTTTGATTTCATTGTAGCCCGCTTTATTCGGTCTTTCTTGCCTCTCCAAACGAATTTGAATATTACCCCCTCCAATTGTTTTACAAATTCCTTTCTTGGAGCTGGAAATACTGTCATCAAATATACGAGCTGGGATAACATTTCTGATTTTATAAGATGTATTCGGCCAAATGGGGTAAGACCCGCCCCGTACCACGGAACGAGTCTGGCTGTTATACTGTTCAGCTTGTCTTCATAGTTTATTTTAGATATGTCTACGTTTGGATCATTCGTTACTATTATGCCCAGTATTTTAATAGGATGTCTCGGCCATTGTAAGTTATACTCGGGACATACTGGCTGCGCAGTGGTCGCATTTTTACCAATCCATAACGCTTGCGTTTTTTGATGATTAAGTTCCAATCCAGATACTTCTCTATACTCTTCAAATATTTCAAGACTTTTTTGGAGTGACTCAGAAATGCCATCCATTACTAATGTCACATCATATGCGTACGCTGAAGTTTTGATTTCCACACCACCTATCGTTAGGCCCGTAACATTATCACACATTCTGATTCTCTGAAGCAAAGGTTCGAAACACATCAGAAAGAGATAACAACTAAGGGGACATCCCTGTCTAAGGCCCCGTTCAATCTTGTATGGTTGGGATATCATTCCGTTAATTTGGACGGATGCCGTGGCTGAAAAGTTCGGATCTTGGTTATACAAGATACTGATCCACTTCAAGAAGTTGTTTCCAAAGCCAAAAGCCATTATAACGTTTTTCATGTAGTCCCAATCCACTGAATCATAAGCGTTTCTTAAGTCACAGGCCAGAAGAAGTGCGGACTGATGCTGTGTATTACAATGTTCCATTAAGTCCAAGATAAGTCGGACATTTTCACCTATATACCGGCCTTTTAAAAATCCAGTTTGGTCTTCGTGGATAATATCGTTCATGATACCTGACAGTCGGTTTGCTAAGCATTTTGTGATAATTTTGTACATTGTGTTTAACAAGCTAATTGGTCGCATGTTTTGCAACTTTCTAGAATCCTTCCCCTTTTTGGGAATAATCACGGTAACGCTGCGTTTTAGAAGAATGGACATTTTTCCGCATCTGTAAATTTCGTTGCAAGTTTGGAGCACAATTTCCTTCAGTTCTGGCCAAAAGCACTTATAAAGTTCGCCAGTGTACCCTGATGGTCCTGGAGAGGTACTGTTTCGCAGCGAGAATACGGCTTTGCTTGATTCTTCAATTGACAACTCTTTTTCACAATCTTCTTTATTTTGGTGAGAAATATTGGGCAGGCGATTGGTGAATGGCTCTGTATTTTCTAAGATAGGTCGCTTTCTGTAAAGGCTCTCAAAGAAGTTTTTGCCTTCCTCCAGCATATCCTGGGTGTTACTGGATAGAATCTGTTGCCCTTCCTGGTTCTTATCGTTAACAAAAAGGGAAGTGCAAATATTTCTCGTCCTGTTGCGCCTTTGCAAGTCATGGAAGTACTTACTTCCCGTTTATGCCAGATGTCTCCAACGAACCTTAGCCAGGAACATACCCTTACTTGTCAAATTCTGCACTAGATCGTCTCTTTGGTTTAAAAGAGTTTGCATTTGTTCATTTTCCATGTCAGCACTGTCTGACAAATCTCGAATTTTCTCTTCTAATTCAAAAAGCGTTTTCTGTGCTTGGCGTTTCCTTTGTGCCGAATATTTTATGATATCACCTCTAAGTACACAGAGCATGGTTTCAAAAAGTAATGTTGATGAAACGTCGTTAGATTGGTTTTCGTGTAATATTTGAGGGATCTTTGAGTTCACCATATTTACAAATTCTTCATTTTTCAACAGTAAGTTGTTGAACTTCCAGTATGACCTACCCGTTTCAATCGTAGGAACGTTCACTGAGACTGTTATGAGTTTATTCAAGACTGTTATGAGTTTATGATCAGCAAGATATCCATCTCTAACGTCTGCTTCTGGCCTAATACTGGAATGCATGACCCTCTGGCTGATAACAAATAAATCGATTCTGGATTTACTTACAGGGTGCTTTCGTATACACGTATATTCCTTCTTTTGCGGGTGTAGGGTTCTCCATACATCGATCAGGTCATTTGATGCCATGAAACTTTTTAGTAAGTTTTTACACTTATCGTTGTTCAAAACCCTTCCGTGCTGTACTTTGCCGATCTATTTTGGCGTTCATACAAAAATTGAAATCCCCTCCTAAGATGATAATTGGGTTTGAATATTCGTTAACCTTTGAGCAAAACGCTTCAATGCTTGCAGGATTGTCAATATTTGGACCATAGAAATTTCCCAGAGTGATGCTACTTCCATTACACAGAAGCTCAAGAGTCAGAAACCTTCCATTATCATCAGCAAATGATTTTCCGATTGTCATTCCGGAGTTGGGTCTAATTAACACACCTACGCCCCTGCTATGCCTATCTCCATGAGAAAATGAGCCAAGACCACCCCACTCGCTAATAAATATTTTTGCATCCGATGGCACTGAATGTGTTTCTTGCAAGAAAACGACATCAAAATTAAGTCTTTTCAGCCAAGTGAATATTTTACGTCGCTTAGATAATCCGCCGACCGTTTGAGTGCGCAGCCCATTTACGTTTAAGGAGGCTACCTTCAGCTTAGACGCGTTGCAGTACGGTGTCATTATGTAAACAGTGTACCGTGTAGGTCAACTCCATGAGTTTCCAAAAATATGGCAGTGCAGGTACAGTGTAAGGCAGGAACTGGGTTTTGGTCGTAAAGGACATGAATATGCCATGCTCGAGAGGTGCTGTGTGCTCATGTTTAGTGTACACATCTGTGCTAGTTGTCAAAAGCAGTGATACAGAAAATGCGAAGAAAAAATCACCAAAAACGATCCGAACTAACAAGGACGCGGGGACCTTAACGAGCAGCGAGGGGCGCATATAGGCCATAATCAATAAAGTTAAGCAAAATGTGTTTCCACTAACATTGATGTCGGTGGTGCGCAAGCAACATGCAAACAATTGTGATACTCTTGAAACAAAAACAGACTGGACGATTAAAGGCGGCACCAGTTATCATTATACGAGAACAAGTGAGTGTAACGCCGGATGTAAACATACCTGTCGTGTCGAAAACCTCATCCGCCGTCGGGCGGGTAGGTGTCGCTATGGACGAAATCAACCGTTCGTCCGGCGACGCGCAGTCACTGTGGCGGCTTTAAATCGACCTAGTATCCACGCAGGGCGAGGAAAACTACTAAGGAGGGGTGAAACCACGCTCACTATCTTACCACAATACCGCACACTACCCACTACCCTTGGTCGTCGCCGGACCACTCCCCAGCACAGAGCCCCGAGCTTCCATGGCCGTCGTCGCACCACTACCACCACTCCCTCCACCGGCCGACGCCGGGTCACGGCCGCTCGAAATAGTTTCTCTCGTCTCACACTGCACCTGTAGGCTAGCGTCCGGAACGCGCCGACCTAAGGATGCTTCTCCCACCTCCGGCGCGCAAGCCGGATCAGCAGCCGCCTTCTGAGTTGACGACGATGATGACGCCGCAGCGACCGGTGCTGTGGAAGGCTCCTCCAGACTTCGTACACCAGCCGCCCCCGGTACAGCGCAGCGGGCAGCTGACCGGGGAGCGGAGCGCGACTCCGTCTGCGCGCCGGTGAAGGTCAGCGGCCGCCGCCGCCCGGCTCCCGCAGAGGCGGGTCCAGGCCCCTGCTCCCCCTTCAGACTTCTCTGCTCCCGGTGCCATCTCCACAGGTCCCGTACTTGCTGTGCCGAGGTTACCCGCACCGGGGGAGAGTACTGGGACAGCTTGAACGCTGGGATCCCGTTGTTTGAGAACGCTGACCACACCAGTCCTTTACCTTTCATGGTGAGAAGCTCACTGAGCAGTTCAGAGTTTTTCTTTGTGAGGGACTCTGATATAAATAGCCTCTGCTCTGGCGGAGTGTTTCTATGGCGGAGTTTTGTCCGCTCTCGGTAGATGTTGTGCCTCAGGTCGCGGTCAACAAAGGCACAAATCACCACGTCGTCTCGGTGGAGGCGGTGGGCGGCTGCCGGGTGCTCCTTTGTTATTTGGAGATGCGGGAAGTTTTCTGTCAGAACTTGAACAACCGCAGCCTTCATATCCTCTCCCACACGACGGGCTCCAAAAGCTTTGCTGGTGAGGACCAAGTTAACACTCCTCTGATGTCGCTCCATTTCGTCCACCTGCGACGCCAACTGTGTCATCTGATCCACAGACTCCCCAGCTTTCTTTTCCAGTTCGTCGATCACATTTTTCTTCTCAAACAACTCACCTTCAAGCACCTGGACTTTCTTCTCGAGCGAGCTGATTTGGGCTGAAAAAGCCTGTTTTAAGCTGCGTACTTCCTCTTTTATAGATGTCTTGATCGTGTCTTGAATGATTTTCCGAATAAAGGCCAACATTTCGGGTGACATGCCTTTATGTTTTGGCGAGGTCTTTTTAGGCGAAGTCACTTGCCTCTTTTGTTTCTTCTCGAAGCTGGAAATCCTTTCCGAAATTGACTCCCGGTCCCTCTTCTTCCGTTGCGGCTCGTCCTGAGTACCGGACTCGGCATCGCTAAAAACTGAGTCTGTGTCTGCGGTCACCGACATTTCACTTAAGGGTAGAGAACACCGAGTTTCACTTCTTATTTTCACACTGTCCAGATAGAATAATGTACTCGCTCACATTTCCTTTCCTCGTATCACTGCTTCATCAAGCCAATGCCAGCCATTCCACGCGCCCCTGCCACCACTGCCACGTTACCGGAGCATTAGCCAGCTGCTCCGCGCTGCAGGGCACGTCCGCTCGCTCCAGCGGTCAAGGTCAGAATGAATGGTGGCAGTTAATGAAAAAAACAAAGCATCAAGCAGGAAACCAAAAGCGCAAAAATAAGACGAAGAGCATAACCAGGCGAAATGAGTGCAGAGATGACACTAAAAGCGCATTAAGCAAAACGAAAAGAACAAATAATAGTGTGAGTTAAGTGGAACAGCACGACAGCAGCGACAAAAAGAAAAGCAAGCAATACAAGAGACAAAATGAGCATAGCAGAACAAAATGAGCTACCGTAATATCCCATGGGTGTTAATTTCTCCCAAGGGCACAGAGCGGGCAGGTCAGCAAGAAAGCAATTGTATTGGGGAAGTCCTGTTCGACATCGTGGTTGGTCTCCAGTTTACGGCTGGTCAGTCTCAACACCTCGACCAACCTCGGCGAATCATCGGCTGAGAGCCCCATTGACCGTCCAACAGCACATCCATAATGGCCGGCGAGAGGGAGCGAGAAGGGCCTACACCGCATGGAGATTCAGCAAACATGGATCCCGCTGTCTGATCAGGCGACGAGAAAGGCCCTTATTTTATGGCCCTTATTTTATAGCCGGGCATTGGCCATGTGGTGTGGGTGGTAATCACTAATCCATGAACCAGTTTGCAAAGTATGGCATGGGCAAGATCTTGTAGGTGCGAGTGCCCTTGGAGACAGGAGCAAGTGGTGTGAATTTTATCAACCTGGTGTGAATTTGTGAGACCGGTGCAAGCAAGGTGGCACTGAAAACCAAACAAATAATGGCTAAATGTTTATAAAGACACATGAGGGGGCCTTATAAAAGTCCTCAACTAACTAATAAGAGAGATACCATTGCATCATGTGGGTAGGAATATGTGAGTTTTTCTGCCTTGTATATGGCAGATTGGTGTGAACGTTTGGCGGCTGGTGGTGTGAGAATTTTATATGGCTGGTGCAACTTGTCTGGTCTGCTGCCATACTTTTCAGACTGGTCCATGAATAGCTTCACTTTTTTCCCTGTTCCCCTGTCTTTTTATCAGCTTTTTAATGTGTAGATGCTTTGCTGATTGTAAGAAGGCCACTGAAAAAACACCACCCTCCTGGAAACATATGACTGGAGTTGTTCCCTGCACCCATTTTCTTGTTCCCTGCTTGCATTTTTACCTTTAACCTGTTTTTAATATATGTCTTAATGTTGTGTATCATTCATTTGCTTATGTGTGTTGTGAAATACATATATGGACTGCCATACTTAATCAGACCATGTGGATAGATTTTCAAATTAATTCAAATTTTGCTGCCATACTTTTCAGACTGGTCCATGAATAGCTTCACTTTTTCCCGTTCCACTGTCTTTTTATCAGCGTTTTAATAGCCCTGTTCCAGCTGTCAGCAGATTTTTGTCAGCACCAATCAGCGGGCCGCGTTGCGCCTACGTCACAGGACTGTAGCCTCTCCCCGGGAACTAGTTCTAGAGGTTTTACGGGCCGACGGCCTGCTGTTTGTGCTGATGAAAAACTGTAAGTGCACGAAGTGGCAGTCTAATATTTTTTAATGGTGTAAAGGTTTGAGTTCCCTTTGCTTAGCACAAACAAGAGGTGATTATGGCGCTGATGTTACTTTTCTGGAGGAGAGGTTAGAGGTCCTGCTGACAAAACTGTGCTGACAGCTGGAACAGGGCTAATGTGTAGATGCTTTCTCAGCACCACCCTACTGGAAACATATGACTGTGGAGTTGTTCCCTGCGGCCATTTTCTTGTTCCCTGCTTGCATTTTTTCCTTTGGCCTGTTTTTAATATATGCCTTAATGTTGTGTATCATTTATTTGCTTATGTGTGTTGTGAAATACATATATGGACTGCCATACTTACTCAGACCATGTGGATAGATTTTCAAATTAGAGCCATAACTATATATATATATATATATATATATATATATATATATATATATATATATATATTCATGCATGCATTCATACACAAAGAGAAAACATATGTCACAAAAATAGGAGAGAATTGAGATGTAGAGGACCATGGCACCGGGGTTAAGGAGCGATGAGTGCGGAAGGGGGACGCTAACGAATGAGCACGGACGCGCACGCACGCAATATAAAGCCAACTGAGTGAACCGGCGTCGGTGTTGTGACGGAGGGTATTAAGTACGGACGGTACCGCTACTATCAGGCGTCATACGCGCGCGTGACGGGTGAATGCGAGCGCCGACGGGAACAATTTATGCTAAGTGCGGCGGGCGATGGAGGTCGGGGTGGGACAGAGCGAGCCACGGACGGCTCGCTCGACGCAGCGACGATGTGTCCCGAGGTGAGGTTACAGGCAAGGTGAGGACTCTTTATTCCAAGGCATGTTGGCTGGTTTGGATGGGCACACATAGGATAAAGCACACATACGAGCACCGTTCTTTCTGCGTCAGGGGAGAAAAACTGACAAGAGACAAGCTAAGGGTATGCTTATAACGGTAACAACGGAGGGCTGCTGCAAAGCTTAAGTCTAGATTAGGATTCAGAAGCTAGAGTAGCAAGACTAGCTGTGCAATAAAGTACACAGCACATCCAATGCAGGTCTCATAGGAGTCGCTACGAACCCCTCGTCAGACCGAGATCATAGCTGGTGCTGTCAAAATTTCAATATGGCTTCGATACCAGCCGGTTAACCACCGCGGTGGTCTGTTCACCGCGTGGCAGTGATCTGTTCACTACCGCCGAAAATGATCAAATAAACATTCAGACAATTGCTATACAAACGGCTTCCGAAGTGGAGATTCTGCAAAAGTTTTAGTAGGTGGAGTACAGATTCATATTCTAGGATATGTAAATAGAACACCTAAGTTGCTAGTTCTTCAAAAAACCTCATTGTGCGAAGGGATACATTTGAGTAACATGCTGGTTTAGAGTAGCACACGAAGTACACAGGTACAACAGCTGTGATGGGGGGGGAGAACTTAGCAGTTTAAGCTTCAAATTTTTTTACTTTGGTCCATTCTCATATCTACCATATCCAAAATAAAACATTTTTAGCCAGTCTCAGGCTGGGCTAGATGCTTGCAAATGACTTTCTACTGCAAATGTTTTTTTTTCAAGTTCATTTATTTAAAAGTCATTTTGACATTGGCACCCACCATTTTAATTTGTATTGGTTATGTTACTGAGCTGATAAGTGTTTGATGGTCATGTAAAGTAATCAAATGATGATGTGGTTTCTAAAGATATAAGTTTGCTATCAGTTTACTACTGGTGTTTGTTCCCTCACAGCTTAAAAATTGCATTTTGAGCCAAAATGCACTTAGCTTTACCACTTGAGCTTTCAAATTACAAGGATATATTACAAGACGAATACTAGTAAAATATTTTGTATGTTATGGAATGAGGTGAAGGCGAGCTCAACAATGAAAATTGTATGTGAGAGTTCGGTAATTATTTTATTGGATGCCATCTGCCCAAAAAAGGGATAGTTCCTGAATATGGGGATAGGCTCTGAATTTTCTGGTTAGCTTATTTATGTGTCAGTTTTTACATCTTGCCTGTAACTTTGTTTTGTTCCGAATTCAGCAGTGTGATTTGAATATGTGATGTGCATGTTCAGTTTTATTGTATTACATCATTCAAAAATAGATGTTTATCTGTTGGTGATTTGAGCCTAATAAACACATAGTTATGTGCTGAAATTTTGATGATGAGAAATTGAAGCATAATTCCAAGACTGAAAAAATGCAATTTCAAACCCCAAAATAGGACTGGCCAATAACAAATGTGTTATTGGACAGTAGTGAGCAGTAATTGGATTTTAGAAAACTCTCATTGGCTCTGCACTTTGCTTTTATTTATCAGGAAACCTACAATATTTGCCTTATTAGTTTATGGTTGTCCAGAATCCAATGATAAATTGGAAACATGTGGAAAATTACGCGGTTTTGAAACTATATATGTTACATGAGTCATGTTTGACCAGTGTTTGGCCCCAGCATAGTCACAGTCTTTTATCCTCAGTCCCATGAAGGTAGAATAAATTCATCAGACCTACCAGGTTTGAGTTGGGTCTTAGCGCCAGTACAGTGGGACAGAAAAGTTCCACCTCTGATCAACAGCCAAAAATTGTGAGGTTGATAATAATACTTGTTAGAAATATGCAAATTACTCTTGAGCTTTTGACAGCTCATTACAGACAAGATGGAAAGTGACAACCATGCGGTTAGAAAAGGCAATGTTTTTTATTTTGTTTATTTAGGTTTTATTTATAAGCAGTTTTATTTCTTTAAAGCAGTTAATTTGTAAACATTATGTGGCTCATTTACTAGAAAAGTTGATCAGTGCCTTCACACTACTACAGCCTTTGCGCCTAAATGGATGAATATTTCCTCCTTCCCAAGCATTAACCTATTGGGTTTGATATACCAAAAGATGACAGGGTGAGTGACTGATTTGTGGACTAGTTTGGAATATGCTTTTCCTTTTTCAGTCAGTTTCACAACTCAAAATGCCTCATATAATGCCAGAAGATTGTGATTTAATTTTCATGTACCGATGTTATTTGTACCTCAGTGTTTCATCGTACCTTGACATATATTTCCTGAACATGTGCCGTTGAAGTGAGTCTTAAAGAAGCCCCGCCGATTTTCCCGAGGCGCCGGAGAGCCGCTTGAACTTTTCCCGAGAGCCGGAGAGCCGCTTGCAGCCGGAAAATGCTCCTCGGCGATTTTCTTAGCTAATTCATAAGGACGTCGATTGGTGAAGAAATGTTGAAAGTAACCCAATCATTTTTGGACTTATAGGCCTTCAAAGTCAAATATATATTTTGAGACCGTCTAAATCGGGCGGTCGCAATTTCTCGTTATCAATGCCGATTTTTTGTTTGTTAAAACATTCGCGTTTCCAACTAGCCATTGAATAAAGTTATATGTATTTAGTTACCAGTACCAAAAGCATGTTTAGTACGTAGGTTTTAAATAGGTCTAAGCAAGAAATATTTGTTGGCGCAGCGGGGCTTAAGCCTTTGGTCACCTTCCAAGGTCACCTCATACCACGTGACCACCTGGGGAGGAGGGGTCAATAGGCTGTGAATTTTTATATCCGTTCTCTTCGAACGGTATCTTCTAGGACAAATGAACGGCCCATCAAGTGGTCGTGACATAGCTATCTCAGTTCAAACCTCATGATAAAAGTGCTGCATTACTGTTAAATTTGATGTTTTTTTTCCATTTGGAGCATGATGTGCTTTTTGCCAGGTTTTTCTGTTTTGGGGGCTGTTTTTTGCTTGTCAGGTACGATATTTTCAATTTTACCAACCTTTTGCTCCTTTTTTCAGTTTTCGTTTTTTCTCTTTTCTGCAGTTTTTAGCCAGCCCAACCTATTTACATATCGTGAAGTTGTTTTTTGTGACGAAGAAAATTGATAAATGGTTTCAAAATGAAGAAGTGTGCTGTCTAACATTTACTTAAATAAAATGTGGCACCTTCATAGCGGGGTTTAAATTGAGATATCTATGATAAAGCATGCCGACAAACCACTTGATTAGTATGTCATGTTCCGGGAACGTACTGTACCCGGAGAAGTAAAATTAACCTGCTATCTACCTTGTTGTCCCATCATCATCGTCATTGGGGTCATAGGGTGCATCGACTGCGGCGGTCATTTTCCTACCCTGTCATCCCCGGTGGTCCCATTGTACGAGGTGACTTTGTTCTAGTGTCACTTCTGGTCCTATGAATAGCATATGTTAGCTAAAGGCACTTCTTCTGTATTCGTGTTCATTTTAGGCACGACATTATGAATATGTTCAATATGGCACAAAAGGCTACCAGATCATGACAGCATGCGGATATGGAATGTTAACACATTTTAATTAAATTGAATTAAATTGAAATTGCGAAATTAAATTGAACAATTCAACATATCGTTTTTTAGCAATTTGTTGTGCAGAAGTAAGACCTAATGTATTATTTTCGATGAAGAATGTCCGTAAAACCAATCTGGTCTGGAATTGCACCAAGGTGCCACATTTCCTTTGAGATTTAATGGCTTTGACTATGTTTGCATGTTGCAGAAAAGTAAATCGTGAACAACGATACGAGATCAGAGACAAGTTATCTGTACATATCTACCCTCAAGTCCCGGTCAGATACCCAAGCGTTTGTTCTTTAAGGTAAGCTGCACTTTTGTAAACAACTAAACTTAGCAAATAAACCACATGAATCATGTGTTTAATCTCAGTCTCAATTGCAGTGTCATCATCTATTTAACTAAGTAATATATGCTAGAGAAATCACAAGAGGCAATGCCATTGCATGCCCTCCCTGTGGCTTCCATGTAGGCAGCACTGGGAGACTGACCAGTGGGCCATCGGTCACAGAGGACCGTGAATTAGGCATTTGTTGGACGCGCCCATTCTGTTAACAAGCAGTAGGTATTGAAAACAAACACTTGCATGGTGGTAATGCTGCATCACACCTCCAATAATGCGCTGAACTAATGTTTGATGCTAACGGAACTTTACGAGGGTTTTTATTCGTTTTTATTTGGTTTTTATTTTCCATTTACTTGACTGACTGTTTTATGTATATTGGCGTGACTGTGGATGCGTAGTTGTTTTCCCTGTCTCGCTCACCTGGGTTGGAGCCATGTAGTGCGGATGATGGGTCTGACTGTGTCCGCTGCAGGTGGCCACCATGCCGGACCACTACCTGCTGCAGTGGAGTAACCACCTCACCAACATAGCCTCCGCCTTCACCTCGCTGAGGCAGAACAACAAGCTAGTGGATGTGACGCTGGCCGCCGACGGACGCTCTCTGGAGGCGCACAAGGTGGTGCTCTGCGCCTGCAGTGCCTATTTTGAGGTAAGGACTCCTTCAAAACGGGCTGGGCTTCATTTTTTGGCGGAGAAGAAGGTTATTGCTTAGTTGCAAATTAGGAACATTGTTTTAAAGAGGCTTGTCGGTGAAAAAAACTGCTGTGATATTTTTCGCTTCAAGTTTCCAATTTTTTTGCCACTCAGGTGCATTCAACAATCTCGATTGTAGAGGCTACCTGGGTTTTTGAGAATTAACTCCAGGAGTTACAGTGTGGTGATGTTGCCACCTGCGCTGCGATTAATTGATTGAGATTGATATATATTTCGTCAAGGGTCCGCACTGATGTGACTTTTCACGATGACACGTCGCGATGTAAGACATGAAAAGTATATACAAAAGGTCATGGATAAAACAAAGTAAGAGCTATAAAAATACAGCATCCGTGATCATAAAAGCAACAATACATCACACATACATACTCGCTTAGACTTTCCACACATTTATACGCATCTTCACTGCCGAGTAATCAACATGTCTTTTAACGCAGCTCTAAATGGTCTTGTCCTGTCAAAGTCAAACTCGTTAAAAAGCTTGACACCGCGATAACATAGTCGTCGTCTGCCCGCCTCTGTCCTGATGCGCGGTACAGTCAGTTGGTGCGATCGTCTTGTGTCATCTCCGTGTGCAGCGGTCGCTCTAATTCCGATCGTGTTGGCACTGGCCGACGGCTGCCCAATCTCTATGGCCTGGTACAGCGCACCTAGAGTGTGATATTGCACTAGCTGCTCTGCACTGAGCCATCGCAGTTCAGTAAGTACGGGAGACATGTGGTCGCTTCTCCGTTTACCGGTCACCACTCTCACACCAAAGTTGATAATTTTTGTATTCGTCGGGTTTGCGTTACATTGCAGGAGCCGTAAATGCTGATACAAAAATGCCGTCAATGCGACAGGAGCTGCTGTCCGCCAATCCCTGCAAGCACCCGATCGTGTACCTCAAGGACGTGCAACACGAGCACCTGGCCGCCGTTGTCGAGTTCATGTACAACGGAGCCGTGTACGTCGGCAACGAGCAGCTGGACGACGTGCTCAAGGTACGGCTATGTCAGACGTACAGCTGGGTATGGCTATGTCAGACGTACAGTTAGGTACAGCTATGTCAGACGTACAGCTAGTTACAGCCATGACAGACGTACAGCTAGGTACAGCTATGTCAGACATACAGCTAGGTACAGCTATACCAGACGTATAGCTAGGTACAGCTATGTCAGACGTACAGCTGGGTATGGCTATGTCAGACGTACAGTTAGGTACAAATATGTCAGACGTACAGCTAGGTACAGCCATGACAGACGTACAGCTAGGTACAGCTATGTTAGACATACAGCTAGGTACAGCTATACCAGACGTATAGCTAGGTACAGCTATACCAGACGTATAGCTAGGTACAGCTATGTCAGATGTACAGCTAGGTACAGCTATGTCAGACGTACAGCTTTGTATTGTACAGCTATGTCAGACGTACAGCTTTGTATTGTACAGCTATGTCAGACGTACAGCTAGGTACAGCTATGTCAGACATACAGCTTTGTATTGTACAGCTATACCAGACGTACAGCTAGGTACAGCTATGTCAGACGTACAGCTATGTCAGACGTACAGCTATGTCAAACTTACAGCTATGTCAGACGTACAGCTATGTCAGACGTACAGCTATGTCAGACGTACAGCTAGGTACAGCTGTCAGACGTACAGATAGGTACGGCTTTGATGTACAGCTAGGTACAGCTGGGGCATTCCACGACAAATCGACAAAACAATGTGTTGAAATAACACCCTCATATCTCAGATTCTCATGAAAATTCGGGACTAGGGTTCTGAGTGGCGCTGAAAAAAACGACTGTGGTATTTTTAGTCTCGTCCGGATAATCGTTTCGGAGTTATAGCCTCGGGCAATCCAGCATCGCACGCGTGCATCGGACTTTTTGCTTGAGTTTTTAGCCCTTTAAATTAAAGGTGTTCCTTCAAGAGGTTACATGAAAATAATTAAAAAAGTCTGAACAATACAAATATGTAAGTTTAATTATATTAATTGGCACGAATATGTATAAAATTTAATTCCAAACTTTTGCAAAGATGAGCATACATATTTCCTATGTTTTTATTGACTTCAAAACAACTTCATGTGAAAGGGCGTTGCTTAAACTATATATAACGCCAATAAAAAGAATGGAGACTACAGACCAAAATCAGTAACGAGCACCGCAGACCAAGCCCAACACCGTCGCCGGCCACTCAGCCTGCAGTCGGCACGCCGCATAGACGCGTCCGGTTGGAACTGGGATAACGGGGAGGGGAGAACTGAGCAAGACTGCGCTTCGGTGACATTGCGAATGAACTAGATGTGGTGTAGAGGCTACTATTGCTAACATAAAATTTTAGGCGTTCCGAAAAAACTGAACGTATTACCGGAACACCTAAAAAAGTTACATGTATCCCAGTTCAATTTATATTAGAAACCACACATCACAAACAAAAAGCTATATAGCGTCCACGCCGAAAACTGCTTTTCGAACATATAAGATTAAGACATGCTGCTTTATTTAAGATCTGACCCACGGATCGGAAGAACGACTCCATCACATGGTGCCATTGAACTTCACAGATTCAATTTGAAACTCGAACCCTCTGTCCCTCATCATTCGAGAGCTCATGGACAATAACGGTCTTCGAATTAACCGGTACGAACTTGTTAATCTTCAATGTTCCTTTTATCACGACTGCCTTATTGAAGCGTTTTCTGAGCTCAGTAGCTAATTTGAGTACTTTTTGTTGAAGCATTTTTCGGTAGAGATCGAGGCAAGCAATGGAACACTGCTTTCCGTGTCCCCTTCCAAGCATGTTTGCTGAGATCGTAAGGGATGGGTAACCCTCCTGCCAGTAAAGGTGGCCCGGGGCCTCATACCAGCGCGTGTTAAAAAGCACACTGGAGCGGAGCCTCGGAGGTTCCCTTCTACTTTTTTCTAGGTGGCCGGAGAACCCTTCGTGGCCAAAAAACGCTATTTCGCTACTTTTGAGAATATTCAATGGCACGTCGGTTGGTCAAATAACCTTGAAAATCTGCCCCAATTTTGTAATTATAGGCTTTCAAAGTTAAACCCTTTATTTTGAGATCGCTGCAATCGCGCGGTTGCACCAGTTCGCGTGCATCAAAGACCGACTGGCAACGTTATAGCGCCATATAAAACGAGATTATATGGGGCATTCCAGGACAGATCGACCAAGGCTTGACACCACCATGTCTAGAAAAAATCTGAAACTTTGTCTCCGGGGTAGTTTTGGGCCAGAAACACGCCTGTGAGAATCTCAGCCCCTCCGACCAACGGTGACCGAGTTATAGCCCGAGGCACTTTCGGGAGGTTACGTTGTAGACTCATCTTTGATGCTTCATAACTCAACAACGCATCACGTGATTAACAAGTTTTGTATATCATTGAACTCGTCTTGAATTATAGTTTATTTTGAAAAAGAAAATGTTAAAATTTGAAAATTTTTGACTTTTAATTTGTTTGACCTTTTCCTTTTTGACCTAGCTTGACCTTTTCCCAGTTGAAATTGCCCTTTTAGACACCTCAAAAATGTTTCTTCATAAAATATCTTTCGATAGCAAAAAAAAAAAAAAAATGCGTTCTTGCTATAAGTTCCGAATATTTAGTACCTAAGGTAGGTATGTACACGGTTTTTGACCATTGCGGTAGTACAGCCTTATGTTTAACGCCGCAAATATAGCGATTGCTTTTGTAATTGGTCGCTGGAAATCATACTCTATTGTCTTTACGAAATTTTAATCGTACAAGTATCCGAATTTATGACATTAACACGCGCCCACCCGAGGGGTGGGCAACCGGCCTCCTCAGGTTTCCACAGGTAGTAAAAAAACACCTTCGCGCAGCGCCACCGTACTTCATGTACCTCTAACTCGAAATTTTTGCAGCTTCTGGCAAAATTTTAGGTCTGGGTCATACCAGGTCAGACCGCCAACCCAGGTCAAGAGACCTAACCTCAAACTTTGGGAGGTGCATAAATCATATCAAATTTAGCCTATCGTGGTTAGAATCGCATTACATAGTAAGATCGCCTAGCAAGATAATTTTTCGTAGCAGGATTTCTATATCCATAACCGGGAGCAGGGCAAAGGTCATGATCTTTCCATTAGAAATGCATGGGGCGATTGGTAAATTTTGATAACTTGCGAGAATTGAGAATTGTCGAGAATTGCGATGGAGGTTGTATTTTTACATTGTCGTGTCTGACTTGCCTCTGCAGTTTGATTAATATTCTTTTTACCATACAGACCTAAGCCTGGCTCTAGGTCAAAGCAGGTTAATTTTGACATTTGACTAGGCAATATTATAAGATACATAATCCGTTTGGGCTCAACAAGAGTGTTCCAATGGTGCTGAACTTTTCTTTCTACGGCTCTTCTCTGTCACCTATTATGCCACAAAATTTAGGTTTCCACTTAGTTCCCGTAAGAAATACTGTGACCTTGAGCAACCTCAAAGGCGACACGACCAAACGATTGTATGTAACATATTCGGTAATGATTAAAACTGGCTATTTAGCGGCATCACTCCCAGTGCACTGTGTCATTATTTATCTGGGATTCTCGGATCCGTGTCAGCTATGAAATGATCACCTTGTAAAAATGTCATGAGGCAACCTGTTCAAGCGACCAAGTCGAATGCGTTACAATTTCAGGACATTTTGTCGAATATATGAGCAGATTCAAATTACTTTTTGGGAATGAAAGCCTTTCAGACACGTTTGTTTACATTGCATGAATCCTCTCAAACATATGCTGTGCTGCACTGGATCAGCTTGCATCGATACTATTTTCCATCTCCGGGAACGATGTAATTGTGTGAGTTAGTGGTGCTCATAGGATAAGTTATACTTGTTTCAATTATTGATAAGGTCGCAACATCTTTGTAAATTTTCGTTTAAGGCTGAAAGGTTCATTATTAATAAGTTCATTTGCCCTCGTCTCCCTCGAAACAAGGAATCCCTTTTTATCACTTTTAATGGCTGCAGTTTTTCTGTTTATAAATATTGCCCAAGTTGTTGCCAGTTCAGTTTTTTATACATTTTGTACGAGTTGTTCTCAGTTCGATTGTTGGAGTCGGGGTCTCACTAAAGTCATCAATGGACTTGTCACGGAGACCCCGACCCCACCATCCGAACGAGCAACTCCCACAATGAAGGGTTGATTTTAGAAGCCAACGTTTAACGTTCCACACAGCACAGGGACGGCCGCCCCGCTCAGGTCACCCTCTCACCAGTCAGTTGCCAGCCGACCTGTACGTCGGGTAAGCTATTGAGCGCCGGAGCGTCTCAGCGGAACCGATCCCAAGCCTGGACATGCACTGCCACTGCAGGCTTCGAGCCGCGGGCCGGAGCCCATCGCTCTACCAACTGAGCTACCGGGGCGGCAAGGAGGCGGTTTTACATCCATACACATATATTGCCAGTATAAAAAACATACATAAAGCATACACAGCTACGTAAATTAAACATTGCAGTAATTCCCAAGAAACACATCTGTTATCTCACAGGTGCAAACACATCACAGGTTTTAGGAGTAGGTGTCTCACTAGAGTCGTCAAGGGACTTTTACGGAGACCCTGACCCCACCACCCAAACGAGCAACTCCCACGATAAAGTGTTAATCAAGGAAACAAAGTTGAAAGTCCCACAAGGCATAACGACGACCGTCTACCTCAGGTCACCCCCTCACCAGTGAGTTGCCTGCTGGCCTTCAGCATTTACGGTACCTACCACCTCCCAGTTGACCTAAATTATTTTTCTAGAAGTTGCAAAATGTTGTGTTAGAGGTAGATGGAGTACGGTGGCGCTGCGCGAAGGTATTTTTTACTACCTGTAGAGACCTGAGGAGGCCGGTTGCCCACCCCTCGGGTGGGCGCGTGTTAATTGTCATAAATTCGGATACTTGTACGACTAAAATTTCGTAAAGACAATGGAGTATGATTTCCAGCGACCGATTACAAAAGCAATCGCTATATTTGCGGCGTTAAACATAAGGCTGTACTACCGCAATGGACAAAAACCGTGTACATACCTACCTTAGGTGCTAAATATTCGGAACTTATAGCAAGAACGCATTTTTTATTTTTGCTATCGAAAGATATTTTATGACGAAACATTTTTGAGGTGTCTAAATGGGCAATTTCAACCGGGAAAAGGTCAAGCTAGGTCAAAAGGAAAAGGTCAAACAAATTAAAAGTCAAAAATTTTCAAATTTTAACATTTTCTTTTTCAAAATAAACTATAATTCAAGACGAGTTCAATGATATACAAAACTTGTTAATCAGGTGATGCGTTGTTGAGTTATGAAGCATCAAAGATGAGTCTACAACGTGACCTCCCGAAAATGCCTCGGGCTATAACTCGGTCACCGTTGGTCGGAGGGGCTAAGATTCTCACAGGTGTGTTTCTGGCCCAAAACTACCCCGGAGACAAAGTTTCAGATTTTTCTAGACATGGTGGTGTCAAATTGAAATATTTTTGGTCGTTTTGTCCTGGAATGCCCCATATGTCAATTTCACCCATCATGAAGGTCAAGGCCATACCAGCATTCTCAAAGTCATTGGTCCGGTGCTTCCGGTCGCATGGCGTTACCCAGTATGACGTATATTATGCTACGACGTCATAGTTAAGATAAATCAATGTAAAGGTCAAGATCACAGGTCAAATTAAAATGTCATGGGTAAAGTTCAATGCTCATTTCCCGTCCAACGGTTGCTATGGTGCTAGTCATGGTGTAAATAAGGGGAATGTCATATTGTGACGTCATAGGTTAATGACCTTTAATGACTTTAACCCTAAAAACTAGGTTTACAATTCTTTGGATGTTCTCACTATGACCTTTCTCTGTTGTTAGTGCATTCTGGACTTCTTTGAACTTAATCACGGCATTTCCGGATGAATACCCAGCACGGTTAATACTTGACCTTTATGACCTCGTTTGAACTTGACGATACTGACATAGGTCAATTAAGATCAGTCATAATATATATTTCAATAGTTTCCACCCAGTCCCCAACTGGAGTTTTTCTAAGCCTCCTAGTTTCCGAGAGGGGTCTACCAGTCCCCTCCCCAGTGCCCGTAAGTGTCGGACGCCTCTCCAGAACGGGTGTTAAGGAATGGGACATTGATTACAATTTATTGTTTTAAATACATCCTTACCCTCATTGCCGACCAATTCCACCACTGACATATTTTTCGTGACCAAAGACGTTTGATAGTTGCAGCGACGGCGGGCCGCGCTGGCGCACGAACCTCACAATAGTGGGGATCAGAACGTTAGGGAGCTCAGATCTCGCTTTTGGTTGAAGTCTCCATTCTTTTTATTGCTGAATCTTATAGAGAAAAAGTGTAAAGAGTAATGTGAGCCTCAAAAAGTTGAAAATAAGTCATAGGAAAATAGTTTTTATAGATTTTAAAAAATTAAAGAATGTATAATATGTTTAAGATTTAATTTTTTGAATCATATTTCTAATGAGCCAGAATTCGTAATTCGTCCTTGAGATACCTAAATCAAGTTTTTATGTCATTTGTAGAAGCATACAGGTAAAATTTCGTCTTTAAAAAGACATGCAAGTGGGTATGTTCAAAATGGTTGAGGGTAAAATTTAAATTACTTACGGTTTGAAAAATTTTAAAACCGTAAGTCAGGGAGGAAAATGAATACGAAAATCGTCATCAGCTCCATCAATAGCCCCCCCTGACAAAAAAACAAAAAATACACCGAAATCTGCGACATGAGGGTGTTGTCGACCTGTCGATTTGTCGTGGAATGCCCCAGCTATGTCAGATGTACAGCTGGGCACGGCTATGTCAGATATACAGCTGTGTACAGCTATATCAGATGTACAGCTAGGTACGGCTATGCCAAATGTACAACTAGGTACAGCTATTATGTACAGCTGGGTACAGCTATGTCAGATGTACAGCTAGCTACAGCTATGCCAGATGTACAACTAGGTACAGCTATTATGTACAGCTGTGTACAGCTATGTCAGATGTACAGCTAGGTACGGCTATGCCAGATGTACAACTAGGTACAGCTATTATGTACAGCTGTGTACAGCTATGTCAGATGTACAGCTAGGTACGGCTATGCCAGATGTACAACTAGGTACAGCTATTATGTACAGCTGGGTACAGCTATGTGAGATGTACAGCTAGCTACAGCTATGCCAGATGTACAACTAGGTGCAGCTGGGTACAGCTATGTCAGATGTACAGCTGGGCACGGCTATGTCAGATATACAACTAGGTGCAGCTGGGCACAGCTATGTCAGATGTACAGCTAGGTACGGCTATGCCAGATGTACAACTAGGTACAGCTAGGTACGGCTATGCCAGATGTACAACTAGGTACAGCTAGGTACGGCTATGCCAGATGTACAACTAGGTACAGCTGGGTACAGCTATGTCAGATGTACAGCTGGGCACGGCTATGCCAGATGTACAACTAGGTGCAGCTATTATGTACAGCTGGGTACAGCTATGTCAGATGTACAGCTAGCTACAGCTATGCCAGATGTACAACTAGGTGCAGCTGGGTACAGCTATGTCAGATGTACAGCTGGGCACGGCTATGTCAGATATACAACTAGGTGCAGCTGGGCACAGCTATGTCAGATGTACAGCTAGGTACGGCTATGCCAGATGTACAACTAGGTACAGCTATTATGTACAGCTGGGTACAGCTATGTCAGATGTACAGCTAATTACGGCTATGCCAGATGTACAATTAGGTGCAGCTGGGTACAGCTATGTCAGATGTACAGCTAGGTACGGCTATGCCAGATGTACAACTAGGTACAGCTAGGTACGGCTATGCCAGATGTACAACTAGGTACAGCTAGGTACGGCTATGCCAGATGTACAACTAGGTACAGCTGGGTACAGCTATGTCAGATGTACAGCTGGGCACAGCTATGCCAGATGTACAACTAGGTGCAGCTATTATGTACAGCTGGGTACAGCTATGTCAGATGTACAGCTAGGTACGGCTATGCCAGATGTACAACTAGGTACAGCTGGGTACAGCTATGTCAGATGTACAGCTAGGTACGGCTGGGTACAGCTATGTCAGATGTACAGCTAGGTACGGCTATGCCAGATGTACAACTAGGTACAGCTAGGTACGGCTATGTCAGATGTACAGCTAGGTACGGCTGGGTACAGCTATGTCAGATGTACAGCTAGGTACGGCTATGCCAGATGTACAACTAGGTACAGCTAGGTACGGCTATGTCAGATGTACAGCTAGGTACGGCTGGGTACAGCTATGTCAGATGTACAGCTAGGTACGGCTATGCCAGATGTACAACTAGGTACAGCTAGGTACGGCTATGCCAGATGTACAACTAGGTACGGCTATGCCAGATGTACAACTAGGTACAGCTAGGTACGGCCATGTCAGATGTACAGCTAGGTACGGCTGGGTACAGCTATGTCAAATGTACAGCTAGGTACGGCTATGCCAGATGTACAACTAGGTACAGTTAGGTACGGCTATGTCAGATGTACAGCTAGGTACGGCTGGGTACAGCTATGTCAGATGTACAGCTAGGTACGGCTATGCCAGATGTACAACTAGGTACAGCTAGGTACGGCTATGCCAGATGTACAACGAGGTACGGCTGGGTACAGCTATGTCAGATGTACAGCTAGGTACGGCTATGCCAGATGTACAACTAGGTACAGCTAGGTACGGCTATGCCAGATGTACAACGAGGTACGGCTATGCCAGATGTACAACTAGGTACAGCTAGGTACGGCTATGTCAGATGTACAACTAGGTACAGCTGGGTACAGCTATGTCAGATGTACAGCTAGGTACGGCTATGCCAGATGTACAACTAGGTACAGCTAGGTACGGCTATGCCAGATGTACAACTAGGTACAGCTGGGTACAGCTATGTCAGATGTACAGCTAGGGACGGCTATGCCAGATGTACAACTAGGTACAGCTGGGTACAGCTATGTCAGATGTACAGCTGGGCACGGCTATGTCAGATATACAGCTGTGTACAGCTATGTCAGATGTACAGCTAGGTACGGCTATGCCAGATGTACAATTAGGTGCAGCTGGGTACAGCTATGTCAGATGTACAGCTAGGTACGGCTGGGTACAGCTATGTCAGATGTACAACTAGGTACGGCTATGCCAGATGTACAACTAGGTACAGCTAGGTACGGCTATGCCAGATGTACAACTAGGTACAGCTGGGTACAGCTATGTCAGATGTACAGCTAGGTACGGCTATGCCAGATGTACAACTAGGTACAGCTGGGTACAGCTATGTCAGATGTACAGCTAGGTACGGCTGGGTACAGCTATGTCAGATGTACAGCTAGGTACGGCTATGCCAGATGTACAACTAGGTACAGCTAGGTACGGCTATGTCAGATGTACAGCTAGGTACGGCTGGGTACAGCTATGTCAGATGTACAGCTAGGTACGGCTATGCCAGATGTACAACTAGGTACAGCTAGGTACGGCTATGTCAGATGTACAGCTAGGTACGGCTGGGTACAGCTATGTCAGATGTACAGCTAGGTACGGCTATGCCAGATGTACAACTAGGTACAGCTAGGTACGGCTATGCCAGATGTACAACTAGGGTACGGCTATGCCAGATGTACAACTAGGTACAGCTAGGTACGGCTATGTGAGATGTACAACTAGGTACAGCTGGGTACAGCTATGTCAGATGTACAGCTAGGTACGGCTATGCCAGATGTACAACTAGGTACAGCTAGGTACGGCTATGTCAGATGTACAGCTAGGTACGGCTATGCCAGATGTACAACTAGGTACAGCTAGGTACGGCTATGCCAGATGTACAACTAGGTACAGCTAGGTACGGCTATGTCAGATGTACAACTAGGTACAGCTGGGTACAGCTATGTCAGATGTACAGCTAGGTACGGCTATGCCAAATGTACAACTAGGTACAGCTAGGTACGGCTATGCCAGATGTACAACTAGGTACAGCTGGGTACAGCTATGTCAGATGTACAGCTGGGCACGGATATGTCAGATATACAGCTGTGTACAGCTATATCAGATGTACAGCTAGGTACGGCTATGCCAGATGTACAACTAGGTACAGCTATGATGTACAGCTGGGTACAGCTATGTCAGATGTACAGCTAGGTACGGCTATGCCAGATGTACAATTAGGTGCAGCTGGGTACAGCTATGTCAGATGTACAGCTAGGGTACGGCTATGCCAGATGTACAACTAGGTACAGCTGGGTACAGCTATGTCAGATGTACAGCTAGGTACGGCTGGGTACAGCTATGTCAGATGTACAGCTAGGTACGGCTATGCCAGATGTACAACTAGGTACAGCTAGGCACGGCTATGCCAGATGTACAACTAGGTGCAGCTATATACAGTGCGGCGGAGGCGGATAACAAGGTGGAACCGCCGGCAACGTTGGGGCCATTACGCTTGGGCTAAGGCAAACGTGTTGGTGTTTAAAGGTTTGGCACCACTGCAAAAATATCTGGGGCCTGTCCTCGTGTCGATGCAACTTGTCTGTGACGGTTTGTTAGTAAACCCAGCTTACATTGTCTCGTCAATATTAATCACTGTACATTAGCTATTTGTACAGCTGTACATTTCGAAGATTCCCGTTGGCAGGTGTTAACGCCCGTTACCCAAATTTGCAGAAGTTATTTTCGAAGGGTTTGTATTGACGTCGAGACCAGCGGCTCGTGTGTATTTCTGGACTACTTGAATAAATTACAAGTCAAGTGAAACATACATACAACACTAATTTAGCATTGCCTCTTTAGGCCACAGTGACATTTCACGGTGGAAACTTCTCAATCACGATTATACAAAGTCGCCCACGCTATAGCCCATTTGCAGGTACGACCCGGGGGCGACAGGGCGCCCGTCGTTGTCCCGGTGTGACGGTGCCCTTGGTGAAAACACCGCCACCTCGGGAAGGCGAGCGCCGTGGCCGGGGCTCTGGCATCCCTGCGAAGGGCTTCCTACACGTCGCCGGCCGTCCCGGGTCGTCCAGCGCCTCCAGAATTCACCGGGCGGCGTCCAGGTCCCACCGGCAAGAAGGCCTCGTGGGTGCCAGTGATTGGCGCTGGATATGTGTCGGGGCTCGGCTGGACCGCTGTTTGTATCCTCTGTCGACAGCTGGGCGCCGGATGTGTGTCGGGGCTCGGCTGGACCGCTGTATTCTCTGTCGACAGCTGGGCGCCGGATGTGTGTCGGGACTCGGCTGGACCGCTGTATTCTCTGTCGACAGCTGGGCGCCGGATGTGTGTCGGGGCTCGGCTGGACCGCTGTATTCTCTGTCGACAGCTGGGCGCCGGATGTGTGTCGGGACTCGGCTGGACCGCTGTATTCTCTGTCGACAGCTGGGCGCCGGATGTGTGTCGGGACTCGGCTGGACCGCTGTATTCTCTGTCGACAGCTGGGCGCCGGATGTGTGTCGGGGCTCGGCTGGACCGCTGTATTCTCTGTCGACAGCTGGGCGCCGGATGTGTGTCGGGACTCGGCTGGACCGCTGTATTCTCTGTCGACAGCTGGGCGCCGGATGTGTGTCGGGGCTCGGCTGGACCGCTGTATTCTCTGTCGACAGCTGGGCGCCGGATGTGTGTCGGGACTCGGCTGGACCGCTGTATTCTCTGTCGACAGCTGGGCGCCGGATGTGTGTCGGGACTCGGCTGGACCGCTGTATTCTCTGTCGACAGCTGGGCGCCGGATGTGTGTCGGGACTCGGCTGGACCGCTGTATTCTCTGTCGACAGCTGGGCGCCGGATGTGTGTCGGGACTCGGCTGGACCGCTGTATTCTCTGTCGACAGCTGGGCGCCGGATGTGTGTCGGGGCTCGGCTGGACCGCTGTATTCTCTGTCGACAGCTGGGCGCCGGATGTGTGTCGGGACTCGGCTGGACCGCTGTATTCTCTGTCGACAGCTGGGCGCCGGATGTGTGTCGGGACTCGGCTGAACCGCTGTATTCTCTGTCGACAGCTGGGCGCCGGATGTGTGTCGGGACTCGGCTGGACCGCTGTATTCTCTGTCGACAGCTGGGCGCCGGATGTGTGTCGGGACTCGGCTGGACCGCTGTATTCTCTGTCGACAGCTGGGCGCCGGATGTGTGTCGGGACTCGGCTGGACCGCTGTATTCTCTGTCGACAGCTGGGCGCCGGATGTGTGTCGGGACTCGGCTGGACCGCTGTATTCTCTGTCGACAGCTGGGCGCCGGATGTGTGTCGGGACTCGGCTGGACCGCTGTATTCTCTGTCGACAGCTGGGCGCCGGATGTGTGTCGGGACTCGGCTGGACCGCTGTATTCTCTGTCGACAGCTGGGCGCCGGATGTGTGTCGGGACTCGGCTGGACCGCTGTATTCTCTGTCGACAGCTGGGCGCCGGATGTGTGTCGGGGCTCGGCTGGACCGCTGTATTCTCTGTCGACAGCTGGGCGCCGGATGTGTGTCGGGGCTCGGCTGGACCGCTGTATTCTCTGTCGACAGCTGGGCGCCGGATGTGTGTCGGGACTCGGCTGGACCGCTGTATTCTCTGTCGACAGCTGGGCGCCGGATGTGTGTCGGGACTCGGCTGGACCGCTGTATTCTCTGTCGACAGCTGGGCGCCGGATGTGTGTCGGGACTCGGCTGGACCGCTGTATTCTCTGTCGACAGCTGGGCGCCGGATGTGTGTCGGGGCTCGGCTGGACCGCTGTATTCTCTGTCGACAGCTGGGCGCCGGATGTGTGTCGGGACTCGGCTGGACCGCTGTATTCTCTGTCGACAGCTGGGCGCCGGATGTGTGTCGGGACTCGGCTGGACCGCTGTATTCTCTGTCGACAGCTGGGCGCCGGATGTGTGTCGGGACTCGGCTGGACCGCTGTATTCTCTGTCGACAGCTGGGCGCCGGATGTGTGTCGGGACTCGGCTGGACCGCTGTATTCTCTGTCGACAGCTGGGCGCCGGATGTGTGTCGGGACTCGGCTGGACCGCTGTATTCTCTGTCGACAGCTGGGCGCCGGATATGTGTCGGGACTCGGCTGGACCGCTGTTTGTATCTTCTGTCGACAGCTGGGCGCCGGATGTGTGTCGGGACTCGGCTGGACCGCTGTATTCTCTGTCGACAGCTGGGCGCCGGATGTGTGTCGGGACTCGGCTGGACCGCTGTATTCTCTGTCGACAGCTGGGCGCCGGATGTGTGTCGGGGCTCGGCTGGACCGCTGTATTCTCTGTCGACAGCTGGGCGCCGGATGTGTGTCGGGACTCGGCTGGACCGCTGTATTCTCTGTCGACAGCTGGGCGCCGGATGTGTGTCGGGGCTCGGCTGGACCGCTGTATTCTCTGTCGACAGCTGGGCGCCGGATGTGTGTCGGGACTCGGCTGGACCGCTGTATTCTCTGTCGACAGCTGGGCGCCGGATGTGTGTCGGGGCTCGGCTGGACCGCTGTATTCTCTGTCGACAGCTGGGCGCCGGATGTGTGTCGGGACTCGGCTGGACCGCTGTATTCTCTGTCGACAGCTGGGCGCCAGTCTGCGCGTGCGGGGGATGCTGGACGTGAAGACGGAGTCGCGCCAGGGCTCCGGCGAGGAGAGCAGGGACTTGGAGACTCCAGCCGCCAAACGGCGCAAGAAGCGCACCGGACCTTCCCGCGACGGCTCAGCTGACGATCCTGGTACGTCTTTCGTAGACTGGGCCAACCCCCAGGGGCGTATGGAGAACTGAAACTGTCCCTAATGTGGAATCAACTGCACTTGGTGCGGTGCATAGCGCATTGTTTCGATATTTTCTCATCATGCAAGTGTGCTTTTGGCTTGTTGACCCCTTAAGTGAGGAAAAAGTACATCGCGCCTAAATTATGTATTATCATAGATGGTTCAGTGGGAGAAGTCTTCTATTGATAACATAAAATTAATAAAAGTATCTTGCGATTTGGTTCGGACAGTGCTTTTTGGGAGTCCTCGAGAGCGGAAGCAATTTTGAAATGGTTTTGGCTGTCCTTGAATCCAGAAACAAACAACGAGTTTTGCCTTATGTTTGTCCACCCCAAGTCCATGAGTTGTATGGCCTTTGACGTCGCGCCTGAGGCTGATGACCTGTTGGCTCTGCCCTGGCCGGCAGGCGCGGTACCGGCGGCGGCTGAGGTGGTGCAGGAGGTGCCTCCTCCGCCGGCGCTGACGGGACCGCCGCTGCACACCATGCTGGCGGCGCAGGTGGTACAGGCCGAGGCGGCCGCCTCGCCAGCCAGCGGCGCTGCCGCCGCAGCGGAGCCGCCGCTGGGAAAACCAGCCACCGTGCCGGTACCTGCCGCAGCCGGCCTCTGCCGCCTGTCAAGAAGCCGCAGCGCTTTGTGTTGAAGGCGGTACACACAGGGGTGATGTTCCCAATCTGTGTAGCATAGCCATGTTTTCTAATGTTGAGGTTGTGGTCGTCATGAAAGTGAGCAGAGTGGGTGAGGCGATTCAGGTGGCGCCAGCTCTGACGCCGGCTTGGGCTCGGCAGACGGCGGCGGAACGGAAGGCAGCGCCGCCGCGCTCCTACTCCGAGGGCGACATGGCGACCAAGGGAAAGGAAATGATGGAGGCCGAGGGTGAGTCGCTGGGTTCGATTCCTGGATCGGTATTGTTTTGATGTGGAATGGTAATTTCGATTTTACCATGTGATATGTTTTCCAGAAATGTCCTCAGCCAGGTGCTGCCCCACTGTTATCCCAACGACGAGAAAACCCATACGTTAACAACAGCAAAGAAAACACACCGAAAGTACCGAAGTCGCTGCACGGTCTTCTAGGAAAGTGAAAGTAACATGAAATAGCGAACTTACGCTATACGCTATTCTGCTAGTTTTTTGTGTCGTTTTGGAAGAGAGTTGCGAATAACAGGTGTATGCAAATGTTACACACACGTTAACCACTAGACCACATGCTAGTATAAGCTCTACATGCACTGGTAAGTAGATTTTAGGTCTTGGCGCAGTTATTTAGGATCTGGCCTTTCTATTTTACCTTTTGTTGAAATCCAAGACCCACTAGATCCAAAACGTGACAGCCGCCCCCGCCGGGCAGGCTGTGCTAGTCTTGACTCCCCACCCCGCCGGGCAGGCCGAGCTAGTCTGGACGCCCACCCTCGCCGGGCAAGCTGGGCTAGTCCAACAGTCACCCCCATCCCCGCCGGGCAGGCTGAGCTAGTGTCGACTCAGTGTGCTGTCCACCGGCAGGGGGTGACTCAGTGTCCGCCGGCAGGGGGTGATTCAGTGTCCGCCGGCTGGGGGTGACTCAGTGTCCACTGGCAGGGGGTGACTCAGTGTCCGCCGGCAGGGGGTGACTCAGTGTCCGCCGGCAGGGGGGTGACTCAGTGTCCACCGGCTAAGGGTGACTCAGTGTCCACCGGCGGGGGTGACTCAGTGTCCGCCGGCATGGGGTGACTCAGTGTCCGCCGGCAGGGGGTGACTCAGTGTGCTGTCCACCGGCAGGGGGTGACTCAGTGTCCACCGGCAGGGGGTGACTCAGTGTCTGCCGGCAGGGGGTGGGTGACTAGTGTCTGCCGGCAGGGGGTGACTCAGTGTCCACCGGCAGGGGGTGACTCAGTGTCCACTGGCAGGGGGTGACTCAGTGTGGTGTCCACCGGCTGAGGGTGACTCAGTGTCCGCCCGGCTGAGAGTGACTCAGTGTCCACCGGCAGGGGGTGACTCAGTGTCCGCCGGCAGGGGGTGACACAGTGTCTGCCGGCAGGGGGTGACTCAGTGTCCACCGGCAGGGGGTGACTCAGTGTCCACCGGCAGGGGGTGACTCAGTGTCCACCGGCAGGGGGTGACTCAGTGTCGGGGTGATGGTGTCCACCGGCTGAGGGTGACTCAGTGTCCGCCGGCAGGGGGTGACTCAGTGTCCACCGGCTGAGAGTGGCTCAGTGTCCACCGGCAGGGGGTGACTCAGTGTCCGCCGGCAGGGAGTGACTCAGTGTCCACCGGCAGGGGGTGACTCAGTGTCCACCGGCAGGGGGTGACTCAGTGTGGTGTCCACCGGCTGAGGGTGACTCAGTGTCCACCGGCAGGGGGTGACTCAGTGTGGTGTTCACCGGCTGAGGGTGGCTCAGTGTCCGCCGGCAGGGGGTGACTCAGTGTCCACCGGCAGGGGGGGTGACTCAGTGTCCACCGGCTGAGGGTGACTCCGTGTCCACCGGCAGGGGGTGACTCAGTGTCCACTGGCTGAGGGTGACTCAGTGTGCTGTCCACTGGCTGAGGGTGACTCAGTGTCCACTGGCAGGGGGTGACTCAGTGTCCGCCGGCAGGGGGTGACTCAGTGTCCGCCGTCAGGGGGTGACTCAGTGTCCACCGGCTGAGGGTGACTCCAGTGTCCACCGGCAGGGGGTGACTCAGTGTCCGCCGGCATGGGGTGACTCAGTGTCCGCCGGCAGGGGTGACTCAGTGTGCTGTCCACCGGCAGGGGGTGACTCAGTGTCCACCGGCAGGGGGTACTCAGTGTCCACCGGCAGGGGGTGACTCAGTGTCTGCCGGCGGGGGTGACTAGTGTCTGCCGGCAGGGGGTGACTCAGTGTCCGCCGGCAGGGGGTGACTCAGTGTCCACTGGCAGGGGGTGACTCAGTGTGGTGTCCACCGGCTGAGGGTGACTCAGTGTCCACCGGCAGGGGGTTACTCAGTGTCCGCTGGCAGGGGTGACTCAGTGTCTGCCAGCAGGGGGGTGACCCAGTGTCCACCGGCAGGGGGTGACTCAGTGTCCACCGGCAGGGGGTGACTCAGTGTGGTGTCCACCGGCTGAGGGTGACTCAGTGTCCACCGGCTGAGAGTGACTCAGTGTCCACCGGCTGAGAGTGACTCAGTGTCCGCCGGCAGGGGGTGACTCAGTGTCCACCGGCTGAGAGTGACTCAGTGTTCACCGGCAGGGGGTGACTCAGTGTGGTGTCCACCGGCTGAGGGTGACTCAGTGTCCACTGGCAGGGAGTGACTCAGTGTCCACCGGCAGGGGGTGACTCAGTGTCCACTGGCAGGGAGTGACTCAGTGTCCACCGGCAGGGGTGACTCAGTGTGGTGTCCACCGGCAGGGGGTGGCTCAGTGTCCACCGGCAGGGGGTGACTCAGTGTCCACCGGCTGAGAGTGACTCAGTGTCCACCGGCTGAGGGTGACTCAGTGTCCACCGGCTGAGGGTGACTCAGTGTCCGCCGGCAGGGGGTGACTCAGTGTCTGCCGGCAGGGGGTGACTTAGTGTCCACCGGCAGGGGTGACTCAGTGTCCACCGGCAGGGGGTGACTCAGTGCCCATCGGCTGAGGGTGACTCAGTGTCCACCGGCAGGGAGTGACTCAGTGTCCGCCGGCAGGGGGTGACTCAGTGTCCACTGGCAGGGGGTGACTCAGTGTCCGCCGGCAGGGGTGACTCAGTGTCCACCGGCAGGGGAGTGACTCAGTGTCCGCCGGCAGGGAGTGACTCAGTGTCCACCAGCTGAGGGTGACTCAGTGTCCACCGGCAGGGGTGACTCAGTGTCCACCGGCAGGGGGTGACTCAGTGCCCATCGGCTGAGGGTGACTCCAGTGTCCACCGGCAGGGAGTGACTCAGTGTCCGCCGGCAGGGGGTGACTCACTGTCCACCGGCTGAGGGTGACTCAGTGTCCACCGGCAGGGGGTGACTCAGTGTCCGCTGGCAGGGGACGGCGCTGTGTCGCGCCAGAAGCGGTGCCAGCTGCAGCGCCAGCCGCGCATTAAGCGAGAGTGTGAACAGCCCAGCGGCAGCAGCAGCGCCGAGGAGCCACCGCAGCACGCCCAGCTGCAGCCGCTGCACGTGGCGCAGCACCAGCAGCAGCAGCAGTACCCGCAGCCGCCGCCGCTGCAGCAGCGGGCCGGCTCGCGCTCGCCGTCTCCGCAGCCGCAGGCGGCGTCCTCAGTGGAGACGCTGGTGTTGGACGCGCCGCCGTGCTCGGCCAGCGGCTCCTACCTGGCGGTGCCGGCGCCTGGCCAGTACTGGCCGCCCGCCAGACAGGTCAGCCCGCCCCCTCCCTCTCTGTCTCCCAGTCCGACGACGACGCACTGCAGCCCCGCAGTACAGCACACGGGGCAGTATTGGACTGTAACGCCGACTTGGGAAATTGCAATATTCGAGAAGCTCTCGCCACTCATGGTTTACAAAGCGTTTTCCATGTTGCCTTGTTCACCTCGATGAGCGGTAGGCTTTGGCCGTGACTGCTTTTCGGCGGCGAAATTTTGGCCCTTTCGCCCTGTAATGCCTTGTTGTCCATTTTATTAGTGTACTGTTCAGATTGTATGTGCTCCGGCAGGTATGCTCAGCATTGGCATGCTCCGCCAGGTGACCCCGAAGCGTCGCTCCGCCAGGTGTCCCAAAGTGTCGCTCCGCCAGTTGTCCCGAAGTGTCGCTCCGCCAGGTGGCCCCGAAGTGGCGCGCCGTCAGGTGTCCTCAGAGCGCGTGTGTGCCGCCAGATATCCAAAGAATTCACGTGCTGTCAGAAATCTCCAGTGTGCGTGTGCCCAGCCGGAAATCTCCAGTGTGCGTGTGCCCTGCCGGAAATCTCCAGTGTGCGTGTGCTCTTCCGGAAACATCCAGTGTGCGTGTGCCCTGCCGGAAATCTCCAGTGTGCGTGTGCCCTGCCGGAAATCTCGTGTGCGTGTGCTCTGCCTGAAATCTCCAGCGTGCGTGTGCTCTGCCGGAAACATCCAGTGTGCGTGTGCTCTGCCGGAAACATCCAGTGTGTGTGTGCCCTGCCGGAAATCTCCAGTGTGCGTGTGCCCTGCCGGAAATCTCGTGTGCGTGTGCTGTGCCTGAAATCTCCAGTGTGCGTGTGCTCTGCCGGAAACATCCAGTGTGCGTGTGCTCTGCCGGAAACATCCAGTGTGCGTGTGTTCTGCCGGAAATCTCCGGTTCGCGTGTGTTCTGCCAGAAGTCCGCAGTGTGCGTGTGTTCTGCCAGAAGTGCGCAGTGTGCGTGTGCTCTAAGATACCTCTACAGCGTGTGTGGGGCATCAGCCACCCTCAGTGCGCCTGCCCACGGCCAGAGTCCCACGGCGCGCGTGCTGTACTGGCAGATGTCGACGCCGACCCCTGTGCTGTCGACGCGGGAAGGCACGCTGGTGAAGCAGGGCTCGATGCCGGCCATGGCCTCGCCGTCGCAGTCGGCGCCGGCGCCGGTCCAGAAGCAGCGCTCCACACCGGTGTTGTCGCGGGGCGCCTCCGGACCAGGTAACCGCCGCCGGGCCGGGTCCCGGTCAGACCCAGCGGCCCCGGTCAGACCCAGCGGCCCCGGTCAGACCCAGCGGTCCCGGTCAGACCCAGCGGCCCCGGTCAGACCCAGCGGCCCCGGTCAGACCCAGCGGCCCCGGTCAGACCCAGCGGCCCCGGTCAGACCCAGCGGTCCCGGTCAGACCCAGCGGCCCCGGTCAGACCCAGCGGCCCCGGTCAGACTCAGCGGCCCCGGTCAGACTCAGCGGCCCCGGTCAGACTCAGCGGTCCCGGTCAGACTCAGCCGCCTGACCAGTCTCAGCGGCCTGACCAGAACCAGCGGCCCCGGTCAGACCCAGCGGCCCCGGTCAGACCCAGCGGCCCCGGTCAGACTCAGCGGCCTGACCAGACTCAGCGGTCTGACCAGACCCAGCGGTCCTGACCAGACTCAGCGGCCCCGGTCAGACTCAGCGGCCCTGACCAGACTCAGCGGCCCCGGTCAGACTCAGCGGCTGTGTTTGGTGTCGGCTGGCGCTGCCTGGGCTCTGTTTTGATCGATTCCTGTCTCAGCAACCTATTGTTTCAGTAAATGAAAGTTGAGAGGGTGAGCGCAGATATCTATGTATTCCGCCCACCCTAGCAGTCATTTTTGTACAGAACCAGACCGGGTTTAACACTGAGCACTTTTACACTGATTATTTTCTGACACCCGATGCTGACGCTGTTGCAGCGTTTTTCATGGTGAGCAGTTCGAACGTGCCGATGATGATGAGCCAGGCGGCCAGTCCTGCGGTGCCACACATTCTGCTGACCTCGGTACGTACCGCCGCCGGCCGCGGCCAGGCCGCACGGCCAGCTAGTGGCCGTGGTCGTTGTTGCTACTGCTGACTCCTCCAGGCGCTTCACAGCGAATTTCCAAGCAGCTCTGGGGGATCTGTTGGTGTCCGCCAGGGCCACCACGACATCGCCTCCCCCTGGCCTTGAGGCGTGGGGGGGGGGGTTCCCCAGTAGTTGTAGTCTGACTTGCAGGAGGGCCGACCGCCGTCGAAGGATGTGCTCCGGGGTGTACGCCTTCTCATTATAGATGGCGGCATCTTCCCACCGGGCAGCGGGTGGTGTTGCTCCCTTTGCAATCACCAGTCCAGAGGGGCCGGGTGTGGTCGGTACTGCCGCCGCCGTGTGTCTGTAGTGTTGTCCGCCGGGTGTGGTCGGTGCCGCCGTGTGACCCCCGCTCCACCCTCCCCAGGCCGGGTGTGGTCGGTGCCGCCGTGTGACCCCCGCTCCACCCTCCCCAGGCCGGGTGTGGTCGGTGCCGCCGTGTGACCCCCGCTCCACCCTCCCCAGGCCGGGTGTGGTCGGTGCCGCCGTGTGACCCCCGCTCCACCCTCCCCAGGCCGGGTGTGGTCGGTGCCGCCGTGTGACCCCCGCTCCACCCTCCCCAGGCCGGGTGTGGTCGGTGCCGCCGTGTGACCCCGCTCCACCCTCCCCAGGCCGGGTGTGGTCGGTGCCGCCGTGTGACCCCGCTCCACCCTCCCCAGGCCGGGTGTGGTCGGTGCCGCCGTGTGACCCCCGCTTCACCCTCCCCAGGCCGGGTGTGGTCGGTGCCGCCGTGTGACCCCGCTCCACCCTCCCAGGCCGAGTGTGGTCGGTGCCGCCGTGTGACCCCCGCTCCACCCTCCCCAGGCCGGGTGTGGTCGGTGGTGCGGTGTGACCCCGCTCCACCCTCCCCAGGCCGGGTGTGGTCGGTGCCGCCGTGTGACCCCCCGCTCCACCCTCCCCAGGCCGGGTGTGGTCGGTGCCGCCGTGTGACCCCCGCTCCACCCTCCCCAGGCCGGGTGTGGTCGGTGCCGCCGTGTGACCCCCGCTCCACCCTCCCCAGGCTGACGAGCTGTCCGGTCCGGCGACGCCGGCCTCGGCGTCGGTGGCGTCGGAGCGCGCCATCGCCTGCCGCTCACACGCGCCGGTGCTGCGCGACGGTCCAGCCGTCTCCTGCTCACACTGCTGGAACACGGAGTACTCCCAGGGACGCACACTGCGCCGCAAGACCAAGTACATGTGCCGCGACTGCTCCGTCAGCCTCTGCATTGTGCCCTGTTTCCAAGTGAGCTGCCCTCCCCGCTCTCTCGGTGAGCCGCCCTCCCCCGCCCTCTGTCTGGTGGTGCTTCCAGGTGGGCCGCCTCCCCCACTCTCTCGGTGGGTCGCCCTCCCCCGCTCTCTCGCCGGTAGTGCTTAGTTGATAGGCTTGCATCGTAGTTTGATAATGTTTTATTAGTGAACATGCTGTAGAAATATTCAGGGGGCGGACTGGCCCACGCTTTCCATCAATTAAAGTGATTGCGCTGTTTTTCATCGTGTCGTTGCCGATATTTGATACCAGAAGCCTTTGTGGATCGCGGAGTGGTGGTGATCCTACTCAGTGTAAACCCCGGCCTCTCTGGCGCAGGAGTACCACGAGACCGTCAAGGCCCCTCTGGTAGTGACACGAGACCCCAACAAGCCAGTCACCAAGAAGATCCTTCCCAAGCTGGGCTCGCTGTGAGCGCCGCCGCGCGGTGCTGTGCGTCTGAAGAGGGCGCTGTCTGCGACGGCAGGCCCCTGCTGGAGCTGCCGGCCGCCGCAGCCGCGCCATATCCACCCCCGGTGCTGACGGTGGTGCCATCCCAACGTGACCAGAGCCGCTGCGCTGGGCACTTGCTCATCCTTTACATTTGGGCATTTCATACGGCACGAGAGACGTCACCTGTTTCACATCAGCATAGTCTTAATTCACGAAACACCTGTTGTGTATCTTGCTGTGTCATCATAACGGCCTCGCCTGTGTAATGTACAGACTCTTCAGTGTGTGTGTATGTGTGTGTGTCATGGGCCTGTGATTGCTTTGCGTTGCTCTCGCTGCGTGTCTGCCTTGCTGGGCGGTGGTGAGATGACGTGTCTGTTGAAGAGCACAGGGGCACTGTGCCGGCGCTTATAATGTGTTGTGTACCTGAACCCTGCGCAGTGGAACGTCTTACAACGTGACCGATACAACCCTGGGAGAGCCCACATGTACCCTGGTGTCATTTATACTGAGCTTAGAAGTGTATCACGAGCACAACGAACTGTCTCGGTCGGCAGAACAAAGCGGGGGGGGCGCTACCGCTGCTGCTTCCGGTTTTAGTGTATGGTGCACCTAAGGTATATGAAATACCGGCGCCGTCCTAGCGGAAATTTGAAGGCTCGGTAGATTGCTGCCCTGGCGGCATTACCAGCCTAGCGAGTTTATCCTCCCCTTCCCCGTCCTTCAGCGGCAGAGCACTCACTAATAATCGCACGAAAAGTGGACTAATATAAAACGTGTCCATAGTCCGTAGGAATAGCATTTAGTTAATAATACGATTTTTGGTAGGTTTTATAGAACATGTTGCCGTCATTAACGGAAGCGTAAATGAAAAGATCATCCTCTACCCGTTCCCCCTTGTACGATAAAGAGGATGAGGAAAAATATCAAATGGCCAACATCGGCCAGAAGGGTATACTAGCCTCAAATATTGCTATGGTAAAATTTGATGTTTTGTTTTGGATCGTTAGAAAGGCATAAATTGGTGATGCTGGAGTGCGCCCGGGAAGGATGGGGAGAGGGCTACCCAACAACAGCTGGCGCTGCCAGACGTCGGCTCTGCTGGACACTTCAATGGATAAAACCCGTGCACTCCGGTCACACGTATGAGAGCGGCGCCACCGAGGTATCCGAAGGCCTGCCGTATCCTGGAATTTACTGGGCTGGCGCCACCAGTGTTGCTGCTCAGCTTATTTTCCTACACGATTATTCCAATAAACTTGGTATAATTCTTAACTTGGAAACGAAAATGTAAGAAACATTTTGCGCTTCATACTCTGTCGACTGAGCAAAGAAAGGTTTCCAACGCTTGGTTTGGCCCCTCCCCCCCATCCACCCACCGAATCCGCGGTAACGCCCTTGTGCACACTGGTCAAGCACTGGGACGGCACTCTGGTGAATAGGTGTGGATTTGGAACTGTTGAAGCGTGCCGTCTTTCGGAGACTAGCGTGTTGTATTTTTGGTGAATACTGTGCCGCTGCCCGGCTGGTTCTCAGAGCCGCGGCCGTGCGGGGCGGGGGGACACGCTGTGGTGTTCTGGCCTTTCTCAGCGAGTCTGGGTTCTCGGCGAGAGCTGGGTTGAGTAGGGTGTTTGCTGGCGAGGCGATGCCATACTCACCGCTGTCGTATCCGCATGGACGTGAAGCGCTCCCTGGTGCTTCATATGCGCTGCGCTTAAGCCTCTGTTGCTGCTTGGTACTGCGCCGATAGGGTGGGACTGCTACTTAAAATGTCGGAGTCGAAGTTATTGAAACGTCTGAATCGCCCGCTCCTCGACGATATGGGCCATGCTTTTTCGAGATCGGTTTTTGCGCTCATCTTGAAGAATATCATGTATTAAGCGAGAAGAATATATATATATATATATATATATATATATATATATATATATATATCTATCTATCTATCTTCTGAGGATTTCAACGTGTGTTTCGGGGATGAAAAAGGTGATAACTTGATTCAACTTTTTGGCAACGGATATAATATATATATATATATATATATATATATATATATATATATATATATATATATATATATTTAGACTTTGGAACATCAGATATGTGGGTCCAGTAAGGGATTTGACTGGCATTAGCTGGGTGAGGCGCGGCAGTTGTTTTCTGTTCAGTCCAGTCCTACATATTGTGATGAACTTGCGAGTCGGCCTAGTGCGACCTGTGCTTACCTGCTAGCCACTTCCTCGATTTTGTACATCATTCAATATGTGCCTTTCTGGCATGGCAAGGGTTCTTGACGGATTATTGTAAGTTCAAGCCTTTGCTTCCTTAAGTTTACTGGATAGAAAAAAGTCTGGTTTGCATTTGGTATGATCGGATGATCGAAAAAGATCTAAAGCTATCGTTTTTCAGTGGTGTAATAAGTTGAGCCGCTTTCCTGTTTGTATCGTGTTGCAACTTGTTACTTGTTCACATGCATATTTTATTTAGGACATGGTTGTCAGCTGCACGACAACACGGCAAACCCGTCACGCCTGGGGGAAGGGGGTTGGGGCTAAATCTAATCAGACTTCCGGATTTTCGTGAATTATTATATTCCCAATGGATTTGAATTAGATACGCGCGTCGCTTTGCACACCTTTAGGGTGATAAATGTGGCAACTTATGGTTTAAAATTGGTAACAGGTCTGGTCATTGCGTTGTGACGTCATTTTTAAATTTTAAAATCACGAACAAAAATTTAAAGTATATTTTAAAGTCTGCTATATCTTATTCTTTTATTGAATTCCTAACTTGGAAGAGTCACGCAGAACAATTTCTAATTTATTCGTGACGAGATGATGTTTTAGAACTTTCGCTTTTCTTTGGAAAATATTTTGTCACCCAACTTGTATGTATTGGAGTCCCTACGCTGGGTTTCAGTTTATATTAAAAACTCGTCCTCATTTTCTTTAGCACGCGTGATCGTGAAGGTCGTGATTACGTGCACAATATATATATGTCCAAATTATTATCAATTTCTCACGGTATGATTCATTTCAATTTCTTGTCAGCCAGTAAGCGTATTTCTTTCGGACACGTTCTAATGATCCCGCGTGACTTTTGGGAATGACTGGGCTATCCAACTCTTTTCTAAAAAAAAAACTAAAGGTGCTGTGATCAGTGCAAACACTGGGAATACAGCGGAGCGTTTTATTTTAGAAGGGAACCATGGCGTCCCCATATGCTGCCAACGTGTTCTCGTACACTTTGTCGCCTTTCGTGCCAGCACCCGCTAAGATACCAGTTGTGCAGTTTCCCAGCGAGGTGCTTGCGGATATTTCTGAGTATGCACAAACAATTGTGGAAAGATGAGTGCAAAATTCTAGCATAAGCGATCGTCAGGACTGGTTCTTTTTGGCGTGATTGGCTTGTTCCTGCTGTTGTTTTGCGTTGCTACGCTACGTTTTTCTACTTTATAAATCCGCACCAGGTCCTGAAGCGCTCACAAGCATGCCTTTCTAATGATGGAACGATCCGAGGAACGGAGAGGCGTCAGTGCAGCAACCTCGTGGCACAGTGATTTCCTGTACAATTTATCTGAGCTGCGTGTGTGCGTGCGACTGTGGAATAGTGCGTGCGCGCGGGCCGGTGCTCGCAGTCCAAGGGTGCGGTACCTGCCTTTGGCACGTGGGACCGGCGAATGGAACGTATCCTGGCCGCGGACCTGCGTCAGTTCTGGGTCGACTGCAACGTTTGTTATTCACCCTGGTGACGCGAGTGTACAGCTGTTTGTGGGCGTTGTTTATGTCTGCTTACTGAAAAGCGGCGTCTTTAGAATAGATTTATTTCCGTCAGGATGTGTTGTTTTTAAAACGAGAGTTATTTATCGTGAAATAGTACCTACTACAATGTCGGGACGTTGTTCGGTGTCAAAAAGAGGTGGCGTCTTTGTCTCAAAGCTTTGAATGAAGACGTGGCAGCAATATTTGGCATCATAAGTTTAATGAATAATATAGTTTAATAATTTACGTGATAAATTGGGCGCAGAACAACCTCAAACGCTTTTCAACTTCTTGGGAGAGAGGCGTTTCTGGTGGTTGATTCGACACGCATGCCGAAAAACCACAGGCGTGAATTAACAATGTTTAGAAGATTCATATGAATCAACTGCTGACAAGTTCGATATGTACTTCGTGTTTTTGAGGCATGGACAGCAGAGCTTTACTTCCCAAATATGTTTAACTTCGTCCTCACATGAATTTTGCAACCATAGGATCATCACCACCTGAACAGCGGAACCCAGTTCATGCCGTCGTTTCCATGGCAACGAATATAAGTTGCATCGATGGTGTGGTGCCGTCCAAGGCCCTAGAATCCCAGGTTGGTTCAAGTTTTCTACTAGTAAAATTTTGGTTGTTTTCTTGGTATCTACTAAGAAAGGAAACATCTCCTTATTTTGAGGTTAAAATTTAAGCTTTGTGGATAAATCAAGTTTAAACATTTAAGAAAAGAGCCATGGAATACACTTTTTTGCACTTTAATGTCTGTGAAGTGAAATATGTTGACAAACCTAGTAGCATTTGGTATGTTATACTAAAAAGTATACTAGTCTGGCAATCCTTCTACGGTTTTTACTGATCCGCAATACTGTAAAAGAGAAACATGACAGGACCGAGCGAGAATAAAAACCAATAAAACGACATACGGGGTGAAAGGATTGGGTTTGGGCAAATACGGAAACAGTAACGATAGTAGGAAATATCGCACCTCAGAGCCCGATTATAGCCGCTGCTCAAGGCCTAAATGCAACACGCGCCGATCGCTCTAACAGTTGCAGTCATGGGCGTCGAAAGCAGCATGGACGTGGAATGTGCTCCCCATTGGCTATTGGAGGACCAAGTGCCTTCTTGTACCCTACATCCGCCAAGTACCAACTCTTCCCCCTCCCTTGTCCTCATTGCCGGACCACTCCTGTCCCCCGTAAAAATGCCCTGGCTACGCCTCTGACTCACCCCATTGAAACCCGTAAATAAGATTAAATTTTACCCAAAGTTATTGTAATTGGGCTGTTTATATATACAGGTCACTAGTCATAGGCGGATCCAGGATTACCAGTCGGGGGGCATTCTTCCCGGGAGGGGATGTCATCCAGACCAGGGGCTTCATTCGGACCAGGGGGCCCCATTTTTGGCTGGCAAAACCTATCAGGTGGGCGCCAAATCCTATCGGCGGGCGGTGCTTTCCGCATCCTGTGAAGGGGAGGGGAGGGGGTGGGAAGCGGCATTTCAGGTGGCTCCATCGACCTTTCAGGAGGCGCTGTGACCATTTCAGGTGTGACCTCGAGGGCACATCGGAGGACACCCGCCCGGGCTTTGTCACCTGGATCCGCCTATAGTACCAGTGGCGGATATAAAGAGGTTATGGGGCTCACGAGCCTCCTAAATTTCGAGGGGACTCCTCCGAGATGTCTACTAATATCTGTATAAGCAAAGGCTGTTCGGAGGCTATGGCGGGGATAGTGGCGGGTACAGGACTTTTGGGGTATGGGCAAGGGGGTTCGAGCCTCCTCGCCATTGCCTCACATCAGCATCGGCCTATGCATTTACTAGACACTAACAGGGGGGCTCGAGCCTAGTCCCTTGTATCCGCCACTGGCAGTGGGGGAGGTTTGAGTTTTCTAGCCTCCCCAAAATAAGTCCTGGACCCGCGACCGCGCGGTACCTCAAACAATTTGTTCCACTCGCTAAAAAACCTCCACTGGAAAAACCCGTACTTTGTATTTTCATCTAAGCAACGATGACGTGAAGGATGAAATTGCAATGCTATTACACTGATAATGACTCTTAAGAGCATCGGAACATCACTGCGAGAAAAGCCCTGAAGTCCCTACAGACCGGTCTTAGCGCTGCAGAAACTCTGTACTGGCTAGAAATATGAGCAAACTTGTCAACTAAACCATTTTTGACGTCTTTCAGTCATTTGCAAGCTTTACTGACCACGTCAAATATACCCAGTTTTCCGATACTTAGCCGCAAAACGCCTGCGGCATCGCGGCGATGACGTCACCGCCGCAAAATGCCAGGCAACTGAACGGGGGCTGGTGCCGTCGAACATTTGTGGTGACAGTCGTTTCCTCGGGTTGAGTCCAAGGCTGAGCTCAGTCTGTTCAATATTTCAATCAACCATGTGATTCTTCGCAATCTGAGCTTCGTGCAGAGTTGCTCTCCGTTCCTCTATTTTCTCTTATTAATTATATCTCGAAGTATTTTAGCGCAATGGCTTACACTGCGGGCGAAAGACCAGGAACCCTCAACTTACGTGGGAGAGGAGAATATGTGAACACCAAAGTTCGTACCAGTGAGCGGTGAGTCGGACACCCAAAAATTGGTGGAAATTGTTTGGAACTGAATTAGAATATGTGATAGAAATTAATCACATCATGCTGATATCCGGCTATTGATTCAAATCATTTTACTTTGTTTACACGATGATTGCTCTTGTTAATAAGCCGGCCCCTTGGCAAAAAAACTGGTGCTGTTGTTGTTTCTATTTTTTGATAATAGAATTAATGAGGATTTATAATTGAACGTCGCACTGGGCGTGTTATGTTTTAGAATCGTAGACAGTAAGCATGTGTATTTTTAAAACTTACTTTTGGGCTGAATGGATAAATGACTAATTGTTAATCAGCTATCGAACCACAAGCACGAGTGAGATTCAAGCAGTTGGCATAGCTCTGTGGATAACAGGACTTCTGTGCTATGCTGGAAGCGCAAGAATCGACGCGCTAGCAATCTGGCAAGGCTGATTTTTTCCTGAATTTCTCTTCAGAGTTGTGAGCGACCAAGCAGAGCCACGTGACTACGACCCACTGCGGTCAGACATATGGAACCTGCACAAGTCGTCGTACAAGAGGATGGCTGACCTCTCCCACGGCGAGTTCCACAGCACCACGCGCGTGAGTGACGCCGCTGACCCTGAACCCTAGCCCCACCGGAAGTATTTTACTCCTTAGCCCTACCGGGTGTCCATCTGACCCCATCGCCGTAAGTGGTAAGTGATATGTGTTGTTTGTGACGTGAACTCTCCGCGGAGATACTTAGGACGGCCTTAGAACGACCTCTAAGGTAAATGACTTAAGAAAAATATACACCATCGGAGCTCCGATGGTGTATATTTTTCTTAGTTCATTTACCTTAGAGGTCATATACCTGACCCGAACATGCAGAAGCCACATAAAACAGTTATAACGCGCTTCTGTGCCAACATTTAGAGACGGAATGTCACAGAGGCGTGTTAAGCGACATTTCCAATATTTTGCATGTGCAGGTTAAATCTCGACAGGTGAACAAATGATCGTTGAATCCAATACCGGCTGCGTTTTTCCAGCAAACTGTCATAAGTACAGCGGCGTAGTGGCTAGGTTTAGAAAACTGTATGATTTCATTAAATTGGACGACCCTAGGTCATGACCGTGTTTGACATCGAAATGGTCGGATATCAGAAAATTACCGAAATCACTAAGGCTAATGCTAGATACCTCGATCAATGCATCAGGCCCGAAATCATGGAATTTTCTCATTATACGATCGGGCACACTGACGTGAGATGGTCGAAGTCACTTGAGGTTACCCGAGGCTACTGACAAAGCTCATGTGCCAAAGAGGTAAAGTGTCATCAAGGTAAGTGCGCATTGCAACCTGGAACGTAAGTTGGACCCCAGTCCGTGCCAAATTGCTGTTTTTAGAATGAGACTCGGTATTACAATTTGTTGAAGATATGTGAAGCTGAACTTGGATTACGTATCCTGGGCGCTATTGCACTAAACCACACAATTTTTCTGCAATAAAAAATAATTTAGAGGGCGCAAAATCGACCGTCGCTTTGGCAATAATTAAGAAAATCTAAAATTCTCTTAACTTGCGTCCCAGCGGGGCCGGTGCCACCTTCGCCCAACTGGGGGCCATCGATGCCCCCTCCTCTAACTCCGAAAATATGGGGGTTAGCGCAAATCTGCAAAGTGCATTGGAAAGCCCGTGTGAATTCAGTATGATTTTACTTCTTACATGTAAGTGCTTAGGTCAATGGTTTGACCTCCAGAGGTCAAGCTGGGTCACGATAGGCACCGTGTCCCTGACCTACCCCACGCCGTTACACCACGTGTCCCTGTCCCATCCCCCGCCGCCCCACCCTGGAGGCGCTCCTCCTGGGGCCGGTCTCCGGCCTACCTGACAGCGACACTGACCTCAGGACGATCTGGACCGGGTGATCCGCGAGAAGGCGAGGCTGCCGGCCGACCGCTCCAGTCCGCTGCACGTGGTGCGCTCCTTCCAGGCGCTGGACACCTCCCTCAGCAGGTCAGTCTGCGTGGAAACTGAGACTCTGCTCCAGAGGAGCAGCGGAGAATAGGCCCAGTCGTGCTGTTCTATCGGTTTGGCAAAAAGAAGCCTTCCTGTAAATGGCCACTACTAGTCGTATCTTTAGCTACAGGTATTAATGCTGCTTTTGGTGGATTTACTTGTCACTTAGTCGTGTGCCCGTGCTGTACATCTGACGCTCCCAGACTGTGTGTGCTCCACTGCAGTCATGGGTGGGACCACGGAGGTGGGAGGTGTACCTGCGGAACAGCGGATGTTTGGAGGCCGGTATTGTCGGCAGCGAGGTGGCGTATGAGGGTGCGTTTCACACACAGTCGTGGGGGCGCGTCGACTGCCGTCCTGAGATGCACGCCGCCAAGTTAGAGGCCTGCTCTGTTTGCAGACAGCTGGCCCGCTTGGAGACGGGAGCACTGCCCACTCACCCTGTGGACCACAACCAGCACACCTTCAAGTCGACCTACCGGGCCTCGTACGGCCACGACGGTCGCGAGGGCGAGCAGCGGCAGCCGCGGTGTCAGGTCAGTCGGCGCCGCCCTCTGGAGGCTTCGTCGCGCCTCCAAAGGTCAGTCGGTGCTGCCCTCTGGAGGCTTCGTCGCGCCTCTGAGATGGCACCAGTAATTGCTTAGTCGAAGGTTGGCTGAAACAGGGACCTTTTGTAGCAATTACCCTAAACCATGGTGTTGGAATTTGACTGTTGTATACATCTGTGAACCGCCTCATAGTCATCATTCTTGGCATTCAAGCGGGCCGACTGTTGGGAGTTTTTTGGCGCCCGTTGTTGAAGACTTCCGCGGAAGTTTCTGGCAGATGGGTAAATATTTACATTTTTAAAGTGTGTGCCAACTGCACCTGTCTATATACGCAAGCGTGTAGGATCATATAATTTTAGGAGCTCGCGAATCCCCCAACTGTCGAACAGCACCCGTAACTGTCGGACCGCACCCTTAACTGTCGGACCGCACCACTAATTGTCGGAGAGCACCCCTAACTGTTGGACCGCACCCCTAACTGTCGGACCGCTTCCCTAACTAGCGGACCGCTATCCTAACTGTCGGACCGCACCCGTAACTATCGGACAGCACCCCTAACTATCGGACAGCATCCCTAATTGTCGGACCGCATCCCTAACTGTTGGACAGCATCCCTAATTCTCGGACCGCATCCCTAACTGTTGGACAGCACCCCTAACTGTCGGACCGCATCCCTAACTGTTGGACAGCACCCCTAACTATCGGACAGCACCCCTAACTATCGGACAGCATCCCTAACTATCGGACAGCACCCTAACTGTCGGACCGCATCCCTAACTGTTGGACAGCACCCCTAAATATCGGACAGCACCCCTAACTATCGGACAGCACCCCTAACTGTTGGACAGCACCCTAACTATCGGACAGCACCCCTAACTATCGGACAGCAGCTCTAACTGTCGGACAGCATTCCTAACTTTCGGACAGCAGCCCTAACTGTCGGACAGCATCCCTAACTGTTGGACAGCATCCCTAACTGTTGGACAACATCCCTAACTGTTGGACAGCACCCCTAACTATCGGACAGCAGCCCTAACTGTCGGACAGCATCCCTAACTGTTGGACAGCATCCCTAACTGTTGGACAGCACCCCTAACTATCGGACAGCATCCCTAATTGTCGGACAGCACCCCTAACTATCGGACCACACCCCTAACTGTTGGACAGCACCCCTAACTTTCGGACAGCATCCCTAATTGTCGGACAGCACCCCTAACTATCGGACCGCACCCTAACTATCGGACCGCACCCCTAACTATCGGACCGCACCCTAACTGTCGGGCGCCCCTAACTATCGGACGACCCTAACTATCGGACCGCATCCCTAACTGTTGGACAGCACCTATAAAGCTTTGAAGCCATATCTGAGTGAGGCCCACTGCTATAGATCACAGAAAAAGGCGACGCAGGTTCCCAGTACGTCATAGAGAAGTGACTGCCCGCAAACATCAGCTTCATTGTCAGGATAGCGCTTTTCCACCCGACCACTCCCCTCCCCATCCCGCCCAGCCAATTTCCAATGAGATGGTCAAGGAGAGCACCCCTAAACTTGTTCACAATCCCACACCATGTGTACCTATGCTGATGCCATCAACATGTGAGAGGACGTCAGCTGCCCCTGCACTGACGTCAGCTTTGTATGTGCTAACGTCAGCTGTCCCTGTGCTGGCGTCAGCTGTTTATATGCTGGCGTCAGCCGTATGGGTGCTGACGTCAGTGGTTCCTGCTGTGACGTCATCTGTTTGTGTGATGATGCCACTGTCGCGGCACTGGTGTCAGCTGTCTATATGCTGACGTCAGCCGTCCGTGTACTGACGTCATTAGCCCCTACTCTGACCTCAGCTATCTGTGTACTGACGTCAGTGGTCCCTGATACATACATACATACATACATTTATTTCGGTTATCAACAAGTACAATGACAGTTCTGATATCTATCGATTGGCGCAAAAGCGTCTAGCGCTTGACTCTTGGCGCCTCTCGACAACATTGGCGAATTCAAGTGCCACGGTCGCACCACCCTTGGCCCATGGCCGCTCACCCGACAGTCACATACAGGATACCCACAACGGCGTCGGCGTCCTTTGCATAAATTGTTCAAGAGTTCAATGTGAGAATCTTTTGGTGTTCGATATGAATTTCAGGGTTTCTTTCGCTATCGCTCGATTTGTGTCATCGTTTCCATTTCCTCCATGCAGCAGCATCTTAAGTTTTTGTTCAGTTGATAAATTTGAAAATTCTGTGGCGATTATGGTCGATATATTTCGGTGGAGGACATTTCTCTGCACTGTATAATTTAAGCAATGAATAAGAAAATGTTTCGTATTTTCGTTTTGATGACCACAGCTGCAGAATGGGGTTTCGGCTCCGAGGATTTGATAAGTGTGGCCATTTAATTTGGACATGTCAACTCTGAGTTGCGTCAAAAGGGAGTTCAAAATTTTGTTGCCGTACGAGTAGTATTTTAGAGGTTGTTGAACAGAGAAATATTCGACTACATGGTTTTTAAATGATTTGTACGATTGAATGGTTCTTATTGGTTCTGGAAGCTCATTATATTGTTTTTATTGCGCTTGGCAAGAACGAGTTACTGAAGTTACACGTTCTAGTCAATAGTTCCGTTCTTTGGTTTCGGTTACGTAATTCTCTGTTAGCCGTTGCGTTGCGTATATTAGGAAGAGTGGTTTTGATGTATTGGGGAATATCGTCATTTAGTAGTTTTCGTAAGAAGTGAAGTTTGTGGATTTTACGTCGATTTTTAGGCTATTCCAACCTAGATCTAATCTTAATTTTTCTGTAGAGGTTCTAGGTAGTGTTTTAGTAACGAGTCTTGCCGCCCTGTTTTGTAATCTTTCAAGCCTCAGACAATCTGCTGCCGTTATGATTCCGTCGTAAATTATATCGCAATAATCAAAATGAGGCATGATATAAGTGCTATAAATATAGTTAAGGATTGGTCGAGATAAATATGGGGCGATTGGGTAAAGAGGACCTAGAGTGATATTAACTTTTCTGACAATGTTGTCTACATGTGAGTGGAATCTTAGGTCTTTTGAGAAATTCATGCCTAAATGTTTGTGCTCGTTAACATCCGGGATGATTTTGCCGTCAAAAATAATTGTGGGGTTCTGCATTCCTTCTGTAGGAAAAGGATTGTTGAATAGTTTTGAGGCATTGAAAGTAATGAGCCAATTCTTACCATACTCTTGAATTTTAGAGAGATCATTTTGGAGGGATGCTTGAACCTCTTGGACATTTTCAGGTTTGTGTGGAGCAAATAGGCAAGTATCGTCAGCAAACAACAGAATTTCGTTCCTAACTTTAGTAGAAAGGTCGTTTAGATATAGAAGGGCAAGCAGGGGCCCAATAACGGAACCCTGCGGGCATCCTGCATTCAGTGTCAATGAAGAAGACGAAGTGTCGTCGACAATGACCCTCTGCTGTCTGTCTGTCAGATATGAGCGTAACCAGTTGATGATGTTAGTCAATCCAAATTCATGTTCACATTTGTAGAGAAGTCCTTTGTGCCAAATTTTGTGAAGTAGCGACTGATATCCAGGTATAGGACTGTGGCGTCTTTTTCTTTGTCTAAGGATTCGTAAAGGGCGTGCGTCAGGTAAAACAGTTGAAGTTGTGTCCCATGTCTGGTCTGTATCCACTTTGTCTTTCAGTAGGAGGTGATTGTCAGTAAGATGCTGGTATATTTTTCTGCAAACAATTTTTTCGAACACTTTCGAACACAAGACAGAAGACTTATTGGTCGATAATTGGCAACGTCGGCTGTACTACCTTTATTTTTATAAATGGGCTTAACATTGGCTCCTTCCAAGACTCTGGGAATATACCTAAATGAAGTGATTTATTGAAAAGCCTCGAGAGAGGTTCTGATATTATTATTGCGGTGAGGTTTAATAGTTTTACGGGTATTTTATCTGGACCGTGATTTATTCTTACTCTGTGACTGATCTGACGTCAGTCATGCGCGTGCTGACGTCAGTGCTGTCCCTGTGCTGACGTCAGCTGTTCGCCGACAGCCGCAGCAGCCGGCAGACAAGTGGATGGCGTTCCGGCGCCGTAAGTCGTGGCTGTTCGACACCGAGCGCTCCCCACCCAGTTCACCGACGACGCGCTCGCCTGTCCTCCCATTCCCAAAGACGTCAGTATGGCCGGCCGGCCACTGGCGCCGGCAGGGGCTCACGGCGCCGCACTCCGCGCTGGCGATTTAGTGTTATTGTAATGTAATATCTATTGCTAGCACCTACTGGTGTGGGGGTTGGCCTTGTTGGGTCCTGGTGGCGCAGTCAGTTATTTCTCGCGTTCGGCTTGATCCTGTATCTTTCCGGCCCTGCACAGTGTGTGTTGTACAGAGGGCGGCGGGTTGGAGCCCACCCAGAGGCAGGATTTGGTACTATGCCCAATCCTAGCCTGCTCCCCTCCCGCTCCGATGTCATGGGTCTCCGAATTTCGTGCGTTGTGAAATGATTAGATAAAGAATGTGCTCAACATCAAGCTTAGAAGTATATGCTCACTATTGTTGCCTACCCGAATACAATTTAACACCGTGCTTACACTGAATCACGGCCCAGACGATACTACCGGCCCTGCTACACTGAATACTGACTGCTGTGCTTCTCTCATGGCATGGTTGCTATTTAAAAGTGTTTATCACGTGGCCTTAGTTTTAAACAAGAAGTGACAACCGTTCCCTGTTCAGGTGCGTGCGTGCGTGGAAGCCTCCGAGAATACGGATGCCACCTGTCGGACGGTTGACGAACTGGAGATGCAGGTGGCAGCACTGCAGAACAAGCTGGACCACCGGCGTTACCCAGGTGAGGGGGCGGGCGGCCGCCGCGGGCGACGTCGGCTGCAGCAGTCGCAGCTGTTCCTCAGCACTTCTGCCAACATGCCGGCGGTCTGCCTGCTCAGCGACGGCAGGTAAAGAACAGCTAGTGTCTAACCCAGCCCCGGGCGAACTCTCAGCCGGGGGGCGGTCTAGGCGTGTGCGAGGATGACGTCCTCCAGGGCTCCTCCAAGGATTGAGTGTGCGCGCATCAGGATTAGACAAGGAACAATGGACGGAGAAAGTCACTAAAACGGACTGTTCAATGAGACGTGATGAGAGAGAGAGAGAGAGAGAGAGAGAGAGAGAGAGAGAGAGAGAGAGAGAGAGAGAGAGAGAGAGACAGAGACCGAAAACAGAGACGACAAAAACAAAAAGAGAGAGAGAGAGAGAGAGAGAGAGAGAGAGAGAGAGAGAGAGAGAGAGAGAGAGAGAGAGAGAGAGAGAGAGAGAGAGAAAGTTCATGGCGACATGTTGTAGTCGGGAGCTGTCGGTCTTCCTAGGGCCATCGGTGACCATCGGTGATCGGTCTCGTCCGGCTACAAGTATCTGTGGCCCCAGCCGCTCCTGTCCCGTCCCGACTCCGTCACAGTCACATATTTCACCCGTTGAACTTGTCGGACGAGAGTGAAACCATATTTGAAGAGAAGGCACCGTGCTTGATAGTAGTACAGTGCCGCTAAACATTGCTTCATAAAGGCACTGTGCACGGCTGACCACGAGTGCTTATCTTGCGCACTCAATAGCAGGCACGTGAAGGGCGTCTATCTCTTACATAATGTCACCATTGCTGTGCAATGATCCTGCGCGGTGAGCGAGGTTTTCTATCAGTGAAGGGAAGTATCGGTCTCGACGATGCTTCCGAGGGCCGTTTTTTTTGGTTGGGGGCTGCAGGTGAAGATGATCCGGGGTTTCCCAGAACCCTGTCAAGGTTATGAGTCAGCGGCTGTCCAGGCTGAGATGCCTCCCAGATTCGCGTGTCCTGCAGGTCTGCATCTTCCGTCTGCCGTCATCCGGGCTGGAACCGCACTCAACTAACCTCTGGGTCATTCCACCGTAAATCGACCAAGGCATAAAACCCTACTATTTTTTATTTCCACCAAAATTGGTATGTGAGGACTCGCACGGGCGTAGAATCCACCCATTGCACCCAAAAATTCTTTGAAAATTGGTTTGAGAGAAATAGCCTCCGGCAATTTTTGAAGGTCATTATCTAGGCATTGATTATAATGCCTATAGCTCGAAAAGTTTTCAAGTGATTTCTAAAAGTGTTGTAGTCCTAGGATGTAAATTTTACGGGCAACATTTTGGCTATCTTCAATTTTGAAATTTAAACAAAAAACTGTTTAGTAACCTCATGCCCTAGTTTTGTAACGGTGACCTTGACCCGTAGTACAGTGAAATTAAAAATTCTCTTGAAAGCGTTTTCACATATGGTAATAGTCTTTCATGTCAAATAATAAAAATAATGGCTTTCTAAATGCATATACTACTTTTAGCTTCATATATATATATATATATATATATATATATATATATATATATATATATATATATATATATATATATATATATATTATATATATATATATTAAATATAATATAAATAACACTAGGTGTCACTGTGGAGCTATGCTAGTGTAACTCATGTTCTAATTGACTTGCAACTTTAAAATAAAAACATTGGAAGAATCAAAATCAAGCAGTCACAACTAGAATTGAATCTCTTTACCACAAGCGCAGGAATAAGGGGTTGCCCTCCCCTATTTTGAATTCACATTATTGTCCCTTTGGAAATTAACCTGGTGTAAATGTCATGTATGGTTGTTTGGATCATTGTATATCTTTTGAAAATAAATATGTCCCCGTCACATTGAATCACCGAACTATGATGTCATTTCCAGAAGCATTTAACCCGCGCCCCACCGGGGGTCCAGCGCCACCTTCGCCCCACCGGGGGCCATCAATGCCCCCCTTAACTCCGAAAATATGGAAGCTAGCGCAAAGCTGCAGAGTGTATTAGAAAGATCATGCGAATTCAGTAAGATTTTACTTGGCATGTTTAAGCGCTCCGGTCTATGCTTTGACCTCCAAAGGTCAAGTTATGTCACGATAGGCTATTTCCAGTAAAATATGCAATCTTTAAGAAACCTGAGCATAGCTCTCGCGCCATTGAGATCTGGAAAAACAATTTGGTAGGAAATACCAGGACTTATGTGGAATATAATGGCCTCCCGCCAGTGGTTTGACCTCCAGAGGGTACTTCGTGTAATATGACCTGAGTTCACGAAAGGTAAGAAAGTGACCTTGTTGTATATCAAATGAAAACCAGTGACGAGACATACACGATGACCTTTAATTCAGTGCTCTTGCTTAATTAGGTCAACATTTATCGTCAATATATCGTTTTTGACCTCTGGTGACCTCTGATGATCTCTGATGATCTCCATGAAAGGGTGTCCAAGAACGCTTTTCTGAGCAATCTGAGTATTTACGATTATTTTGAGACTTTTAGTTCATAAGACACCTTTTGCAATGTTTTTTCATGGAAGAGGTTACCGGGTGACCTGACCTCAGGTCACCGAATCGAAAAATCCCGAAAATACATTTTGTAGACTCCGGAGGAATGATTAAGTGTGGAAAGTTTAAAATCGATCGGCTTAGAAATGTAGCTATGGTAGAGCTCAAAAGTTAAAGTGAGGTGACCTTGGTTGGCCTCTCCTGGTGACCTGAGCTAGGGTGACCCGGGGTAATAAATTTCAGGGATGATGGGAAAATAATGGGGTAAGAGGAAGAACCCTCAACCGTGGTGCTACCCCCCCCGTTGTTTGTCTGTCGTTCCGAAAAAAACCTTAGGGGGCCATAGATTTCATTATTTTAGGTGGGGCGAGGGTTAAGCAAGATTTTCGGCTTTTGAGGCTTTGTACCGCGTTCCCCCGGACGTAGCTTGAATCAAAAACATGTTATGACCTCAGTTTGGTTTCTATAGCCTTTGGTAATCTCTTGTGGCATTTCCAACGTGTTTAAGCTTGGCCTATGGTAATCTCTAAGTGGATTTTGCCCAGCTTACTCATTATTTTAGCTCTTTTATAATAAAGAATTTCTAAGCCCTAAAAACATATCATTTGATATTTTTAGTGGTGCATTGCATTGCATGGGACTGGTTCAGAGTTCAAAAGTATTCCTTAGAAGTGAAAACAACTATTTCAAGTGTCCACATAATTTAAATTGACTATTCATAAGCCATTCTGAATCATTTACGCCAATTTAACGAGTTTCTAATCATCTGTCACTGCTTACACCCCATTCAAGTCAAATTAGTTCAAAGGCCAAAAAAGTCAAGTCCGTATTGGGAGAAAAACGTCTTGTTCAGTGTCCTTTTCATGCAAATTGACTATTCGTAAGAAATTTTGCATCATTTTCGTTACATGCCTGATTCATCATATGTTATTGCTTACACCCCCATCAAGGTCAAATAAGGTCAAATTTCGAAAAAGGTCAAGCCCATATAATATGCAAATCAACTAGTTTAGTGTCCATATCATTCAAATCGACTATTCATAAACCATTATGCATAATTTACGCCAAGCAACTTTGCTTCTTCATCTGTTATTGCTTACCCCTTTCAAGGAAAAATAAGGTCACAGGTCGAAAAAGGTCAAGTCCGTACCGGACGCATCTCAAATAATTCGGTGTTCATCTCATTTAGAAATACTGAATTGAAATACGCATCTTTAGGCGTTTTTCGACGCATATTTATCACTGAGATCACGCAAGGTCAAACCAAGGTCATTGAATATCAAAAAGATCATAAAAGGTGTAAACTCATAAAAGTGATCCTCGAAGGTTGGAAGAAAAGATTATGGGCCAGATCATGAGCAAATGCTGCAAAAGAACGGTGAGAGACAGGAGCACATTCACGTGAAAACGGGTACAGGCGCCCAAAGGATCCCAACATGCCTCCACTCTTGAGGTCATAACTCCGTGACCTTGAAGGGTAGGAACAATTTTTCTCGCACAATGTGTACAATGAACGCCCCAGAGGCTATACAACATTTCAAGACTCTTACTTCAGAAGCTTGTTTTCAATACTTCAAAAACCTGCGGGGGTGCAACAACCCGCCTGGACGTGCGAGGGTTAACACACCCTATGGCATTAACTAGTAATAAATGGGTTAAAAATTCCACGGCTGCCTCTTAAATTCGGACGTTCCGCCGTCACTGGCATTAATTATACCGTGATTTACGACGGCACAGCTCCATAGTGACATCTAGTGTCATGTTTCGGAAGTAAAAAGTAGTATATCTTGTGCGAAAGCCATATTTTTTATTATTTTATATAAAAGAGGATTGCCAAATGTAAAAATCCTTTCACACGAATTTATAAATTTCACTGTACTGCGGGTCAAGGTCACCGTTCAAAAAATAGGTCACGAGGTCATGAGGTCAAATTGGCAGAAATATAAAAATCGAAGATAGCCAAATTGAAATCTGCTAAATGGTGAACAAAAACGTAAAATATCGTTATGAGCATTACAAAAATGGCAGAACTATAGGCTTTCAAAACAATGCCTACATGGTGACCCCCGAAAAATGCCGGAGGCTATATCTGTCTTACAAAATTTTCAAATATTTTTTTGACGCCATGATTAGATTCTGCACCTTTGAAACCCCCTTGGTACTAATTTTGGAGAGAATCAAAAATAGAAGGGTTTTATTTTGTGATATTTTTGGTCGATTTATGGTGGAATGACCCCTCTCCCAACCCGTAAGCCGGGCTGGTACCGCGCTCAACTCACACCTCCCAACCCGTAATCCGGACTGGTACCGCGCTCAACTCACCTCTCAACGCCCGCTCCTCAGTCTCGTTCTGAACCTGATGCTGAAAAGTAGCATTTTGTTTTATTTCAAGGCTTTCTGGCAGGTACCGTGGTTTTACCCGGAATCGTGTTTTTTTCTGATTTGTCATGGGTTGTGCTGGAGCTTGGTCCTGAATCTCGTGGATTTTTGCTCAGGTCAGCACATGATCTGTCCCTGTACATTGTTTACTGGCGTAGAGTGCAGGTGCCTGTTATATGCGGCAGGTATCCCGGTAATGTTGTAGCCCGACTTGTACCAGTGAGCTCGTCCGGCATTCTGGATATGCTGTGTTAAATCGACGCTGATAATACCACTGACCGCTGTAATGCCACAACCACGCTTGGAATGGGGGGAGGGGAGTGTTGCATAAGCCCGCCGAGGCCGTGCGGTGATTATCGATCTTCACCAACAAATCTCCACGTCGGGCTGAAGTGGCCAGTTTTAGCAGCGGCAACGAGCGGAGACGATACGCTGTAGTGATGCACGAGCGTTCATAGATGTCGCCAGCGGTGGCCCCTGAAGACACGACAGGCCTCAGCATCGTCCCAGCTTTCCACAGCACCACCGATGTATGTACATACATACATACATACATACATACATACATACATATGTACATAAGCAGATGGTGTGCACCGATTGTCAAGTACAGGGGCACTGTGTACGATTTGGCGGCTGCAGTGGATGTTATGCATGCCTGCCCGCCCAAGTACACCGCCCACAAGCGCGGTGTATTTCTCTGGGTGTGCGGTTTTCATTCTGTTCTCGAAGGAGACGAGACAACCATTTTATAATGTTTCTAGACTGTGAAGGCGAGGAACGTGATCGATTCTTGTCTGGTACAGTTTGATGGAATTGTAGTGCAAACGGACTAATGCAAGTATTTGTGAATTGTAAAACCAAGACATATCATTGTGGAAAGATATAGAATATGTTTGAGGCGAATTTTCCCATTCTCCTCATGATATGGCAGATGCGACAGTGACCATGCTTGAGTGTAAATGTAGTAAGTCGGCGGCCGATGACATGTACATATTTACATGTACATATCATTCATGAACTTTTCCTATCATCAATATGATTTGGCAAACAACCAAGCTATATGTTATATGCATCGCTTGGTAAACAACCATAGTTTAGCATATCTCTCGAAAATATGTATGTAAAGTTCCTGTTTCATGCATGTAAACATGTCTAATATTTACAATGCGAGCAAGAATGAGGTTCTTTGGTACCGAAGTCTGCTGTTCTCCAGAAGACAGCCGTTGGACGGCAGCTAATGAGCGTGCGTACGTCGAAGCACCTGTCATGTAATACAGTACGTGACTGACGTCACTGGGCGATTACATGTCGGCGGTGACCTTGGCGAGCCCTGGAGGTCAGGCAGCCTCCACTGCTGCGTACTGCTCTCCCGGTCGGCTTAGCCTGCTGCGAATACGGTTCTTAGCTGCTGATGATTATGAAGTCATCGTTCTTGTAATCAGATTCGATGGCGACTTTTGCGCTGGAGCCGATGCTTAAGACGGTTCGTGACGATGGCTTAATGAAAATACCTTCAGATGTCGCTGTAAGACGCTTGCCACTAGCTTTTCAGCTTTTGAAGGTGTTGCAACAAACGTTAAGGGCTTGGGCAAGAATACGGATTTTGGCCCTTCTCTGCAGTGCCCTCAAACGGATGAAAAGTTCGCATCTCGGGGAGACTTAAGACGGGTTTCTGAACTGTGAACTGGGATGAACATGGGATGTCTTTCAATCTGTAAAACCTGGCATTTAATTAATTCGGTTGTTCGGTGGTTTTCCCTTAAAACTAAGATATAGTTTTTTTCCTTTTTTATGCAATACGATTATACTTTGAAAACTCTGTCTTGGTTGTGTGGGGTCTTTTTATTAACGGTGCTTTTCAAACGGAGTTTTATTAACCAGATAATTCCACATGGTTGCCGGCACTCTACTGTGACAGTTTATTATACCCTGTTCTCGTGCCGCTCCCCACCTTTATCTCTTCAGACTTCCGTCACTCGGACCTTGCATAGGCCTCATGACCGACTTGCTCCCACCTTAACCTCTTGTTAACTACCCCAAAATCCTCGATGGCCTCGTGGTACGTTTTGTTTGTCGTGTCCCCCCTCCTCAAGCTTCAGTTTCCTTGGTAGTAGCTGCTGCGTCGGCCAAAATATATACCCGCCATCTATATTTGACTAGGGCAACCTTCTTGGATTTCCTTAGTTTCCCACAACATTTCCTGCAATACCTAATCCCTTGTATATCTACAAGTAGTTTGACTCACGACCCACACCATAAGCCCCCACTCGTATGTAAAACGGTAAATTTTCCGTACCGCAAGAACTTACGCTGCTTTTGCCGCTTTTGTATTAGGGTGTGGCGAACTAATGGCAAAAACACGGCCACCTGTGGCGTATAATCAGTCGCCGAAAAGGACTAAAATTAAACTAACAAAGCCGCTAAAAAAAATGATTGTAAAAAAAAAAAATAAAAACCAAACCCGTTAGTTATAGCATTCCTGATCATGTGCTTGTTTTATGAGCTTTAAGATAATATTTATCCTGAATAAAGCACTGTTTGAACGTGCTTGGTTTGAGCATAGACCTGAAACCTGTTCTGGTGTATAAAGTACCGATGAACATAGCCGCTGTGAACAAAAACATTATTCTGTGTGACTCTTCTAAATGTTCTGTTTGGTCCTCTACAGGCATACAATAGTTTTATTTACGAAGGCTCAGAGTAGCATAGCACAATTTTCATGTCTTGTCTGTTTTCGCTAAAGTGAGGTGCTGGTGGTTTGATAAGGCCGATATTCTCTGGTGCAGATCCATGACTATCCTCTATCCTGTCCCTCTCTCCTGCCCTCAGCCGAGCCCAACACCGGAGATGAACAGTCGGCCCCGCGGGCCGAGCCCTCACACCCAGAGGTCCCGCCTCCCGGCACTGGAGACGGACCGGCACTGGGCACTGCTGAGAAACCGGAAACTATGGAAACACCCCAGCCGGTGCCTGAGCCGGAGCCAACACCGGACCCCGCTGCACCGGTGGAGCCGGAGCCGGAGCCGGTCAGGGTGGAGGAGCCGGAGCGTGACCGGTCCGGGGAGCCGCAGCACCGCGGCCCGGCCTACTCGGAGCTGGTGGTACCGCAGCGAGACCCGCAGCTGCGTGCCTGTCCGGATAACCGTCCCGGAGCGGACGGCGAGCCGCACCCTGGTGGCGGCGCGCTGCACCCGTCCCTGCCGGTGATGCAGGACCGCCAGATGGCCGGCTCGCCCGATCCTGGCTGCAATGCCCGCGGACCGCACCCCGACGACCGCGACGCCGGCCGCGGCCAGTACGTGCGGATCGACGACCCCGACTACCCGTCGGCCTTCCGACTGGCGCGGCCCTGCTCAGGCAAACAGCGCGACGTCTCCGGCGTCTTTCCGTGTGCCGACACCACCCAGTGTCCGCCGCCGTGTCCACCGTCCCCACCGCCGCCCTGTCCGCGCGCGCCCCTGCCCTGCACTCACGACCCCACCCCGGTACCGTGTCCGCCGGAGCGGCTGCCGGCCGGCAGGTACCAGTCCACCTACACGGCCGGCTACTCGGACCCGGACGCCGGACTGCGGCAGCTGGCGGCGCCACGGTCGGCGCGGGAGCTGTACCGCGCTCCGCCAGTACCGCACCTGAGGCAGGGCACCCGGCGGTGTCGCGACTGCCTGGACTGGGCGGTGAAGACGGACGTGGAGCCGGCGCCGGGGCCCACCACCGCTGCCGCCTGTGTGGAGACCGTGGGCGGCGAGGAGGGGCTCAGCGGCGTGCCTACGCCCGGCCGGCCGTAGCTGCCGCTGCGGCTGCCGAGCAGGGGCTCAGCGGCGTGCCTACGCCCGGCCGGCCGTAGCTGCTGGGCTGGGGGCTGCTGCGGTGGCCAGTCGGACACACCGGAACTATGCTGAGAGATTGGATGCAGTGTGTTTGATTTAATCGGGGGAAGTGGAAGACTGTTAAATAAGGGGACTAGAAAAGACGTGGCGTGTCATCCCCCTCCCTGGGGACTTGGAGCGGAGAAGACGGGTACAACCCCTGCTGTCCAGCTGGCGACGGGGCAAGGTGGAGCAGCCAACGCTCACGGCAGAAGCGACGCTTCATGCACTCTCAAAATGAAGGAGGAAACAGCGAACGAGACGAGGCAATTATACAATGTTAATTTTATAAGCTATGAAATATTGCAACCCAGAGCCGGTCAATGCTATGTCTAGATGTCAGATCCCAGTTTGAAATTTTACGTTACAAGATGTATCCGAAATTTGTCGATTGTAGTATACCATAATTGATTGGTCTGTTGTAGCACGTCATTCGAATACAAGACTTGACAAAGTTTTTTTCGATATGTTATTTGACACTTAACTTGGATCCTCAAAAACAGGGCGGAAATGTCCCCATCAAGTGTGGGTTCGGGTTAAATCTGTTGAAAGGATTGTCACAAACAATCGGTTGTTTTTGTTGTTTGTTGTTGTTTTGAAACCTCATAGTTTTCGCAAAAAATAAGAACATCTTGGTTAAGAAAAGTTAAGGAAAGCGATTAGCTTGTAGATGGGGCAGTTGACTCTAAATCTGCTGCTACCCATCTCCACTTCGATACAAATGTGTGAGCGTGCCTGCCTGCATCAAAAGCTACATAAAGACGGGTAGTCGGTGCATCCATTCTACAGTCCATCTGTTTGGCCTTGGTAGGCTTGGTGAAAGCTCGAGCTCGGATCCACATCCACATTCACTTCTCCGCGTCAAAGCTCTCTTATACTAATCGGACGGATACATATTTTAGCAGTTGGAGGTGGGGGAGGGAGGGAGGGGCGTGGAGAGGGAGTTTAGTACAAACTCTCACACTTCTAAAAGTTGACAGCCAGAGCATTAGTTTTTTCCAAAAAAAAAATCCTGCAATCTTTGTATGCTTTTAGCGAACCGTTCTGGGGGTCAAATAGCCACTTCGAGTCGTGTAGGGGGAGGGGCGTGGCTTATTTTTCCCAGCTGCATCCGTGAAATGGTATCTATATATATACACAATATGAAGGAAGTGGTCGCGCGTCTAATTCTAACCATTCAGCAAAAATGTGCTACTGTTCCAGAAAGGACAGCTACTTTGGTGACTTCTTTACTTTGAAGGGCGGATTTTTCCTCCGGCTCTGATGATCACATTGAACGAACTGTCACAGCAAGTAATGATGAGCTGGTATTTCAGGCTGTTTTTTTCGCCAGTTATGCCTTGTTTCGGACTGCGCGATTCGTATCTGCTTTTTACAGTCCGAAGTAATTAGTTGTGATGAGATATAGCCTCGGACCAAGCAATGGCATGCCGCGAACCTCAAGTAGAGACGGCCTGTGGTGGTGCAACTCGGGGGGTCAGCTACGGTGTTGGGTTAGGCACCATTCTTGCTAGCAATCAAGCTTCAGACCGGCATCAGTCATGCTCCCTGGGGTACGTCTCTGCCAGAAGTTGAAAAGGTCATACCCTGTGACATACTGCCGCTGCCGCCTGAGGCTTCTCCCACACCCCGCGCTGCAGCGAAACCCTGGATCGGTCCCGGCGTACTGCTCGGATGTTGAATGCCACGTTAAAGTATGCCGTGGTCTGAGCGTCGGCAGAAACTGCGCTGCCGCAATGAGCGCGGGTTCTGGCGGCTGGGTCTCACCTGCAACCCACTCGGTAGTGTGGCTGTCGCCTCTGCCTCGGCGGTGTTTTTCTTGACTTGACACGGACGCCGCCCACGGACCCCAGGTAAGGGCGGCCGGCGGCGGTGACACAGACGACGACTGACGAGGTGCTGACCCCGGGTCAATAAGCCTGCGTGGGGGACACGGCCCTCTCCCGGTAAACCAGGGGATGACTACCGCAGAGCAAACAGCACACGGACGGCACAGTGAGTTCGAACGGGTTGCCGCGATCCAGCAAACCATGTATTTTTGTATCATGTATGAATATCGCGACGCTTCTCGGGCCGTGTATTTCTACTGGTAGAACTATTAAAACCGAGTGAATTAATGCACCTATCCTCTGGCGAATGTCACATGCTGCACCATATTTCCGGTACATGAGGAAGAGTGGCAGCATGCTTTTTCCAGCTAAATTAATCTCACGTCCAAATAATACATATACATGCATATAAATATACTTATAATAGCACATTCATCGCTGCATAATACGCAGCATTTCTTCTAGAGTCGCCGTCGTAGGTACTTCAACAGAAAAGCACAGTGCCTTTGCTGTCGTCTCCGGGATACCACAGCCAATCAAAGCGAACTTCTGCGCATCTAGAATGGGCTGTTATTTATGGGGATGGCGAACCGCTGGTTCTGTACCAGCAGGGTTTACATGCCGAATAATGATTTTTGGCGCTCGAATTAGAACCAATCTCAATAGCCACCATAATAAAAGGTGATGGTACGATAGAAAAGTGTGTGTTCAGTCTTCTGGCAGGCAGTAGCTGTGGACGGTCCGGATTTAAGGTACACCATGGACATTAGACCAAGTCGTCAGAAAAAACATTTCCGATTTCGGATTAAGAGTAGTGATTTTATTATGTCATGATATGTTGCAAACATGATGCAAGCAAAACAAATCCGATGAATCTACGTTTAATGGGCGCGGAACGGCCTTTTCTGAAGGTATGTTTTCAGTAGGACGGCGTTGAAGTCTCCATTGACTTCACAATGCATTGTTTTCAGTATCCTTGCAGCACGGTAACTTGGTTACCAACATCAAAACGTCGGATCTATTTGTAGTCAGGCGGATGCACCGGATACCCGGGCAGCTGCTGAGAGACCTAGGCACCCTCTGGTCCTTTCCTGGTCACCCCCTTGTATTGAAGATAGGTGGATTTCTCGAGTTTTGAACCTTAATAACTTTGGGAATTGTTGACGTTTAAAAGGAATGTGGCACCTTGGTTGAATCCTGAAATTTAGTGTAATTAGGGGTACTTTTAGCCGAAAATCATGGAATCATCCCTGATTTCTCTGAAAAATGTACAATAAGCTCAATATTTTGATTTTTAAAATGCGCCTCTACGGGAAAAATGAATATCTGCCTGTGGATGATGTCATGCTTTGGTAACCACTACCATATTCAATAGGCTTCAAGGGCTTCGATTGGCTGATACCTACCGTGACGTCAGCATATGTCGTCACACCAACAACTGACAACTGTGGCCTGCTCATCATGGTACATGAGGGTACATTTCAGGTAGGTTTTAGCTTTTATCTACGGAAGCTTAGAGTTGCAAGACAAATGAGATATTGAGTTCCGGGTTTTCCGGCATGCTTTAAAACTTGGCTATCTCAGTCAAAATCACGTTATAAAGGTGCCACGTTCCTTTTAACAACGCACCAACCTTTTGGATTATACGGTGTCGCCAACTCTCATCCTGTTGGGAGGGATAGGTTGTCCTCATTCACTGTCCTTGCCTGGGATTGGAACCCGAAACCTATGGTGCAGGACACAGATGTGATGCCTACTTCAACACAACACCCCCTTCCCCTCCACCCTTAATAACTTTGGCTGGTCAGCTGGTTGAGCTTTTTCTCTAGTTGAGCACCTTCTCAGATTTGGGTCTGGCTACGAGCGTGGTTTGTATGTGAGACCTTGGAGTAAGACAGTGTAGTAATGTAATAATCAAATGATCAGACTGGAGACTGTAGGTATGCTATCCTGTGCTCACTCTGAGCCTTCTTGCCGAGGAGATCAAGATGTTCCAGACTACTTCCATGGAAGTTGTTGACTTACTCGTTCATGGTCAGGGCGTGGAACTGTGTGTGAAGGAGGTAATGACCGAGTCCGAGATTGTGTTTTTTTATATAAATTTTGTCCAACTTGTTCCCAGTACGGCTGCTGGAGTCGGAATCTCACTGAAGTCCTCAAGGGACTTGTCACGGAGACCCCGACCCCACCACCCGAACGAGCAACTCCCACAATGAAGGGATAACTTAGAAGCCAAAGTTTAACGTCCCACAAAGCACAGGGACGGCCGCCCCGCTCAGGTCAGGTCACCCTCTCACCAGTCGGTTGCCAGCCGACCTACGTCGGGCAAACTATTGAGCGCCGGAGCGTCTCAGGGGAACCGATCCCAAGCCTGGACATGCACTGCCACTGCATGCTTCTGAGCAGTGGGCCGGAGCCCAACGCTCTACCAACTGAGCTACCGGGGCGGCTCAGTTGGTAGTGTTACGACAGGAGGGACGGGATAATCAGGGCTAGGCTTACTCACAGACAGATGACCGGCAAAGTGAGGCCTGAGAAAGACCACGCAATGGTCTGCTTATAGAAAAAATGGATAACAAGTAAAGCTCATGTCCAATGTACTACGGAATCGATGTGTATTGTGTAATGTGTGTAGGATATTCGAGCGCCAGGTCATCTGCAAATATATGATGGTGATTAAGATATACTCACAGCATTAAGCTTGCGTCAAAAAATAAATACGGCAAACAACTAGAATTAGTCGTCAATCCGGTTTCTTTCAGGACTGTGTGTCTCAAAATGCTCATAACGCAAGATAGCAAACCTACAGCCTCCAGTCTGATCATGTGATTATTACATTACTACACTGTCTTACTCCAAGGTCTCACACACAAACCACGCTCGTAGCCAAACCCAAATCTGAGTAGGTGCTCAACTAGAGAAAAAGCTCAACCAGCTGACCAGCCAAAGTTATTAAGGGTGGAGGGGAAGGGGTGTTGTGTTAAAGTAGGCAGCACATCTGTGTCCTGCACCATAGGTTCCTGGTTCCAATCCCAGGCAAGGACAGTGAATGAGGACAACCTGACTATCCCCCCCAACAGGATGAGAGTTGGCGACACCGTCAGAGGTCAAGAATCTCGCCAACTCGCCCACGCTCGTGGGTAGCCAAATGAGGTTCTAGGACCAGAACTTAGGTAGCCAATCACGGCATAGGCGGATCCAGGATTGCCAATCGGAGGGGGCACCTTCCCGGGGGGGCGCCACCCGGACCAGGGGGGCGCCACTTATGACCGGCAAAACCTATCAGGTGGGCGCCAAATCCTATCGGTGGGCGCCGCCTTTCGTATCCTGGGGGGGTGGGAAGCGACATTTCAGGGGGCGCCATCGACCTTTCGGAGGGGGCGCCGAGGGTCGATGGGGGGGGCACGTGCCCCTCTTGTCCCCCTGGATCCGCCTATGAATCACGGAGAATTGACAAAGATCAAGAATTGCACTTACCAGCACAAAACAAATATTTCCACGATCTTACCGCCACGTAAAAAGAACGATCCATAACATACAATGCTACCTTGACGGATTTTAGGTACCATTATAGTTCTAGTGGGGTTGCAGACCAAAGTACGTAAGGAAGAAGTTCGTATGCCTAAAGTACGTACGCAAAAGTACGTATGGCTAAAGTACGTATAGATAAAGTACGTAAGTGTATAATAATCGTAATGGAAAAAGTTCGTATGGAAAAAGTTCGCACGGTTTAAAGTACGTAGGGGTAAAATGTTCGTAATGGAAAAAGTTCGTATGGAAAAAGTTCGTACGTAGGGGTAAAATGTTCGTAATGGAAAAAGTTCGTATGGGAAAAGTTCGTACGGGTTAAAGTACGTAGGGGTAAATCCGAGTGGGTTGCGGACCAAAGTACGTAAGGAAGAAGTTCGTATGCCTAAAGTACGTACGCAAAAGTACGTATGGCTAAAGTACGTATAGATCAAATACGTACGTGTATAATAATCGTAATGGAAAAAGTTCGTATGGAAAAAGTTCGTACGGGTTAAAGTACGTAGGGGTAAAATGATCGTAATGTAAAAAGTTCGTACGGGTTAAAGTACGTAGGGGTAAAATGTTCGTAATGGCGGTGCCGGGTTAAGGTTATCAATCACCTGCCCGCATCTCGCCGGGCTTTCAAATAGCTTGAGCGCAGTGGCGGATATCTATGACCATTGGCCAGGGGCGTCGCCACCGGGGTTCTGGCGGACCGGGCCCTCCCGCTCTCGGAAAGTGGCGGGGAGGGGCCAGCCCCCGCTTTTGGATGGAAATACTATTAAAAATGCCACGTTTCAGTGAACATAGGGCTTCATCACCAGCCCCAGCCCCCCCCTAGCGCCGGGCCTCCCACCCGAAAATCTGTGGCGACGCACCTGTCTATGAACACATTTCAGGGGGCCTAGAAGGCTTGAGCCCCCCCCCCACAATTACCTGCCTTGAACATATTCCAGCCTATGCATTTATTATGTGGTCCAGGGCCTATCGGGGGGGAGTTTGAGCCCCTTAGCCCTTTGGATCCGCCGCTGCTTACGCGCCGATTTCCGCGGAAACCAGCGCGGGCGTAATAAAAGTCCGGGCGTCGCACGGATTTGAGGGCTGGGGCTGGTGATTAAACACCATGACGACTTAGCTTTGGTATCTTTAGTGACATTTCTAGACAAAGGTAGAGGGTGGGGCAGGCGTGGCCCCCTTTTGTAAGAGTGTTTACTAAGCAATGTTTAGTCACCACCGGTCTAGTGACGAACACTGTGCCACGGTCTTGGAAATTGTCTGTTATTTAGCCGATCTAGAAATCAACAGGCGTGCGCTTTCCGATCCATCTAGCTACCGTCCTATTTCTCTTGTACCATTTTTCGCGAAAATTATTGAACGATTGGTACCTACATACTCAACTCTACTCGTACTTTCCCGCCAATCATCTATTCGTAGAAAATCAGCGCGGATTTCGGCGTTTCTCCACCACAAAGACTGCTTTAACATTTGTGACCGTCCACATATTTGGTGCTATGGACAGATGGACAGATGCGAAATTGCTCTTTTCTACTATATTTACATTTTTCCGCATCACCAGAGGTGCAGAAACTTGCCAACTCGGCCACTGGAGTTTGTGACACATTTACGAAAATCGAGGTGCATAAGTGTGACAAAATAGCGATCGTGGCTGCATGGTTCAAAATCAAACCACATATTTTCGAAATACAGAATGAAGCGTGTATTGATTATTTTAATTTAGCAGCTCTGTTCTTGAATTGCACAGCGTACCATCAGTGATACAATATTGGTACTGTGTTCAGTTTCTACTAAAACGAGGGACCCCGCTGCAGAAAATCCGCAAACCGCTGTCACAGTTGCCAGATTTTAACATGCAGCCCAATGATGCCGATTGTTAGTAGTTGCCAGAAAGTTGCCGCCTAGATGCCCGAAATGTGACAGTCAATTTTCTAGAGAAATACACGATTGTGGACATATTTAAGGCATTATCAATAACGCAGATACGTTATCAAGTACTTTTCTGTTCGTTTTGTCAGGTTAAATAATATTTAAAGTTTGAGTCTCTTCTATTTAGCGGTCCCTATTTCTTTGAATTTAGTATTAAGTACGCCTAAAAACTACTAAGAAAAGTACTAAATGAGTGAAAGAAATAAACATAGCTGGGCAGCAATTCTAACTAAACTACGCAACAGCGACAAGACAAATTCGAAATGTTTTTGTGATGTAGAGCCAAAAATTTTAAACAGGTGGGAAGCTACTCTTCTTTTGAGGGCACATTTATAAGGTATAGGTATCTTAGATAAGTACAGGCTAAAACTAGCTGGAATAAATAGTGCTGCCCATGGCTAATCTAAGATCAATGTAGGCTACTTTGAGACTGATGCACTTTCACATATCAAACTTGGTTTGTCATTCCTTAGCTTGCTTGTGCCTTACCTTATTTGTGCCCTAGATCAAGATTGGTTAGGTAGATTTGGGGCTGGAGGAAGTTGGGAGAGTTGGCGCCAGCAACAGACTGGCAACAACAGTAATTCAGGTGAGATTTCATGATCAAATTATCATGTCAATATTGTACAGATAGCAAATGTGTGCCAATGCAGTCCTCCACAAAGTGTTAAAACACACACTGGAGAGGGGCCTGGCCCAGTCTGCAAAGTATAGCAGCAGGCCAGACAAGTCGCACCGGCCATCTAAAATTCTAGCACCTCCAGCCACCAAAAATTCGCACCAATCTGCCATATACCAGGGAGAAAAACACACTCATTCCTACCCACACGACACAATGCTACCTCTGTTATTAGTTATTTAGTTGAGGACTTTTTATAAGGCCCCTCCGTGTCTTTATAACCGTTTAGCCATTCTTTGTTTGGTTTTCAGTGTCACCTTCCTCGCACCAGTCTCACAAATTCGCACCAGGTTGATTAAATTCGCACCACTCGCTCCTGTCTCCAAGGGCACTCTCACCCGACGAGATCTCGTCGAAAATTCCATACTTTGCACACTGAGGTCTGGCACTAACGTGCACTGGGAGGGGCCTAGTAGACCCCCTTCTCATCTTAGAAAATCACAGAAAATCTCAGAAAGAAAGAGACTTCGACAAACGCTACCAGTGGTAGTAAGCAACGCACAGGACCTGAACTGCATGGAGTTAAAGCAGGATTTTGCCTACACTGGATCTTTCTTTGGTATGAAATTTCCAATACCTTTTTACCTATTAGGCCAATAGGCATAATTTTACATCTATGCAGGGTAGTTGCCTCAGAGTTTTTACTGCAAGAAGGAATGACCAGGCAGGTGATAATCGGGTGTAGGGGCAAATTTTAAGCATTTGATCTGTCTGTAAAAATGCTACCTAAGGCCCACTTTACCAACACATTTTAGGTAGATCCAAATCCTATGTTGACATTAACATTTTTGTCCCTTTTGTTGATATGTGAGATAGAAGTTCAGTGGGGGGGAAGCTGTGATCAGGGTTCCCAATTGTGTGTAGGTGTACGCTCCCATTCATAGATTAGCTCCCAATAATAATTATTTTCATGATAATTGCCACATTTAATCATGGGGAAATGTACCATAATTGGAAACACTCCTTCCAAAATGGAAACTCCTTCAAAAAGGAAATGCATGTCATTGAGGGAAACTGCAGTCAGAGTTGCCAATAACAGTTATGATCCCAATACTGGAAACAATGATCCATAATTGGAAATTTTCCTTCCAAAAACATAAACATGACCTAAAAATGAAAACACAGTTTACTACTTTCATGCGGTAATGGCTTGGTGCTTGAACCTTGCCTGTTGCAAAAGGTAAGAGAAAGGTGGATGACATTGAGCATATTGGAAAGAGTATTCAAGTATACAATTACGATTTCCAGCTTTGTGTGACAGAGGAGGCATACATCGCACTGAGTTTGTGACAGCTAGCATACTTTCTGCACCTCTGCGCATCACCTCCGGTTCCCGAGATCGTAGGGGGCGGGGAGGGTCCGATCAGACCCCTAGACGATGGTGGTTGGCAACATAGCCCAGGCGGTGCCGGGTTAAGTTTAAATCTGATAGATCGTATTGAATATGTTTTATGTTTTCTAACGAGTAAGTGGTGGGCGGCTGCGTTGCAGTGAAATGTTGATTGTTATGCATATAATATTCATGTTATTTTTTATATTAACGTCTGACTCTTAGGCGTCAGGTGTTGAACTTGAAACCTTAAGTTCCCTTTGGTCCCGGGAGCGAGGTTGTCGGAATTTTGCCAGTCCGACCTTATTTTTTTCTTTAGTCGTTTATCTTAATTTTTACGGCTTATCGTTGTCAATTTTGTGTGTGAAAAATGAATAAATGAGTATGGAGCCTTCAAAATATACTTGAAACCAAAAGTTTGACTTTCAAAAAACCGGATGGGCTCTGAAAAGGTATAAAGATAAAAAGTTGGAAATCCATAAATACCAGCAAGCCCCGCTTGGGATCGGGCTTTCGCAGCGTATAATGAAAAAGGCAAATTAGGAAACACTCATGAATTTCCACGCGAATCGACAGAAACAGGTTGGGAAAAGGAAAATATAGCATTCAATACTGTATTCAGAATCCCAGATATGGCACCACGACAACCAGTGCTTGAGCATCAGTCCTGCAGATCACATTAGAAGCAGACTTGTTACCTGACTCACGGTTGACTCAAATTTAGATTCGGCTGCTGACTCAAAAGCAAATGGTTTTGTGCCGATATATGGGTGAAGATATGTAGCCACTGAAAGAAAAGTTTTCATGAAGACAGCTAAAAAAACGAGTCTTATACGGCCAAAAAGTTCAGTATATTTGGCCCTATAAGACTCATTTTTTGGCTGTCTTCGTGAAAACTTGTCATTCAGAGGCCACATATCTTCACCCATATATCGGAACAAAACCATTTGCTTTTGACTCACCAGATTGAATCAGCAGCCGAATCTAAATTTGAGTCAACTTTGAGTCAGGTACAACTCTGCTTAGAAGGTGAAGTTATGGGCGACACTTCTTGTGTACTCAACAGCGCCCATTTCTCCGTTGAACCAGCGGCGCGCCAGGGCCCTGAGCCGCTCACTCAATAGCTCCCACTGACAGCTGCGGCGCCTCGCGGTTGCTCCTGCCATGATCTTTTGGACCTCTACCGTCCAATGTTCTTCCTCGTCCTGAAGCCGCTTGATCAGGTCGAAAATGCTCGGATGGACGCCGGCCCGACCTGCAAACCGCCGGTGCCATCCCTCGATACCGTTGTTCGTGCGGCAGAGTCCTTCGAGAGTCCTGTGGAACTGGCTCCACTCTTCCGGAGCCTTGTACAAACTTTGTACCCTACGTACATACATTTGCTTACGTACTTTTGGCATACAAGTTTTATACCCTACGTACATTTGCTTACGTTTTTTTGCATACGTACTTTTGCGTACGTACTTTTCGCATACGAGTTTTATACCCTACTGTAAGCGCCCGTTTGCAGCCCTGTTGGCAAAGTATCAGTCGTATTGTTGAGAGCGCCGAGGACGGGATTAATGTGTACTGTCAGTTTGTCCTCCTGCCGCTAGATGGCTGGTGGTCTTTGGTAAACTTGGGTCGGGCCACTGACAGTCACGTGACGTGAGCCTAGTGATGAGGTTTAACAATTGTTTTGTATTTGGAATAAGCATGATTTGCGCTGTTTTGGTAGAATACTCTTAAACAGGCGGTTTTTGAGTCATGAAAGGTCTGAGGCTTCAGATGGACGTGCGATGATTTCGATAGTGCGTCTTGTGTGTAGGGACTTTGACGTCATACGAATTGCTGCGGGCGCTGTGTGGTGACCTGGGTCGGCTTCCTAGGGGCGTTGGTCTTTTCGCTGACGGACGCTGTGATGACAAGATGTGTGTAGAGCCCGGCTGCCGTCCGTAAGTAGTTTATGGCACACGCTTATCAATGTGATTTGCTATGCGTGATATGCTTTCGATATTGAGTTAAATCAGACGTTTTTCACACATTTCTGGGTTTTCGAGTTATCTTTATATATTTGTAATGATACGTTTAACTCGTAGTTCTCTGGCGGCCATGTGACTATTTGTGAGCCGCGATCCCGAGCCGGTGGGGTCCCGTGATGGAGCCAGATGTCTGTGTACGGCGAGATGTAGAAGCTGCGCGTTGCTGTCATCTATGGAAGCGCAACGAGTCGGTACGTTTAGATTGCAAAAGTGTTGTGTTTCGGATTAGCGCCTAGTAGGTAACGTCGCTCAATAATTGTGAAGTTATGCTTCAAGGTATTAGTATGATGGATATTTAGAGTTGGTCGTGGAACGGATTAATCGATAATTGCGTTATCTTTGGCTCGAAGTGGCGTCCCTGTGAGCCTGGGGGTTTTTCCTAATTGTGATGCTCGTTTTCGTCCGCAGAAACGGAATAAAACCGTCTCGTAAGAAATGGTTTTCCAGTCTTCGAGCTGCCCTTTCGAGATCGGCGCGCGGCACTTTACACCTACGTACATTTGCTTACGAACTTTTGCGTACGTACTTTTGCGTACGTACTTTTGGCATACGAAGTTTTATACCCTACGTACATTTGCTTACGAACTTTTGCGTACGTACTTTTGCGTACGTACTTTTGGCATACGAGTCTTATACCCTACGTACATTTGCTTACGAACTTTTGCGTACGAAGTTTATCTATACGTACTTTAGCCATACAAACTTTGGGCCGTAAATCGTTCTAGTGACAGACGGTACAAATTAGTGACAAATAATATATCCTTACACACTCGTGTTATTTCACAGCTAAGGTAGAGATGGGAAGGTAACCACATCGGCAAAGAAATTGACCCATTTAAAGCCATGAGAAAAAGGTACTCTAAATTATGATGGATGACATGAGAACGGTAATATTCATTCTCTTATATGAATTCAACCATTTATTTTGAACAAAAAGAGAAAACTTAAAAGTGTATATCAGGATTCATAGTGAAATTACTCTGCATAAGATAGTAACTCCACTGCTTACGTTGTACTTGAGGACTCGTTTTACGGAATTAGAGATGGTCTGGTAGCCAGGCCGGCAACGAAAATTACAATTACGGACCACCAGGTAGCCACTTGGGTAACCACAAAATTTTGCGTTTCTGGCGCAGGAGTAGCGAGAAGAAAACAGTCAGAAATACGTGTTGAAGCTGCTTTGTAGGTACCTTACTATGAGGCTGTAGATTTTGACCTAAATCAAAAGAGGAGGTTTTGTTGTCAGTGGTAAACCCACTACCAATTTTTATATATTATGCCTCAGCCAGAGAAACGTAGGACAAAATGAAGTCTGCCAGATCTCAAAAGCCCAGGAGAGTACTGCAATGTGAGGGTGTCAATTAGAGCACACATTTTAATCAAGTGCGGGCGCGATATCCAAACTCTAGACCTGTGGAGATCAATATGAGAGTTGCAAGTTCTGGCTTTGCACCTAGAAAATTATATGCTGTTTGGTGCCCATGAAGTCAGGTAAACTGCAGGTAGGTTTTTTTGGTGCCTACCAAAGTCCATTTTATCAAATCAAGCTTAACAAAATTGTGATGATTCCACAAAGGTTTCCATTGAGCAGGTGAATGTGGTGATGCTTATTGATCTGCTTCAATCTTTCTAGGATTTGCTGGATGATGGTTGTGGTATTAGGAGGTACTTGTCCTCTGGCTGAGTACCTATATTTGGTTGCAGGCATTGGGCATATTTACATTTTATGTATTATTTTAACAAAATGCTAATTAAATGTATCCTTCAAGAAGCTTAAGTCTCACCATGGTGACTGCTACAGTCAAATTATGATTGTCTGCCATCTTAGCGATGATGATCTAAGCAATTATTGATTATAGCAAGCAATTGCAGCAAGGGTACTAGCCTCTGACGGCACATATGATTTTTATGTCTTTTGTATTAGGTATTTGATAACATTTTTGACTGATTAATATGCGCAGCTAAAGGACACATGCTTGTATTATGGCACACACAACTTGTAATCACTGCACATATACTTAACCTTTCGCTGTTTGGTACTAAGAGTATACTATATGTAATTCATTAGTCTCCAAATCACAATAAAATAATTCCTTTCATACTTCCACTTTTTTTAGAGTAAATTTTTACTCACTAAGACATATTTTCTGGGATAAATTTAAAGCCTCAGTTCACGCAAAAGTTGATTTCACTTCAGGTAGCCATGTTGGTCGCATCAAGGATATGTGGGTAGCCAACTTGAGATGTTCTTGACCCCTGGACACCGTATAATCCAAAAGGTTGGTGCGTTGTTAAAAGAAGTGTGGCACCTTTATAATGTGATTTTGACTGAGATAGCCAAGTTGTAAAGCATGCCGGGAAACTCGGTACTCAATATCTCATTTGTCTTGAAACTCGAATCTTCCGTTGATAAAAGCTAAAACCTACCTGAACTGTACCCCTCATGTACCATGAGAAGCAGGCCACAGTTGTCAGTTGTTGGTGTGACGACATATGCTGACGTCACGGTGAGTATCAGCCAATCGAAGCCCTTGAAGCCTATGGAATATGACAGTGGTTACCAGATCAAGACATCATCGACAGGCAGAGATTTATTTTTCCTGTAGAGGTGCATCTTAAAAATCAAAATATTAAGCTTATTGAACATTTTTCAGAGAAATCATAAACAGTTCCATGATTTTCGGCTAAAAGTATCCCTAATTACACTAAATTCCAGGATTCGACCAAGGTGCCACATTCCCTTTAAACGTCAAAAACTCCCAAAGTTTTAAGGTTCAAAACTCTAGAAATCCACCCATCTTCAATACAAGGGGGTGACCAGGAGAGGACCACAGGGTGCCTAGGCCTCTCAGCAGCTGCCCGGGTATCCAGTGCATCCGCCTGGCTACAAATAGATCCGACGTTTTGATGTTGGTAACCAAGTTACCGTGCTGGAAGGATACTGACAACAATGCAATGTGAAATCAATGGAGACTGCAACGCCTTCCTACTGAAAACATACCTTCAGAAAAGGCCGTTCCGCACCCAGACTTAGATTCATCGGATTTTTTTGCTTGCATCATGTTTGCCACACATCATGACATAATAAAAGTACTACTCTTAATCCTAAATCGGAAATTATTTTCTGACGACTTGGTCTAATGGACATACATTTCAACCCAGATATTTCCAGTCAATGCCGTAGGGTTAGTGTTAAAATTCCCGATTCAAGGAGGGAGCACGGTCCCCCTCCCATTAGTTTCATTGTCCATACTGGCCGGCCTGTTGAATTGTATAAACCAGTCCCAAGTCCTTAAAAATACAAACGCGAAAATTTAGTCTATCAACATTGCTTCGAAACGAAATCGGAGGTGCCCAGACACCCACAAAGAGGAGTCCAAGAGGTGCTGCGACACCGCCATCCACACCCCCTTACCGGTTCTCACGAGATGGGCAACCAGATAAGAGGCACAATTAAAGCCAAGAAAGGCAGAACTTATCTGGTAGTTGATTCCATCCTGCCCTCTATTATATTCAATGCTAAAAAGATGCTGTTGATCAGTCTTCTTAATCTCAATGACAGGGAAGCGGCACGTCTAAGTCACCCTGTTTTCGTAAGAGCCGATGGTGCGTTTTGAGGAGCCGGCTTCCCTGTTGTTTCACAGGCATTGGTACCACTCCCAAACAACTCGCCGGGCCTCAGACCTTTCAAGAGCAAACAAAGTGAGCTGCACTGCCTTACACCCATCCCCGCCCACATGCCGGGAGGCCTGCAGCCGTACGTTACGGTGGCGGTGCGTGTGCCGCGACCCCGCCCCGCCGGCTGAACGGGGCGGCATGCTGAAACAATGGCACGGCGCCGTCCACGTCTACACCTGTGGCGAAAACAGGCAGCGTTTACCTGCAGCAGCCTTGGCGACATCCGCCCTGCCGATACGCCGCTGTTTGTCGAATGCCGTCTCTAACGCCGCCCACCGAGGTCCCGCACACTGCCGTCCACCGAGGTCCCGTACTGCCGTCCACCGGAACACTGCAGGCCCCCCGCACTGCCACACATGGGAATACTGCAGGCCCCCACACTGTCACACACTGGAACACTGCAGGCCCCACACTGCCACACACGGGAATACTGCAGACCCGCACTGCCACACACGGGAGTACTGCAGGCCCCCGCACTGCCACACACCGGAACACTGCAGGCCCCCACACTGCCACACACAGGAATACTGCAGACCCACACTGCCACACACTGGAACACTGCAGGCCCCACACTGCCACACATTGAATCACTGCAGGCCCCGAACTGCCACACACCGGAGCACTGCAGACCCCCGCACTGCCACACACGGGAATACTGTAGACCCCACACTGCCACACACTGGAACACTGCAGGCCCCCACACTGCCACACACGGGAACACTGCATGCCCCCGCACTGCCACACACGGGAACACTGCAGGCCCCACACTGCCACACATGGGAACACTGCAGGCCCCACACTGCCACACACTGGGAACACTTTAGGCCCCACACTGCCACACACTGGAACACTTTAGGCCCCCACACTGCCACACACGGGAACACTGCATGCCCCCGCACTGCCACACACGGGAACACTGCAGGCCCCCGCACTGCCACACACGGGAACACTGCAGGCCCCGCACTGCCACACATTGGAACACTCCAGGCCCCCACACTGCCACACACGGGAACACTGCATGCCCCCGCACTGCCACACATGGGAATACTGCAGGCCCCCGCACTGCCATACATGGGAATATTGCAGCCACACTGTCACACACCGGAGCACTGCCACACACGGGAACACTGCAGGCCCTACTTTGCCACACGTGGGTCCACTGTAGGTCCCCGCACTGCCACACACGGGAACACTGCAGGCCCCTACTTTGCCACACGTGGGTCCACTGTAGGTCCCCGCACTGCCACACACGGGAACACTGCAGGCCCTACTTTGCCACACGTGGGTCCACTGCATGCCCCCGCACTGCCACACATGGGAATACTGCAGGCCCCCGCACTGCCATACATGGGAATATTGCAGCCACACTGTCACACACCGGAGCACTGCCACACACGGGAACACTGCAGGCCCTACTTTGCCACACGTGGGTCCACTGTAGGTCCCCGCACTGCCACACATGGGAATACTGCAGGCCCCCACACTGCCACACATGGGAACACTGCAGGCCCCCGCACTGCCACACACCACCCTTACTAGCAAAAAAAGAAAAGAAAAGAAGATCAGCGCAGACCAGACTCTTTCTCTCCTGACTTGACTATGGCACAACAACATGACGAGACCAATGGATCGGCTACATTCCCTGCCAGGTAAACTTCCTCTCTTTGTTGCCCGTGATTTCCGGTGATTGGCAGGTTCCACCTCGTTCACTGGACTGACCGGGTAACGGAGAGGGGAGATCATGCTCATCTTAGTCACTCTCACCTCATCATCACATAAAAAGGCCTAAAACATGTCATTGTGTTACGGATGTCTAACAGATATTTAGCATACCTGTAGTCGAGCCTCCAGATTGACAGATACTAAACATGTCTGCGGTCGTGCACCCAGTGTTATAACGCGCAGTTGGTGTATATAAGTAAGACAAACGTTATTAAAAAGGGAATACTGCAGGCCCACACACTATCACACACCGGAACACTGCAGGCCCCCGCACTGCCATACATGGGAATATTGCACCCACACTGTCACACACCGGAACACTGCCACACATGGGAACACTGCAGGCCCCGCACTGCCACACATGGGAATACTGCAGGCCCCGCACTGCCACACACTGGAACACTGCAGGCCCCTGCAATGCCACACATGGGAATACTGCAGGCCCCACACTGCCACACACGGGAACACTGCAGGCCCCCGCACTGCCACACATGGGAATACTGCAGACCCCACACTGCCACACAATGGAACACTGCAGGCCCACACACTACCACACATGGGAACACTGCAGGCCCCCGCACTGCCACACATGGGAATACTGCAGGCCCCATACTGCCACACATGGGAATACTGCAGGCCCCACACTGCCACACACGGGAACACTGCAGGCCCCCACACTGCCACACATGGGAACACTGCAGGCCCCCGCACTGCCACACATGGGAATACTGCAGGCCCCACACTGTCACACACTGGAACACTGCAGGCCCCGCACTGCCACACATGGGAATACTGCAGAACCCCGCACTGCCACACACTGGAACACTGCAGGCCCCCGCACTGCCACACATGGGAATACTGCAGGCCCCACACTGCCACACACGGGAACACTGCAGGCCCCCGCACTGCCACACATGGGAATACTGCAGACCCCACACTGCCACACAATGGAACACTGCAGGCCCACACACTGCCACACATGGGAACACTGCAGGCCCCGCACTGCCACACATGGGAATACTGCAGGCCCCATACTGCCACACATGGGAATACTGCAGGCCCCACACTGCCACACACGGGAACACTGCAGGCCCCACACTGCCACACATGGGAACACTGCATGCCCCCGCACTGCCACACATGGGAATACTGCAGGCCCCACACTGTCACACACTGGAACACTGCAGGCCCCCGCACTGCCACACATGGGAATACTGCAAGCCAACACACTGCCACACATGGGTACACTGCAGGCCCCCACACGGCCACACATGGGAATACTGCAGACCCCCGGAATGCCACACATGGGAATACTGCAGTCCCCACAACTGCCACGCGTGGGAACACTGCAGGTCCCCGCACTGCCACACATGGGAATACTGCAGACCCCCGCAATGCCACACACGGGAACACTGCAAGCCAACACACTGCCACACACGGGAACACTGCAGGCCCCAAACACTGCCCCACACTGGAAAACTGCAGGCCCCCGCACTGCCACACATGGGAACACTGCAAGCCCCCGCACTGCCACACATGGGAATACTGCAGGCCCCCACACTGCCACACATGGGAATACTGCAGGCCCCACACTGCCACACACGGGAACACTGCAGGCCCCACACTGCCACACATGGGAACACTGCAGGCCCCGCACTGCCACACATGGGAATACTGCAGGCCCCGCACTGCCACACACTGGAACACTGCAGGCCCCCGCACTGCCACACATGGGAACACTGCAGGCCCCACACTGCCACACATGGGAATACTGCAGGCCCCCGCACTGCCACACATGGGAATACTGCAGGCCCCCGCACTGCCACACATGGGAATACTGCAGGCCCCGCACTGCCACACATGGGAATACTGCAAGCCACCACACTGCCACACATGGGAACACTGCAGGCCCCACACTGCCACACACGGGAACACTGCAGGCCCCACACTGCCACACATGGGAACACTGCAAGCCCCCGCACTGCCACACATGGGAATACTGCAGGCCCTTCACTGCCACACATGGGAACACTGCAGGCCCCCGCACTGCCACACATGGGAATACTGCAGGCCCCCACACTGCCACACACTGGGAACACTGCAGGCCCCACACTGCCACACATGGGAATACTGCAGGCCCCCGCACTGCCACACATGGGAATACTGCAGGCCCCTGCACTGCCACACATGGGAATACTGCAGGCCCCCGCACTGCCACACATGGGAATACTGCAGGCCACCACACTGCCACACATGGGAACACTGCAGGCCCCCACACTGCCACACATGGGAATACTGCAGGCCCCCACACTGCCACACACGGGAACACTGCAAGCCACCACACTGCCACACATGGGAACACTGCAGGCCCCCACACTGCCACACATGGGAATACTGCAGGCCCCACACACTGCCACACATGGGAACACTGCAGGTCCCCGCACTGCCACACACATGGGAACACTGCAGGCCCCCGCACTGCCACACATGGGAATACTGCAGACCCCGCAATGCCACACACGGGAACACTGCAGGCCCCACACTGCCACACATGGGAATACTGCAGACCCCACACTGCCACACATGGGAACACTGCAGGCCCCCGCACTGCCACACATGGGAATACTGCAGGCCCCCGCACTGCCACACATGGGAACACTGCAGGCCCCACACTGCCACACACGGGAACACTGCAGGCCCCCGCACTGCCACACACGGGAATACTGCAGGCCCCAAACACTGCCACACACTGGAACACTGCAGGCCCCCGCACTGCCACACATGGGAATACTGCAAAGCCAACACACTGCCACACATGGGAACACTGCAGGCCCCCACACGGCCACACATGGGAATACTGCAGACCCCCGCAATGCCACACATGGGAATACTGCAGTCCCCACACACTGCCACGCGTGGGAACACTGCAGGTCCCCGCACTGCCACACATGGGAATACTGCAGACCCCCGCAATGCCACACACGGGAACACTGCAAGCCAACACACTGCCACACACGGGAACACTGCAGGCCCCAAACACTGCCCCACACTGGAACACTGCAGGCCCCCGCACTGCCACACATGGGAACACTGCAGGCCCCCGCACTGCCACACATGGGAATACTGCAGGCCCCACACTGCCACACATGGGAATACTGCAGGCCCCACACTGCCACACACGGGAACACTGCAGGCCCCACACTGCCACACATGGGAACACTGCAGGCCCCCTGCACTGCCACACATGGGAATACTGCAGGCCCCTGCACTGCCACACATGGGAACACTGCAGGCCCCCGCACTGCCACACACTGGAACACTGCAGGCCCCACACTGCCACACATGGGAACACTGCAGGCCCCCGCACTGCCACACATGGGAATACTGCAGGCCCCGCACTGCCACACATGGGAATACTGCAGGCCCCACACTGCCACACATGGGAATACTGCAGGCCCCACACTGCCACACATGGGAACACTGCAGGCCCCACACTGCCACACACGGGAACACTGCAGGCCCCACACTGCCACACATGGGAACACTGCAAGCCCCCGCACTGCCACACATGGGAATACTGCAGGCCCCTTCACTGCCACACACGGGAACACTGCAGGCCCCGCACTGCCACACATGGGAATACTGCAGGCCCCCGCACTGCCACACACGGGAACACTGCAGGCCCCACACTGCCACACATGGGAATACTGCAGGCCCCCGCACTGCCACACATGGGAATACTGCAGGCCCCGCACTGCCACACATGGGAACACTGCAGGCCCCGCACTGCCACACATGGGAACACTGCAGGCCCCACACTGCCACACATGGGAACACTGCAGGCCCCACACTGCCACACATGGGAATACTGCAGGCCCCGCACTGCCACACATGGGAACACTGCAGGCCCCACACTGCCACACATGGGAACACTGCAGGCCCCCACACTGCCACACATGGGAATACTGCAGGCCCCCACACTGCCACATGGGAACACTGCAGGCCCCGCACTGCCACACATGGGAACACTGCAGGCCCCCACACTGCCACACATGGGAATACTGCAGACCCCCGCAATGCCACACATGGGAACACTGCAGGCCCCGCACTGCCACACATGGGAATACTGCAGGCCCCACACTGCCACACATTGGAACACTGCAGGCCCCACACTGCCACACATGGGAATACTGCAGGCCCCCGCACTGCCACACATGGGAACACTGCAGGCCCCGCACTGCCACACATGGGAACACTGCAGGTCCCCGCACTGCCACACATGTGAATAATGCAGGCCCCTGCACTGCCACACATTGGCGGACGCAGGGGGGCATTCCGGCCATGCCCCCTCCCCGCAAAGCGCTGGGGGGGGGCAAACTATCGTTTGCCCCCAAACGCCGGAATTTTTTGAAGAAAGGTGTTTACACTAGGTCTGTAGAGCAAAAAAATATTCGCTCCCACTCCCCCCTCCCCGAAGAGGTAGCTTATACTAGGTCTGTCGAGCACTGAAAAAAGTGTTTACACTAGGTCTGTAGAGCAAACATTTTTTTCGCTCCCACCCCTCTCCCCCAGGAGGAGAGGCAGACATGGGGTTGGCCCCCACCAAAACTCGGGTCTGCGTCTGCCCCTGCTGCCACACATGGCAATACTGCAGGCCCCCACACTGCCACCCACCGGAATGCTGCTCTAATTAGTAGAAATTGACTCTCTATAAAAGAATAAATCAGTTTGAAATTTTTAAATCCCAAAAGTAAAGTGCACACCATATCGAGAAATGACCTTTCACTGGAAAAATACCAGGCACATATTTCCATCACTGTTAAAATTGCACAGTTCACAAACAACATGAAAACACCACATTGATATAACTGCCTATCTAGTCACGGAATACTCTATCGTACAGAGGAAGCTGTGTGAGTAGTTTGCTGTGAATGTTGATGATTGTTGACGTGTCTTGGATGTACAGTGTTTCTAGTGTTGTGAGTCTGCGGTGCCACTGTGTTGTTTTGTGTCAGCATGTTTCGTGTAATGTCTGTGTTGTGGTACTCCTGCATGTGTCGGTTGGTCCATCCCACCTGTGGGTGCATGGTGAGTCGTCTGCTGAGAGAGGTAGTAGTCAGACTAAAGTAATATACCTTACGAGTTACGCAATCCCTGGTCTTGCACTGGTGTATTACATTGGTCTGCCGGAGTTTCGTATCATTCTTTGGTATGTTGTTTTGCATTATGAGATTGGATGTCTTAGGGCTGCTGTAGTAGATGCAGAGATTGTTGTTTGGGTCTGTTGTTATTTTGTGGTATTATTTTCATGGTGGCCTTTTCATCTTGCTTCCAGGTTGGTGTAATTTTTGTAGTAGACCTTGATACACGTTTCTGTTGGGGTTAGATAGAAGCTCGGCATGTTTATAAAGCAAGTCCTTGACCACAGAGTCAAACATTGTATTGCTATAGCCACTGCTGCCAAGGAACTGGCGGACCCGGCTCAGCTCATGATTGAACAGTTGCCAAGTATAACAGTTTTTAGAGCCCCGTGGATATAAGCGCGCACAACACCTCGTTTGTAGTTTTCAGTTTAATCGCCGTTAGTGTTCATGCAGCCTCCGCCGTCTGTCTCTTTCCTATATACGTCCGTTTTAAACGCCTTGTCGCTTCCATCTATCAACAAGTCTAAGAACGGGGGCTTATCATTGTCGTTGGACTCAATGTGTAAGTGTCATTCCGGTACAGCTATTGCAAATGTAGATAAGCGTGATGGTCGGTAAGACCATGGCCGGGTCGGGTCGCTCATATGTTAAAGAGGGACCTCGGCGGCGCCGAACGTCCGTGTGGCAACCAAACTCGCACTTAGAGCCTGTTCACACCTGACTGAACCTGCATACAGAAATGACAAGCACGTGAAGGGATTAATGACAAAAAGATATTCGTAAAGTTTGTCGACAGATTCTGCTAAGTGTGAACAGGTTCTTTGGACCTGAACAATTATCCGGTAAGTCCCAAACATAACAGAGGAGGCATGACTTTGAGGTAGATTCCGCACAGTTTGGATGTTTTGATTTATACCCGGACCTTTTCTGGAGCGGATTCTCCAGAAGATCTGTGTACTTTTGGGTCTATAAATATTTTTGGGTTTTAATTTCTGTCAATTTAACCGTATTTTTATTTTTCAAAAATGACTTTAATTTGGATTGACAATTGCGATGTGCATATAGACTGGCCTATATTTTTGGGGAAACTTCGGAAATAGGCAGGATTGGATCGATATTTTCTTCTCTATGGGGAACTGTACCATGGAATCGTGTTTCCGGGCTAGATAGCTCTGGACCAGGAGGAACTTGTCCGCGGCCCGCACTCCCGCTCTGCAGCATATTGGGCAGTGTTGCCACTGGGCTGTACTCATTTCCTACCCAGTGGCACGAGGTTGAGTTGAGGTCAAAAGCCTTTGTCGAATTATAACCGGTTCCGATCTAACACCTGAGGTTATGGGTTATGAGGTTTGACCTTTCAAACAGAGGACGGAATGCTGCCCATCATCACCATCCAGCGGCAAGAAAATGGCCGTAACGCCGCGTCTGTCTTGGTTCTGTTCTGTTTTGGTATAGCTTTTCTATACCTAAATAATGCTACTGTATTAAATGTTATTTTATATATTACGCAACAATACCTTTCCAAAAAACCCTGATAATGGAGAGATTGTTGGACTGGAATCCCCACACGCACTTCAGTACCCAGACCAGTGAGGTTAGGATTACATCTGATAAGTCCGTTCAGACTGAACCAGCGGCCAACTTTGTTATATCCCCGTCAGTACCGAAGCCTGACAATCAGAGTGGGCACACAACGGATAAGGGCACCCAAGCGGATCTCGAGGAAGGTTTGCCTGCGTCGGGCGCCGCATCACCAGCGGACCCTTCTGGGGAGAGTACGGGGCCTGATGTGAGTGGGGAGCAGCCAGTCCCTGACACGGGGGATGCTGCTCAAACAGGAGAGAGGCATACAAAACTGCAGAAACGCTATTTGGAACGTTCTGCCTCAGCGCCACCAAAGGGGCGCAGTTCGCGAAAGGAACAAAGTGCAGCGCTACTGCCAACCCCTGCAGATAGCGACTCTGCACTTATGCTTCCGTCATACCCGCCACCATCACCGCCGACACAAACGCCGCCGCCGAAAATGAACAACATAGGTCACTCAAATACAGAGTCCCGTGAAGGGAAACGAAGACTTTCCCCTTGTTGAAGCTCAGAAAAGGCATCCTACCAACACGGCGCTATGAAACATAAATTTATTTCATTTAACCGTCTTAAATCTCCACTGGGGTGGGTATTACGATTTGCGTCAATACATTTCATGACAGATCAGAGCACAGAAAACAAAAATGGTAAAAACATATGAGAACTTTATTAGAAACACTAATGTTGCAAATCAGAACGGAAACAATCACATATAGTATAAGAAGGGCAAAGGAAGGACGCAAGCGGGAGGAAACACTTTGGAGGGAAATAGTAGACCTGGATGAGGATCCAGTGACGGATCTAGGATTTCGTTAAGGAGGGGCTCAGGCTCGGAGGGCGCCGAACCTGAGGGGCACCAATTTCAGTGGTGGATCTAGCCGGTCGGTTTGGGAGGGGCAGACCAAAGTCGAAAAGAAAAAAAAGAAAAGAAAAAAACGTCACGCAGTAAAAAGCTGCGCTACCAATATCATTTGCCGGTAGAATTTTGGGTATTTGAGGCGAAAGGCTAAAAAAACGTCACGGGGTGAAAAAACTAAGGGCTCGAGATACTTCTTCCTATCCAAGGCTGGCTATACTATGACTGGCTATATTATAACTAAGAATTATGGATATTTGCTCCATGGTTCTGATGAAGGGCTGTGCCCGAATATATAATCTTCAGTGTTTTTTACATTTCCGGATTCGAGGGGACAGGCCAGGGAACATCTTATCAACTTATGTTCTGTTTGAAGTTGAGAGTTGAAACACCAAAATCTTGCTTATAAACTAAAAAGGAGTAGGGGAAAAAAGGAGGTCGATCGCTTTGGGGGTCAAAAACATAGTGTTGCTCCGAGCTTTTCCGTTTGGGGGAATGACTTTTTTGCCCCCCCCTTGGATCCGCCACTGGCCAATTTACCACCCAAAAGGCGGCCAGTGTCAAGGTAAAACGCGTTTAAAAAAGGATTTGTAAATGCTTATTTTCATGAAAGCTTCCTCTTAGTGAGGACATGTTCACGTTTACCATCAAGCATATTTCGGGCCAGCTAACGACTGGCACCTTGGTAGAAAATGCTGAAAGCACCCACTGACACTAACTGAAGCACGATGAGCAAATAATACAGTTATCCTCGGTCATGGCAAAAACTGAGGTGTCGTATCCACCACCTCCACTTATCACAGTTGTCCTGGCCAACTGCTCCATACTAAAATAGCCGATTTACGCTAACCTGAGCCTCATAGGCCGCAGAACCTCTGCGGGCCTGGGCCCCTGAGTTTTTGGTGACTTCCCTGACTTTATATCGAGTCCCCTCAGCTAATCTGGGACCGCTTTAGTTAACCAGGCCCTCACACTGAACTTGAAACCTATATGTCGCCGCTGAAGCCTATTAAGCTTTTTCGGGGCCCTTTTATTGATATAGGGCCCTCTCAACAGGTCCTGGGCCCTCTGAGCTAAAAGTTGGAGCTCTGAGCTCTGAACCCCAAGCTGGATTAGTGTCCCTTAAGCTGGTCAGGGTCCCCTGGGTTGGTACTGTTTTCGTTTAACTGATATAGATCCCTTCAGCTTGTTTGGGGCCTGTCGTGCGTATCTGGGCACTAGTTCGTCGAGGCACCCAGCTAGTCTGGCCCTATTAGTTTTATGGGCCTTCTGAGCTGCTGCAGGGTCCCCTCAGAGTGTCTGGGCCCCATGAGTTGAAAATTGGACCCCTGGGTTAATTTTGAGTCCCTGAGCTTATTTAGAAACCGTTTAAATAGGTAGACACCCCACGCTGGTCTTGAGAATCCTGTGTTGGCACTGAGGTCAAATGAGCTCGTCGGGGGCCCTTATCTGGGCCCCCTTAACTGGCACGGGCTCCTCAGCTGATTTTGGAGACCCAAAATCCCTCCTACCGGATTCCACCCACGCCAGATTTCCTGACTCCCTGAGGGCCCCTGGGGGCCATTGGGGATTTTTCCCGCAATCAGCGCTGGGATCCCTCCCCGAGACAAAGCTTACAACATGTCTCTGTCTCTATACTCTAGCGTCTGCCAGAGTTGAGCTAGAATCGTTTTAGGCACAATTCGCTTCCTCTCGTTACGGCGAATCATCAAATAATGTATAATATGACTATACTAGGTTAAAACATAAAAATTACCTGACCTAAGGCTAGGTCAAGGCCACCATCTAGCCTAGCAAAGTCAGTATGCATATCAATCAACTCACAATGACAATAAAAAATGGTATCAAAATACGGGTTTTATCAATATTTCCTGCAAAGTAATTGACCCAAGTCTTAAAACCTGCTTAGGAAGCCCCAGATGATGTCTTAAAGGTAACATGTCTAAACTTGCAACATGAACCGATAAAGAGGCCTAGGGTACTATGATTTGGGGAATCCGAAGGTATTTCAAGCGGCGTCTGCAGACATAGAGCAATTTTTCGGAAAATTTCCGTTTTACCCCATGCATTTTCAATGGAGAGGTCATGAATCATACCTGTCCCTAGGTCATCGATGGGAAAAATCCCGGAATAAATTTATTAGTACTTTTTGGGCCCATTATATGGTACAAGTTTGAATTCGATAGATTCACCCTTTTCTTACTTACGCCAACTTAAACATTTTTTGGGGTGAGGTCACTTGACCTGCATTGGTGACCTGACCTGAGATGACACAACCTTAAATTTTGAAGGAAATTTGCGGAATTGATCAATGATAAAGTGTGACAAGTACTGTGTCGCTTCGCGCCGACGCTTTTTCGTGCCACTGGGAGACCTCGAGGGGGTGTTCAAGCACACCCCAACGGGCCGGAACGGGGCGCAAATACTCTAGAACAGGGCTGAGGCCAAAAGGGAAGGCTCTAAACAATGTCTGAAATTTTGGGGTCAAGGTCCTTCAAGGTCATTGACCTATTACGGCACATCCCAACATATTATGCCTAACTTACACTATAACTAGCGCTGCGCCCAAGCTTACCAATGACTTTTGATCAAGCCTTGATCATCAAGGCCAGTCACATTTAAAATTGACCTGTAACCTTGATCTAAACACTGAATAACCTTAACTTTGATGTAATAGCATACCTTATAATAGGTGTCGTAACATTATGCAACGTCATTTAGGGGCTGTCCAGGAGTAACTGTGCTCATCAGGGACACCTATGCTCTCTGGAGGGGCCTTTGCTTCGATGAGGCACCTGTGCCACCCAGGGGCGCCTTCGCTCCCCAATGGACGCAACCTAGCTATCCAGGGGCATCTTTGCTGTTCCGGGGGTGCCTTTGATACCCAGTGCCCAAGGGGAGCTTTTTCTTATCCAGGTTCACCTAGCTATTGAGGGGCGTATTTTTATTCAAGGTAACCTATACTACCCAGTGGCGCCTACCCTATGCAAGGGGCGCTTAGGCTATCCAGGGGGCGGCAATTTGCTATACATAGGGCGCCCTTATGCTCTCCATGGGCACCTCATTTAGAGGGTGCCTCTGATATTCAGGGGCGCTTTTCCTATCAGCAGGTTACCTGTGCCATCTTGGGGCTATTCTTATCAAGGGACGCTGCTGTTATTCAGGAATACCTACACCACTGTCGAGGGTCACCTTTGCTACCCAGAGGCGCCTTTACTTCTTAGGAAGTTTGGCGCCCATGCTTTAAGGAGTGTTTTGGCATCGATTGATTGCTCTGTTATTGGGCTTAGGTGCGCGTAAACCTTGAGCTCATGTAGCGCCCATATTGTTGCTAAGGAACGCTTATGCTATCAAAGGGCGCCTTTACTATCCAGGGCCTCTGTTTTATTCAAAGCAGTCTGTTCTATCCACGGGCATCTGATATTTCGGGGGCGGTGCCTTTTTTTCTCCACAGGGGCGCACTATTGCTTTCCAGGGGCGCCGTTACTGCGCAGGGGTGTCTTTCTATCCAGGGGCCCATATGCTGTCTAGGTGTATTTTTCAATCACAGACATGATTGAAATACATGCCCCTACGTTATCCTGGGGTGCTTTTTGTCTCCGGTAAGGCGCTATTTTTCTCTTCCGGGCACCAGTTTATCCAAGGGCACCTATGCTGTCCAGAGAAACTTTGTTATCTAGGGCTGCCTTCGCTGTTAAGGGGCACCTTTGCTACCCAAAGGGAGAAGTTTACTTTCCTGGAGTGCCTATTTCCATCTAAGGGGCGCATATGCTATCTTGGAGCGCCTTTGCAAACATGGGGCGCACTTTTCTATCCAGGGGCGCCTTTGCACTTGAGGGGGCGCCTCTGCAATCCAGGAGGAGCCCAAAATAGATGGAGAATAAAAATTCTGAAATAAGGCGCTCGAACACTGAAATAAAGTGCCCTAGTTATCAGAAAGAGGCGCTCATCTGCTGAGCGGGGAAGACTGCTGGTTGGTGTGGACAGCGTTCTCGGAAGTGAGGCGCACATACTGAAAAAGGCACCCGGTTGCAGCGATGGAGCACTAAGCCTTCAGTTAGACGTTAATGAAATGTGGCTAAAGGCAGTCCATGCTCAAATTGAGCGCTCGAGCCCTGTAAAAGAGCGCGCGACTGTCGGACAGGTGTGCCAAACCATAGACAGTAGGGCAGCTGAAGATGGAAAGGGACACCTATGATATCCTGGGGGCGCCTGTACTCTCAGGTGAGGCGCTTGTTTTCTTTCTCAGGCGCCTAGTTTATCCATGGCCGCCTATGCTGTCCAGATAATCTATTTCAAGAAGGGTTAACTTTGCTGTCCAGGGGCGCATTTGTTATCCAAGGGCGCATATGATATCTGTAGGGCGCTTTATGCAAAGGGCGCCGTCCTAACCAAAGGCCGCCTTTCACTTTCCCTGAAGTGCCTATTTCTATGTGAGGGGTGCATATATTATCTAGGAGTGCCCTTGATATACGGAGACGCCTTTTTGTCCAGCGGCGCCTTTGCTCTTGAGGAGCGCTGGTCCAATCCAGGGTAGCTGAAGATGGATAAGGGACATATATTTTATACAGGGGGAGCCTGCACTTTCCAATGGGGCGCTCATTTTCCTCCTCAGGCACCTAGTTTATCTAGGGGCGCCTAGGCAATCCAAAGGCGCCTTTACTACCGAAGGGGTGCCTTCCTAGGGGCGCCTTTGCTACCCAGGGGCACCTTTGCTGTCCACAGCACTTGTGTTATCCAGGGTTGTCTTTGCTGTCCAGGGACGCCTTTGCTATCCAAGGGTGCATATGACATCCGTAGGGCGCTTTTTCCAGTGGGCGCCCAGGCTATCAAAGGGCGCCTTTTTCTACCCAAGGTGAGCATTTTATTTTCCTAAAGCGCCTATTTCTGTCTAAGGGGCGCTTATGCTGTCCAGGGCACCTATGTTACCAAGATTTGTCTTTGCTGCACAGGGGCGCCTTTCCTAGCGAAGGGCGTGTATGATATCCGTAGGGCGCTTCATCTAGGGGGCGCCTAGGCTATCCAAAGGCGGCTTTTCTATCAAAGGGGTGCCTTCCTAGGGGCGCCTTTGCTACCCAGGGGCGCCTTTGCTGTCCACAGCACTTGTATTATCCAGGGTTGTCTTTGCTGTCCAGGGGCGCCTTTGCTATCCAAGGGTGCATATGACATCCGTAGGGCGCTTTTTCCTGTTACCAAGATTTGCCTTTGCTGCCCAGGGGCGCCTTCCTAGCCAAGGGCGAATATGATATCCGTAGGGCGCTCATCCAGGGGGCGCCTAGGCTATCCAAAGGCGGCTTTTCTATCGAAGGGGTGCCTTCCTAGGGGCGCCTTTGCTACCCAGGGACGCCTTTGCTGTCCACAGCACTTGTGTTATCAGGGTTGTCTTTGCTGTCTAGGGGCGCCTTTGCTATCCAAGGGTGCATATGACATCCGTAGGGCGCTTTTTCCAGTGGGCGCCTAGGCTATCAAAAGGCGCCTTTTTCTACCCAAGGTGAGCATTTTATTTTCCTAAAGCGCCTATTTTTTATCTAAGGAGCGCTTATGCTGTCCAGGGCACCTATGTTACCAAGATTTGCCTTTGCTGCCCAGGGGCGCCTTTCCTAGCCAAGGGCGCATATGATATCCGTAGGGCGCTTCATCCAGGGGGCGCCTAGGCTACCCAGGGGTGCTTCATCCAGGGGGCGCCTAGGCTACTCAGGGGTGCATTAGTTCCCCATGGCGCAATCCTGCTATCTAGTGGCGCCTTTTCTTTGCCGGGGCGCTTTTGTTAGCTTTCTAAATTTCATCTTCAATATTTTACTGGGGCGCAAAAGACCAGTAAAGGCGTCTAGTGTTTGGGCAGGGGCGCTTTGCCATGGTTTTAAGGACTATGTGTTAATTCAAGTGGAATAAGTGGTATCTACCACCTTGGCGCACGGAATGGGTACAGGCGCGCCGCTCATATCGGGCGCCTTCGGCGCCCGATATGAGCTAAGCTATGCTGAGGCGCTTCGGAGCTAAGGTGGGGGCCGGGCCCCCTGGGCCCCCTCTCTTGGATCCGTCAATGTAAGGATCCCAATCTGTCACAAAATACTGAGAAGAAAACACGCTTGGAAGCAGCAAAGAAGGAACATGAGCTTATGCGGCAGGCAAAGCTCGAGGGAGCAATTATTCGGTCAAGAGTGAGATGGCATGAGCAAGGCGAGAGACCTTCAGCCTACTTTTGTAACCTAGAAAAACGTCAAGCTAAGTAAAAAATGATATGTTCCTTAAACGTAGACGGATCGGTTTTAAGTAGCCAGGCGGAAATAATTGACGCTTTTGTAAGCCATTTCAAAAAAGTGTTCGGAAAAAGCCAAGAACAAGACTTGAGAGAAATAACAGAGCACCTGAGCCAGAGCAATTTTGTTGCACTATTTGAAACACAAATAGACTATTTAAAACAACCTGTGACTGTTGAGGAGCTAACTAGTGTAATCAGAAAAATGAAAAATGGAAGAAGTCCGGGGTCAGATGGTTTTCCTGCTGAATTCTTTAAATTATTTTGGAACAGACTCAAATTTTTCTTATTCCGTATCTTCAGGAGCAATGTGCAGAGTGGAGTTTTACCTCCCTCTTTTAGAGAGGGTTCGATATGTCTCATACCAAAGAAAGATCGCCCAAAAAATTAGTAAATAGCTATAGACCAATCACATTGTTAAACGTTGCCTACAAAACCATCTCCGGAGCATAGGTAAACCGTTTACGTAAGATTCTAAGTAGCTTCATTAAGCCTGAGCAGACCAGTTTTTTAACTGGCAGATTCATTGGAGACAATACAAGACTTGTTTACGATTTGATTAGCGCCTTAAATCAACAAAAGAAAAGCGGTCTCCTCGTCGCCATAGATTTTGAGCGTGCTTTTGATTCCATGAGCTGGGAGCTCATAGAAGCAAGCCTCACAGTACGCCGATTCCCAAACAATATCATAGAGTGGGTAAAAATGTTGCATAGAGAGTCTTCTGCACGGGTTACATATAACGGACACTTATCTAGGCCAATAAGGCTACAGAGATCCTGCAGGCAAGGTGATCCAGTGAGTTGCTACTTATTCATCTTGGCTATAGACCATCTTTTGGACAAAATTCGCCAGAATAGCAGTATTAAAGGAGTCCACATTGCAGGAGAGGAGTACAAAATATTTGCATATGCTGACGACATCGTATGTCTCTTAGATGGAAACATCAATAGCGTAAGAGCACTTTTTGACGATCTTGGGAAGTATGCAAAATTTTCAGGACTTTATCCCAATATTAATAAGTGCAAGGCAGTGTGGCTTGGATATGAACAGCACCCCGTACAAACATCGGCCCAAAATGATTGGAATTTTAACTTTGATTGGGTGACATCTGGGGCATTCCACGACAAATCGACAAATCGATGGGTTGAAATAACACCCTCATATCCCAGATTTTCATGAAAATTTGGGACTAGGGTTCTCAGTGGCGCTGAAAACGACTGTGGTAGTTTTTTTAATCTCGTCCAGATAATCGTTTCGGGAGTTATAGCCTCTGGCAATATAGCATCGGACGCGTGCATCGGACTTTTCGCTCGAGTTTTTAGCCATTTAAATTAAAGGTCTTCCTTCAAGAGGTTACATGAAAATAATGACAAAAGCTGGAACAATACAAGTATGTAAGTTTAATTATATTAACTGGCACGAATATGTATAAAATCTAATTCCAAACTTTTGCAAAGATAAGTATACATATTTCCTATGGGGTTTTTATTGACTTCAAAACAACTTCACGTGAAAGAGAATTGCTTAAACTACATATAACGCTAATAAAAAGATTGGATACTACAGAGCAAAATCAGTAACGAGCACCTCAGACCAAGCCCAACACACCGTCGCCGGCCACTCAGCCTGCAGTCGGCACGCCGCATAGACGCGTCCTGGTTGGAAGTGGGGTAACGGGGAGGGAGAACTGAGCAAGACTGCGCTTCGGTGAATCATTGCGAATAAACTAGATGTGGTGTGGAGGCTACTATTGCTAACATAAAAATTGACTGAAAGAAATGAACGTATTACCGGAACATTGCGGAACAAAATTCTGACACTCTGGTGCATTTGGTGGAAAATTGGGGGGGAAGGATTATGCGTCAGAAGCCGATTATTACTGTTGTCTTAGGTTTGTTTTAGATAGTTTTCTTTTTCTACCCATACTCTTTAAAAAAAGTTGCATGTATCCCAGTTCAATTTGTATTAGAAAGCACACATCACAAACAAAAAGCCATGTGGCATCCACGCCGACAGCTGCTTTTCGAACATAGTAAGATTAAGACATGCTGCTTTATTTAAGATCTGACCCACGGATCGGAAGAACGACTCCATCACATGGTGCCATTGAACTCACTGATTCAATTTGAAACTCGAACCTTCTGTCCCTCATCATTCGAGAGTTCATGGGGAATAACGGTCTTCGAATTAACCGGAACGAATTTGTTAATCTTCAATGTTTCTTTCTCGCGACCGCCTTATTGAAGCGTTTTCTAAGCTCAGTAGCTAATTTGAGTACTTTTTGTTGAAGCATTTATGGGTTGAGATCGAGGCAAGCAATGGAACACTGCTTTCCGTGTCCCCTTCCATGCATAATGCTCCTTTGATGCTCCTAAATGCTTCCTTTGACCACTTGTACGCGCCCCGACAGCCAGGCATCAAACCAATCACCCTCTATGCCGTACCAACCCAACTTCTCAAGAAGCCGGCCATGCTCGACGCTGTCGAAGGCCTTAGAGGTGTCTGTTGCCACTAGGGGGGCGAATTTACCCAAATCACGATTATCTGAAATGTAATTTACGGCGTCGAGCAGAGCCGACTCCGTAGAATGAGCCGGGCGGAAGCGATGCTGTTCAGGGCGCAGTATGGGATGATCCTCAGGTAGGTCATCAATTGATCGCATACAACTTGCTCAGCCAGTTTTGAGACAATAGGTCAAATTGAAATCGGTCTAAAATTATTTACATCGGATTTGTCACCGGATTTAAAAATGGGCATTTCCTGGGCCACCTTCCATTCACTAGGCAACTCACCATCGAGAATATTGCGATTTATGATCCTGAGCAAATGGGGTGCTATCACTGGTAAAGAACCATATTTCCTTTTTCGTGACACAAAGGGAAAGGAAATCTGGTTGCCAAGAGTGCAAGAAGAGTTCGCCATTAAAATAAAGCCAGCGGGGTCCTTAGAAAGTACTTTAGAGGCGGGCAAAGGTGCCTTGCACAGAACGCCTTATAAAAAGCCCTTAACTAACCTTAGAAAGTTTTGGAGGAGTCCAAAATGTTTGGCAAGATGTGCCGCGCCCTTCTATTAGTGATGAGAGGCATTCCGATCCGAGAGTTCGGGAAACATATATGAACAGAAACACAGCTTTCGTTCGCCGCTCTCCGCCCAAGGGTCTCGAATATCCTGAGCAAACGGAGAGACCACCACGAGCATGGGATGCACGCACGGCTTGGTGCGTATCAGAAATGTACGACGGGAGAAGCTGGGAGACTTAGGTAGAATCTCGGCACATCATTTTCTTTAGCTGCTTTCTTGCTAAACAGTGACTTATGCTAGCCTCTTTTAAGTAGCTTTTGGAGACCATTAGTTGAAATAGAATATAATATTCATATTTGAGAATTTCTTATAATGATGGGCGCGAAATGGCCAAGACGCTGAAAGCGCCCTAAAACCCCAATACACACACACGAATCCCCACACGGTACCGTTGCATGTGCTTGTCTACTGTCAGCTTACCGTGCGAGTACTGAAACTGTGTCACGCTGGCCTGCCTTTCAACTGATGATGTAGTTGCCCTTTCTTGTTGCCTGAACTTCACCTCAAAATGATTTCCTCTCGCTCTATTCACTCACTTTTTCCCATCTGTAGAGCCCAGTTTCCAGTATAGTTTAACCCTGACAGCACCTTTGTAAGCTAAGTCTGGTTGATGAGGCAGGCGGTATCTGAGAGATGCCGGGGTAGGCATCGCACATGCATACTTGTTTTTGCAACTAACAAGCCCACTGCAGCGGCATTAGAGCCATCGAGCAATTCCGCCGGACGCTCTGAACCCTCCGCCAGGGGTCTCTGCTCTGAAAAGGAGTACAGCGGGTCCGTATTGAGATGGACGCGTGTGTTCCGTTAGCTCGGCTGCCGACAACCTTGACCCCTGTCACTGGCAGAGATAGAGGTCGCAGGCGTGATGCAAAGCAGTGCCATGAATGGCAGACGTGCAGCAGAGTATGCAGGGTTTCAGCACACCATGCATCTCATTTGACGCTCTCCCATCACGTGCCTTTTGGCTCGCCCAGTATACTGTCCCGGCGCGTAACCTTTTACCATTTGTTTTAAGCCTTGTCCCCGAATGAGTGCTATTGTCTGTTTTAGATTGGTGGGGACGGGCTGTCGGATGGAACTTTTCCATTTAATTTTGTTACATTTTGGGCCGGCCGTTTTTTATTTTTTGCAATTTGGAAGAAGTTTGGGTTTATGCAAGGATGATATTTACCATCACGCTGTCAGATACTACCATATATTTTTTTCCTTTTTCCGACGGCATCCGGCGGGATCGTCTGCTGGCAAAACCAACTGGCGAAACCCCCTTCACGGGCCCTTTATTTGCTCGTAGTAAACATAAGCCCTGTTCCAGCTGTCAGCACAGTTTTGTCAGCACCAATCAGCGGGCCGCATTGCGCCTACGTCACAGGATTGTAGCCTCTCCCCGGGAACTTGGTTCTAGAGGTTTTACGGGCTGAAGGCCTGCTGTTGTGCTGATGAAAAATAGCAAGTGCACGAAATAGCAGCCTAATATTTTTTAATGGCATAAAGGTTGAAGTTCCCTTGCTTAGCACGAACTAGAGGCGATTATGGCGCTGATATTTCTTTTCTGGAGGAGAGGCTAGAGGTCCTGTTGACAAAACTTGTGACAGCTGGAACAGGGCTATAAGCCCTGTTCCAGCTGTCAGCACAGTTTTGTCAGCACCAATCAGCGGGCCGCGTTGCGCCTACGTCACAGGACTGTAGCCTCTCCCCGGGAACTAGTTCTAGAGGTTTTACGGGCTGACGGCCTGCTGTTTGTGCTGATGAAAAATCGTAAGTGCACGAAGTGCAGCCGAATATTGTTAATGGTATAAAGGATTAAGTTCCCTTTGCTTACCACAAGCAAGAGGCGATTATGGCGCTGATGTTACTTTTCTGGAGGAGAGGTTAGAGGTCCTGCTGACAAAACTGTGCTGACAGCTGGAACAGGGCTATAGTCACATCGGATACCACAAAACGGTTATCAAATGTTCGGAGCAAATAGAGCACTTGTGTGAATACAGAACATAACTATTGACAGACCAGCCCCTTCAGAGGAAGCAATACACTTTCCAGCCCACGGCCTCAAGGCGGTGGTCAGCTCACTTTCTTAAAAGCGGCACATGCTCTTTTTGGCTCACCGACGGTACACCACAACACTTCCTTGCAGATAATCATAATGAAGGAGGACAGAAAACCGTAGTTATTCTTCATAGCTAGAACCCTCTACACATAACTGGAACCATTTACCCATTACTAGAACCCTTTACCAAGATAGAAACAGGCCCCAAGGACGTCGCAACCGCCACATAACTCATCATCGTTGATATCAGCTAAAGACCGCAGCGTTCTGGTCGTACAACAAACTCTTCCGATATATTCTGCTGCTTTTGCTCTGTTCCTGTAGTTTTTGATATATATATATATATATATATATATATATATATATATATATATATTTCTTAATGGTCAGATATTCTTTTAAGTGTCGTTTCAAATTACTGGTAATTAGACTACTTGGTGATCTTTAAATTTCCATATACTACAAGATCTTGTTGGATACGAACCGACGAGAATCGGACTGAAGCCCGGTTCCCGTTGCCAAAAGCTCTACCAGGATCGTAATCGTGGCCATTGGCGGATCCAGGAAAAAGTTTTGAGGGGCCAAAACATCGTTTTGGGGGCCAAATCGGGAAAAATCGCAAAAGCATAGGATTAAAAAAACGGCCAAAAGTCGGTCGTTTTGGGGGCCAAAAGATACTATTTCGGGCTTTGGGGGCCATGGCCCCCTGGCCCCCTGATCCGCCAGTGATCGTGGCTGCATACACCGCTTGAGCGCGACTGAAACTGTGCAGGAGACCTAGGTCAGCGACTTCTGGCCACCTGAAGACGGGGTGGCGGCGGTGTCGAAAGCACGTGATAAGAGAATGGCCCAGGCTAAATGAATACAGTGCTATGCATGCCGTTGAAATATACACACCTACTCAGTTAACACGCGCAGTGGAGAGGACTCTGGCGTCAACGCCTAGTGGACGGGGGGGGCTTGAGTGCCTCCTTGAGATCTAAAAAACTAAGAGGGTTAGAAATGGACATGCCCGTTTGGGGGTTGTGGAGGCTATAGAGACCTGCATTATGCCAATTTTATTGGCCTAGGTCAATATATCCAAAGTGAAACGAGCAGGGGCGTGGATGTTTGTAAGCGCCTGGGGATGACCAAATTTGAAACAAGGTTAATAACCACCATATCAAAAGGGATATCATAATATAACGCGTCTTTTAACCTTTCCTCTGGCCTGTTGTAGTGCTTCAATTTAATTTGAAACCCTTAAAACGAAAACTAAGCAAATTTGAAGGAATTTTTAGCATTAATTCGGCGTTTTATTAGGGGTGCCTGGGAACTCCCAAAGAGATATGACTCTACATCCCTGAAAACGAGGTCGTAATGTCAAGCCTGGGCCATGCTCACAATTTTTCTCAAATTTTTAGGCCAAGGTCATTCAATGCCACTGACCTGTGACGTAACAATGTGACCTACTTATTCGCAATAATTTTTAATATAACTGGCACCATAACCCTGGGCGAGAAATGAAGGTTCGACCTTGACAAAAAAACTTTTGACCTTGACCTGTGACCTTGCCCTTATCATTGAACAACCATAACTATAAAGTATTAGTATAACAAACGTATGTCGAGTGTTGCCATCTGGCCGAAACACTGAGATCAATTTGACCTTAACCTTGATCTTCACGTGAGGTTACCTTGACATATAATCCCGATTGTATGGCGTATTACGTCACCACTCGGCCTGCAGTGCAAGGAAACTAGTGCCATTGCGCGATTGTGACGGTTTCAAAATATAGGTCTGACTTTGAAAACCCATGAGTAAAACAATTATTGATTGGTTTTCAAAATTATTTCACCGATCGACGCACCCATGCATTCTCTCAAGTGTGCTCAGGTGACGTGTTCTGGCTGCGAGAGGTTCTCCGGTCACCTTTGAAAAATAGGTGGGGGAGTGACACTTTCAGACTCCCCTCAGGGACGGACGTAGACCCGAGTTTGGGGGGGCAAACCCATTTCTGCCACTCTTTATGGGGGTGGGACCTGCAATTCGGGGGCTCGACAGACCTAGTATAAGCTACCTCTCCAAGTAGGGGAAAGTGGGGGGTCACGGATACCGTAACGATAGTGTGAGTTTTCGATGACTTAATGAACTTGTTTCGTTCCTATTTTGGCTGTAGAGATACTTCAGACATTTATCTACCTCTTTGCAAGCAGCTATGTGTCTGTAATTACTATACCAAAATTTGCGTAAAGTTTAGAAAAAAGTAGCAAAAGTCCATTTCGCCCTACCTAATGGGGTAACATGGTCACCCCATGGGGAAAGATGGACAACGTGAACAAAGTGATCGAACCAGGCCTTGAAGATTTTCATTTGCATCCACCCACTAGGCGACTGTCGTCCGCCGCGGGGAACGGGGCATTTTCTTACTTTTTCCGTCAAAGGGTCAAAGGGGTCACGCCTTTTCTGAATTTTTTAATGACGGACGATTAAAGTATCCAGGGTTGTCGTGGAACTGTGCATAGGTTGATCCAGGATCGCCGATCAGCGGACAGGGCACCTTGCCGGGGGGCGCCATCCGGGTCAGGGGCGGGCGCGCACCCAGGGGGGCAGCGGGCCCCCCAAACACTTTGGCTCCAAAGTGCAGCCCCCATCCATGCGGAGCGCCGAAGGCGCCCATCGAGGGGAAGGATGAGCCTTCACCTGACTTTTAGAGGCAGTCCTACACTGACTACCGCCCCTGCAACCAACATGCCGTCCCCCTACATTGACTTTGCTGCCCCTGCACCCAACACACCGCCCCCTAAAAAAATTAAACTAGGTCTGTGGAGCAAACAATTCACCGCTTTCACCCCCCCAGGATGCGAAAATTCACTGCCCTTTGGGTGAACAAGTGCGCCCCCGGAGGCAAAATGCCGCCCCCTCCACCGGCATGGTGTCCCCTCTCGTCAGCCGCCCCCCCCAAATAAAAATCCTGGGTGCGCGCCTGCCAGGGGGTGCCACTTTTGGAACACAAAACATATCAGGTGGGCGCCAGATCCTCTCGCAGGGCTAAGAGCACCCCTCCCCCGCTCCTGAGGGGAGGGGTTGGAAGCGACACTTTAGGGGACCCATCAATCTCCCAGGGGGACACCGTGACCATTTCAGGGGGCGCTGAGGGTCGAGGTGGACAGCTGCCCCTGGATGATCCCCAAATTTAGTATGTTCTCCAGCATTTCGGGCCCTGTGTCCCCCAACCATCAGCCTTTATTTAAGCTTATATTATATAAAATTAAATATGCATACTCTTGTGCGCGGTAACATGGACACCATGTCCATCTTGCCCCACGCGTGGTGACCGTCTTACCCCACTTTGCTCTTCCTAAACAAACTTGGATAAGAATCGGACGCAATTGCGATTACACAGTCAGCGACTGCGGTGAACAAAATGTAACATCTTGAAGAGCCTTATCACGTAATACCAATAAAGTATCTATAGGAACATCTATGCAATGACCTTACTAATTCGATTGTGAAAAAACACATGAGCTGCAGTTTTCACTATTATGAAAATTGTATAAAACCTAGAAAGCTTACCGGACCCAACGTTGCTCTGCGACCGACGCGCGCTAAAAGGAAGCGTATTACACGCTTTTCCCGGTCGTAGCACTGTAAGTTCGTCCCAAACAGGGGGTGTCCGTCTTACCCACGGTGTCCATGACCCCCAGCTTTCCCCTACATGATTGCTCTCCTGGGGGGAGGGAGGCGGAGTGGGGGGGGTTGGGAGCGAAGATTTAATTACTCGACAGATCTAGTGTAAACACCTTTTTCAAAAATTCATCCGGCCTTTGGGGGACCAAAAGATAGGTTGGCCCTCTCTTCTAGCGCTTTGGGTGAGGGGCCATGGCCGGAATGCTCCCCCCCCACCCTGTGTCCGCCAATGACTCACCTCCACTGTGCGTGTTAAAGGGAGATACGCGAAAAAATTTGTATTGGCTAGATCAAAAGGTCACAAAAAGTTATTTCAGAAGTCGTATTCTCATTTTTGCGAATTCGGCCTGCAAATGCCTTAAAATTGCTCTCAAAGTCAACATTTCTAGACGACTTTACCGGTACACCTCATATCGGTGTATATGACGTACGCACGGCTACGGCTATCAATTTCTCTAAGAATTAGGTCATATCTATCCTAAACAGTGATGTAGAAGTTTGGACTACTACAGAAAAAATAACTTTAGAAAAACAACATTCCAAAACTGGTAAAGGAACACAATGACAAGTTGGATATTAAATATATATTCAAAAGCAAGCACACGGACGGGTTTCGTAACTTCTTCAGCGTGGGTTTGAAGGGTAGAATTATCCGTTGACGCATGAAGGTTTCTGTGAACTCACGTGGGCTAAACGTGGATAATATTTGCCAATATTTTTGATATGGCTATATCTCCTCTCTTGGAATTTAGATTTTCTTTTTGTTGAATTAGGGCCGACTCCAAAAATTTTCTTCTAATTTTTGGTAGACCTCTGTGGAGAATTTCTGCATTTTTCCAGTTTGGTAAGTGGTCAAATTGTTCGGAGTGTATTACAAATGAACTCGTGGTTTTATGATTTCTAAGGTCTGATTTGTGTTCGTAAATTCGTTTTTGCAGGCCGCGATACGTCTCCCCGTAGTAGAATCTTGTGCAGTTTTGACATGGGATTTTGTAGACGATGCTGTTCTCATTGCTGTTTTTCGAATCTTGCCTCTTTTTGATAAGGTCTACTATTTTCAAGCCTGTGCTTGCAATAAACCTAATCTCTGCTTGTTTAAGTGTCCTTTCTAGTATTCCGTGTTGAGATGTTTTCGGTCCTACAATAGTTCTCAGTGGCGTTGCTCTTGCTTTTCTTGAGTTTCTAATCTTTTTTGCCTTCAAAGGACATCTCACGATAAATGCTGTAGGGTATTTTAGTTTTAGAAACGACGAGAAAATGTGATTGATCACCTTTTCGAGGTATTCGTTGCTGCACACACGGAGTGCACGGAGGAAAAAACCCAATGATTACTCCAGATTTTACTCGCTCGCTATGCACAAGATTCTACTACGGGGAGACATATCGCGGCCTGCAAAAACGAATTTACGAACACAAATCAGACCTTAGAAATCATAAAACCACGAGTTCATTTGTAATACACTCCGAACAATTTGACCACTTACCAACTGGAAAAATGCAGAAATTCTCCACAGAGGTCTACCAAAAAATAAAAGAAAATTTTTGGAGTCGGCCCTAATTGAACAAAAAGAAAATCTACATTCCAAGAGAGGAGATTTCGCAATATCAAAAATATTGGCAAATATTATCCACGTTTAGCCCACGTGAGCTCACAGAAACCTTCATGCGTCAACGGATAATTCTATCTTTCAAACACACGCTGAAGAAGTTACGAAACGCGTCCGTGCGCTTGCTTTTGAATATGTATTTAATATCCAACTTGTCAGTGTGTTCCTTTACCTTTATCGTTCTGTCAAATGGCTCTTCAACATTCCAAAACTCTTTTGAAACATAAATATAGGGCTTAAAAGAAATCAAAACTAACCAATCAGAAGCCTAGGAATTCTCATACCGGGTTCACATGACTTATCTGACGCAAAAGTTTTGTCATCCTGGGGCTGAAGCAGAAAATGACTCAAGACCCGAGGTACGAAACGGCTGAAGACTTGAGTAATTATGTTTTTCCGTTTCTAGGGCAAACTAGTTCATTTTGTAGTTTTAAAAGCTTTTTAAAATTAATTCAAATACAAATACAGAAGAACAGACATTTGTATTGCAAAAAACATTGCTTTTCAACTTTAAATAGTTTTCGAAAAGTAAGTGATGGTGAAGATTTCAGCATTTTATCGGAACTGTTAACCTATTTGGATAATAAGTGAGTGGCCTCCCAAAATTTTGCCGAAGATACAAAAATAATTGATAGTTTCGTAATCAGGATTTTTCAAATAGCAAGAAACCACAATAATAATTTTTTCGCGTATCTCCCTTTAACTGCCTGTTATTTGCTTTCGGCCCTCTTTGCCTACAGTGTCAGAACTAACTATCCCTTCACCTCAAACAATTATTCTAGTACCATAAGCTTCTATTGTTGCATATGCCCATGAAATGTCAGCTCGGCGTGTATGTCACATGTACTCTGTGTGTTTTATTGCCAACAAGTAGGAGGGGGGTCAGTTGGAAGGTCTTCAAAGCTGCATCATGTACCCCGATGACAAAAATACTGAGAATTCAAAATCCCTACCTAAAATGTTTATCTCCAAACATTTTCACGTACGCAACTCATTTAATGAACTCATGTTTTTCCAGGCCCATCGATACTGCACACTGCACAATAATATCCACCGACGTGCACAGAATGCTTACTATACCTCTCCCCTCCCTCAGTCCAACAGCAGGCACAACCACAACCTTACTCAGCACCACGCATATAGGTTTTATAATCCGCCACACGACCCCTCCCCACCGAGGCTTGAACTCGGCGTCAGCGGCGCCCAGCGTGACCTTTCTAACCCCGTGCCTGCAGGCAATCGCGGCGGCCAGTGGATGGCGGCCGCTGATTGGTGGAGGCGCGTTCGCTTGTATTACAAGCAGACCATTTTTAACATGTTAACTGGGGAGCCATTTGCCCCCCAGTCGGCAGAAATGCCCCCCCCCAGTGCCCGGAAATTGGCCCCCAGTGAAATAGAAAGATGGCTTAAAATTGAACAAACGCAAACTCACCTGGCGAAAATAAGACAGAACACCAACCGATGATAGCTATTTTGTTCTATTGCTCATCCCAAATTGGCAATCCACAAAAATTGTGCTAGGAATTTCCACCAGTGGCTGTCTACTCCATCGCGCAAAAACGAGACAAAGCGCGTAGTTACGGGAAATCCGGGTAAAGCATCCTCAGCACCAACTAATTACAACGCTGGAGATAACCGACCGGAAGCCCAGCCAGTACCGGGGGATTGCAAGATGCTCTAAGTACTTTGCAATATATTTATTTATTTATTATCGTGGTGGTAGCATTGGTAAAAGTTATAGTGAGATCGCTGCATATTTTTTCTGTAAGTTGATAAGTTGTTAGCTGGCTTTTCTCATCGATTCATTGATGTTGTAAATGGGGAAAGATTATATATTCGGCCAGCCCTTCGTCAGAATCAAAGCTGGCTCCTAAGAAACCCTTCTAACAGGGAAAGAGTTGGCGACGCCATATGACCCTGGCAGTTGGTGCGTCGATGAGCCCAAAAATTATTAACTGGTTTTTGCACTACATTTCCTAGAAAATTTTGACAGAAACAGCCACACATCATAGTAGGTATGTACATAGAAACTTGTCTCGATTTAGACCATAAACCACATGTGTTCGATACTTCAGGAATTTGCTTACCTTTGCTATTTTGCTATACCTTACTATAGAAAAATAAGAAAATAAACTATTCTTTTCGAATACATTGCGACAGAACCATGATTGCCAGGCGGCCATTTTGTGGCCAAACATTTAGATTTTGGTTTTTTTGTCGTGTTTGGCCGCGTGATTTTTTCGGTTGGCGCTCTCTTGGAATCTGGCCTTCTTTGAACCTTTTCCAGCAGCTGGCACCTAAGCCCTTTTTGGTTTGTCCCTTGTATAAATATGGCTTCTCTTGGCCTTTTCCGGGCTTGAATGAGATGTTCTGACACCAGTAAAGGATCAGAGCAGCAGAAATAACTACTTTGCCAGTGGAAGGAGAACTCTGTGAAAAAACACGATCCAAATAAATGACCCACCGAAAACCGGACGCAAAGGATGCCGACTATAGGCACATTTTGGGTGGAAAGTCTACTGCAAAGTGCGTTTTGAGGCTCCACTTTCCCCCTCCTACTTACCAAAATCGTATATTCACCACTGTAAAATACTCACAGTGGGAAAACAAGGAAAAATATTAAATGTTAGCGGGGAGTTGTGCGGCTAAGATATTTGATGATGGTAACAAATGTTCTGGTTATATAGCTAAAATCATTTGATAGCCACGCGGGATTGAAGGGGCACTCCTGGCCTCCTATTTACCCGCGCCCCACTGGGGGTCCGGCGCCACCTTCGCCCCACCGAGGGCATCGATGAGCTCCTTTCGAAAATATGGGGGTTAGCGCAAATCTGCAAAGTGCATTAGGAAACTTATGTAACTTCAGTATGATTTTACTTCACATGTTTAGGCGCTCATGGGAATGGTTTGACCTCCAGAGGTCACGTTGGGTCACGATAGGCTATTTCTGCTAAAATATGCAATGCTTAAGAAACCTGGGCATGGCTCTCATGCCATTAGAGCTATTGAAATTTGCTATAGTACGCTTGATAGGAAAGTGCCAGGGCTTTTTCTGCTATGTAGAACATAATGGCCTCCCGCCAATGGTTTGGCCTCCAGAGGGTACCTCTTGACCTAACATGACCTGAGGTCACGAAAGGTCAGAAAGTGACCTTGCCGTACATCAAACGGAAGCCATTGATGAGACATACACGATGACGTTTAATTCAGCACTCTAGCTTGATGCGGTTAAAAGTTATTGGCAGAATACTGTTTTTTACCCCTGGTGACCTGTGATGACCTCAGATAGGTCAAAGGGAAGATATCGCCCCTGGAATCCGTGAAAGGGTATCCAAGAATGTTTTTCTGACAAATCTGAGAATTGCAAACATTTTTACGACTTTCAAATCTTAAGACGGATTTTCCATGTTTTTTTTTGTATGGGAAAGGTCCCTTTGTGACCTGACCGCAGGTCACCAAATATAAAAGATCTGGATATACAATTTGTAAAACTTGGAAGGATCACCAAGCGTAAATAGTTTCAAATCGATTAGATTAGAAATGTAGCTAATGTAGAGCTCAAAAGTAGAAGTGAGCCTACCTTGGTTGACCTTTCCTGGTGACCTGATCTTTTGTGGCCCCGGGGTAAAAAAATCTTTAGCGTGCGTGGGAAAACGATGGGCGGAGAAGTAGACCCCTCAACCACAGTGCTGCACCCCATCGTATTTCTGCTATTCTGAAAAAACTTAGGGGGCCATCGTTGTTCCCCCGATGAGACGAAGGTTAAATGGCCAGTGCGCTAAAAGAATATTGCGTCAAGTCAAGATCAAACTGTCAAAAATTAGTTTTTAACAGTGATACAAGTTTTACTTCTGTGAGTTTATGATTACTGCGATGGGTCGTTTTAGTCTCAAATCTGACTTCTGTGATAAGTATTTGGCTGTTTTAGTGAAAGTAAAATTTGGTCCCTTTTGGCCCTGCTTCAACTCGGTTTGGCCATTTTCTACTGCAAAAACTTGGCAGCCCTGGACAGCATCTATAATTTCTAGAAGATGGAAAGACACAAAAATTGGGCAAATTTTTTTTTAACACTAGCGCTTCTAAGTCTTATTAGCGCCCCCCTCCCCCGACGGGGTGTTGATCGCTTGAAGACACATAATGGCCAGCACAAGAAATGCCCCCCCCCACTGACATTTCCTTAAAAAATGCCCTGATTACAAGAAAATCAAATCAGCGGAAATTTGAAAATGAAAATGACAAAACTAAAAACTATTAGCCAGGAGATGTATTAATATTGCCTTTTTCAAACATTCCTCTCCATACTTTGTCCTCTATTAGCTTGATTATCTGCCCCACCATTCGAGGCTGCTCTATCGATACAAACGAGACGGCAGCAGTCAGCACAGGGTAGCCGGCGGCCGAGTTCGTTTAAGTCAGGAATGTCGCGATGAATTTTGACTGAGTGGAAAGGAGTCGGGCCCGGCTCGAAGGTAACCGAGTGAATGAGAAGAAAGGAGTACATATGTATGTACCTACATACAAGTAAAACTTAGCCGTTGGACGAGTTATGGAGGGGGAGGACTAATAGAGACCGCTGCCGAGGTACAGTCAGATACTATACCAGAAAAGGAAGCACGTGCTGCTTTGCTCCGTGTTGGATAGTGAAAAGGCACAAAACGTTATTCGGGACTCGTCAAGACCCGAAAGTCATATGCGATGGAATGTTTTCGTCTAAGGAGGGCACCCTTAACCCTCGACCCGGTGGAGTAGGGTGTTTGGACATCCCCTCGGGTTTTCCCGGCTACACAAAAAACGGCGGCACGAAGCACTACCGTACTCGGCATACCTCATGCTTGATTGATTCTGCAACTTTTCTCCAAATTTTAAGGTCGGGTCATCCCAGGTCAGGTCACTAGAGCAGGTCAAGTAACCTTACCTCCAAAAAAGTGTAAGATAGGATAAGTAAGAACAGGTATAGCCTATGGAATTGAAACTAATGTCACATAATAGGCCTACCGAGCGCTACAGGACATATTCCGGGGTTTTTCATATACATATCTGACCTAGGGTTAGATATGAACCATGACATCTCCATTTGTAATGCATGGAAAGAACTGAAATCGGGGAAAATGGCTCTATTTGTGTAAATATAGCTTAAAATATCCTCATATTTTCTAAATCGCAGTACCCCAGGCCTCTTTCCGGGTCATGTTAAATTTTGAACCTGTGACCTCCGAGAGGTCATCTGGGGCTACTTAAGCAGGTTTTATAGCTTGGGTCAATAAATTTGTAGGAAATGATGATAATAGTTTTTCATATTGACTTATATAATAAATAATAAGATAATGGTCTGCTCTAACATGTCACCTTCTTTGACCTGCCATGACGTCGATACTTACCTGAGCCGAAAAATGTCCAATGTAATTTTTTCATGAATTTTTATGAGCTATTCACCAGCTTATATTTTTTCTTATTCCGCATAGGAGCCGAGTTTGCGGGGGTGTTTGAACACCCCCTCGCCAGGGTGAAGCTGGCTCGGAGGTTCACCGGGGTGAGTGTTAACGGATCCATCATACTAAAGCAGATTTTCATAACTATTGGAGGCACTTAAATAAAACTGCCAATTACGAAAATGTTAAGCGAGTCTTTGTATTGTAAAGGGTGTTAAAAATCTACAGCCCCCTTGAGTACATGAAACCAAGCTGCATTGCCTGATATAAGAAATACTGGGTAACTGGGCTCTCCACATTCAGAGAAGCAAGTCCACACACCAGCCCTGTTGGTAATTTAAAAGTTTATTTTAGCTGGACACTGAAAATATCCCTAGGAATTGTGCTTCTTGAGCATAAAATATTTTGTAAAAGCATGTAGAATAAGGAATGACCTTGGAGGAAATATGCACCCACCAGTCAGTTAGCGCTGCCGGCTCAGAGGGGATGACTCATCTAGCGGGACGAGCGCCAATGACCACAGAAGCTGCAACAGCTAAAAGCAATAGTTATTATGATAATGAGGTTCCTTACAATTTTAATGTCAGCGCTAGAGAGTTTTTCCGAATCGTACGAGACAAACGAGACAAGCTGTGATGTCGACCGTTCCGACTGGTCAACAAATATTATTTCTCCACGTGTGCTCTGCTGAACGTTTTGCAAATAAATTTGGTTTAATATTTTCTATAAGCCGACATTACCTAAACCAGGGTAGGTATTAGAAACAAACGCGTTATTACTTAATACGCGCCCCGCTGGGGGTAGGGTGGGCGAAATTCGCCCCCTCCTAATTTTCCCCAGATAGCGCAAAAACGAAGAGACGCAGAACAAACCACCGCCGTGGCGCAGTTGGTTAATGCGCCTCAGTCCAGTGTGGGAGGTCATTGGATCAAAGCTGACCTCTGGCATCCTCCTACCCAGGAGATGGCAGTACACTGGGTAGTGCCCGCCTTGACTAGGGACTTCCGCTGACCAACCAGCGCCCTTGTTATTGGGAGCACGGGCTTGATCTGCCTCTAAATAGATCCACCGGTCGGGTGGCACCGCCCGAGGGCACGACCTCGCCGCGTTTCACCGGAGCAGTCCTCTGTTCCGCCGGGCCCAAGGAATCAGGATAGCTCCACTGCCTGGTACAGTGGGGAGTGTGACAGGAAGCGTGCGAACATGACTGTCCCGCAAGGGTGCTGATAAGCGTAAGCCCCGCTACCGTGTATGTACATAGTGTGTCTGCGTGTATGTGATGCAAATGTGTAAAACGTTCCCGGGCTGGGGACGCAAAAATATAAAAAAGAGACGCACAACAACGAACGGCACAGTACCTCATTTCAGTTAAATTTTACACATCTGACAATTTGTTTAGGTCAGGTCATGTCAGGTCAAGGAGCTATTCAATGTCAAGCGATCCGACCTCAAAATTTAAAATCACGAGCTTGAAGCGGCACCCAAGGAACATCAGCCAACCGATCAGTTTCAAACTTCCACAATATGATGAGGCCATTTTTTGCACATTTATTCAAGTCTCAACAAGGCATGGCTGAATATTACTGTTATTAACAAGAAACAAGAAAACAATTTCCTCCTCCCTCCCTCCCACCCCTACCTAGTTCCTTATTGGATATATTTTCCTGGCATGATGAGGTCATTAGGGTTACAATTCTTCTGTCCTGGAATTTTAAATTTTTTTACCTAAGGTGGGGTCAATTTATTGGTCACCCCATTATAAGTATATGGTGAAAATAGAAAGAGCTCGTTTTTAGTAAATACTGGATAGCTAAATATAAAAACCCTCAAGCCGTGTATTCTTACCACTATGTTCACCCTTAATTCAGTTTTTGACCATCTGACCTCTCAAAGGTGATGTCAGGTCACAGGAGCATACAGTGATTGTTTTGCCAATAACTTCTCACTGAATTGAGATAAAGCTCCCATTTTGCTCGCATTATGCTTCTATTGTCACGGGGAGTCGATTAATATGCAACATGACCACACCAGGTCACCCTGTGACCCTGATCTATCTCGATGTCAGGTCATTTTTACCGTTTGACCTAGCAAGGCCATATTATACATTATTAGATTCGCCAGGATGAGAGAAATCCAACGATCCATAAATAGTTGCTCTAGCTCCGCCGAATAAAAATATAGAGGGGGAAACACACACTGCCTTGTTGTAAACCTATGGAACCTTCTTTGACCTATATGGTGACCTCAATATTGAACTGACATAAAATATCTCCTATAATTTAGCTTTTTTGTCAAGAGCTTTTGAATAACTTCCATGATTTTTATTTACTTTTCCTGGGAAATGACATACGGAGGGGGGGCGAAATACGCCCTCAGCGGGGCGCGTCACGCTAGGGACCCCAGCGGGGCGCGTGTTAAAACGCAGTCCCATAGACCGCTCGATGCTACACACAAAACAAAGACTGCTTGAATGATATCTGAGGCGCTGAATTCGTTGTCATTAAGTGATTCATAAATACAAACACTTATGAAATTAATGTATCATAACCAAATCATTAAATTTGCTAAAACATCAAAACGTGCCCACCAAAAATATTTACATAGATTTCAGACAAATTTGAGGGCTACGGTGAAAAAATATGAGATAATTTTTTATAGTTTTTTTGTAATTTATTGTGTTGTTACTTAATTTTCTTCTTTGGTTTTCCATTGTTTCATTAACGTTTGGTGGGAATGAAATCGACAAAGGGACAGTGTAAAACGTTTCTGGAACATCAGGTGAACAAAGGATATGGCCTATAAATTTTAAAACAGATTCTGGAACATGTAGTCCGAATTACCTTGCCCGGATGCTTCAGAGCGGTTACTGAGTGGTTCATTGTATTTTTTTAGGTACAAGTAGGGTCATAATAGAAGAAATAAAGAGTCAGTGCATGGAGTGATACCATCCTGGAATTTGAATTTGTACTTGATGAGTGGTGTGATAAATAGCCATGCAACCAGCGTCTGAATTTTACACTTTTAGTAACACTATTGCATCTAAAAAGATACTGGATAGGCCCTACAGAAAGCCTCTCGAACTGCCACGTCATAACATGGAGCACCTGAACACCAGTAGAAACGCAACAGAAGAGACGCTGCTTATTAATATCACATAATAGGTAATAACTCAGGCATGCCCGCAAACCCGCATACAAAATTAAAGATACGACGATCAAGTAAAGCTTGGGCGGCCCGAAAAAGAAAAAAATTCGATGAGCAAACAGTGTTCAACATAGAAAAACACATCAAATAGGCTGATGGCCTAATTCCTTTTCGAGAAAAATCGAAACCAACCACCCTACTGCCCAGTGCCCAGGGCCCAGCAACTGGTTCGCTCACTACACCACCCAATCGCGGTTGGAGCGGAGCAGCAACATTGCCTCCAAAATGTCTGCTCTTAGTCTGGACCTGAGATCAGTAAGCAGTAGTTTCATCGCAAAACATGTCAACACTATTTACACGGCCGTTGCTACGGCGTCGCTGATGACGTTACTGCAACCATGTGCGTGTCAACTCGTCGTCCAGAATGGATGGGAAATTCGGGATGTTGATTTTATGACGGATGTGATAGATAGGTTTCAGGCACGGTTGCAATGAAACTCAAGTTTTTGGATAGATAAATGTTTGGAGAATAATTTAAGAAACAAAAACCACACACTTTCATAATTAATGGCGGACGCAGAACCCCGTTTTGGGGAGACAAACCCAAATCTGCCTCTCCTCCTTTTGGGGGAAACGGGATGTGCGATTTCGGTTCTCGATAGACCTAGTATTAACTACTTCTCCGAGTACATGATAACTCTCCTGGGGGGGAGGGGTGGGAGCAAAGATTTTATTGCTCGACAGACCTAGTGTAAACACCTTTTTCAAAAAATTTCTTCGGCCTTTGGGGTGCCAAAAGATAACCTGACCCCCCTTCCAGGGCTTTGAGGGGGCCATGGCCGGAATGGCCTCCTCCTGCGTCTGCCAACAGGGGCGGATGCAGGCCGACGGTATGGAGTAAATCGTGAAAAGCATGGTTTTTGAAGAAAATCTGTAAACATCGTCAAGAATTGGGCGATTTTGGAGGAAATGCCTTTTTGCCACCTCCCCCCTCCCCATGGATCCGCCAGTGTCCACCAATGCTTTCATTTGTTGCCAATGTCTGCCCTTGCTAAATGGCCGGAGCACATCCCCTGCCCGAGAGTGAGACTGTCTACGGAACACCCTAGTTGCAATATTTCACTAATCTCGATATACTTAACATATTGAGAAAAGGTAATATTTCAGGTAAATAAATGTCTTTCCATGCAACATCTCACGAGGTAAAACGTGATTATTTCACGTTTGATTTTTTGGTAATTTTAGAGCTCTTTGGGAGCCGGAGCCGGACCCTTTCGGATGGCTCCGGCTCCGATCAAAAGTGTTTCGGCGGCTCCGGCTCCGGCTCCGTGGAGAATGGTCGGCTCCGGCTCCGGCTCCGGCTCCGCATCCCTGGTCAGGTCAATATCTGAATTTTACCTTGCATGTAAAACCGTTTATCATCGGATTCGTGTTGGGGAGAAGTTTAAAATGGCGTCTCAATAAATAACGGTCAAATCATGTTTTTTTAAAGATACTGGCATCAAAGTAAACCCTCATAGTATAAGCAACTTTCCGTTCTCGACCTCGATTGACCTCAAACTAGACTAAATCCAAACTTGGTAGCCGCTATCGAAACGCGTTTACAACTGTTTTCCAATGGCCGTGGAAAACAGTCGGTTTTCAGTTAGGTTTGGTTTCAGTTTGGTAGGTTGTTCAGTTAACAGTTTTCTCTTAGGTATGACATATCTCGTCTTTTTTAGCCTATTTGATATTAATATTATAGCCTGCAGGCATAAACCAAAATTTGCAATATTCCGTGACCTGTAGCGCCTTAGCCGTTGATCTGGTCCATAAATGGATGACACTTCAATTTAATAGCTATTAAGTGCTTTCGAATGGCACAGAGTAAACTTTTTTAGCTGTTTTATTACCTACGATAAACGAGACTTTGATTCCATAACATGTCTTCTTACATTCATACACAAAGATATGCACGATACAGCAGAGGGAGAGTAGAGGATACTGATATGTAGAGGATGGCACCGGAGTTAAGGCGCGATGAGTGCGGAGGGAAGGGGGCGGACGCGAACGGACCAGCACGGACGCGCATGCACGCGGGACTACGAGTTCGATACGAGTTCGTGTCGACGAGGTGGATCGGCAGCGGTGCCATCCCTTTTGAAGGTACCTACACCTCATTTCAGACATTTGGTCCCAATTTGACCTCTAGTCACCTCAATATTGACCTGATGAAAAAATCATCCATTACTTTTTCGTACCTTCCTCGCTTTTCAAGTTTTTTTTTGTTCGGGGGGAGTTGACCCCCCACCAAAGGTGAAGGTGGCCTATACCCACCACCGGGGCGCGGGTTAGTGGGGAACCGGGCGGCTTCAGCTCTCTGAGCATGCGGTGGGGCAGCGCTGGCTGGGCGACCTAAGCTGGCCGGCGCCGCTGCCTCAGCGCCATACACGGCGTGATTCTGCACGGTAATCCTCACGGCGGCGGCGGCGCGGTTTTCGGGATACTGCGGGAGCCGGGGGGAGGGGGAGGGGGTGCACGATACGCTGCACGGCCAGTCGGCGGCTCTGGCGGCCCTGCCGTCCGGAGGCGCTGACCTCGCTCCTCTCACGAGCGGGCGGAACGTCTTCACCCCATCGCTCCGCCGCCCGGACCGGTGCGCTGTCCGGTCCAGTCCTCTGAGCACGGCGACAGTGGCGGAGTGAGCCGGGCGTCTGCCGCCTGAGGCACACGCTCCCAGCTCATGTTCCAGTGGATTCTTTAAGTAGGGGAAAATCCCCAATTACGGACGATGCTAAGAAAAATGTCTCTAGATGACACCGCAGTCAAACTGAAGTCAGCTGATCAAGCCTACCTTACCCGGTGACCTTTGATGCCTCGTTATGAATGTGCGTGGACGTAAAAGTCCGCGGGGGCGCTTTTAATGATGTTTTTTAAACAATATTTTGCTCGGTTGCCGTATAAACGGCGTGTTGTTAATAACAATGTCTCCCATTCTCCCGTTTTCCAAGCATCTATGTTAGCTGGATATTTTCAATAGTAGCGGCATAATGGATAAAAGGGAACAATCTTTTAATGTTGTAGGATTACTTTGATGACAAAAAATCAGCCCAGATGATTTAAATGTGACACTACGTGCTTAGGCCATGGTGCCTAATTACGCACAAGGCAAGTGTTGCCCACGTCATACAAAATAGGTAGGTGTATTTCCTTGCCAAAAACATAATTTTTCAGAAACGATTTATGACCTAATCAACCAAACTATCACATGTATTACACTTCCTGAATCTTCAACCATTGGCGTAGCCGGAAATACCTCAGAGGAAGATGAACATATGGTGACCAGATTAGCTAGATTGGCGTATGGATACCCACACTTTTACGCACGGGAAATGTCCGACAGAGTTGAGGGACGGCCACAACCAGCTTCGACCTACACAAACGTACTTTCTTACTTTTGTTATTTATATATTTATTTCCTGCATCCTCTGGCTGCAAAACTGCAATGACAATGCATCAAACAGCCTTGAAATGGATTAAAGCGGTTGACAAGTGTGGTCAGGAAGGTGAATATCAAGAATCAGAGTCCGAACCAGTCATCAAAGCTCTACCACATCCCTGTTTGTACTGTGCGTGACCAGCTGTGACGTCTTACCAGAGATGCACCAGCAATCGCATTTTCAACAAAACAAGGACATCTGTTTATTTTGTTTGTTTGTTTATTAAAGGTGTTCATTTGCTTATTTCAATTGATCGTCAACAGAGATAAAACTCGCTAGCAGGCAACTTCACCCTGCTAGAAATAATCTGTGTAACAAGGGTAGCAAGATCTATGGAATTTCCCAGCAGTGTGTGTAATAAGGCGAATTATTCCTAATTACACATGAATGTAGACATATAGAAAAATGGTTGTCTAGCGATGAAAAAGACAGCCTAAACTTTTTAATCATAATGTTGTAAGCTTTGAACCATAATATTACGAGTTTTCATGATAAGCTAGTGTGCCGTCTTGGAATAAATGCAGCTTTCCCGTTATGTGTGCAGAATTCGGACACTTTACCTGAAGTGAAATCGGATCCCGAAATCGCTTTCACCACGGTGGACTTGGCGGCGCCGTGTGACCTTGGCAGTTAATTCGTCGCTAGACATCAACAATCACTAATCGCCAAACACGTCCTCGGACGTCAGGTGAGCGGGCGCCCTCCACAGCAGCCCCTGGACCTCTGACGTCAGGTGAGCGGGCGCCCTCCACAGCACTCCCCGAACCTCTGACGTCAGGTGAGCGGGCGCCCTCCACAGCACTCCCCCGAACCTCTGACGTCAGGTGAGCGGGCGCCCTCCACAGCAGCCCCCGAACCTCTGACGTCAGGTGAGCGGGCGCCCTCCACAGCACGCCCCCCGAACCTCTGACGTCAGGTGAGCGGGCGCCCTCCACAGCACTCCCCGAACCTCTGACGTCAGGTGAGCGGGCGCCCTCCACAGCACGCCCCCGAACCTCTGACGTCAGGTGAGCGGGCGCCCTCCACAGCACTCCCGAACCTCTGACGTCAGGTGAGCGGGCGCCCTCCACAGCACTCCCCGAACCTCTGACGTCAGGTGAGCGGGCGCCCCCACAGCAGCCCCCGAACCTCTGACGTCAGGTGAGCGGGCGCCCTCCACAGCACTCCCCGAACCTCTGACGTCAGGTGAGCGGGCGCCCTCCACAGCACTCCCCGAACCTCTGACGTCAGGTGAGCGGGCACCCCCACAGCAGCCCCCGAACCTCTGACGTCAGGTGAGCGGGCGCCCTCCACAGCACTCCCCGAACCTCTGACGTCAGGTGAGCGGGCACCCCCACAGCAGCCCCCGAACCTCTGACGTCAGGTGAGCGGGCGCCCTCCACAGCACTCCCCGAACCTCTGACGTCAGGTGAGCGGGCGCCCTCCACAGCACTCCCCCGAACCTCTGACGTCAGGTGAGCGGGCGCCCCCACAGCAGCCCCCCGAGCCTCTGACGTCAGGTGAGCGGGCGCCCTCCACAGCAGCCCCTGGACCTCTGACGTCAGGTGAGCGGGCGCCCCCACAGCAGCCCCTGGACGTTCTTCGGTGTTTTATGGCATGCGCCGCGCGGTGTGAGGAGGCATGCTGAGGCAGAACATCTGCGAGATGATGTGCTACAGCTGCCCAAATCACACGGAAACTCCGCCTCGATGCGAGCGTCGGATGAGGTAATAGACCAATGACGAGGTCAGAGCTGAGTAATCACCTTGCACCGCGTCAAGGTGCCAGGTGTCCACCTTCATGTTAGCCATCACCGCCAAACATCGAGCCCGTTCACAGCCCAGTTTCATGTGCTAGCGACATGCCGCCGTACTATTTATTGGGAATCAGGACGTACCGGCGGGTCACTGGTGTCACGAGGGTCAGCTCATCTTTCTACTGTGTCACCGGGTCAGGGCCCCTATCATGGACACATCTAATCTCTTCATACAAATCTCACGTTCAGTTCTCCGCCGTGTAACCCAGGCCCGCCAATGTCAGAGACGGATCCAACGGAGGAGAGGGGGTCAGAGGGCGAACCCCCTGTAGACACCCATGCCAGGTGTCGGGCGTCAAATGTGACCTAAATGCAAGAACCGAGCAGTGGAGGAGAGCGGGCCTGGTTGCAGCCAGGGGTGAGCTGAGGCGGCGGCGACAACCTTGCCGTGTATTCAGGTTGGTGCCGTAATTACAACCCTGCTGCGTATTGAGACTGGTGCCGGAATTACAGCTCTGCTGCTTATCAAGGTTGGTGCTGTAATTACTTTCTGCTGTTCATTGAGGTTGGTGCCGTAATTACAGCCCTGCTGTGTATTGAGGTTGGTGCCGTAATTACAGCCCTGCTGTGTATTGAGGTTGGTGCCGTAATTACAGCTCTGCTGCTTATTGAGACTGGTGCCGGAATTACAGCTCTGCTGCTTATCAGGGTTGGTGCTGTAATTACAACCCTGCCGTGTGTTGAGGCTGGTGCCGTAATTACAACCCTGCTGTGTATTGAGGTTGGTGCCATAATTACAACCCTGCTGTGTATTGAGGTTGGTGCCGTAATTACAACCCTGCTGTGTATTGAGGTTGGTGCCGTAATTACAACTGCGCATTGGGCCGTTACATTTATTTTAAAGAATGCCCAGGATTCCTTCAGCACTCGTCATTTCTTATGACTTGAGCGATTTAGTGTTGATTGACACTCATTCTAGGAACGCTGAAGGATGTTTAAAACTGCCCGAAAAATGTAAGAAAATGCCATGTTGTAAGGTTAAATCAAGGTACTAACACCAGCTCTGCATTGCAGTCTCCAATGTACTGAGCCCATTCTCCATGCATTTCCCACTTTCATACCTTACTAAATGGCTTATTTTGATGACCTAATCAATTGCAATTGCGGATCCTGACGGGGAGGGGGAAGAGGGACATGGGGGCCCACATAAATGCGGGAAATACAGTGGAAATAAGTGGCATAGACAAGGAGGAAGCTGTAACGGTGCAAAGTCGGCTGGCAGCAGTTGGATTTCAGCTTAACAGTTAGACGCTGGTTTTCTTTATTTGACCGTATTTCCCCTCTCCACGTGCCGTGTTTTAGTTCTCCTTTTCTCTGTGTGTGCGGTGCCGTTTTCCTCTGTCTAGTGGTCTGCTTTACCACCGTGGGTCAAATACTTTGCGGTTCACTAATCGGCGTTGTATTATATCGAAGTTAGATTTAAAATTTAAATTTATAACCATCCTGTCTGTAGGAACACAAAACAGCACACGCCAGGCAAAACATGCAAGGCCGAAACGACGCCGATTCATTCTGTCCCTGTATCAAAGTTATAATGTCATTGCCAGTCTCCAGTGGTCAAGAGACCACTGGAGATGCGTCCGCGCGGGCAGTCGAGTCAGTGGTGTCCCATCAGGGGTGGGGTTTGGTGGCTTTGTTTAGGTAAACAGATCAGGGATCGATGACGGTCCAGCTACAACATCGTCGTACACCAGCACGTACACAGTGCTTGACACCTGACATAGTATTTGTACCATAGTACCTTGACGTACCGTTGCACACCTGCCTGGGATGTCCTCCTAATTACATACCCGTGGCAATAGGCTGTAAATCGCACTGGCAACTAATAGGAGAAAGTAGGTGTATTGCACCCCCTAAGGGAAATCACTTGCTAGACAAATGTCTCCTATTCAATCTCGCTACTGTAGATTAAATTACAAAATTTGATCATTTTTGTTATTGAGAAAACAATTCCTGGCCTGAAAATAGCGTGTTCTAAAAGTGAATTCCGATTTGAGTGAAACTATGCAGAGGGCGCATTTGCCAGAGTGTGAGGGTAATTGCGCCAGGGGAGGGCGCAATTAGATTTAATTGCGCCCTTCCCTCATACCATGTTAAGTCAATGGCACGACAGAAATAAACATTAGCATAAGAGCAAATGGGGCTCGGCTTCCTCCCAAGCTTTTCATCTGGAGGGCCTGGAAGTCATTTTAATGTGGTATTCTTACATTCAGAATGTCTTGTAATAATAAAACCACACTCATACGGAAAGGCTTTGGGTTTGATTTTTCAACATGTATTTGGATAGGGCGCATTTGACCAGGGCGCAATTACTTTTTTGCATTTAAATCAGAGATGTCTGCCTTAAAAATTTACCACCGGGGAATCTATAAGTGTTGCTTTCAGAATATGCAATGCATGTCTGGCTTTGAAATTAAAACCAACGATTTTGGAATGTGGCAGCCGTATTCTTATTTTTGGGTTCATAAACCCGTGGAGATTTAAGGAAGTACTGAATTTATTTCGCTAGCTGATTAAAATACATTCTTATGCACAAATTCATTGACACGTTGGGAAAATGTATGGATTGGAGGTGAGAACTGGATTACGCTGCCTAAAACAAACTGCCACAAGTACCTTTCTCTGTTGCAAGGTGGGCGCAATTAGTTAGGGGGCGCAATACACACACTTTCCCCTACTGACGTATGTATGCTAGTCGCGGCCCGCTGGCTGATATTGGACGAGACTTACAATTATAGGAAATCCATTTAAAGGAAAGAAACCTGAACAGGCACAACACTGGCAAGCCGACCAGAAGTGAAACAGAACTGCAGATATAAACAGCAGATAGCTCATTTCATCTTATTTTTAATGTTGTAACGTAGTACTTATATTAAGCTTTGCTGTAGTTGTGTTTTTTCTGCTGAACTTATCCGTAAATTATCTGACATTTTCTCTCTGGTGATTTGAAGACAATAAGCAATACAATTGACAGTGGCAGCTGGTAACCGATTTCTTCGGCTTAGAGGCACTAAGTCGAATCTCACTTATTCCATTATTTCAGTTATCTGATGAAGCCTCAACCTGGGTCCATTTCCGTTCATAACGATTCAGACGATCTGTCTATGAACGATCCTGACCATTTTCTCACAGTATCATCCTCTGATCCGCAGGCGTGCTTTGGCAAGAAGGATTTAATACGTTTGATCTTTAGGCATGCCTTTTCACGACCATAGCCGCTTGTTCCATTCACACACCAAGTCTGAGTGGGAACGATTACTACTTGGGCTTTCCTGAGTCGAGAAAAGGGGAAGCACAGTCTTTATACTTGGAAAAATTTATTCCGGATTAATTTTGCAGTTTTACTGAGCATTACAGCTAAGTCCAGGCAGCTATAGGTACAGGCAGCTTTACAGCTAGCTTTAGGTCGTATAGCTAGGTCCAGACAGTCCAGACATTTCGGGTGGGTGGTGCGAGGAACTCACGATTGCAGCCCCTGCCCAGGGGCGACTCCAGGGGAAGGGTGGGAAATCCGCTAATGCCACCTAAAAAGGAAATAGACAGAGGCCAAACCCTCTCCCGCCGAAAGCAAGCTAGTGATTCATAAATGATCGATTGGAGAGGATGTGTACATCAGTCAAAAATAATTTTACTGATGGACCAAGCTGCTAGATCCACCCCTGCCCCCCCGAAATTGAACATGGATAGTTCCAATGTGCCTGAGCAGTGATGAGTTTGGGGCATCAACTTAGGACTGGGATTCTCGTTCATCCCTAAAAAGATAGAAAATAATATTCATGCCAGCTATCATAATCCCCCTCCCCAATTAAGTGTTTTCTCTCCCCTGATCTTGTTCTTAGTTGTTGATGAGTTACTCAGAGACTTCAACCTCACAAACGGACCCAGAAGCGAGGTTTGCAGAAACCAGAACGGCTTTTACTCTGGTGAACCACATTTCACATATTAAGCTTTTGGAAAATGGAGCAAAACCTTTGGACTTTTGCACTTTTCCAGTTGTATCACAACGACATGTGGGAGAGCAGCTATCACTAACGGTCGTTTTGGAACCAGGACTCATTTGACAATCAATCAATAATTCAGTTTATTCGCAATCATCTCCGATCAGTCAAGGTTTTTTATGGTTGCATGTCAAGAACATTAAAGGAGTAAAATACACAGGTTAAGAAGACAAATATAGTTAAAATCCACGGACACCTACAACTCAAGCGAAAACCACGAATCACACTCCATTCTGCAAATAATCCCTTAAAGCGCGTTTGAAAGCGGTCTGGCTTGAGGCATTGCGCACGTTAGGCGGTATTGCGTTGTTATTTAGTTGTGCCCACACTTGCTAGTCTCCTTTTGCCTGCGAGAGTTCTCGCAAGCGCAGGTCGAATTTGTTGAACCTGTCTCGTGCTATGGTGGTGGTCGGCATACATAAACAGATTTCGCAGGTCTCTCGGTTATTCTGTGATGAGTACATTTCGCACAAGACATGGCCTCTTGTATTCCGCAGTGTTCATACTTATTTTCCATAAAGGCTTAAGATATCCAGAGAAATTACAAAGAAGCCCGGATGCAATACCATCATTCCCATCCTTGCTGTGATACAAGATACTTGACAAGACAGCTTAAACGGCCGAAGTGGCTGCTACCGGCCCGTAAGAATTAGCCAGGAATGTGGTTCTCGGTGTTTGTGCCGCTCCGCTGACTCCGCATATGTTGATAATTTCTGCACGGAGCTTGTTTCCAGATACAAGTTGGAAGCTGAAAAAATCCATTTGTGAATTCTGGTGGATTTTATAGGCCGCAGCAGACGTAATGATGGGTCTTGGCTGGACAGACAAAACTCTGCAGCGTTCATTAACACTTGCCCCGGTGGCCTTAAGCCAACTTCGCCATTGTGGGAGGTGTTCAAACACCTCCCTCGAACTCGGCTCCTATGCGTGATAGCGAAAAAAACAGGAAAGCTGTGCATAGCTCATACAAACTCATGGAGAAAATACATCGGCCACATTTTGGCTCAGGTCAACATTAAGGTCATCATAGGTCAAAGAAGGTGGCATGTTACAGAAGTTTCCGGGCTCTAGCGTCTGACAGAGTAAAGCTAGAATATTTTTAGAGACCATTCGCTTCCTCTCGTTATGAAAAAATTGTATAATATGACTATACTAGATCAAAAATAAAAAAATGACCTGACCTGAGGTCAGATCAAGGTCACCATCCAACCTAGCATAGTCAATATGCATATCAATCGTCTTCCAACAACAATCAAAACGTAAGAGTAAAAGCTTTATCATCTTTTCCTGCAAGGTTATTGACATAATTCTGAAACTTGCTTAAGTAGCCCCATTTGGCCTCTCAGAGGTCACAGGTAAAATCTTGCAACATGAACCTGGGAAGGGGCCCAGGATACTACGATTTGGAGAATATGAAGGTATTCGCAGTTGATATCTACACAAATACAGTCCAATTCCTGTATTCCTCGCGTATTTCCAATGGAGAGGTCATGATCTGTACCTGATGCTAGGTCATCGATAAGAAAAATCGCGGAGTAAGTTTTGTAGCACTTGGTAGGCCCATTATGTGGTATAAGTTTCAATCCAATAGGTTCGCCCATTTCTTGCTTATTTCACCTTAAACATTTTTGGAGGTGAGGTCGCTTGACCTGCTTTGGTGACCTGACCTGAGATGGCCCAATCTTAAGATTTTGGGGAAAGTTGCGGAATTGATAAATGATAAGGCGTGCGTGCCAATTATGGTGGCGCTTTGCGCCGCCATTTTTTTCGTGCTGTCGGAAATACCCGAGGGGAGGGGGTATTCAAACACTGCCCCACCGGGCCGAGGGTTGACAGCTGAATGTGCGCAATACAATCTGAAGGTGCTGTTCCCTGCCACGCATCTGGCGCACATGTGACAGAACAGGGTGCATTGGGGTTGCACTGCATGCAAAGGTCTGGTCATCTCAGGTCAGGTCACCAGTGCAGGTCAAGTGACCTCACCTTCAGAGAAGTTTAAGGTAGCATAAGTGAAGAACAGGGCTAATCTATCCAATTGAAACTCAGATCCTGAAATGAGCCCACCGAATGCTACAAATTATGTTCCGGGATTTTTCATATCGATGACCTAGGGTCAGGTACGAACCATGGACCTCTCCATCGAAAATGCATTGAAAAAACTGGAATTGGGCGAAAAAATGGCTCCATTTGTGTAGAAGAAGCTTAAAACACCTTCACATTCTCTAAACCATAGTATCTTAGGCTCTTTTCCTGGTTCATGTCACAATTTTGAACCTTGGACATCTGAGAGGTCACCTGGGGCTACTTAAGCAGGTTTTTAGATTTGGTCAATAACTTTGTAGGAAATGATGATTAAGCTTTTATTTTTATGCCATTACGTTTGGATTACAATTGCGAGTCGATTGGTATGAAAATTGACTATGCTTGGTCACATGGTGGTCTTGACCTGATCTTAGGTCAGGACATTTTTATGTTTTGACCTAATATAGTCATATCATACATCTTTCGATTTAACATAACGAGAGGAAGCGAATGGTATGTACCCAGAAATCGATTCTATCTCAACTCTGTCAGACGCTAGAGCCCAGAAACTCTTCTCAACAAGCCACCTTTCATGACCTCAATAGTCAATATTGACCTGAACCAAAACAGGACAGATGTAGTTTCCTTTGTATTTTTCGCTATCCTGCATAGGAGCTGAGCTCGAGGGGAGGGGGTGTTTGAACACCCCCCACCAGGGCGAAGGTGGCTCAGAGGCCCACCGGGGCGGTAGTTAGGGACTGCTGTGAGCACATCCATCACTTTCCTAATAGTACTGTTTCGTTCATTAAGCATAAGACTTGAAAAGACCATAAGCTATTGAAAATATGTACAATGCTAGGAGATATACCACATAGTTTACTGTTCGTTTACAATGTACTAAAAATAGCAGCGCGAGATATAAAAACAGGGACGGCGACAGGTACCCTTTTAAATCATTCCTGTGCCCCAGGCTCAGCATCTCTGCCGTAGCAATCCCCTTCCCACGCAAGTGTTGCTACACTTGCGACCTATTCCTTGAAATAAGCTTCGCCCCTTTGTTCTGTGGCATTAAAGTAAATACCCATCCCGCAAAATTCTCCCACCCACTTAAGAAGCGGGCAAAGGTGCGTTGCACAGAACGCCTTATAAAAAGCCGTTAACTAACTAACTTATTTATTTTTCGACCCGGTGTGTACAATTTTCCAGAAGGCACACCATCTGCTCTCAAGGGGCGCCCACTCACGGGGCGCCAACTTAAGAAGGCGCCTGCCAAAGGAGGGTACTGACCCAGGGAGCACCGACCTAAGGGGCGCCCAGCTGATTTTCCTGCCTTAAACCTCGCCCCGATGGGAAGTGTTCGAACACCCCTTCGGTTTTTTCGTGGGCACGTAACAACGGCGGTACAAAACGCCGCCGTACTTGGCACACCTTATCCTTGATAAATTCCGCAATTTCCCATAAAATTTTAAGCTTGGGTCGTCCCAGGTCAGGTCACCAGTGCAGGTCAACTAACCTTACCTCCAAAAATGTTTGAGGTAGCATAAGTAAGAAATGGGTGAATCTATCGCATTGAAACTAATAGGTACCACATAGTTAGCCAACCAAGAGCTACAAAATGTGTTTTTGCATTTTTCATATCGATGACCTAGGGTCAGGTATGGATCATGACCTCTCCATTGGAAATGCATGGGGAAACAGGAATTGGGCTACTGGGGTGAACTGGGGCTACGTAAGCAGGTTTCGGACTTGGGCCAATAACTTTTCCGGAAACGACGATAAAGTTTTTATACGTTTGAATTGCTATTGCGAGTAGACCGATATGCATATTGACTATGTTAGGTTGGATAATTACCTTGACCTGTCCTCAGGTCAGGTCATTTTTATGTTTTGACCTAGAATGGTCATATTATACACAATTTGATTCGCCGTAACGAGAGGAAGCGAATGGCGCCCAAAAATTATTCTAACTCCACTTTGTCAGACGTTAGAGCCCGGAAACAATTATGTAACATGCCGCCTTCTTTGACCAGTCATGACCTCAATATTGACCTGAGCCAAAAAGTGACCGATGTAGTTTCTTCATGAAGTAACTACATGAAGGAACTACATATTACCGTAGGTGCTGTGCACACACACTGTGCACACGTTCACACCGAAGGTGCTGGACTTCTAAGCAAGGATGAAATACTTCCTAAATATTAAAAGAACTTATTAATCCTATTCTTCTTAAACGCAAACCGAACGATGAACACTTCAGAAATAAGACCTGAGAAACGAAAACGAAGGATCATGACGACAAAAGCGAAAAATGAAAAGAGAGACCAGCCGAAAAAGAACGAAAATGATTCATCATCACCGTCATCGTCACACCTTGTTTGTTGTTTTCCATGTTTTTTTCCGGATCCCTTCATCAAGTCCCACTACCTCACTCCATGGGTTGACCGCGGAGCCTGTGGCGACCCTCCCCGTGGGTAATCCTTGTCCTTCCCCATCAACCATCCTATCCTTATCCTTATCCTACAGTGTGCTTTTGCTTAAGTTGTCATTTATGTCCCTCGCCTTCATTACGACCGGCGTCAGAATAGCCACATGAATAGTGGAGATGCTGTGTATATCAAATAAAATAAAATAAATAAAGAAATCGTATGAGCTATCCAGCAGTTTTGCTTTTTTCGCTTTCCTGCTTAGGAGCCGAGTTCGAGGGGGTGCTTGAACACCCCCACCAGGGCGGAGGTGGCTCGCAGGCCCACCGGGGCGGATGTCAGGTAAATGAAAAGTAAAGCAAAATCGTAGGCAGTGGTCACACTTTGTGACAATAACTGGTCACACGGTGAGACCAGTTATGGTTAACTTGATTGGATCAAAATTGGGTGCTTTTTAGTGACTTTCTACCGTTTGCAGGGCTGAGTTTCTGCCGTAGAAGTTTTAACATTTTTAAATAGATATATATTGGACTGTTGCATCCAGAAGCATGGTTGTAAAGTTATAAGTTGTTGAATTTTTTCTTTATTTTTTTCTTCCTATAATTCCTTTCGACCCTGCTCGAATCCTGAATGCACAATACAGAATTCTCACCATAACTCTATGTTCGGGCACAGCCCTTCCTTAGAATCTGCATGTAGGCTATCCTTGATCCGAGAAGCATTGGTCATGGTGTGAGCCCAGTCCTGGAATTCAAGGTCGAGGCAACTTATCAGCCTTGTCCTTTTTGCTACTTCCATGATGCTTGTGTCACCCTGGACTAAATTACTCACTGTTCTTGGGGAGGCTGCAACATGAATTTGCAATTGAAAATTTTGATCATGGATAAGGAACGGAAAATATTAAAAGAGACCTACTTAAATATATCATACTTGGGCAATTATCATGTCCGATAAAGATTTCTGGGCGGAAGGGTAGGAAATAGAATATAGCAAACTTTGTCACCGCCTGCCCTTCACGTTCTTTTTGCACGGCGCAGCCTGCCCAGGGAGCTGATTCAACCTGCTCGCGGGATAGTATGTATCAGCTGCACAGCTTTGGGAAAATCACGGGGGACATAATTCCTATATTTACCTGGCGTTCAGATTTGATGATATCTAGACAGTGGGGGATCAATACCGGGATCCTTGTGGGAGTGGGATGAAAATGGGGCTTCAAATTGTAAAAAAACAGCAAATTGGGGAAAATTCAGCAGCCAGGGAGGATCAAGAGCTAGATAGCATGATATACCACACTGTGCCAAAATAACTTTCTTTCAAATAGCATTGTCAAATATTCGATAACTAAACAGAGGAGTAACTGTGAGCAATAAGGTAAAAGTGATCTGACCAGCGCGTGCTTCATCTTAAAAAAACAGAACGAGAAGGAAGAGGAATCTTGTATTTGAATAACAAACAAAATAAAGAAAGAGATATAATAAAATAGGGGTATTGATACCATTCTTAATATCCTGATGGTGGTTTTCACAAGTATACCTATTAGCTTTCTCATCCGAGGTATTATATTCTTAACGGTTTCTGGTACCGGTTTTAACTAATCTTTGTGAAAATAATGAAATGTTTAGTGCTGTAAAAAACTTCTGACTGTATAATCTAGTTCTATGCCTTTGTAGCAGAACATGCAAGGAAAATTGTCAGTAATTTCTTTGTTGATTAATTTGTTAAGCTATAGCCTGCGATAGACAGACGTTGGGACTGGGCAGTAGGGGACAGCGTCGAGATGGTCAAAAATTAAATTTCTATTTTTTGACCTCGGCCCAGGCTTATTCGGTTGTAAAACGGGTTGATAAGCAGGATTTGTATTTGCAAGTTTTTGATTTGAGCAATTCTTGGTGGCGGGAAATCGCATACTTTGTTACCATATGGCTTATGCATGCAGGTCAATGCTGGTTTGCCACATCGTCGAAACTTGATTGTCGTGCTACTGATATCTTGTGAGAACAACAGTGTTTAAGATACTAAATAGATGTCCAAATATGTCTATGTAAGTACCGCATTTAACTTTTTAGCTCCCGATGAGCAAGCTTCACTTAACAATATGGCTTATTTAGGCTGATAGCGTTGTTTTTATGTTTTTCCTCGCGATATGTGATAACATATATTTACTTTAGTGTTATGGTGGTATGATCTAAGTTCCACATTCTCTTTGTGAGGGTATAAGAGCTGATAAAAAAATAGTTCCACTAAAGTCGAAGAAGGCACCACTAAATCCCATATTCTCCTATACACATATATATTGCACTATGGTGCGCATGGGGCTTGCTTATTAATTATGCGTGATTGGGGATGGACTGATTAAAACCAACGCTGAATTATGACAAAAAATGAGTACTTTAACACGCGCATTGACGGGGGTCTGAGCCACCTTCGCATTGACGGGGGCGGTACCCGCCCCTAAGATTCGAGAACCACGGTAGGTAGCGAAAACGGTAAACGGCGTTGGGCTGCCCATCCACTCTCCATCGAAAACATTTGAACCATTTTTTTGTCAGGTCACATTTAAGGTCACGAGAGGTCAAAACATGCCCGTCATAGGGATAACATGTAAATTCAGTTTTTCGGCCATTAAATCTGAACAAGTAAAGATAGAGCAAAACGACTTAAACTATATGAATCCTCTTAGCAAGGCGAATCGAATGATATATAATTTGACCTTGCTAGGTCAAATCAAGGATTTGACCTGACCTGAGGTCAGGTCGGGTCAAATTATATAAAATGCATATCATTAGAACCGCAAAGCCCAGGCGAGTCTAATGCAGCTAAAATAAATGCTCTATCACCATCCGTTACTGAGTTATTCCGTAAAAACCATTTTTCCCATGTATTTCCAATGGAGAGGTCATGCCTCGTACCTGACCTTAGGTCATCGATATCAAAAATACCGGAACATATTTTAGAGAACTCGGTGGGGCCATTATGTGATATGAGTTTCAATCGGATAAGTTCACCCTGCTCCGACTTATGCTATCTTAAACTTTTTGAGGTCGGGTCACTTGACCTGTAATGGTGACCTGACCTGAGATGACCTAACCTTAAAATTTTCACAGAAGTTGTAAAAATGATGAGGGAAAAGGTATACCAGTACGGCGGCGCTACGCGCCGCCGTTTTTCTGCTATCTCCGAAAAACCCGAGGGGGCGGGTACCCCCCCGTCAATGCGCGTGTTAATACACACATCTGTGCATTTCTTTTTATACCCATCTCTCAAGTACCGTCTTGTTGCATGACCCTCTCATATCCACTTTTCCATCAGTTGCTATGCTTGATATTGCTTTCCTTTTTCAGGATGGATCCTTGTCCTAGTGTCAAGCCCAAAACCCGATCCTCCGATAAAACAAACCTCTCCGAAGCAATCGGAACAGGGAGAGAATTTCTGGCGGGTGAAGTACCAACGTACCGGGATATATTACGACGAGGAATTCTGCTACAGCAACAAAGAACCGTTCAGCACGATGTCCCCAAGAACTTCTACTCCGTGAAGAACATTGCAGGTGATTTAACGCCTTTGGTGCTTGCACAGTGGCAGAAATCCAACCCAAAGTTTGTTCAGCCAGCGGTCATAAATGAGAAGTCACTGTCCAGAAAAATTGAGCGATTCTGGTTGAAAGCTTCTGAGTATGCGAGGGGAAAGTCGACAGCTGCTGTAAGCGACCACGTGGAGAAGAATTTAGACCGACTTTTTTATATAACCTCCTCCCCCCACAAGATTCTACGTTGCACTGATGAAGGTTCCAATTGTTTTGACTCTCAGCAGTGTCAGAAACATGTCCATGTTCAGTGCAACTGCACGTCGGATAAAAAGGTACCTGCTTTAGAGCTGGAGTGGCTTTATCATCAGAGACAGAAAATTGGAGAAAGAGGGGCTATGATGATGCAGGGCGTGGACCGGAAGGAGGCGAAACGACAGGAAACGGCGTTGAAGAGGAAACTTAAGAAGGAAGAAGCAACGAGGAAACGAATGAAAACAGAAAACAAATGGACTGAGGATCTCGTGCTTCGAGAGCTAGATGCGGCATCGGCGTCCGATGATGACCTCAGAACCGATGACAAGGGAGATAAAACATTCACTGCTTTACGTGCGGATGATATCCAAGAGAAGTTGGACGTGATGAGGTTGGTAGAATGTTTTCTTAAAGAGAAAATTGGAACGCTATCCCACCTAGTGCTTCAGTATTTAGACAAACCAAAACTACAACGAAATGTCATGCCGGTTCACAATCTAGCTTTGGGTTCCATTCGGTTTGACGTGCCACCCACTGCTGCGGCAGGCATTGCCACAGGGTTCCTTCAGGATTTGATTGCGAGTGGCTACCTCTCTCCCCAACAATCCTTTCTAGCGTGTGACCCCAGCAAGGTAAGACGGGCGCGTCAGGAAACCATGAGGGTAGCGAAATCCATAGACCAACAGCAACATGAGGGTTCGCAGATAATTGGACTGGGCTATGATGGCAGGAAAGATGCTAAGACAAGGGCCTTGGTACCAGATTGCCATGGAAAGCTTCATCCTAGAATCATTAAAGAAGAGCACGTTTCGGTGACTGATGAGCCTTCCGGTAGGTATCTCTGGCATTTTGTGCCAGAAACTCCCGTGTATCCCGAAAAGCCGGCGCTGAAAGTAGCCCAAGGTCTATATGATCTCTTAGTCGTACATAATTCCACTGAGTCTCTGATGGTTTTGCAGGGAGACTCCACCAATTCCAACACTGGATGGAGAGGAGGGATCCACACTCACTTGGAAAAGTTGTTAGGACACAAGCTTTTCTGCAGCATATGCATGCTTCATACAAACGAGCCTCCTTTACGGCACCTGATCAAATCACTGATGGGCCAACTGCATTGGGCAACGAATTCTCAGGTCCCGTAGGCTGCCTTTTATCCAAGGTCAATGAGATGGAGTTTAATGCAGAATTCGAGGCGCTACCGGCAGGTGAAGATCTGGTTGAGGTACCAGAGGACATTCTGGAGTCCATGCCCGCAGACCAGAAGTTGTCATACAAACTGGTACAAGCTGTGAGATGTGGCACACTTCCTCCATCTATGCAGGAAATTCAATGTGGAGGGCTTTCTCATGCAAGGTGGTTTACCACTGCTCAGAGTCTGGTTTACATGTGGACCAGAAAACACGGACTCGTTGGCCAGGCATTGGATTGTCTGAGGATTCTGGTTGAGTTTTGTGTCCAGGTCTACTTCAAAATGTATTTTGACATTAAAGTGAAGTGCAAACTACAGGACGGGCCAAAGCATGTCTTAACACAGCTTAGGCTGCTTCAGTCACAGCCGAAGGCAGTGTAGAAAGCTGTGAGCTTTAGCGTCAAAACTGGCGCCTGGTTCGCACATCTAGAATGTATTCTCCTATCGCTTGTATGTAGTGAGAACAGGGACGACCGAGAATTCGCTGTAAATCAAATCTTGAAGATCAGAGGAGACAGTGAATATGGAGATATGAGCGTCCGTTCACGCATCACCCCGAAACGCAACATGAAGGCAAAGCGTCTTCAAAATATGATCGCTTGGGAGCCTGACACCATTCATGAGCCCGTGTTTACGTGTAGGCTACCGAAGAATAATATAAAGGATTTTCTCGCTCATCCATTTAAGGCTCCAGACTTCTACATTCATACACAGAGTACAGAGAGAGCAGTGAAACAAGTGACAGAGGCAGCTGCAGCAGTGGTAGGCCAGGAGGCTCGAGACGGTTTCATACGGGCTAGGGCGCACCATTGGCAGGACCTGCGGGTTTTTAAGACAAAGAGGCACATTATGTGTGTGTTCTAGTAAGTTTTCCGTGGGGTGTACAGTGTCAGCATGTCGATGCCATTCGCTCCTGTTACCGCCCCAATAAGAAACCCGCTTTCTGTGTCCTCACCTCACTATTTGTGTGCAAGCATCGAATGTATATTGACTTCTGGGGTGAAATATAGAAGATGTACTACCAATAGTGTGTTCTGTTACAGCAGGTAACTCAGAACTTATATATATATATATATATATATATATATATATATATGTATATATATATATATACATATATATATACATATATGTATATATATATATATATATATATATATATATATATATATATCTATATATATATATATATATATATATAAATATATAACTCAACACTATTCTGCCATTTCATACGATGGAAATTACTTTCCCGGACTTAGTCGGGGTTAGATAAACAATGAACTGGCATGGGCCGAGCGGTTCCGTGGTATTTATCTATAATCTACACCCAAATATAAAACATTATTCCCCGCCACCAAAATGTGTTCAAATTAGAAAAAATAGTACAGCCCCACTTAAAATTCTGCGTTACAACCGAATATGTCTGGGCCGAATAGTAAAAAAAAACTTATTTTGACGCTGTGCCCTACTGGGCAGTGTTCCCGGGAATAACGGTCACGCGCCACGTGCTCACTAGGAATAACAATGTGCCCATTACCCATACTAACTTAACTTTACTTACTTACTTACTACTACTTACTACTATTGCAAAGTCTCGCTAATTGTCTTTAACTTTGATACATCCTCGAAAAATATGTATGCATGTGTATACATGACTTGCGTTTTTATCGCCTAAGGAAATACGGCCTCTTGCCTTCAGTGCCCGGCCTCTGTCTGAATGCTCCAAATATTTAAAACGCAAAACTCGATATCAACCCTCTCTGAATGCTTGTGCACGAACTCTTGCCAAAAAGGGATACTTCTATTATGTAAAACGTAATTAGTTGTTTCGAGAGAAAACTTTTAATGCAGTCACCTAAAGTAAATACAAATATAAATTCATTGGTGGATCGTCAAACTTCGCAATGAGAGAAAATCAACTAAATACAGTTCCTTTCAATCGACTGTGATTAATCGGAATATTATTTTCTGGCTCTTATACCTGGAAAGATAAATGTAAAATATAAGTTAGGTGGTTTGATATATTTCTCACTCTGTTGCTCACTGGCATTCCCAAATACAGAGAAAGACGATCCTGTTTGATTTTAGATTTCTACTTTTCATCAAAAGCTTTTTGATTTATTTTCTCAATGTGAAGGCCTGAAAAGTGTTTTAAACAACTACTCGTATCTACAACCTGAGGAGAAATGTCTTTATCGATATCATGGGCGTCGCCAACGGCTGACAATGTAATGGGTTCATTTTCAACCTTTTGCTGACAAGAAGCTTTTCCCTCTAGAACTTAAAACTGATGGGTTCTGGGCTCATTGTTACCTCCTTGCCCTTCTTACCATCTTCTTTAGTCTCTAACCAGGTCTTTCTAATCCCAAAAACACTCAAAAAGTCACACTTAAGAGTGTGGAAAGTATAGAATTGTTGTTTATGAATGAATGAATGATGTGTCGTGTTATGTATGTACTTGTATGTTCAGTAGGTTAAGCTATAATTGGGGGACACATGATAACCTGTTGCTCATCAGTGGCAATGAATAAATAAAAATATAGGGGAAAGTGGGGGAATCTGGACCACCGGGGTAATTCGGCACACCCTTGTTACCGCATTTTCTAACGTTGTCACCAGGTGGGAAAGAGAAAATATATATTTGTCGTCGGATGGGTAACTTCAATTTTTAGCTTAGTTGAACTGCGACGCAGGAGAAAAGTTCCAGGTAAGTAATTTTGATTTTTGCATTCTTTATCTTAAATAAGTGGTCATGAATATACCTCTTTTTATGACATTTTATGTTGTTTGCAAATATCATTTAGGTGCTTTTGAGGCAATTTAGTATAGCCTCTCGGAATTTATAGTTATTATTGTGATAACCTGAATGTATTACCCACGGCGCCAGGCTGTTTAAAAAAAAAACAATATGGGGTAATCTGGACCACAGGTAGTCCGGGTTACCCCAATGTAAAAACTGTTACAGGAAATAAGTGTTGTTATTTATTGAGGATAAAACTGAAGCGATATTGGTTGTCTGGTTTTAAGCGATGCCACGGAAGTACAGAAAGAATACGGAAGGTCCGCAGTGGACCGAGGAAAATATGTCAGCTTTCATAAATATGGTTACGTCAGGTAAAATGGGACATAAAAAAGCAGCGAAGTCACAAAATGTGTCGAAGTCTACACTCAGGAAGCATGTGAAAGGAACTTTCAATTTCCAGACACCATCCAGAAAAAATTCTATACGGCAGGCCACTTGACCTGCACCGATGACCTTGACCTAAGATGACCCAAGCTTAAAGTTTTGAGGGAAGTTGCGGAATGGATCCAGGATAAGGTGTGTCAGGTACGGAGGGATATCCAAAAGGGAACTGAAAAAGGGACTGAAAGGGATATCCACTTCTTGGCATTTCAGTTGGCAGAAATAAATTATATAACGCACAACTTCAACAGGGAAACTGATGTCGTAGGCAGGACTGGCTGGAGGGGTTTTTGGGGCGAGATCCAAACATTGTACTCAGAGTAACGGAAGCAACATCTGCAACTAAGGCGAGGGCGTTCAACAGAGTCACGGTGGGAAGTTTTTTAACGTGTTAGAGGAAGAACTAGACAGTAAAAAAATTTCCGCCGCACAGGATTTCCAATTGCAATGAGACCAGATGGACATGGATAGGAAGATGCTGTTCAACATAAATGGGTACATGTTTACCGAAGTGCTTTCTTGTATGAATAATCCTGTGATGTGTGGGCTGTGTGAAATAGATAGAGCATACGGTAACTTCGTACAGCACTAAAAATCCTGCGATTTGCTCTCGTGATTAATACAAGCAGTACAGTGTTTGATTCAACAAGCTTTGTTTCATTTTAACCACAAAAAATGTACGCATTTATATGCTTTGGCTGACAATGCTACACGGGGTGATCCCGGAACAGCGGTGGGGTAGTTTGGACCAGGGGTGGTCCGAATTACCCCGTGATTTTTTAGGATCAAATTTTGACTTTGTCTCATCTTTTGCCACTTCTATAAAAAGTGAGTTCAGTTTCCCAAAAGCGGACTACGCAGAGTTGTACCTAAATGTCCGGCTGTCGACAAGACATAATCTAATTGAATATAAATAAAGAAAAATAATTCTTAGATTGTTTCGAAATTAAGTGGTCCACATTCCCCCACTTCCCCTAGGCATGGCTGGATATAGTTACTTCTGCTTCCAAATATATTGCTTAAGAAGAAAACATTCAAACCAAGACTTGTGATATACTGGAAATTCCAATTTCGTCTCCCTGATAGTCGGGGCCTGTTTGTGTGATGATCCACTATCGCCATATCTAAATAAGATCCCCGTCCCCGCGCCGGGAGTTAGTTTCTGGCTTAGTGCGGTGCCGTTGTGCCATGACGAGAGCTGCGCCCCGCCGTACTGGTCTCGGACTGTCACGGGGAGAGGGGAGGGGGCTGTGAAGCGCCACGTGACCACAGTGAGACAGCGCTGGACTCAGGCGTTCCTGCCTCGCCACCAGCATCTCCCGAAAAAAGTCAGCAGCACCGCATCCGCCAGAGTAAGCCGATTACCAGTGGGATGAGCCAGCCTGACCGGTCAGCCGCGGGCAGCGAGCCCGGCCGGAGCGCCAAGGCCAGCGGCGGTACCGGGCACGGCTGCAGTCGCAGTCCCGCCGCCGGCCCAGCATGACGTTCTCCTTCGCCGCGCCGCTGCTGCCTCTGCTGCTGCTGACCTGCCTGGTCGCCGGCCAGGAGGCGCCGCCCACCAACGCACCCACCAAACTATTCGACTGGAAGGAACCGGAAGCTGGGACGAAAGATGAGGCAGCGGCCACTGGGTTTTCAGGCACGCCCATCGCCTCGAAAATGGACTTGAAGATGGAGTCCGAAGGAACGCCCGAGTTCAGGCCCAGCACAGAGCCGTATCCTGAAACCACGGATGAGCCAGAGCCGTCTCCTGAGCCCGAGCCTGAACCCACCACAGAGTCTGCCGAAGAACCTGCGTCTGGTCCAGAGCCTCCCACAAATACTGATCAAGTACTGAGTTTCGACTCCACAGCCGAGAGTACTGAGCCACCTGTGCTTGAATCCAACGCGGAGCCGGAGCCGGAGCCGGAGCCGGAGCCGGAGTCGGAACCAGAGCCGGAACCAGAGCCCTCTGCTGCGCCTGAGACAGAGCAGGAGTCGGTTACACCGGAGCCGAACACAGTGCCGGGCGAATGGTACAGCTGGACGGAGCCGGGGGCGGCGGGGCCGGGGGCTGAGGAGCCGCAGTTGGTGGTGGCTCTGGCTGCGGAGCCTGCCGCCGACGACTGTCCTGCAGGCTCCAGCGAGCTCACCTGCCGCCACCTCGCCGACAACACCACGCTGTGCAGCGGCCGCGGCTCCTGCGAGTGCGGCCGCTGCCGCTGCCACCAGGACTCCGTCAGCGGCGCCTTCTGCGAGTGCCACAACGACGCCTGTCCGGCGGCCGGCTCCATGGGCCTGGCCTGCGGCGGGCCTTCCCAGGGCGTCTGTCGCTGCGGCGTGTGCGAGTGCTTCGAGGGCCGGTCAGGCCCCTCGTGCCAGGAGTACGTGTGCCCACCACGCGACACCCCCGACCGGTGTCGTCCAGAGGGCTCTGACGAGCCTGAGTGCTCCGGCAGGGGTCGCTGCGTTTGCGGCGAGTGCATCTGCGCCGAACAAGGCTTCGAGAAGTACACGGGCGACTTCTGTCACATTTGTCCCACGTGCCCGGCGCAGTGCAGCGACTACTCGGAGTGTGTGCAACAGCGCCTCTTCTCCAGCGGCGTGTCACCGGCTGTCAGCAGGTTCTGTCAGTCGCTGCAGCTGGAGGTGGTGCAGGAGCTCGGCCACGTGCCGGAGGACGAGCAAGTGTGCACGGCGCCCATTGGCGACGAACAGTGTCGCTTCCAGTTCACTCTGCGCCACGACATAGCCGGCATGACCGTTTCCCTGCGGGCTAAACAGGAAAAGATCTGTCTAGCCAACACAACTCACGAGGACCTTCAAGAAATGCCGCATCACCATCATGGCATGCACGAGGAGAAGATGGGCACTGGTCCAGGAGCTGAGGACGAGGAGAGCCTGTACGGTATCAAAGAGAAACTAGGCGACTTCGACTTCGACATGGACTCCACAGAAGACGCCATTCCTGAGCTGAAGGAAGTCTCAAACGACCTTGCGGAGCCAGAGGCACCAAAAGATGCGGCCAGCACCGACCCTGGGAGCAGTGGCACAACATCATTGGCGAGTCTTGGACTGCTGGTGGTGACTGCAGCTGTTGTCACAGCTCTCGATTGAGGCAAGTGGCACCTCATCTGAACTGTACCTGCGCAGGGGCTTGTATGCATGGGACTGTTATGGGACTTGTTGCTTTTAGATACGCAAAGTGAAGTTTCAGAGTGAGCAAGCTAAACTCCAGTTGGCCATTGTGAGTCAATCGCATGTCTACTGTGCCGATTTTCGGCTGGGGTGCCGGCAGCAAAAGACATTCTATGAGCTTTTCTGGTCGACACGATAACACCTGCTCAGCCCGCCACACCTGCATGTGGGAGCTGCAGTCACGGAACAGTGACGTCAGCAGTGGAGGGCCTGCCAGAGGCATGAGCCGCTCCGTATGGACCTCCTAATCCTGCGATGGCGGCCGACCGCCTCTAACAGGCTCCGATGGGCGCACACCGCAAACCCGGACCTTTAGCTTTAACGAGTGGCCAGGGAATTGATGTTGCAAGAACGTGTGGCCTCTGTTGTAACCCGAAACGTGGGTCTTCGTGGGACCTCTTAACCAAGAAAAGAAAAGTTCCGACCTGGAATCAGGTTGTCCACAGCCAAATAGCACCACTGGATGGCTTTCCTTCAACAGCGTTGGAAGGTGGAGCGGCTTAGCCAACCGCCCTTACCAGCTGTCTCTTCCAGTTTACACTGGGTGAAACTCAGTCAAAACTCGTCGAGGAGGGCCTTCTCATCCGACCAAGGTGCAAGCCAACCATCTCCGAGGGTAAGCCGCATGACGTCACATCCGCTGCCCAGAGCAATCACGCCCATCGCCAGATGAGATCAGTGAAGTTGTGGTTTTGGTGCAATCCAGCGTATGCTGATGCCTGCAGAGTTCGTGGTTTGGTGCTCTGCAAAGTGGGGGGCCGATCCTGGCTTAAACCTCCAGCGATGACTAAGGCCGTTTTCTCTGCGATAGTCGCTTTTGGTTGTATTGGTATACTTTCCTTACATTCCATAAGGATGCCTCACTGACATATTTTCCCATGGGAGTAATGCTCTATCATTGGCCCAAACATGTCGGTTTTATTGGCCACAAATCATCGATTCCTTCCAGTGTACACGATTTATGCTTTGGAAACTGGCTTCAGTATGATTTCCCAAGAGAATTAATGGCGGTGTGAAATACATTGATGTCGAATTCGCTTATAAGACACTTAGCGTGTGAGTAGTGTAGAGCCCGTATGTATAACAATGTAAGCCCAATTTCATGATTGTATCACTTATGACTCACATAAAATAGTTGTGATTTATGTATAGGTTTGAAGGAATTCTCTGGATAATTCCGTTGGCCTTCCGTCGAATCACAAGTAAGAATGTGTGATCACAAAAGAGCATAGTGGTGAAACTGGCCTGTGGTGATGAACCCAAAGTTGTAAGAATGTGTGTAAATAGGAAGTGTCATTGAATAAATTTAAAAGTATTTTTACCCTTTTTTCCTTAACTAGGATGCTTTTGGGACACGTAAGCGCAGTGATGACCGAGCTCGCTTTCCACGCGGCCAACCCAGGTTTAATGCCCGGTGGATTCCCTGCACAAGGAGCACTCTGGCTCCCAAGAAACTCTTCCAACAGGGAAAGAGTTGGCGACGCCATATGGCCCTGGCAGTTGGCGCGTCGATAAGCCAAAAAATTAGTATTATTGGGATGGATCAAAATACCTGTACAGGCGGGATGGTGAGGAAGTCTCCGGAATGTCTGTGGAGCCTCAGAACTAGTGAAAGTCAAGATAACGGATGCTGGCAGTCATCTTCACAATGTAACGATTAACACATTTCCAACACCTTTAAGATCCATCGAGGCCAGATGTGATGTGAACATTAATTTTTAAATACATCTTTAACAAGTGTTTAATGATCTCAAGTTGTGTAGAATGTCTCGTATTTAGAAAGAAATACACAACGGTAAATCAGTAAAACTGTGTTCTTGGGGAAATTCATGTGCATGCTTATGTAGACTGTTTTCGTCATTTGATGCTCTGCAAAGCTATGAGTGACGCCCCATAAGAAACTGGAGTAATGACTGAGACTGTTTGTATGTTTCGCAAAACATGAGGACACAAGCTGTAGGAGTCAAAACATTGCATTACTGTCACTTTTGACACGTCATTATCGAAGGCGGGGAAAGGGGGACGGGTGAGCCCCCCAAGTCACGACTCAGGGGAAGTCCCTCTAAATTATCAGACTCGAGTTAACTTTGTTGTATTTTCTCCTCCTTGTCTGCGTGGACCTACTTAAATATTTCAAATCATATTGTTTTTGAAGTGTATCAGCAGCGATAGACAGTCAGTATGCTCCAACTCTTCCTCCCACCCTCCTCTCCTCAGCTTTTGCCAGCCTGGGGTTCGTACCCGCCCTCCAGCAAAGTTCCGTGGCAGCGCACCGGTACAGACGCGTACAGGTCATGGTTTCACGGATTGACTTCGGGGGGACGAGCAGGTTAAGAGACCACCTCTGGCCGTTAGGAGAGAGGTAACATGACCTCTAGTCTTACCACGTATCAGTCAGTGGTGCCATGGAGTATGTTTTATAATCGCAGTTAGTGAACAACGGTGAAGAGTTCACAACATGAATACTTCTGTTGGTAAAAAGGGCCTTTAACGGATTTCCAGCTACTCATAGGCGCTCTCATAAATCACTTCCTTGAAATAGCAGAGAAATACAACCGTTAATATTTCCTCGATATTCTCTTAACCGCGCTTGCTCAGCCCATTTATGGTTCCGGAATCGGTTACGAGTATTATTTCTACTTGAAAGATACTACCGATGTACTTTCCAAAAGAAACATTCTCCATTAAATGTATCTTTTGGTAAAATTTGGAACATACGATTAGGAGCTGATATAAATGACCAAAGCGGAGCCTGAAGTCCTGGTCCACTTGGTGTTGTTTCTAAAATGGACTGCAGGCAAAGGTACCGCTAAAAGTCCCCCGGCCCCGGCTCAAAATTTTACTCGACTTTAGTGTGCCAATTTTGAATGGTTCTTTTTTGGCGTCAAAGTCAGCCCCAAAACAAGTATTTTTGACATTACTTTGTCCTGAAGTGTGCTTGGAGCTGTCTGTCGGCTCTGCAGTCCGATCTTAAAAATGCAATAGGTATTCCCCCATGTTACATAAGCAGGTCCCTAAAAACGAGACAGAGTGAGCCAATAGGAGACGGCATTAGAAATCGGATGCGGATATCAGGTTCCGACTGTATCCGGCCGTCGACAGAGTCCTATGGTGGTCTCTACCAGTCAGCTAGGCAACACGCAGTGGCGCATCTAGTCGGCAAGTTTGGCGGGCAAGCCAAAGTCGAAAAACAAACAACCTCACGCGGTGAAAGACTACCTCAATTCCAAGTCCCAATGTTTACACTGCATTGACTGGTTCTGCTTGAAGTTGGGAATTGAGGCACCAAAACCTTGCTCATAAAATAAAAAAAGATGCGAAGCAATAAGGCGGTCGACAGTTTTTCAGTTTTTTTTTTTGGGGGGAAAATATATTTTCCCCGAGCTTTTCCGTTTGAAGGCAAATGCCCCCTGGATCCGCCACTGGCAACCCGTCAGATTTGCCTGTGGTCTGTACCAGTTGGGTGGGTAACACGTATCTACAGGGGGCTCGTGCGGTCGAGGTGAGCCGGTCAGCCGCTCTAAACTTGACCTCCAGACCTGCCTCGTGGGCGGAAGTGACAACGAGCGAACCATGGGCTCCGATTTGAAAGCATGCTGTAGCCTCAAACCTGTTTGCTAATCTTATAAGTTACTTACGTTGCCAGAAGTCACGTGTGCTTCAAACATGATAACATTTTACTAGTCTCTTGAAAACCATTTATTTTATCAGAAGCCAGTACCTATGCTGTCCCACGATCCAAATTGTATTCCAAACCGAGAGTTCTGAACGGCTTTAGAGCTCTCTTTTGAAATAAAATTGAAATAAAAAACCGGAAGGGCTTAATTACGGGAGGGGGGGGCTAGGGGCTCGAACCTCCCCACCATTACCCCAAAACAGTTTCCAGCTATGCATTAACCACAGGCATTCAGACATTCCGGGTGGGATGGAACTATGCTTGCCTGCGTCTTGTATCCGCCCCCGGTCCCGGCATCAGCTCCCGGCGGAGCCTCTGAATAAGGTGATCGGATCCCCCAATTCCTTCCAACAGGGTGAGAGTTGGCGACGCTGTACGGCCGTGGTGGTTGATCCATCGTTAGATCCGAATATAAATTGACCACCGAAGGTAGCACATCAGGCTGGACGTAACGTCAACTGATCATCAAAGATAGCACATCAGTCCGGGCTGATGGTCTATTAGACCACCAAAGAGAGCTGAAGACTAAAGCACCGTGAGGCGAAAGTTCCTAACCGTTGTCTAAGATCCCCTAGCCTATCACCTGAGCTCAAGACCCCCATGCATTTAAATAGTATCCTCTGGCGGTGCACGGCTGGGGATCTCCCCTTGATTCAGAGGGAGGCGCTCCTGGATCAGTTGGTACTGCCACGAAATAAAAACACTGTACAAACTCTATGGTAAACCCTCGATCCAGCGGGCCCTGATCCTCCATCTCTCCCCTGGTATCTCCACCCATGTGTTAGCAGCGGACCAACATTGAAAACCAGGCCATAAAAAACAGTAACAAAGAGCCACGGTAATTTTTTTCTCGAATGATTAAAACCAATTTGAATGAGAAACGCATCGCTTTGCATACATCTCAGGTGATCAAATCGGCAAACTTTGGCCTAGAATTTGTATATTGTCAGGTCGAGCCAACGAGTTCTGACGTCATCTCTAAACCCATGTAAGGCGGCATTTTTCTTCAAAGTGAGTCCGACAAAACCAGGCACTGCTGAGCTCGGCGATTAGAAGGACTAGATCAAGCTTTGAAACATCCTTTAAAGCTCTTGAAAATAAAAAAATATTTGTGCTGCTATCCATTTTGAGGTCAGGCCAATAACAAGGTCTGACGCGTATTTTGGCGTTTGCCTTTTCCAAATCAGCCTTCAGAACGCCCATCAGACACCACTGGGGGCCCCAGCCGAGCTCCAGCCTAATGGGGGGAGTGCGACCGGTCCCGATGCTCCGCCCTTAGATCTGCCCCCACCTTCCTCCACTTTGTGGACATTTCCCACGCGTAAAAGTGTAGATACCTTTTGAGCTCAATTTTGTTGTGTTTCATAAAAAACAATTATAAAATAGTGAAAGAGTGCTCATTTCTCCACATTATATCACCAATTGAAAATTTGAAGCCTACGTAGATGATAAGAATAGAGAGGAAGCTGAGCCATTGCAATTATGCAGACACCATTTTCCACGCACGCTCCCGACCAAGCACAGAGGTCAAGAATCTCGCCAACTCGCCCACGCTCGTGGGTAGCCAAATGAGGTTCTAGTACCAGAACTTAGGTAGCCAATCACGGAGAAATGACAGAGATCGAGAATTGCACTTACCAGCACAAAACAAGTATTTCCACGATCTTACCGCCACGTAAAAAGAACGATCCATAACATACAATGCTACCTTGACTGATTTTAGGTACCATTATAATTCCAGTGACAGACGATACAAATTAGTGACAAATAATTTATCCTTACACACTCGCGTTATTTCACAGCTAAGTTAGAGATGGTTAGGTAACCACATCGGCAACGAAATTGACCCATATAAAGCCATGAGAAAAAGGTACTCTAAATTATGATGACATGAGAACGGTAATATTCATTCCCTTATATGAATTCAACCATTTATTTTGAACAAAAAGAGAAAACTTTAAAGTGTATATCAGGATTCATAGTGAAATTACTCTGCATAAGATAGTAACTCCACTGCTTACGTTGTACTTGAGGACTCGTTTTACGGAATTAGGGATGGTCTGGTAGCCAGGCCGGCAACGAAAACGATTACGGACCACCAGGTAGCCACTCGGGTAACCACAAAATTTTGCGTTTTTGGCGCGGGAGTAGCGAGAAGAAAACAGTCAGAAATACGTGTTGAAGCTGCTGTTTAGGCTGTGCTGTGTTAACCTTCGCCCGGGTGGGGGGGGTCTTTTAGACCCCCCCTCGGGTTTTTCCAAAGTGACCAAAAAACGGCGCGCAGCGCCGCCAAACTTGGTCTAGCTGTTCCTTCATCATTTTTACATCTTTCCTGAAAATTTTAGCTCAAGGTCATATCAGGTCAGGTCACCAGGCCAGGTGAAGTGACCTCACCTCAAAAAAACTTAGGACCGCATAACTAAAAGAAGGGTTAATCGATCAAGTTGAAACTCATACCACATATTGGGCCCACCAGGAGCTACAATATTTGTTCCGGGATTTTTGATATTGGTGACCTAAGGTCATGTGCAGAGCATGACCTCCCCATTGTCAATACATGGGGAAAATCACGAAATGAGCTTTTCTCAGTAAGTATGGATGGAATCAACTTCAAACATTGGTTGCGACTTGCTCTTAGCCCATTTCTGGAGCTTATGCCAAAATTTTTGACTTGTGACCTTTAAAAGGTCACCTTAGGTCAAATAAGCATTTTTTGGTGTTTTTCTATATAAATTTTGAATAAAATAAGATAGAGCTTTTATTTTGTCACCAAAGTGTTTGTATAGTCACTGGAAGTCAAATGATATACATCATGACTATACCAGGTCAAGTTGGGTCAGACCGTTGACCTGGGTCAGGTCACATTCTTAAATTTGACCTGGCATAGCAATATCATATATCATTCGATTTGTATTGACGAGAGGATTGCAATGGTGCATAAACTATGGCTGTATCTTGTTTGGTTTGGAAGCTATTAGCGAAAAAGTAAACGCCCTTATGCATGGGTGGCTATGGACATTCCCAAGAATATGCCCAATATCTAGCAACCTGTAGCTCCGCTAGGCTTTGACCTGACACGAAAATGAATGCCACTGTAATGAAAGCGCATCTCAAGGGCTTTCGAATGGTGTTAGAAAAATGTTTCTAGCTATCATAGTTTCTGAGATATATGAGGTTTTCTTAGTACACCTCATATTAGCGATTTTGACCTATTTTGACCTCTGGTGACCTTGATATTGACCTGACAAGAAAAATGACCGAAGTATTTTCGATATCATTTTCGAAGAGCTTTCGATTGCCGTTTTGCGCTTTTTTCTAGCTCTCTTAGTTTTTGAGATCGTGGGGGGGGGGGTCTTTTTTAGCCCCCCCACCAGGGCGAAGGTGGCTCGTACCCGCCACCGGGGCAAGGGTTAAGTAAAGGTATCTTGCTGTGTAGGTACCTTACTATGAGGCTGTATATTTTGTTTGATCTAAATAAAAATAGGAGGTTCTTTTGTCAGTGGTAAACCCACTACCAATTTTATATATTATGCCTCAGCCAGAGAAACGTAGGACAAAGTGAAGTCTGCCAGATCTCAAAAGCCCAGGAGAGTAGTGCGATGTGAGGGTGTCAATTAGAGCACACATTTTAATCAAGTGCGGCCGAGATATCCAAACTGTAGACCTGTGGAGATCAATATGAGAGTTGCAAGTTCTGGCTTTGCACATGGAAAATTATATGCTGTTTGGTGCCCATGAAGTCAAGTAAACTGCAGGTAGGTTTCTTTGGTGCCTACCAAGTCAATTTTATCAAATCAAGCTTAACAAAATTGTGATGATTCCACAAAAGTTTCCATTGAGCAGGTGAATGTGGTGATGCTCATTGATCTGCTTCAATCTTTCTAGGATTTGCTGGATGATGGTTGTGGTATTAGGAGGTACTTGTCCTCTGGCTGAGTACCTATATTTGGTTGCAGGCATTGGACATATTTAGATTTTATGTATTATTTTAACAAAATGTTAATTAAATGTATCCTTCAAGTAGCTTAAGTCTCACCATGGTGACTGCTACAGTCAAATGGTGATTGTCTGCCATCTTAGTGATGATGATCTAAGCAATTATTGATCATAGCAAGCAGTTGCAGTAAGGGTACTAAACTCTGACGGCACATATGATTTTTTGTCTATTGTATTAGGTATTTGATAACATTTTTGACTGATTAATATGAGCAGCTAAAGGACAAATGCTTGTATTAAGGCACACACAACTTGTAATCACTGCACATTAGGTAGAGTTGAAAAAAACAAACATGCGATTTTTTCTATTGCCTAGTGTTTTTCGTTTGCCTCTAAGTGTGTAGAAACTGAGAGTAAAATTGTTTTTCCCCCAAAAAATAATTTCGATTGGTGGAATTTCAGTTGAAAAGTTGGTGTTTTCCGCGTTTTTCTCTGTTTCGGCCGCTTGGTTCTAAAAATACTACATATTTAACCGCTCATAAAGGTAATTATACATTTGACTGGTTTAAAGGTAATGCCAGTTTTGAGAACTACAGTGCAAGAGCTTTCTAAATATGGTTTTACTTTGTCAATACGGATTTATTTAGATGGGTGGAATCCCGATGAAACATGTTGAATTTTTGGTATAATTTCCCAGTGTCGGCCGCCACCTTTGTTACCTTCACCTAAATATAAAAACTGTTCAATATTTTATTTACGTAAATTACGTGCGATTTTTTCAAATATGTATTAAAAAATTTGTAAACCTGACCTTATACTCTCCTCTATATACTTGCCTCCCTTCATACTCTCCTAGCATCCTAGCCTCTCCTAGCCGCTGGTATGTCTGGTGGTCCTAGGACCAGGTCAGCCGCTGACACTCACCTGGCAAATATTGTGGGTAGTTCTGAGAAGCTTTTTATTGCCGTCCACCCCACTAGTAGGAGTGTCCTCCAGAAAATACTGCTGGAAAGGATTGGGGATCCTAGGTAGGTAGGTACTGCAGGTACATCCCCAACATGGAGGTGGCGAAGAAGGTAGAAAAGGCTGTCCCCTCAGCGTGGAAGGTCAACAGTAATATGGTGGGGCGCTGGTGAAGAGAAGGGAGGTAGCGGGGATAGTGTAAATGCTGTGGACCAAAATTAAGGGAGTAGCCAGTGGAGGATAGAAGCCAAAAGGTACGAGGAAGAAATATGGGAAAGCATGAGGGGAGAGGGAGAGCGTCCTGGAAGATTTGGACAAGCTATTTGACATATCCAGTCGCCACTGCCCCATCACCCTCTACGCTGAGCTCGGCTGCCCCATCAGCTGCAAGTCCATGGCTCACATCCGGTGCAGGTGCCCCAAGGAGTCGAAAATATCTGAGTTAGAGCTGGATTTCATGTACGACCAGCGGAGTAAGGTTCGCTTCAAGGGCAAGGTGGTGATTGCTGGAATGGATGCAGTGAGGACGGCAAGACAAGGCTCTGCAAATGGAGTTGCTGAATAAGCAGAAGAGGGAGGAAAGGGAGCACAAGGAAGCCACAAGAGAGGAGCTCTTCACCAGGCACAGGGAGCATCAGCAGAATCAGGAGAAGCTACTCCAGGAGTGAGAGGACACCATGCATGAGCTTCCCACCAGCAGTGATGATACCAATGCTTCTGGAAACTGGAGCGGCCGGCAGAACCGGGAGCATTTCCCTGAGACGGTGATGGTGGTCACGAGAGACGGTGTGTCCCAGATGCCGCTGGCTAACATCCTCTCCTCCTATACCGTGGACATGAAGCTGGTCAGCACGGAGGACCCCGGTCTGCTGGTGGACCAGGCCAAGGTGGTCAGGTAGCGGAGAGGGAGATGGTGAGGGTGACGATAAAGGCGGAGGAAAGAACGAGGACCGCCGGGATCAGTTTCATACAGTTTGATGGAAAGGGAGAGACGGCGAGGGCCTGGGTCACTCTGGAGTGCGGCACAAGGGTCAACAGGTATGTCAAGGAAGAGCATGTCACGCTCACAGACGGCCAGGGTGAGTTCTTGATGCACTACAGCAGGGAAAATGTGAAAGAGATGAGGCCAGGCCAGGTGATCGCCCTGAGGATCACCAGCTTCCTCACACTTGATCACCAACCTGGACTGACCTACCAGCTGCCTCCTCCTGCACACCCAGCCCCTACTCTAAACCAGTGACTTTCCACCGATATCTTGTGGTGAACCACTCGTCACCCTCCTAGGGTGCAAGCAGACCTAAGCTGGGACCAGCAGTGCGGGTACAAGATGATGCGGGCCCTGGAGTCAGGCACCGACCCTCAATCCCTCCAGATCAATGTGAACGGCCCCCGGATCACAGCCGTTGGTTTACTACCGCAAACCGGTTACTAGACCTGTGGACCAGGGAGAACGTGTTAGTGGGGTAGGACCCGGCGGACCTTAGGTATCTCTCTTTGCTCATCAACGGGGTGTACTAAAAACAGTGATTTGCTATAAAGAAGGACTGCAAGCTGGTGGACTGTTCTCCTATACATGCTGAGATAATTTCAGATAGCGCAAAAGTGCTGCTCAGATGAAGTTATGCCGTGATGGAGCCCTGCATCGTCAATAGCTGCTGATCACATCCACCATCGCCATGGAGCAGCTGGTGACCTCGCTGGTGCCCACCCGGAGCTGCTGCTGATCACCATACTGGCCTCAGACGAAGAGGATGAGAAAAGGTTGGCATTGCAGGTGATGATAGACAATATCAGGAAGGGTTCTGAGCTCGGTTTGTCACTGACTCGCCAGTTCCGAGCTCTCCGCATCAACTTCCAGGCTGAAACCCTGCAAGCTCTGATCTGCTGGGATTCAGTCAAACTAAGCGAGCCGCTTCTCACATATGCACCATCGCCAAGGAGCAGCTGGAGACCTCGCTGGATTTACCCCTGGAAGCGCTGAGAATTCTAGGAAGATACTGAAGAGGCCAGAGAGCAAAGCTGACTACAAGGCTCTGTTCGATTTCTCTCTGGACTGAGACAATGCAATGCTCCTGATCATACCGTCATGAAATACATTGAGACATTTTTTAAAGTGCAATGTAACTTCTGAAGGTAAAAAGAGCAAACACAATTTCATCCAAGAGAATTGAGCATTATAATTAGAACAAGTAATTAGTTCAAGGTAGCATGTTTTATCCAAAATGGCGGCCGACACTGGGAAATTATACCAAAAATTCAACATGTTTCATCGGGATTCTACCCATCTAAATAAATCCCTATTGACAAAGTAAAACCATATTTAGAAAGTTCTTGCTCTTTAGTTTTCAAAACTGGTATTATCTTTAAACCAGTGAAATTTATAACCACCTTTATGAGCGGTTAAATATGTAGTATTTTTTAGCACCAGGTGGCCGAAACAGAGAAAAACTGCGGAAAACACCAATTTTTCGACTGAAATTCCACCAATCGAAATTATTTTTTTGGGAAATAACAATTTTACTTCCAGTTTCTACACACTTAGAGGCAAACAAAAAACATTAGGCAAAGGAGAAAATCGCATGTTTGTTATTTTCAACTCTACCTACTGCACATATACTTAACCTTTTGCTGTTTGGTACTAGGAGTATACTATATGTAATTCATTAGTCTCCAAATCACAGTAAATTTGATTCCTTTCATACTTCCACTTTTTGAGAGTAAATTTTTACTCACTAAGACATATTTTCTGGGAGCAATTTAAAGCATCATTTCACGCAAAAGTTGATTTCACTTCAGGTAGCCATGTTGGTCGCATTAAGGATATGTGGGTAGCCAACTTAAGATTTTCTTGACCTCTGACCAAGCAGCACAGGTCGCCGAGCAAGGTAAACATGGTCGGCTGACTTCAGTTTAAACGCGGCTTAATTCGGGGACATAACGATCGTGCTTACTTTGGCACTGTGCGTAACTAGGGCACTTCCCTCACATGAGGAGCCCAAGCGATGCCGGGATAATCTCTCTCCGAGGTGATGCAGAAAATGTCTTAAAGGGCCTCTTGCATAATGGGATTCAACAGAGAGAGTGATGTATAGAGTATGTCACGAAACCCAATGACCAACATTTCATTGGTCCCAGAGCATACCGTTCGCGAAAAAAGGAAAAATTCGCCCTGTCGGCCCTGTCGTCCCCGGGAGGTTACGTGGTAGAAGGTGGTCACTAGTCACCGTGACAACGGTACCCGGGAGGTTACGTGGTAGAAGGTGGTCACTAGTCACCGTGACAACGGTACCCGGGAGGTTACGTGGTAGAAGGTGGTCACTAGTCACCGTGACAACGGTACCCGGGAGGTTACGTGGTAGAAGGTGGTCTTTAGTAACCGTGACAACGGTACCCGTGAGGTGACGTGGTAGAAGGTGGTCTTTAGTAACCGTGAAAACGGTACCCGGGAGGTTACGTGGTAGAAGGTGGTCATTAATAACCGCGACAACGGTACTCGGGAGGTTACGTGGTAGAAGGTGGTCTTTAGTAACCGTGACAACCGTATCCGGGAGGTTACGTGGTAGGAAGTGGTCTTTAGTAACCGTGCCAACCGTACCCGGGAGGTTACGTAGTAGAAGCCGAAGATTAATAGCCGTGACAACTGTACCCGCAAGGTTACGTGGTAGAGGGTGGTTTTAGTAACCGTGACAACCGTACCCGGGAGGTTACGTGATAGAAAGTGGTCTTTAGTAACCGTGACAATGGTACGCGGGAAGTTACGTGGTAGAGAGTGGTCTTGAGTAACCGTGACAACGGTACCCGGGAGGTTACGTGGTAGAAGGTGGTCATTAGTAACCGTGACAACGGTACCCGGGAGGTTACGCGGTAGAAGGTGGTCATTAGTAACCATGACAACGGTACTCGGGAGGTTACGTGGTTGAAGGTGGTCACTAGTCACCGTGACAACGGTACCCGGGAGGTTACGTGGTAGAAGGTGGTCATTAGTAACCGTGACAACGGTACCCGGGAGGTTACGTGGTAGAAGGTGGTCATTAGTAACCGTGACAACGGTACCCGGGAGGTTACGTGGTAGAAGGTGGTCATTTAGTAACCGTGACAACAGTACCCGGGAGGTTACGCGGTAGAAGGTGGTCATTAGTAACCATGACAACGGTACCCGGGAGGTTACGCGGTAGAAGGTGGTCATTAGTAACCATGACAACGGTACCCGGGAGGCTACGCGGTAGAAGGTGGTCATTAGTAACCATGACAACGGTACTCGGGAGGTTACGCGGTAGAAGGTGGTCGCTCTGTCTTATTGCAGCTGTTAGGCATGGTTTTCTCCCCCCCAGTTTGACAAAAGTGCTTCTGTCCCCGATTGTGAAGGATAGATCTGGGAACATTTCGGATAAGGACAATTATAGACCGATTGCACTTGCTAGCGTATCCTCAAAAATTTTGGAAACTTTGGTGTTAAATAGGAGTAAGCTGAGTCTTGATACAGGTGATCATCAGTTTGGATTTAAGCCTAAGCGGTCCACAGATATGGCAATCTCTGTGGAAAAGGAAATTACTGATTAGTATATCCGCAACAATAGTACTGTCTGTGTGTTTCCTGGACGCCCGTAGGGCTTTTGAACGAGTAAACCATTGGAAATTGTACGATAAGCTTTTGAATAGAGGAATGGACGCTTGCCTGGTTAGAATGCTCGTGAATTGGTATGAATCTCAACAGTTTTACGTGCAATGGGGTAGTTATATCTCAGATGGCTTTTCTGTCTCCAGTGGGGTAAGGCAGGGAGGTATTTTATCGCCGTACTTGTTTAATGTATACACTGATGGACTGTCCTCTCAGCTAGCCCAAAGCCAGGTTGGCTGTCACTATCTCGCTGTGTGAATCACCTCTACTACGCAGACGACATGGTTCTTTTGTCTCCAACGCCATATGGGCTACAAAAACTGCTTAAAATATGTGAGGTGTATGCCAATCATCATAATATATTATTCAACACGAAAAAACCGGTATGCATGGCTGTTATCCCTATCATGTTTAAGAAATGGTACTGCCCGATTTCACTCTATGCAATAATATTCTAGCATATGGGGCATTCCAGGACAAAACGACCAAAAAATTTCAATTTGACACCATCATATCTAGAAAAAATCTGAAACTTTGTCTCCGGGGTAGTTTTGGGCCAAAAACACGCCTGTGAGAATCTTAGCCCCTCCGACCAACGGTGGCCGAGTTATAGCCCGAGGCATTTTCGGGAGGTCACCTTGTAGACTCATCTTTGATGCTTCATAACTCAACAACGCATTGCCCGATTAACAAGTTTTGTATATCATTGAACTCGTCTTGAACTAAACATTATTTAAAAAGAAAATTTTAAAATTTTAAAAATTTTGATTTTTAATTCGTTTGACCTTTTCTTAGATGACCTAGCTTGACCTTTTTGACATTGAAATTGACCTTTTAGACACCTCAAAAATTTTTCTTCATCAAATATCTTTCGATAGAAAAAATAAAAATGCGTTCTTTCTATAAATTCCAAATATTTAGCACCGAAGGTGAATATGTAGACCGTTCAGACGGCTGACCGGCAGTACAGCCTTATGTTTAACGCCGCAAACGTAGCGATTGCCTTTGTAATCGGTTGCTGGCAATCATATGGCATTGTCTTTACGAAATTTTCATCGTGAAAGTGTCAAAACATATGACAATTAACACGCACCCACCCGAGGGGGTGGGCAACCGGCCTCCTCAGGTCTCTACAGGTAGTAAAAAACACCTTCGTGCAGCGCCACCGTACTCCATCTACCTCTAACACAACATTTTGCAACTTCTGAAAAAAAATAATTTAGGTCAACTGGGAGGTTCTAGGTGCCGTAAATACTGAAGGCCAGCTGGCAACTGACTGGTGAGGGGGTGACCTGAGGTAGACGGTCGTCGTTATGCCTTGTGGGACTTTCAACTTTGGTTCATTGATTAACACTTCATCGTGGGAGTTGATCGTTTGAGGGGGTGGGGTCGGGGTCTCCGTAAAAAGTCCCTTGATGACTAGCGAGACACCTACTCCTAAAACTGAACTGGCAACAACTTGGACAATATTTATGAAAATAAAAATTGCAGTCATTAAAAGTGATAGAAAGGGATCCATTGTTTGAGGGAGACGAGGGCAAATGAACTTATCGATAATTGACCTTTCAGCCTTAAACGAAAATTTACAAAGATGTCGCGGCTTTATCCATAATTGAAACAAGTATAACTTATCCTATGGGCACCACTAACTCACACAATTACATCGTTCCTGGAGATGGAAAAATAATGTCGATACAAGGTGACCCAGTGCAGCACAGCATACGTTTGAGAGGATTCATGCAGTGTAAACAAACGTGTCTGAAAGGCGTTCATTCCCAAAAAGTAATTCGAATCTGCTCATATATGAAAAAATGTCCTGAAATTGTAACGCATTCGACTTTGTCACTTGAACAGGTTGCCTCATGATATTTTTACAAGGTGATCATTTCATAGCTGACACGGATCCCAGAATCCCAGATGAATAATGACACAGTGCACTGGGAGTGATGCCGCTAAACAACCAGTTTTAACGACTACCGAATATGTTACATACAATCGTTTGGTCGTGTCACCTTTGAGGCTGCTCGAGGTCACAGTATTTTTTACAGGAACTAAGTGGAAACCTAAATTTTGTGGCATAATAGGTGACAGAGGAGAGCCGTAGAAAGAAACGTTCAGCACCACTGGAACACTCCTGTTGAGCCCAAACGGATTATGTATCTTATAATATTGCCTAGTCAAATGTCCAAATTAACCTGCTTTGACCTAGAGCCAGGCTTAGGTCTGTATGGTAAAAAGAATATTAATCCAACTGCAGTGGTAAGCCAGACACGACAACGTAAAAATAAAACCTCCATCGCAATTCTCGACAATTCTCAATTCTCTCAAGTTATCAAAATTTACCAATTGCCCCATGCATTTCTAATGGAAAGATCATGACCCTGACCCTGCTCCCGGTTATCGACATAGAAATCCTGCTACGAAAATTATCGTGCTCGGCGACCTTACTATGTAATGTGAATCTAACGACGATAGACTAGCTTTGATATTATTGATGCACCTCCCAAACTTTTTTCGAGGTTAGGTCTCTTGACCTGGGTTGGCCGTCTGACCTAGTATGACCCAGACCTAAAATTTTGCCAGAAGCTGCAAAAATTTCGAGTTAGAGGTACATGAAGTACGGTGGCGCTGCACGAAGGTGTCTTTTTACTACCTGTGGAAACCTGAAGAGGCCGGTTGCCCACCCCCTTGTGTGGGCGCGTGTTAATTCTCATATATTTTGACACTTTCACGATGAAAATTTCGTAAAGACAATGCCATATGATTGCAAGCAACCGATTACAAAAGCAATTGCTTTGTTTGCGGCGTTAAAGATAAGGCTGCACTACCGCAGTGGTCAAAAGCCTCTGCATACCTACCTTAGGTGCTAAAAATTTGGAACTAATAGAAAAAACGTTTTTTTATTTTTTTCTATCGAAAGATATTTAATGAAGCAAAATGTTTTGAAGTGTCTAAAAGATCAATTTCAATGTCGAAAAGGTCAAGCTAGGTCATCTAAGAAAAGCTCAAACGAATTAAAAGTCAATTTTTTTTAGTTTTAAAATTTTCTTTTTTGAATAATGTATGGTTCAAGACGAGTTCAATGATATACAAAACTTGTTAATCGGGCAATGCGTTGTTGAGTTATGAAGCATCAAAGATGAGTCTACAAGGTGACCTCCCGAAAATGCCTCGGGCTATAACTCGGTCACCGTTGGTCGGAGGGGGCTAAGATTCTCACAGGCGTGTTTCTGGCCCAAGACTACCCCGGAGACAAAGTTTCAGATTTTTGCTAGATATGGTGGTGTCAAGCCTTGGTCGATCTGTCCTGGAATGCCCCATATGTAGATTCATATAACTATCTAGGGTTTCATTTAATGAACACACATGTCCAATCTGATGATAGCGAGGTACAATATCAGTATCGGCAGTTATGCTGTCGTGCCAATTCATTTATTCGAAAATTCTCAATGTATTCATATGTCGTCAAAAGTTTTCTGTACAATGCGTACTGCTCGACTATAAACTGCGTACATCTATGGCACTCATTTCGCTCCTCGGTGCTGAAAAAGTTCAAGGTATGCTTTAATAATGCTGCTAGAATGTTCTTTGGCTACAAGGGCGGACGCAGACCCGAGTTTTGGGAGGGGCCAAACCCATGTCTGCCTCTCTTCCTGGGGTGGGGGGGGGGGTGGGAGCGAATATTTTTTTTGCTCTACAGACCTAGTGTAAACACCTTTTTTCAGTGCTCGACAGACCTAGTATAAGCTACCTCTCCAAGTACATAATCGCTCTCGGGGGGGGTGGGAGCGAATATCTTTTGCTCTACAGACCTAGTGTAAACACTTTTTTCGAAAAATTTTCCGGCATTTGGGGGGGACAAAAGATAGTTTGGCCCCCTTCCAGCGCTTTGGGGGCATGGCCGGAATGTCCCCCCTGCGTCCGCCAATGTTTGGCTATGAAAGGTTTTGCAGTGTATCTGGCATGTTTGTGAGTGAAAGAATCGATAATTTTGATGCTTGTTACAGAAAAGCGGTGTGGGGTTTTGTTAATAGGATACGTGACTCTAAAAATCGCATCCTCAATGGCTTGTTCCATAGTCATCTGGCTTTCACTTCGCGAATCAGAAAGGCCTGGTATAAGGCTCTCCATTAAAGGATCGTAATGTGTGTGTGTACAAATGGAAATGTTATGTTTTGGCATTAGTAACTGGACCTTGAGTCTGTAAATAAAGAATTTTCTCTCTCTCTCCTCTCTCTCTCTCTCCTCTCTCTCTCTCCTCTCTCTCTCTCTCCTCTCTCTCTCTCTCTCATTAGTAACCGTGGCAACCGTACCCGGGAGGTTACGTGGTAGGAGGTGGTCATTAGTAACAGTGACAACGGTACTCGGGAGGTTACGTAGTAGAAGGTGGTCATTAGTAACCGTGACAACGGTACTCGGGATGTTACGTGGTAGAAGGTGGTCATTAGTCGCCGTGACAAAGGTACCCGAGAGGTTACGTGGTAGGAGGTGGTCATTAGTAACCATGATAACGGCTCGTATCTACCTAATGCCTCGCTGTGTTAAATATGTTTTCTTACTTGGACCTCGTTACTTAAAATTCATGCACCAAGGGCGTTGAAAACAGGCAGCGGGGGGAAGCAATCTGCTCGAAGTTTGTCTGCCCCGGTTGTGAGAAGGCTCTTAAGTGTTGAGTGTTTGTGGCATGCATTGAATTTTTATATCACTCGTTTTTTATTTTCTTTCGTGGACTAAAAATTGCGGAATTTCTTGAAATTAAATAAAAGTTCCGCGATCGATTTTCGGTTGTCCCCGATCGCAGTACCACGGAATCGCGAATTGAAATTTCAGAGGAACAGCACTGCTAAAAACGCTTCATCTCTTTTCATAGTCATTTGTGGTGGCGCGAATAAGTAGGTTCATGACATTGATAGCATCCAGTTTTCAGCAGAAATATGACCGAATCCATGATTAAAAAGGCATTCAATCCACTCCAGTCTGGAATTGCGTCCAACGTGCCAGGCTCCCTTTAAATGGACTTGAAAATATTTTGACCGTTACAACACATCGCATCTAGAACCTTGGCCGTGCCAGATCAAGGCCAGTGGTTTAAGGGAGGACAGCTTGATCCGAACTCGTAGAAATATCAGTTTTTAAAGAAAATAGACAAAAATCGAAGAGTTTAGGGGCAAATGCCCTTTTTATTCCCTCCCCCGCCCATTGCTCCCAGAAGTTCGTCTCTGCCCTTGACCATGAATAGTACAAGAATATAGTTTCCAGCTTAGTAAAACCAAATAGTATGCTTTGAGATCATCTTCCGCTCATCAGATATCCCTGATTCGGCCGAAGTCATCTATCTTCCATCAACCACCTCAATCGACCAACAAAGTCACCAGGGGTTGGAACCAATGCATTCTCAAGACTCCCACACATACCAGCTGAGACAATGCTTTTGCAGCAGGCTGGCTGGCTGGCTGGCAGGTCCGTAAATCAGAGGAGCCCTGACTGGGACGCCCGGCCCGTGCTGAGCTCATCCCCGACCAGCAGGTTCACAGCAGTGCTCGGCGCCAGGGCGTGATGACCGCGTGCCCAACAGTCAGGGTTCTGGTGGCAGTGACAAGGCAGCTTGGCCTTGAAAGACTCTGCACGCTATGTTTCAGATTTAAAGAATGGGTTGCACGTGTTTATCATCTCGTGCTGCAAAATGCGCTCCTCACGCGGAGGATTCATGCATAGCATGTCGGATAGGTGGTAAGCCTATATCCCTCAAGGATACTTTAGAGGCTAGCGGCGGATTTAACACGCACATTGACGGGGTCTGAGCCACCTTCGCTTTGGCGGTGGGGTACCCACCCCCTAAGATCTTAAGAGCCACGCTAGGTAGCGAAACACGGTAAACGGCGTTGAGTAGCCCATCCACTTCTCTATCGGGAATATTTAAAACATTTCTTGTCTGGTCATATTTAACGTCACTAGAGGTCAAAACATGCCGTCATAGGGATAACATGTCAATGAAGGTTTTCGGTCATTACATTGGAACAAGTAAAGATAGAGCAAAAAATTGACCATTTGAATCCTCGCAGCAAGCCAAATCGAATGATATATAATAAGACCTTGCTAGGCCAAATCAAGGATTTGACCCGACCTGAGGGTCAAGGTCAAGGTCAAATTAGGGAAAATGCATATACTTAGAACTGCAAAGAGAAGGCAAATCTAATGCAGTTCAAATAAACGCTCTATCACAATCCGTCACTAAGTTATTCAGTTAAAAAATTTTCCCATGTATTTCCAATTGAGAGGTCATGGCTCGAACCTGACCTTAGGTCATCGATATGAAAATACCGGAAATTTTTTTAGAGAACTCGGTGGGCTCATTATTTGACGAGTTTCAATCGGATAGGTTCACGCTGTTCCGACTTATGCTATCTTAAACTTTTTTTAGGTCAGGTCACTTGACCTGTACTGGTGACCTGACCTGTACTGGTGACCTGACCTCTACTGGTGACTTGACCTAAGATGACCTATCCTTAAAATGTTCTCAAAAGTTGTAAAAATGATGAGAGAAAAGGTAAGCCAAGTATGGCGGCGCTACGCACCTCCGTTTTTATGCCGTCTCCGAAAAACTCGAGGAGGGGGCGGTACCAGCCCCCCCCTGAATGCGCCTGTTAGAGTCTGCCAATAGATACACGCTCCTCGGGAAACGGAAGGACAAAGCATTCCGACACTTTTGGTATAGCTCTCACATGGAATATGTATCTTTATTTATGGTAGAACGGTAGATTTTTGGGTGCTTGATGACGTACCATGGAAATATTCTGGCGTAGCAGAGCAGTGGCAACCCGGCCATGTTATTCCATCATCGAGCCGGGTAAGTCCAGCGCCGCGGCCGAACTCGCGGCCATCCTACACACTGGGTAAGTCCAGCACCGCGGCCGAACCAGCGGCCATCCTACACACTGGGTAAGTCCAGCACCGCGGCCGAACCAGCGGCCATCCTACACATTCGAAATCTTCGCTTTACCGGGACAATCTAATGCTGTATTTTCTTTCTGAGAACAATGAATGGTGGCTAATCCACAAATATGTGTAAATGATAAAGTTAACAACATATGTGATAGAACAGGGCTAGTGCCAGCTAGTGCCATAACAGAATCATGTCAGCTGAATGCTGTATATTAGAAGGCCATGAGAAAGAAAGATGATTTTTCATGATGGAATTGGCCGAGACTAAGTTGAAAAATCTTGCAGAATACGTCTGTGTTCGTTGGGACATATGCACATAATTTGAAATGCTTCTCTTATAGGCGAGAATCATTTCGAATTCAGAAGCGGTGTACCGTCAGAACCCGATGACGAACCAAGTCAGTAAAACGGCTTCTATCCTGACAGTTTTTCCGTTCTCGTTGGTGATATTTTCAAAATATCACATTCACTTCAAAAGGCAAATAAATCACTTATAATTTCCGGCATTTGTGAGGCATGATGATTTCTTAACACGCGCATTGACCGGTGGTCTGAGTCACCTTCGCTTTGACGGGGGGTGGCGGGTACCCGCACCACCCCTAGGATCTCGAGAACCACGCTAGGTAGCGAAAAACGTAAACGGCGTTGGGTAGCCCATCCACTTCTTCATCGAAAATATTTGAACAATTTTTTGTTAGTTCACATTTAAGGTCACTAGAGGTCAAAACATGCCCTCATAGGGATAACATGTAAATGAAGGTTTTCGGTCAATACATATGTACAAGTAAGGATAGAGCAAAACGATTTAGACCATTGGAATTTTCGCAGCAAGCCAAATCGAATGGTGTATAATATGACCTTGCTATGTCAAATCAGGTTAAATATGTCATTTGACCTGACCTGAGGTCAGGTCAAGGTCAAATTAGGTCAGAATGCATATCATTAGAACCGCAAAGACAATACCAATATAATGAAGCTAAAATAAATACTCTATCTCCCTCCATTAGCAAGTTATTTAGTTAAAACCACTTTTCCCATGTATTTCTAATAAAGAGGCCATGGCTCGTACCTGACCTTAGGTCATCGATATAAAAAATACCGGAAGATATTTTAGAGAAATCTGTGTGCCAATCATGTGGTATGAGTTTCAATGGTGATCTACATCATGACCAATTTCGTTGACCTAGGTCAACATCTTTAAGGTCAAATGAGGCCATAAATGTCAAATTTTGGCTATGCTGGGAACCGATTGGAGAATTCCGTGATTATGCGGGAAAAAGGCGGGCATAAGATAAAGGCGGAGCAGGGTCTTAGAGCCAGGGTCCCAAAGAACCTTCCCTACAATTTTGAGGTCAAAATCATTTAAGGTCATTGACCTTTAGTGTCACAATATGGTATACTACTTATAGTGTATGTACAACAATATGACTAGCACTATAGCAACTGTTTGGCGGGAAATGAAGATTGGCCTTTACCAATGACCTTTGACCTTGAAATTTGACATTGACCTTTGACCTTCACCTTTGAACATTGAACTTTGTCATTGACCTTTGACCTTGACCTTTGTATTGAGGTACCTCAACTATGACGTCATAGCTTAATATAGGGGAAAGTGGGGGAATGTGGACCACTTAATTTCGAAACACTCTAAAAATTATTTTTCTTTATTTATATTCAATTAGATTATGTCTTGCGACAGCCGGAAATTTAGGTACACCTCTGTGTAGTCCGCTTTTGGGAAAATTAACTTACTTTTTATAGAAGTGGCAAAAGATGAGACAAAGTCAAAATTTGATCCTAAAAAATCACGGGGTAATTCGGACCACCCCTAGTCCAAACTACCCCACCGCTGTTCCGGGATCACCCCGTGTAGCATTGTCAGCCAAAGCATATAAATGCGTACATTTTTTGGGGTTAAAATGAAACAAAGCTTGTCGAATCAAACACTGTACTGCTTGTATTAATCATGTAAGAAATCACAGGATTTTTAGTGCTGTACGAAGTTACCGTATGGTCTATCTATTTCACACAGCCCACACATCACAGGATTATTCATACAAGAAAGCACTTCGGTAAACATGTACCCATTCACGTTGAACAGCATCTTCCTATCCATGTCCATCTGGTCTCATTGCAATTGGAAATCCTGTGCGGCGGAATTTTTGTACTGTCTAGTTCTTCCTCTAACACGTTAAAAAACTTCCCACCGTGACTCTGTTGAACGCCCTCGCCTTAGCTGCAGATGCTGGTTCCGTTACTCTGAGTACAATGTTTGGATTTCGCCCCAAAAACCCCTCCAGCCAGTCCTGCCTACGACATCAGTTTCCCTGTTGAAGTTGTGCGTTATATAATTTATTTCTGCCAACTGAAATGCCAAGAAGTGGATATCCCTTTCAGTCAATCCAAAGAAGCACGCTTCCGTTTTAACCCTCGCTCCGGTGGGGGTGTTTGAACACCCCTTGGGTTTTTCTGGCGGCACGAAAAACAGCGGCGCGAAGCGCCTCCGTACCTGACACACCTTATCCTGGATCCATTCCGCAACTTTCCTCAAAACTTTGAGCTTGGGTCATCTTAGGTCAAGGTCATCAGTGCAGGTCAAGTGGCCTGCCGTATAGACTTCTTTCTGGATGGCGTCTGGAAATTGAAAGTTCCTTTCACATGCTTCCTGAGTGTAGACTTTGACACATTTTGTGACTTCGCTGCTTTTTATGTCCCATTTTACCTGACGTTACCATATTTATGACAGCTGACATGTTTTCCTCGGTCCACTGCGGACCTTCCGTATTATTTCTGTAATTCCGTGGCATCGCTTAAAACCAGACAACCAATATCGCTTCAGTTTTATCCTCAATAAATAACAACATTTATTTCCTATAACAATTTTTACATTGGGGTAACCCGGACTACCTGTGGTCCAGATTACCCCATAATGGGTTTTTTTGGAAACAGCCTGGCGCCGTGGGTAATACATTCAGGTTATCACAATAATAACTATAAATTCCGAGAGGCTATACTAAATTGCCCCAAAAGCACCTGAATGATATTCGCAAACAACATAAAATGTCATAAAAAGGTCATTTCATGACCACTTATTTAAGATAAAATGCAAAAATCACAATTTCTTACCTGGAGGTTTTCTCCTGCGTCGCAGTTCAACTAAGCTAAAAATGGAAGTTACCCATCCGACGACAAATATGTATTTCCTCTTTCCCACCTGGTGACAACGTTAGAAAATGCGGTAACAAGGGTGTGCCGAATTACCCCGGTGGTCCAGATTCCCCCACTTTTCCCTACGTCAGACCGAGTAACAGTATTTGATCGGAATCACTGAGGCCAATGACCTTGAAAGTGCTGATATGACCTTGACCTATGACCATTGCCCTTGATCTTTTTGCAAGGTGACCATGACATACCATCACGGTTATATGGCGTTATGACGTCACCACTCGGTCTCCAATGCAAGTAAACTTGTCCGACAGCGCACGATTGTGGTGATGTCAAAATTCATGTCTGATTTTGAAAGTTTTTAAGTCAACACATTTTCAAGCAATTTTCACAGTTTCTTCACCAATCGACGTGCCGTTAAATTCTCCCAATGTGGCCGAGTATATCATTTTTTCGGCTAAGAACAGTTCTCCGACCTACTTGGAAAAACAGGTGAGGGAGCCTCCGAGACCCCCTTCAGTGTGCGTATTAAGGTTTACAGCACAAGGCTGTTTTAGAGATCAGAGACTGAAAGACCGAGCAAACAGCGTTGAATAAAAACCATAGCATAATCCCTAAAACACGTTTTGAAAAATAGATAAATACCCCGATAAATTCCTCTATCCAAAAGACAAAGAACAATATATAGATTTTTGGTGCCATTTAAAAAAAAAACCTTCCACCTTGTGAAACCAAAATCTAAAAAGTCCGCACAAGTTCGCACATCCAGTAGTATGGCATTAGAGCAAGCTGAACTACTGCTGTCCATGTAGATTAAAAAACCTTGATCTACATGGAATTATGTTTTTCTCTCGTTCTCCAGGAATACGCCGCGTGGTGCAATTTCTAGTCAGATTTTAAGTCTACAAGGGTATTTTTCTTCGGCGCGGGTGTCTCCACAACATTAGAAATAGGGTGACGGTGACTTTGTAGTTTTGACCCAGCCCTAGAATATACACAGAGCGGTCGCCCGCACAGTCGGTGCAGGGTGCTAGAGGTGGTCGAAATGCAGGGGGCACTTCTGCATTCCTCAAAATATTGTTAACCGTTAGCGCCGAATTCATTGAGAACCAATAGGTAATCTTTACTATGTCACGTTGCTACGTACATACCTGGGCAAAGAACATATTTGTTTTATGACGTAATATTTTGGAACAGCCTCTTCGGGACTAACTTTTGGTAATGGTAAACCCTGTATTTTTTCGGCTATAATCATGACTAAGTTACTTTTTTGGCCATTAGAAACACAATACGAACAATTATGAGAAGGGAACGACCTCTTATTGTTCATGCCCTGGAGCACTCCGAGTGGCATCTAGAGACGGTGCATTATTGCAGCCTCGAAACTGTTGTGGGGTCCACGCTAAGAGACGAATAACCTACCTATCAGAGGCATATCAAACATAAGTACGTTCCAAACGAGTATATTAACACGCGCATTGACGGGGGGCGGGTACCCGCCCCCCTCGGGTTTTTCGGAGATAGCAGAAAAACGGCGGCGCGCAGCGCCGCCGTACTTGGTATCCCTTTTCCCTCATCATTTTTGCAACTTCTGTGAAAATTTTAAGGATAGGTCATCTCAGGTCAGGTCACCAGTACAGGTTAAGTGACCCGACCTAAAAAAAAAAGTTTAAGATAACATAAGTCGGAGCAGGGTGAACTTATCCAATTGAAACTCATATCACATAATGGGCTCACCGAGTTCTCTAAAATATGTTCCGGTATTTTTCATATCGATGACCTAAGGTCAGGTACGCAGCATGACCTCTCCATTGGTAATACATGGGAAATATGGTTTTTACTGAATAACTCAGTAACAGATAATGATAGAGCGTTTATTTTAGCTTCATTAGACTCGCCTTGGCTTTGCAGTTCTAATGATATGCATTTTATATAATTTGACCCTGACCTGACCTCAGGTCAGGTCAAATGTTTGATTTGACCTAGCAAGGTCAAATTCCTATATCATTCGATTCGGCGTGCTGCGAGGATTCATAGGGTTCAAGTCGTTTTGCTCTATCTTTACTTGTTCAGATGTAATGGCCGAAAAACTTAATTTACATGTTATTCCCTATGACGGCATGTGACGGCATGTTTTTGACCTCTGGTGACCTTAAATGTGACCTGACAAAAAAATGGTTCAATATTTTCGATGGAGAAGCGGATGGGTTACCCAACGCCGTTTACCGTTTTTTGCTACCTACCGTGGTTCTCGAGATCTTAGGGGAGGCGGGTACCCGCCCCCCCTCGTCAATCCGAAGGTGGCTCAGACCCCCGTCAATGCGCGTGTTAAACAGTGGCAGATATTCTTCCCTTTTTCTTACCCTGGAATCACCTCGTCCAGGCTCTCGTGATAAAACTAATTACTCATGGCAGATGGGAAGTTTATAATCAAAGCTTTATGCCATTTGCTATGTCTTTTGTATACTATTCGTGAGCAGGGAACTAATAGAGACCATCGAGAAGTATGTAGGAACGTGGCAGACATCCCTACTGTCCATACTCTGTTCAGTGCGGTTCAGTTCAGTGGATTCGACGAGCGTCCACACAGCTGGCTTTTCACTTGTCACGTCACAATATTAAAACACATTGGGCTTGTGTGGCAAAAACAGAGAATAACGTGCATTAACAAGCTACATACATACATAGGTTAACAACACATCAAGAAAAAGAGCACCATTCGCTTTCAAAAAGTATTTGATTCTCAAAATTACTGATCTTGCGAAAACACAAATGCTAATTGTAGTACAGAAGTTTCTTACTGGTTTGCTCCCAGATGTTACAATTTTTTTCACGTTAGGGAATTAAGACCATATGATACGAGACGCGTTCTCGTGTTGAAGCAACAATTTTCAAATAGAAACTACCGGCTTTTTACTACGCCTGGCTTAGCACCTAAGTTGTGGAACAAAATTTCCTCCAACCAATTTGAAACAATTTCAGAAATCCCAAGGAATAAACTAAGTATAAAGAAATTGTTACGTGATCATTTCATTCGGGAAAGTAATGATGAAAACGGGCTATAATAGCAGTAGCGAAGCGCGTTATTAATAACGTATATGGGGCATTCCACGAAAAATCGACAAATCTATGGGTTGAAATAACACCCTCATATCTCAGATTTTCATGAAAATTTGAGCCTAGGGTTTTCAGTAGTGCTGAAAACGACTGTGGTATTTTTAGTCTCGTCCGGATAATAGTTTCGGAGTTATAGCCTCGGGCAATCCTGTATCGGACGCGTGCATCGGACTTTTCGCTTGAGTTTTTAGCGATTTAAATTGAAGGTATTCCTAGCAAAAGTTACATGAAGATCATCTCAAAAGTCTGAAAAATACAAATATATGAGTTTAATTACATTAATTGGCAGAAATATGTATGAAGTATAATTCCAAACTTTTGCAAATATACGAATACATACTTCCTATGTTTTTATGGGCTTCAAAATACCTTCATGTGAAAGAGCATTGCTTAAGCTACATAAAACGTCATTAAAAAGAATAGAGTCTACACAGCAAAACCAGTGCCGAGCACTGCAGACCAAGCCCAGCACCGTCGCCGGCCACTCAGCCTGCAGTCGGCACGCCGAATAGACGCGTCCGGTTGGTAGTGGTGTAACGGGGAGGGGAGACTGTTTGTCTGTTTGTCCATAACAGTCGCGACACTGCCGATTTTCACTGTTACCTTAGCTTTGTTTTAGAGAGTTTACTTTTTCTACCTATACCCTAAACAATTTAATGTATCCCACTTCAATTTATATTAGAAAGCACACATCACAGACAAAAAGCCACACAACGTTCAGGCCGACAACCACTTTTCGAACATATAAGATTAAGACATGCTGCTTTACTTCAGATCTGACCCACGGATCGGAAGAACGACTCCATCACGTGGCGCCATTGAACTTCACATATTCAATGTGAAACTCGAACATTCTGTCCCTCATCATTCGACAGCTCATGGACAATAATGATCTTCGAATTAAACGGTACAAACTTGTAAATCTTCAATGTTCCTGAGCTCAGTAGCTAAAATATTCAACGTTTTCTGAGCTCAGTAGCTAAATTTGAGTACTTTTTGTTTTTGCACATAAATTTCAAGGATGGCAATAACTTCCTTATTGTTATAGTCTGTTAGCCATTACCATACAAAAGGTAAGTTTCCATTGTATTATTATGGAAACATGCCTTGGCCTCTCGAGACCCCAACAATGAACTGAGCGGAAAGTTGTATAAACATTTTCAGTAGAGATCGAGGTAAGTCATAGAACACTGCTTCCCGTTTTCCTTTCCAAGCATGGTTGCTGAGATCATAGGGGATTTGCACCTCCCATGCTAGTAAAGGTGGCCCGGGCCCTCATACCAACGCGTGTTAACAAGCACACTGAAGGGGAGCCTCGAAGGCCCGGACCTACTTTTTTCTAGGTGGCCGGAGAACTTTTCATGACCGAAAAAGGTTATTTAGCTACTTTCTGAGAATATTAAATGGCACGTCGATCGATCAAATAATCTTGAAAATCGGCCCCGATTATGCAATTATAGGCTTTCAAAGTTAAAACTTTTTTAGATCGCCGCAATCGCGCGGTTGCACCAGTTCGCGTGCATCAAAGACCGACGGGCAACGTTATAGCGCCATATAAAACGAGATTATATGTCAAGTTCACCTCACATGAAGGTCAAGGTCACATTTCAAGGTCATACCAGCATTCTCAAAGTCATTGGTCCGGTGCTTCCGGTCGCATGGCGTTACCCAATATGACGTATATATGTTACGGCCCGTATGGAAAAAATGGCCCGTTTGCAAATAGGCCGGCCCATTTGTAAACGGGCCAAATAGCTGGCCCGTATGCAAACAGGCCAGCAAATTGGCTTGTTTGCAAACGGGCCAAGGCTGGTAAAGATGTGTGTAGCTGATAAGGACAAGTTGACTTAGTTGGTGGTATGTCGGTTAGGAGAAGAAAATGGCCAATCGCTTGGTGCAAGTGGGTGACATGTCAACCATGTCAATAATAATTTGAATAAGAGAAACACGCCATCAATGATTTGAAAGTTGTTGGGTAATACTTTTGTGATGATACTGCCCTGTGTCTATCAAAATCTGTCGTGGCACCGTTAAATGTTTACTGATAGCTATAAATCCTTCTGAAACCGCCTAAGCATAAGCATAAGCATAAGCCTGGGCATAAGTGACCCCCGTTTTAGTGAAGTCTCTATTTTCATAGTGCCTAGGTGAGTATGCACTTTGATTAAAATACTAGTCATTCTATGTACTTGTTAGATATGTTTTCAGTCAAATTCAAGATAATTTATGAAAACATGGGCGTTTTTTTCTTTGTTCACGCCTTTGACATAGTTTCTTATACTTCATCCTACACCAGAGCAACGAGATCCAAAGAACAGTGGATTAAGCAGCAATGCATTTAATACAAATTTTGGACAAGCTCCGCTTAAACTGCAACACCATCTCTAATAAAACTTACTTGCAGAATGTTGGGGGCTCCAAAGATACAGAAAATGTCAACTAGGTTGTAAGTCACCTCTTGTGCTGAATTTGTTCGGAGTGGACGCAATACTACGAATTTGGTGAGGTGATCCTCGCAATTTAGTATGTAGGCATATCCATTCTTCTTCTCACTGTGCCAATGGATGAGGTCGACTTGAGCACGTCTGGTCATGTCATCAGTAATGATTAGGAGAGACACTACCGTATTCTGTGGTCGTGTTTTCTTCGTCTCGCAGTTTTTGCAAGTTTCTAGGTACAGCTCGACAGTCGCACGGCTAATGTTGGCGTAGTTGTTCTTTACTGCGTTAACCCTCGCCCCGTTTGGGGTATTTGAACCCCCCCTCGGGATTTTCCGGTGGCACGAAAAAACGGCGCCGCGAAGCGCCGCCATATATGGCGGCGCTTCTAAAAGTATACTTAAGACGCCTTATCCTTGATCAATTCCACAACTTTCCTTACAATTTTAGGGTTGAATCATCTCAGGTCAGGTCACCAGTGCAAGTCAAGTGACCTCACCTAAAAAATGTTTAAGGTGGCATAAGTAAGAAATAGGTGAATCTATCGGATTGAAGCTTATACCACATACTCACCAACTGCTCACCAAGTGCTAACCAAGTGCTAACCAAGTGCTACAACACGTGTTCTGGGATTTTTCATATTGATGACCTAAGGTCAAGTACACACCATGACCTCTCCATTGGAAATACATGGGAAAAACAGAAATTGTGCTGTATTTGAGTAGATACAGCTGAGAATACCTTCATATTCTCCAAATCGTAGCATCCTGGGCGCCTTTCCAGGTTCATCTTACAATTTTTGACCTGTGACTTCTGAGAGGTCATCTGGGGCTATTTAAGCAATTTTTAGACTTAAGCCCATAACTTTGCATGAAATTATGATAATTTTTTATTTTGATACCATTGCGTTTAGATTGCTATTGCGAGTCGATTGATATGCATATTGACTATGCTAGGTTAAAAATTGACATTGACCTGACCTGAGGTAAGGTCAGTTTTGTTTTTTGACCTAGTGTGTTAATATTATACATCATGAAATTTTCCTTGACGAGAGGAAGCAAATAGTGCCTACAAATTATTCCAACTCAACTCTGTTAGACGCTAGTGCCCAAAAACTCTTCAGAATCCCGCTTTCTTTGACCTGTCATGACCCCCAATATTGAGCTGAGCCAAAAAGTGACTGATATAGTTCTTTCGTGAATTTTTATGAGATATTCACCAGCGTTCGCTTTTTTCGCTTTCCCGCATACGGGCCGAGTTCGAGGGAGGGTGTTCAAACACCCCCCTCCACCAGGGCGAGGGGGGCTCGGAGGTCCACCGGGGCGCAGGTTAAACGTCTTGCTACGACCAGGATGCTCCCAGTGATTGGTGCAACTCATGAATAACATCAAAGACCTCCTCACTTTGGATGATTTCTAGCCATGTGTTTTTGTTGATCAGCTTGTGCACTCCTGTAATTGTGATTACATCATACTTTTTGAAGCGCGGGTAGTCAGTGGCGTAGCCAGGATTCGGCCAAGGGGGGTCCGACTACCGTCGGGGGGCCCCCAGGCCGGGGGCCCCCTTAGTAGTCGGGGCCCATCTCCTATATATGTCGTATAATATTTTGGCATTATAACATTTACACGACGGAAATTTTTATATCCATTTTTAAGTGTTTGTTATTATTTTGTTTATAGTTCTATTTTTCTCGATCCGACCAAGTGTTGGTAAGTTTAGGTCACCAAATATTAAGGCTGGCCCATACCTATATGACAGCGTGGCTATAATAACAGTTTTGTGGCACATTTCGGGAAATCAAATGTTGCTGCGTGCATGATGTTAAACCTGACTTTACCTCAATTCACTCTGGTAATCAGCTATGAAGTCATTGAAGGTCAGTCGTTTTGAGTACGAATAAATGGTCTTCTACGGAAAATGATTACCAATTTTTTCCGGGTGTCGAATTAATGAACTCTTTAATCAGAAAGTTTCCAAAGAAATGGAAAAAATGAATAAAAATACAAGGGATATGGTGGATGGTGGTGTATTCCGGACGTCATATAACGTCTATTCCGCGGAAAGATCCTGATGAATTCACCACAGTTACTTTCTTACCCTTGCTATGTTGTAAATGAGCAAATTACCAAAACAATAGGCCCCTGAGATAAGTATCGCCTTGGATTACTCTGTCATTGTTATTTTAAACCTTGCATACCTATTTTTCTTTTTGGGATTATGCTCATCAATGTGTGTCATTTTCCTTGTTTTTCTGGTTTCCTACGACAATATTTGAAAGTTGTTTATTTCAGAATATTTAGAACGGTAGTTATTGGGACTAAGCTAATAGATTGAAAACCAGCTGAAGTTCCAAATTCCCTGTTCGATTTGCTATTATGGATGCTAAAATTAGATTAATTTTTGCCTTTCCTTCAGTAATGGTGCCTGATCGATATGTTTCAATTTGTCTTTTTGGTACGCAATGGGAATACATAAATTTTTCCGAGGCATATGATTTTCGAAATCTTCTTTGAGCCTAGGATCTCAAGCGATATCTCTGGATTGTATTCTAAAATCTAAAAGAAACGGAAAGGAAAAAGGACGCTCAATAAAAAGGATATATGAGTGTGCCCCAGATGCTATATAAAACCTATTCCATGGACAGTCCTACTAATGAAACCGCTCACTTACTCCTCCCTAGCCATTGGTTGGAGATCCCGGGGGGCTTGGGGAGGTGAGTACTTCCTTGGACTTTAGGTCTCTGATAGGCTTTGTACAGGGCTTGTACTGCTATGCCAGTGTTAAGCCACCCAGGACCATCACCCACCGCTCCCCCCTGACTCCTGAGTCGAGCAGAGATCTCCAGGGGCCTAGCACTTGACACGGCGCCGAAACCAGTATCAGGGACCCCCGAAAACAACACTTTTCCCGCAAATCCGTACTTACGTCCCCCAAAACCAGCATTTGGGGGTACCATGAGACTACCTACTGGGACTCCCTGGAACTTACTCTCGTGGGGCCCTGAGGATAACTTTGAGGGGAGGGAGAGGAAGGAGAGGAATGCTCGCTGAGACTAGCTTTTGGGGACACTTGAGGGCAGCTTCTGGGGACCCCTGAGACTAACTACTGGAGACCTCGTGAGACTAATTGTCGGATCTCTGAGATTAGCTCTCCGGCCCTCCTTACACTAGAACTGAAAGGTCCCCTGAAAATAACTCGGGTTTCCGAGATCAGTTCTTGGGGGACCTGAGACTAGCTCTGGGGCTGCCTAAGACCAACACTTGGCGCTACTCACAAGGTTAATTTCCGGCCCCTCTCCCGATTAGATCTCAGGGAGTCTCTGATACTGATTCACGGCGCTTCTTGATCAAAACTGGGGGCCCCTGAGAATCTCTCGGGGCTCCTGAGATTAGTTATTCGGCAGCACCTCTGAGACTAATTATTGGGCCCCCTCCCCAGATTTACTCTGGAGGGGGGCTGAGACTGACTATCGTGGCCATCCAGATTAGCTCTTGGGGTCCTCTGAGGCTGTCTTTGGGGTGGGGGGAGGGGACTGGGAATGACTTCCGACAGCCCTCTGAGACTAACCCTGGGTCGCCCCCTGAGACTAACACTCGAGGAGGGAGGCGTGGAAGCACCCCTGAAACTGAGTATTTGGCACGGCACTGCCGAGACTGCCTCTCGGAAGCCCAGATTAGCCCTCAGAGGTCTAAGGCTAACTCGGAGCCGTGAGACCAAAATTCGGAAGCACCTCTGGGAATTACTCTCAAAGCCCCAAAATTAGCTCTTGGACGAACCGGAGACTAGCTCCTGGGAGCACTCTGAGACTAACTTTTAGGTGCTCCCTGAGATTGACTCTCGGGGCCTCTTATGCAACAACTAGGGGGGGGCACAGTCTCAGGCTAAATCTCGAGGGTTCCCAAGATTACCCCTCAGGGGCCTCCTGAGATCAGCACTCTGCGGATCAAATGAGACTAGCTCTCGGACCCCTAGATTAACTCTCGGGGCCACCTGAAAGTAAATATTGACTCCTGAGAGAGACGCCCGTAAGAGTATGGGACCGAATATCGGGGGGTCCTCTAAGACTGACTCTCAGGGTCCCCTTGACCGACCCTTGGGGTTCTCTGAGACTGACTCTCATGGAGCCCCCTGAACTAGTCTGTCGCGGGGTCCTGAGAACCACTCTCTGGGGACCCTAGGACGAGCTCGGCCCCCTGAGACCGACTCTCGGGGCCCCTGAGACCGACTTTCGGGATCCCCTGAGACTAACTCTCAGGGACCCCCTGAAATCTACTTTTGGGGGTCTTGAGACTGACCCTCAGGGCAGGGCCCTGAGGCCGACTCGGGACGCCCTGAGAACGAATCTTCAGGGGCTTCTGAGACTGATTCTGGGGGCCCCGTGATCAGAGAATGCTTTGCAGTGGTTTAGATTGGCCCAAAGGGGGTTCTCGGACTCCTAGAACCCCTTGGCTACGCCACTGCATCCACACATTCGGGGGCCCGCCGAGATCAGCGCTTGGAGGCCCCTGAAATCATTGCTCCCTCCCCCCGATACCAATACTCCGGAGCCCCTGGATACTGATGCGCGGGGCTCCTAAGACCAAGCTCGGGGTTCCGCTTAGATCAGGTTCGGGGGCATCCTTAGGCCTATGCTTGCACTTTTCTCAGGAGTAACTCGACACCGTTGTTTGGGGGGGGGGCCAGATCAACATTCGAAGGCCCCCGAGACTAATGCTCGGTACTCTGGAGCCCCTCGATACCAATGCTCGGGGACCCTGAGCCCAAGCCTGGGCCCCTGAGACCAAACTCTGGGTCCCATGGGGCCAATTCTCGGGCCTCGCTCATAAGTCCCCTCGATATCGATAGCCGGGGGATACCCCGAGATCAGTATTGTCCCCCCCCCCACTTCCCGAGATCAATGTTCGCTGCTCCGGAGCCATCGATACCAATGCTCGGGGGATCCCTGAGACCAGCTCTGGGGCCCCCTAAGACCAAGATCGAAAGACCCGTGAGACCAAGCTCGGGGCCCCTGAGACCAAGCTTGGGGGACCTGAGACCAAGCTCGAGGAGCCCCCTGAGACCAAGCTCGGGGGGCCTGAGACCAGGCTCGGGGGCCCCCTGGTACCAAACTCGGAGGGCCTCGTGACACCAAGCTCAGGGCCCCCTGAGACCAAGATCGAAAGGCCCATGAGACTAAAGCTCGGGGGGGCCTGAGACCAAACTCGGGGGCCCTTGAGACCGAGCTCAGGGGCCCCTGAGATCAATGTTCGGTACTCTGGAGCCTTAAATACCGATGATCGGGGGCCCCCTGAAACCAAGCTCGGGGCCCCTGAGACCAAACTCGGAGGGTCCCCTAAGACTAAGATAAAAAGGCCCCTGAGACTAAGCTCGGGGGTCCCTGAGACCAAGCTAGGGGGCCGCCTGAGACCAAGATCGAAAGGTCCGTGAGACCAACCTCGGGAGCCCCTGAGACCAAGTTTGGGGGTCCCCTGAGACCAAGCTCGGGGGCCCCTGAGACCGAGCTCTGAGGCCCCCTGAGACAAAACTCGGAGGGCCCCCTGAGACCAAGATAGAAAGGCCCCTGAGACTAAGCTCGGGGTCCTGAGACCAAGCTAGGGAGACCCTGATACCAAGATCGAAAGGCCCGTGAGACTAAAGCTCGGGGGTCCCTGAGACCAAGCTCGGGGGCCCCTGAGACCGAGCTCAGGGGGCCCCGAGATCAATGTCCGGTTCCCTAGAGTCTCGATACCGATGATCAGAGGCCCCCTGAGACCAAGTTCGGGGCCCCTGGACCAAGCTCGGGCCCTGAACCAGCTCTAGCCCCTGAGACAAAACTCGGAGGGCCCCCTGAGACCAAGATAGAAAGGCCCCTGAGACTCAGCTCGGGGTCCCTGAGACCAAGATCAAAAGGCCCGTGAGACTAAAGCTCGGGGTCCCTGAGACCAAGCTCGGGGGGCCCCTGGGACCGAGCTCAGTGCCCCCCCCCAGAACAATGTCTGGTTCCCTAGAGTTCGACACCGATGATCAGGGGCCCCCTGAGACCAAGTTCGGGGGTCCCCTCAGACAAAGCTCGGGGGCCCCTGAGACTGAGCTCTGAGGTCCTCTGAGACCAAACTCGGAGGGCCCCCTGAGACCAAGATAGAAAGTCCCCTGAGACTAAGCTCAGGGTCCCTGAGACCAAGCTAGGGGGACCCTGAAACCAAGATCGAAAGGCCCGTGAGACTAAAACTTGGGGGCCCCTGAAACTGAGCTCAGTGGACCCCCCGAGAACAATGTCTGGTTCCCTAGAGTCTCGATACCGATGATCAGGGTTCCCGGAGACCAAGTTCGGGGGTCCCCTGAGACCAACCTGGGGGGCCCTGACAGCGAGCTCAGGGGCCCCTGAGACTGAGCCCGGGGGACCCCTAAGACCAAGCTCGGAGGCCTCTGAGACCAACATCAAAAATTCCGTGAGATTAAGCTCAGGGGCCCCTGAGACCGAGCTCAGGGGGCCCCTGAGATCCATGTTTGGTACTCTGGAGCCCTCGATACCGATGATCGAGGGCCCCTGAGACCAGGCTCGGAAAGCCCCTGAGACCAAGTTCGGAGGTCTCTTGAGACCAAGCTCAGGGGCCCTGAGACCAAGCTCGGGGCCCCCTGAGACCGAGCTCGGGGCCCCCTGAGACCAAGCTCAGGAGGCCCGTGAGACCAAGCTAGGGGGACCCTGAGACCAAGATCGGGGGTCCCTGAGACCGAGCTCAGGGGCCCCCGAGATCAATGTCTGGTTACCTAGAGTCCCGATACCGATGATCAGGGGCCCCTGAGACCAAGTTCGGAGGTCCCATGAGAGCAAGCTCGGGGGCCCCTGAGACAAAGCTCGGGGCCCCCTGAGACCAAGCTCAGGGCCCTCCCGAAATCAATGTTTGATACTCTGGAGTCCTCAATACCGATGATCGGGGGCCCCTGAGACCAAGCTCGGAAGGCCCGTGAGACCAAGCTCAGGGGCCCCCTGAGACCAAGCTCGGGGGCCCCGGAGACCAAGCTTGGGCGCTCCCTGAGACCAAGCTCGGGGGCCCTGAGACCGAGCTCGGGGGGCCCCTGAGACCAAGATCAGGGGGGCCCGTAAGACCAAGCTTGGGGGCCCCCTGAGACCAAGCTCGGAGGTCCCTTGAGACCAACCTCGGGGGGCCTGAGATCGAGCTCGGAGGGCCCCTGAGGCCAAGCTCAGGGGGGCCCCTGAGACCAATGCTCGTGTTTTCCAGTGCATAAGGTCAGGCCAAGGGGGGTCCGCGGACCCCAGGGACCCCCCTTGGCTACGCCACTGCGGGTAGTGTCTCGCTGATAACAGCTTTCCATGAGCCTTAATGTCCCCTAAGTCTTTGGCAATCTCATCATAAGTGACCTTCGGCACCAAATGCGTTTTAGTTGCTTTCTCATCTATTGCAGCAGCACATTTCGCGTAGAACTCCTGTTGCAACATAGTTCCTGATGATAATCATAGTTGGTAACTTAATGAAGCAAGAGAATGGGCACGAGACGATGTTTAGGTCAACAGGCGCATTGAAAATAATATTACCGCATTCACTTTTCAGGGTTAATGTTTCTATAGTATTCAAAAATCGAAAACCAATCTGATCAGAGGCTAGATGATGACGGTGTTCACCAGAGATGGTATTTGCCTGTGGCTGAGCCAGTTTCTTAGCATCATTAAACCTGCTTTTTGCAAACAAGGAGCACCTAGTTATTTCTGGATGCATATTTACTTTGATAACTGAAAACGTAGGTACAAGTCATCCGTAAATACTAAAGCTCTACAAGCAGCAATATATTCAAGCATTGCAAGCATTTCACCACGCATGTAGGGGAGACTGGGGTCAAATGTAACACGGGGCAATTGTAACACTGGCCATATTGTCTAAACTAATCAATGGATGACGCTAGTGGCACAACCGGAAATACGCAATCAGCTGCTGCCTTTGTTAACGAAGTTTTAACTGGGTGCGGCGGGTAAGTCAGACGCTCTTCACAATTATGTGTTTTTGAGGGTGTTTTGTAACTTTTAAAATATTTCAAGATGATTAGTTTACTGATGGGTATGATAAGGTACAGCGGAAACAGCTTCAAAGCATAAAGAGTGTTTAATTAACTACGAAATGAGCACAGAATCTGTCGCCCAGGCCAGCTCGTTGAGCGGCAGTTTGGTTTAAAAAATTGCACGTTGTGACGGGGACAATAGTAACATTTTTCTTGGGGTCAAATGTAACAATGTTACATTGACCCCTATGGCCTTACGACGTATTAAACTTGCTTCTACTGCACAAATTCAGTTGCTAGGTTAGTGATTTTATGATCAGGGCCGCACCCAGGATGCTCGTTTGGGGGGGGCTGACTAGGGGTCGTCAGGCCAATGCAACAGCACTTGTTCACCCAAAGGGGCCAATCCTCGTACCCTTGGAGGGAGCGATGAATTTTTTGCTTCGCAAACCTAGTGTCAACTGTTTTTGGGAAGACGCACTTAACACGTACGTGTTAAGTGCCTCTTCCCAAAAACAGTGCCTCTTTCCCAATGTTTGGGGGGGGCAGGCCTTGATCCAGGCTGACCGTTGGAGGGGGGGCAAAGCGGCCCAAAAATCGGGAAAACACGACGAAAATCGGGCGATTTGGGGGGAATTGCCCTGTTTTCCCCTGGATCCTCCAGTGTGGAGAGGGGAGGGTAGAGTGCGGGCCCGCTGCCCCCTGGGTGCGCTACTGCTTATGATAATCACTTTGATTTCCAAAAATATGTTTGTTGGTAGGTTGGTATATGTTTCGGAAAAGTGGCAACGTGGGGTGCCCTATATAATATTTCTTATATTGAAAAATTAATGATGGTCTTTGGGGTTTATGGCCACGTCAGCTGCTAAGGCTATATGTGCCCAGTTTGGAAAATTAACGAGATTTCAGACAAATTATAAATATGTTTTGTAGGTAGGCAGTCCAATACTCAAATGTGCCCAAAATAATACGTTTTTGGCTCCAGAAAGGGTCATTCCTTTTCGGCAACAAGTTCAAGATTTACTGACCGGACTGATAAGTAAGTGTTTGCAAAAATTTTGAACGCGATAGTTTCAGGCCATTTATAGGGATTATTCACATCACCAGTATTCGTTTTTCTGTTCATCTTTCTAAAAAAATTGCATCGGCTGTTTTCAAACAAATGTCTCGCCAGGGGCGTAGCCAGGATTTCGCTCAGGGAGGGGCGGCGCCCCAAAAAGGGTCCTTGCGACAGCGCCAAAAGGGCCCTGGATGAGTAAAAAGTTTCCTGCTTGTTCTGGTATGAAATTTCAAATTTGGCCACAAAGTATAGTGTGGGTGAGCCCGCTTCGCGCGGCCCGCGTCCTTCGGACCCACAGGAAGGGGGGGGGTTCGGCTGTCCCTGTCACCCCCTTGGCTACGCTCCTGTGTCTCGCACTTTTAGAGAATGTCTCGTTTTCGACCACGCATCACCGAGCGCAGGAATCGACTGGAGACGGTCCATGAAGCTGAAGTGAAGGCCAAAGAGGCAGAAGTGTTCGCGTTAGGATGTTTTTTGGTACAAATAAATCATCAAAATTCATACTGCTTTAACATGGTACAATTGACCCCCGCTGCTGTTACAATTGCCCCTCACGTGGGGTCAATTGCAACAGCGGAAGTAAATTTTTAGAAGTGAAATTTTGACCCCTAATTTTCTTTATTTTCAAATTTTTCTACGTCTGTCACATTGCAAAATCTTCAAAGTTGATGAAAATATAATTATAAGAGCTCTAACTCAAAACACCGTTTCTCCAGAACCAGAAATGTGAAATTTGTTACAATTGACCCCAGTCTCCCCTAAATGGAGTGCAGTGCCGTTACAATGCTTGCCATTTTCAGAGATACTAATATTTACTTAATTTAACCACCCAGTTTACAAATTCATTGAAAATGAAATAGATACATGAAAATGAGAAACAAAAATCATTAGATTCATTAGAATAAAAAACGGACTTTCTCTGATAGACCAGACCCAATCAGTTTGCACACAACTTAGTTTTCATGGTTCAGATGATGCATCGTGGAGTCGTCGAGTTCTTGAAGCGCTATTTTCCCAACACTTCAGCACAGACCGCGTCATAGTGCTGGCGAAAACACTTGTACTCCATCGGCAATGCGATCGGGATCACATTTTGGCCATAGAGACCAGGTCAGTGATTATCATTCGAATCCAAAATCCAATCAATATGTATGGAACACAACTAATTCGATGATGACCTGGATTCAAACTCTCATCCAGTTCCGAAGCTAAGCTGTTCCGGCACTCAGCAAAAGTTGGAGATAAGGTTACCTGGGATAATTTGGCTAGAAAGGCCCCGAAGCGGCCAATTTTGATTCAGTAAAGCAGAGGAAGGAAGACAGCAGCATGAAATGGAAAATCAATTTGAAATTTTATTTCAGCTACTTAGTTTCAGAGAGAGAGAGAGAGAGAGAGAGAGAGAGAGAGTATATTTTCGGATTCCTCCTCTTACATTTGAGGCTTTTCAGTTTCCACGTCAGAATAAACACAGGATCAACAGATGACTCTCACATCCAGAAGCAATCAAATCAATCAATCAATCAACCAACACACACAAAAGTAGTTATGTTCAACCCTTAAATATATCACTAGTAGCGTATGTACCTAAAACGAGACATAGGAAGTCTAGTTAATGTAAAATAGCAAAAGCGCCTAGTAAGAATTAAAAACAATGGACCAGTACAATGTAACGATAATGGTGCTAAACTGTCATGCTGATAAAAGGTGAAAGAGATGATTCAGCAATCGACTAGACTTCATTCCTTAGTAGTGCAGTCAAACTGTGTCTAAAACTAGTGATGGTGGAATTCCGTATGTCAGGTGCAGGCCGATTGTATGGAGCCGCTACTACATAGGCCAATCTCCGTTTTCCGGCATCAGTACGTGGCCATGGCGGGCGGAGTTGACCATTCTGTCGCGTTCGTTGGTGTTCAGTAAAACGGAACAATTGTCGCATCGCTTTTGGCTCGCCCGTGTTCATTACACTTTTAGCTAAACAGAGTTGATGGTACCTAACGAGCTTATCGGGTGTTAAAAAGCCGAGATGCCTTACTTCGTGAGATATGTGGTCGTACTTTCTCTTTCCGGTGATTACCCTTACACAGAAATTTATAACCCTTTTTCACCCTATGAAGTTGTGTCGCGCCGCAAGTTCCGTAAATTGATATGCAGTACCGAATTATTGACATCACCAGAGCGTCAACAATTTGCTTTAATAAGGTGCGGGGGATGACATGGCTGGCGTGGAGAAGTCCCATGAGTATGCCTGTACATTTCATAGTAAGTTGGTCTATATGCGGTTGGAACGTGAGGTGCTTGTCCATGACCAGTCCTAGATTTTTGACAATTTTTGTTTCATTTACTTGAGTGTTACCTACTTGTATGCTGACCTGAGGCATGTCCCTGAGCATAGCTCGGGTTCCAAATAATATTGCTTGAGTTTTTGAGGCATTTATCTTTAACTTGTTTTGGCTGAACCAATCCAAGAGCCTTTCCAGCTCAGTCTCTAGGCTAAAAATCATATTTGAGAGGTGTGATTTCGGGCCACTGACCAAAAGTTGAGTGTCATCCGCGTACTGGACTATTGTGCTTTCCTCTGCATACACACTCATCTCGTTAGCGAAGATGGAAAACATCAAACATGAGAGCGAGCCACCCTGATAACATCCATTGGTGTTTGGAAGCGATTTCGAGAAAATAGTTTGCCCATCTTTTGTTCTAATTTTTACCTGTTGCGTGTGATTACGCAGATAGTCATCAAACCAATGTTTTTCTACTCCATAGAGCTCAAATTTGGCTAAAAGCAGTTCGTGGTCAATTACGTCAAAGCATTTTGAAAGGTCAAGCAGTAAAAGTATAGAGATTTGGCCTGAATCCATAGCTTTGTACACCCTATCAGTAACTATTGTTAGCGCGGTCTCCGTTGAATGGTTCTGGCGATAGCCATGCTGTGCCTCAGAGTATAGAGAGTTATCCACGAAGTAGCCATTCAGTTGTCTGTGGACTATGCGTTCTGCGATCTTGGCTATTGCGGGCAAAATCGTTACAGGTCGCCAGTTGGCAGGGTTGGTCATATCACCACCCTTCGGAATGGGTATTACAAGTCCTCGCTTCCACTCGTTCGGTACAGTGCCTGACGTTAAACTTGAATTAATGATATCTAGTAGCACATTTCCAAGACCAAAGAAAAATCACTGGAATAACACGACGCTAAATCCATTCGAATCTAAAGAAGAAGACGCTTTCATGCTACCTAGAGTTATGCACAAATCATCAAAAGTAATGGGCTGTACTCGCATCCCACACGCTGGTACACGTGGCAGCCTGACAGGCACCTGAGCTGTAGGTGGAGTAATGCTGGCAGATGTTTGAGGTCCAACATTCACAAAAATCTCTGAAATTTTAATCTCCAAAAATTTCCTTTACCTAGAAAAAGATGGCACCCTTACCTAAACATTCTAAGATGGGGGGGGCGCTGGCATAGCCTCTAATCGAATTATCCTGGCCAGATTTGATTGTAAATGCAGATTGGGTAACACTGGATAATAATAACAATAATAATAATAGTAATAATAACTGGACAATTATTAAGTCCATGAATCAAAAATGAATATTTTAATATGGACCTGTCCGCAAACCTGAAAAGGTAAAAACCTGAAATCGAAGATAGTAAATTTTTGATACCTATATTTAGGGTTCAATCCAGGGACGACGCAAAATTCTTAACACGTGCATTGACGGGGGTCTGAGCCACCTTCGCCTTGACGGGGGGGCGGGTACCCGCCCCCCCAAGATCCCGAGAACCGCGCTAGGTAGCAAAAAACGGTAAACGGCTTTGGATAGCCCATCTACTTCTCCATCGAAAATATTTAAACCATTTTTTGTCAGGTCCCATGTAAGGTCACTAGAGGTCAAAGTATGCCGTCATAGGGATAAAATGTAAATGAAGCTTTTCGGTCATTGCATCTGAACAAGTAAGGATAGAGCAAAATGATTTGAGCTATATGAATCCTCGCAGCAAGACGAATAGAATGATATATAATATGACCTTGCTGGGTCAAATCAAGGATTTGACCTGACATGAGGTCAGGTCAAGGTCAAATTGGGAAAAATGCATATCATTAGAACTGCAATGACGAGAAAAATATAATGCAGTCAAAATAAACGCTCTATCTCTATTCATTACGTAGTTATTCAGTTAAAACAATTTTTCCCATGTATTGCCAATGGAGAGGTCATGGCTCGTACCTGACATTAGGTCATCGATATAAAAATATCGGAACATATTTTAAAGAACCTCGGTGGGGCCATTGTGTGATACGAGTCTCAATCGGATAAGTTCACCTTGTTCCGACTTATGCTATCTTAAACTTTTTTTGAGGTCAGGTCACTTGACCTCTACTGGTGACCTGACTGAGATGACCTAACCTTAAAATTTTGAGAAAAAAGTTGTAAAAATGATGAGGGAAAAGGTATGCCAATTACGGCGGCGCTAAGCCCCACCGTTTTGCCACCTGTCTGCGAAAAACCCGAGGGGGGCGGGTACCCGCCCCGCCGTCAATGCGCGTGTTAAACGTAGGTAGGCAACTATGCATAGCATTTACCAGAGATTCAGCAAGTTGGGCGTACAACGCTTGGCCTTGCAGCATCAGGTCGGGTCACATGTTGTGCCCAGGAGGTTTAGTGGGCGGGATTTATTCGATGCGCTTCGGTCCAGGAGTGGAAAAAATTAGGCATGATGCGAATTGGAGCTACTTTTCATGAAACTAGATCAGTAGTCGCGTGCCAAGAAAGCTCCTGTGTGCGAAAGTATTTTACTCAAATTCGTTTTAAGCTAGCCGGCCGGTTTTCAAGCGGGCCAGGATGCTAAAAAACCCAAACGGGCCAGACTTTTTGCAAACGGGCCACAACGCTGGCCCGTTTGCATACGGGCCGGCCCATTTGCAAACGGGCCAATTTGCTTGCCTGTTTGCATACGGGTCAGCTATTTGGCCCGTTTACAAATGGGCCGGCACGTAGGCAAACGAGCCAATTTTCCAAATGGGCCGTAACATATACAAATGTCATGGGTAAAAGCCAATCCTCATTTCCCGTCCAACGGTTGCCATGGTGCTAGTCATAGTGTAATTATAGGGAATATGTCATATTTTGACGTCATTGGTTAATGACTTTGAATGACCTTAATCCCAAAAGTTGAGTTTACATTTTTGGGAGTTTCTCACTATGACCTTGGTCCGTTTTTAGTGCATTCTGGACTTCTTGCGCTTAATCAGGGAATTTCTGGGTGAATACCCAGCACGGCTAATGCTTGACCTTTATGACGTCGTTTGAACTTCACGATACTGACCTAGATCAATCAAAATCGGCCATAATATAGATTTTAACAGTTCCCAACCAGTCCCCCACCGGAGTTTTTCTAAGCTTCTTATTTTCCGAGAGCTCAGAGGGCCTACCAGCCCCCTCCAGTGCGCGTATGTGTCGGACGTCTCCAGTGCGTGTGTTAGGAAATGGGACATTGATTGCAATTTATTGTTTTAAATACATCATAAAGTTTTTAAGGTATTTTTAGAAGCATACGGGTAAAATTTCGTCGTTAAAAAGACATGTACGTTAGTATGGTCAAAATGCTTGAGGCTATAATTTTCAAACCGTAAGTCAGGGAGGAAAATGAATAGGAAAATTGTCATCAGCTCCATCAATAGCCCCCGTGACAAAAAAATAAACCAAAATCTGCAATATGAGGGTGTTATCGACTTGTCGATTTGTCGTGGAATGCCCCTGCTGAACCACCGAAATGTCTAATATATTAGACACTTCGGTGGTTCAGCACCTGGTGTCGAGTCACACTTTGGTGCTGCCACGCATGACACATATGTAAAAAAGAAAAAGAAGAAAAATCATGCTCTCATCTTCAGTCGCTCGCACCTCATCATCACCCGACGAAATGGAAAACAGTAAAGACTTGACTTTTTTCTTTTTTTGTTTTTGGCACGAAATTTAGCTCGACAACTAGACGAGGATATCATTTATTCTCATCGTTGCCCTTGAGGGCTGCTGAACAACAGGTTTCACCTAGCTTGCTGGTCTGACGGGGCAACAGGGGGAATATACTCACATACGCTCACATTTTCATTCTCTCTCACCTCACCATCATCCAAAATGTATGCAGAACGCGTCGATTTATGACGGGCCTAGAACATATCTGTGGCTCAGCACCCGGTGTCATGCCGCGCACTGTGGTGTTTCCACAGGAGACAAACATTAAAAATAAATAAAAAATCGTCCAATCACGCACGCCATATCGTACATCAAAAAATGCTTAAAGGTACACTGAAGCCGCCTTGGCAAAGTGCTATGGGATAATAGGATTTCTTAATGTTTGGGAAATGTGAAATCGAGATTCATAACAAACTTTTTCAGTACCTATCTATAGCATTGCGCAAGTTTAGATCGTTGGAAGAAATGTGCGATAAAAGGAATATAATTACTATATTTTCGGATGTCTAGAGCCACCACGGGCAAAGCAAATGGAGATAAAATGATAATTTAATGTAATCTCATATGTTTTAACCCAAAAGTTCTAGAAAAGTGTACTTTACAACAGAAAAAACTGACATCATTTCTATACCATGCTGTCACGCAGTCGTACGAATAAGGTATTATCAATGTTGCCTTTTTGAGCTCGGTGGGGGCTTTTATAATGCATGCTCTTCTTATGGCTATAGTAGTGCTTTGGAGGTGCATTTTTTAGTTTCGAATACATGTATTTTAAGGATCAGGGCCGCCTTACATCCTGCTGTGAAAAACCTACTGATATTTTTGGGGGAGTTGTTTGGGCAGTTGAATAAATTGTTCAACTTATTAGACACCTACTTATTTTTTAAGCATTTACAATACGTTAACATAGCACTAAGAACACCATTAGAATAAGAAATTTCGAGATGGGTCGCATTCTTTCACAAAGCATTGGGAAAAGCCTGCCTCAAAGGCAGTGGTAATATGACGCGCTCCCCATGTGCCGGCTGTTGTGAAACATCAGCTCTAATACCAGTCCTCATCATGCTACAAGACATTGTGAGAAACGGGATTACACCTTATAGAGCAAGCCTACCAGAGATTTAACGTCAGGATACTACGTGCAATACTGAGCATCGTGACATGAAGATAATTTGACTGGAACCAGCGGGAACTCCAAAGATCAGGTAAGCAAAAGCACACGGGGTTCCATAGCTTCCCCGATTGAGTGATATTGGTACACGGTTCACATCGGGGCTTGGGAAATGACCTATACAACCTGATGTGGTAATGCAAATGACGACACTGCTGTACTGATTACTGTTTTGAGAAATCTCTCAGCAGCCTGAAGCAAGCAGCTTTAATGCGCCGGTGTCCAGTGTCCACATCATTATCAACGTTTTTAGAAATAATATACGCATCAAGATGTGTGGATTTGTGTATCTTTGAAGCGGCTCGGATGCGGAGCGGGTTCAAGGTTTTACATACTCAAGGCCTGGCAGTTTCCACTAGTTCATAGGGAACGCGTGCTAGGAGCTTGTAAACTAGAGCCTTGGGGAGAGGTTTCTAGTCTCTGCGCAAGGGTGCAAATAGTATTATAAGTGAAAGTAAAAATCTGTCTATTTGCATTTTTTGGTCAAAACCCGCAGTCGTGATATTCCTCAGCGAGCTAGGCGGCAAAATCCGGTCCCGTTTTAAGGCGTGAGTTTGAATCTTGGAAGTGGCCTGGCTTTCCATTTAAGCTGTGAATGTGCAAATTACGGCTGTTTCGCTTACATTTTTTATGAAATTATGTGCCCTTCATGCTTTTAGCTAGCTCTCAGGAAAACTCTTGCTTAATGCAGGAGCGGATACAGGAGGCAATATATCTATGATCCAGGGACGGATGCAGGGGGCGGGTATCAATGGGATTAACCATCCTCCTTAGCCTGAGCGTAAGCACTATAACAGGCCCTCCACACGCGGCTCCAGTTATGTTTGATGGGCGCTTCTGAAATTCAATTTGGGGAGCCACAACGCCACGGATATTGGTCTCGCATGCCCCCAAGGGCTGGCCTCGGGCCCCAAAAAGGTTTTAAACTTTGCAATAAATGAACAAATGGGGAGCGCCCAAGCCGGCCCTGAGATTTCAACTCGTCCCCTGGTTTGGAGGAAGCCTGGATCCGCTTATGCCATGAGTCCCCAAAGGTGGCGTAATCTTATCCGCACTTGTAGCCGGCTGTCATTGAGAAACACCACATTTTTACCCAATAATTTCCTGGGATTGCCCCCCCCCAAACGTTGGACCTAGGTCCACCGCTGTCCATAGTGAGGAGTCAGCCGACCACGGCAGGGAGCAGCGGACAGGAGCCGGTCCCGATGCCGGTGGGGTCCGGTGGGTGCAGACGGCACCGAGCTGGTTCTTATGAACTTGTTCCTGAGCAAAACGGTCACTGGGGCATTCATATAATTTATTTCTTACATTCAGTCTTTAGCTAAGTGACACACATGTCCATCACCCCCGGAGTACTTGTCCTTAGTGTGGTGATGACGCACAGTGAGTGCGATTCCCGAAGATAGCTCGTACGACAGCCGCGCAGTTCCAGCAGACAGCTCGCTCGGCAGCAGCGCAGTGCCAGCAGACAGCTCGCTCGGCAGCAGCGCAGTGCCAGCAGACAGCTCGCACGACAGCAGCGCAGTTCCAGCAGACAGCTCGCACGACAGCAGCGCAGTGCCAGCAGATAGCTCGCTCGACAGCAGCGCAGTTCCAGCAGACAGCTCGCACGACAGCAGTGCAGTTCCAGCAGACAGCTCGCACGACAGCAGCGCAGTTCCAGCAGACAGCTCGCACGACAGCAGCGCAGTTCCAGCAGACAGCTCGCACGACAGCAGTGCAGTTCCAGCAGACAGCTCGCACGACAGCAGTGCAGTTCCAGCAGATAGCTCGCACGACAGCAGCGCAGTGCCAGCAGACAGCTCGCACGACAGCAGTGCAGTTCCAGCAGACAGCTCGCACGACAGCAGTGCAGTTCCAGCAGACAGCTCGCACGACAGCAGTGCAGTTCCAGCAGACAGCTCGCACGACAGCAGCGCAGTTCCAGCAGATAGCTCGCACGACAGCAGTGCAGTTCCAGCAGATAGCTCGCACGACAGCAGTGCAGTTCCAGCAGATAGCTCGCACGACAGCAGTGCAGTTCCAGCAGACAGCTCGCACGACAGCAGCGCAGTGCCAGCAGACAGCTCGCACGACAGCAGTGCAGTTCCAGCAGACAGCTCGCACGACAGCAGTGCAGTTCCAGCAGACAGCTCGCACGACAGCAGCGCAGTGCCAGCAGACAGCTCGCACGACAGCAGCGCAGTGCCAGCAGACAGCTCGCACGACAGCAGTGCAGTTCCAGCAGACAGCTCGCACGACAGCAGTGCAGTTCCAGCAGACAGCTCGCACGACAGCAGCGCAGTTCCAGCAGATAGCTCGCACGACAGCAGTGCAGTTCCAGCAGATAGCTCGCACGACAGCAGTGCAGTTCCAGCAGATAGCTCGCACGACAGCAGTGCAGTTCCAGCAGACAGCTCGCACGACAGCAGCGCAGTTCCAGCAGATAGCTCGCACGACAGCAGTGCAGTTCCAGCAGATAGCTCGCACGACAGCAGTGCAGTTCCAGCAGACAGCTCGCACGACAGCAGCGCAGTGCCAGCAGACAGCTCGCACGACAGCAGCGCAGTGCCAGCAGACAGCTCGCACGACAGCAGTGCAGTTCCAGCAGACAGCTCGCACGACAGCAGTGCAGTTCCAGCAGACAGCTCGCACGACAGCAGCGCAGTTCCAGCAGATAGCTCGCACGACAGCAGTGCAGTTCCAGCAGATAGCTCGCACGACAGCAGTGCAGTTCCAGCAGATAGCTCGCACGACAGCAGTGCAGTTCCAGCAGACAGCTCCACGACAGCAGCGCAGTGCCAGCAGACAGCTCGCACGACAGCAGTGCAGTTCCAGCAGACAGCTCGCACGACAGCAGTGCAGTTCCAGCAGACAGCTCGCACGACAGCAGTGCAGTTCCAGCAGACAGCTCGCACGACAGCAGTGCAGTTCCAGCAGACAGCTCGCACGACAGCAGTGCAGTTCCAGCAGATAGCTCGCACGACAGCAGCCTCGCACGACAGCAGTGCAGTTCCAGCAGACAGCTCGCACGACAGCAGTGCAGTTCCAGCAGACAGCTCGCACGACAGCAGCGCAGTGCCAGCAGACAGCTCGCACGACAGCAGCGCAGTTCCAGCAGACAGCTCGCACGACAGCAGTGCAGTTCCAGCAGACAGCTCGCACGACAGCAGTGCAGTTCCAGCAGACAGCTCGCACGACAGCAGCGCAGTTCCAGCAGACAGCTCGCACGACAGCAGCGCAGTGCCAGCAGACAGCTCGCACGACAGCAGCCAGTCCAGCAGACAGCTCGCACGACAGCAGTGCAGTTCCAGCAGACAGTCGCACGACAGCAGTGCGGTCCGAGCGACAGCTCGCACGACAGCAGTGCAGTTCCAGCAGACAGCTCGCACGACAGCAGCGCAGTGCCAGCAGACAGCTCGCACGACAGCAGCGCAGTGCCAGCAGACAGCTCGCACGACAGCAGCGCAGTGCCAGCAGATAGCTCGCACGACAGCAGCGCAGTGCCAGCAGACAGCTCGCACGACAGCAGCGCAGTGCCAGCAGACAGCTCGCACGACAGCAGCGCAGTGCCAGCAGACAGCTCGCACGACAGCAGCGCAGTGCCAGCAGACAGCTCGCACGACAGCAGCGCAGTGCCAGCAGATAGCTCGCACGACAGCAGCGCAGTTCCAGCAGACAGCTCGCACGACAGCAGCGCAGTGCCAGCAGACAGCTCGCACGACAGCAGCGCAGTGCCAGCAGACAGCTCGCTCGCGAGCGCAGACAGCTCGCACGACAGCAGCGCAGTGCCAGCACCTGCACCCGGGCCACCTGCCGCCTTCCATCACTTCAGGGTGATGGTGAGGGTTGGGGATGTAGGGCCCGGCAGCTTCTGGGGCCATACCTTAGTGCCCAGCATTAACTAACTAAATCAGTTCTGAACCGTCCAAAACACTGTACCGGCGAGTCAGGGCCAAAAAGCTATGCTGGGACTGTAATCTATGTCAAACAAAATGTCTCTCAAGGATGATAGAAACTGCATGCTGACACTTGGAGACCTTTAGAATCATACCTTGGTTCTTTCTGTTCTTCTTTCTTGATATACTGAAGTCAGTATTAAAATGGTGTCAAATAAAAATGGTAAGTATGCAGAGACTTACCACCGCCGTGACACAGTTGGTTAAAGCGCCCCGGTGAAGTGTGGGCAGGTCATTGGATCAAAGCTGACCTCTCGCAGCATTTTCCTCGACTGCCTCCTACCCAGGAGATGGCAGTACACTGGGTAGTGCCTGCCTTGACTAGGGACTTCCGCTGACCAAACAGCGCCCTTGTTATTGGGAGCACAGGCTTGATCTGCCTTGATATAGATCCACCGGTCCGGTAGCACCGCCCGAGGGTACGGCCTCGCCGCGTGTCACCGGAGCAGTCCTCTGTTCCGCCGGGCCCGAGAAATCGGGATAGCTCCAATGCCTGGTACAGTGAAGCGCGTGACATGGAGCGTGCGGACATGACTGTCCCGCAAGGGTGCGATAAGCGTAAGCGCCGCTGCCGTGTACATAGTGTGTGTGTGTGTGTGTGTGTGTGTGTGTGTGTGTGTGTGTGTGTGTGTGTGTGTGTGTGTGTGTGTGTGTGTGTGTGTGTGTGTGTGTGTGTGTGTGTGTGTGTGTGTGTGTGTGTGTGTGTGTGTGTGTGTGTGTGTGTGTGTGTGTGTGTGTGTGTGTGTGTGTGTATGTGTGTGTGTGGTGCAAATGTATAAAAATGTTCCCGGGTTGAGAACGCAAAAATATTTTAAAAAAGTATGCAGAAACTTAAATTTATAGGCACTTGAGCCTATTTTTACACCAAATAGTTTAAATTTATTATTTGATCATGTCAAGGGCGGATCCAAGGGGGAAGCGATGGGTTGATCGCCCCCCTTGGGATGACCTTAAGCACTGGAAAGAAACGCCCCCGCCGCAGCCGCCGGGCCCCCGTAGGGGCCCGGTGGCTGCAGCTGTACCCCGGCCCCGCAAGTTGCGTTCTAAATGCCACCCAAAGGCAGGTCTAGCGGCCCTTATAATGTACCCGGGACCCCTGAATTAATCTCGGAGGCCCCAAAAGTTGGCCTCAGGCCCCCAAATAGCCGTTTTAGGAGTCCACAATAATTAGGCTCCATTGGCTCCCAGAGTTGTTCTGGGGCCCTGCCTCAGAGGTCCCACGAGCCCAACGACTGGGCCCCTAGCAATCGTCTTGGGGGCCCACTACAGCCAAAGCCGGGCCCCCTATTCTCAGCAGTTGTAGATCCCCGGTATTCCACCCGGGCCTCCTTTGGCTGCAGCCGGAGAGAGGACTAGGAAGGGCTGAAGGTGAATGGAACATAGCGCTTGTGAGCAATCAGAAATGTAGACGGGCAGAGTGGATGAGAAGGGAGGACAGGGCACTGGTGAACAGTCAAATAGCACCAGAATAAAGGTAAAAAAGAGCGGAGAGCTGAGCTCTGGTGGACACCCAGATAGGGCTGGGAAGCTAGGCTAAGTAGGGAGAGCTGAGCTCTGGTGGACACTCAGATAGGGCTGGGAAGTTTGGCTAAGTAGGGAGGGCAGAGCTCAGGGACCATTTAGATAGGGCCAAGGAGGACAAAGAGTGTAAGGTAGGGCACTGGTGAGCAGACCGATGGGCCAGGAAAAGTGGCCAAGAGAGAGGTCAGGATGGTCACTTGGAACAGCTAGGCAGAGCGAAAAAGAAAAGAGGGCACTGGTGGACAATGAGATACAGCCGAGTAGGTCAGAGAAGAAGGGAAGGCAGGCTACTGGTGGGCAGACCTATAGGGCCGGAACCACAGACGAAAGAGGTGGGAGGGCATCAAAGGCGACAAAGAAAGAAGGGACAGAACTCTGGGAGACAGTCAGATTGGGCCAGGCATGTCCGAGCAGAAAGGAAAGACAGGACACTGGTGGACAGTCAGATAGGGCCAGGCAGGGCCGAGTAGAAAGGGAGGACAGGACACTGGTGGACAGTCAGATAGGCCAGGCAGGGCCGAGTAGAAAGGAGGACAAGACACTGGTGGACAGTCAGATAGGGCCAGGCAGGGCCGAGTAGAAAGGAGGACAAGACACTGGTGGACAGTCAGATAGGGCAGGCAGGGCCGAGAAGAAAGGAAGACAGGACGCTGGTGGACAGTCAGATAGGCCAGGCAGGGCCGAGTAGAAAGGAGGACAAGACACTGGTGGACAGTCAGATAGGGCCAGGCAGGGCCTAGCAGAAAGGAGGACAGGACACTGGTGAACAGTCAGATAGGGCCAGGCAGGGCCGAGAAGAAAGGAAGACAGGACGCTGGTGGACAGTCAGATAGGGTCAGGCAGGGCCAAGCAGAAAGGTGGACAGGACACTGGTGGACAGTCAGATAGGGCTAGACAGGGCCAAGAAGAAAGGAGGACAGGACACTGGTGGACAGGTATATAGGGCCAGGCAGGGCCGAGTAGAAAGGAGGACAAGACACTGGTGGACAGTCAGATAGGGTCAGGCAGGGCCGAGAAGAAAGGAGGACAGGACGCTGGTGGACAGTCAGATAGGGTCAGGCAGGGCCAAGCAGAAAGGTGGACAGGACACTGGTGGACAGTCAGATAGGGCCAGGCAGGGCCGAGCAGAAAGGAAGACAGGACACTGGTGGACAGTCAGATAGGGCTAGACAGGGCCGAGCAGAAAGGTGGACAGGACGCTGGTGGACAGTCAGATAGGGCTAGACAGGGCCGAGCAGAAAGGTGGACAGGACGCTGGTGGACAGTCAGATAGGGCTAGACAGGGCCGAGCAGAAAGGTGGACAGGACGCTGGTGGACAGTCAGATAGGGCTAGACAGGGCCGAGCAGAAGGTGGACAGGACGCTGGTGGACAGTCAGATAGGGCTAGACAGGGCCGAGCAGAAAGGTGGACAGGACGCTGGTGGACAGTCAGATAGGGCTAGGCAGGGCCGAGAAGAAAGGAGGACAGGACGCTGGTGGACAGTCAGATAGGGTCAGGCAGGGCCAAGCAGAAAGGTGGACAGGACACTGGTGGACAGTCAGATAGGGCTAGACAGGGCCGAGAAGAAAGGAGGACAGGACACTGGTGGACAGGTATATAGGGCCAGGCAGGGCCGAGTAGAAAGGAGGACAAGACACTGGTGGACAGTCAGATAGGGTCAGGCAGGGCCGAGAAGAAAGGAGGACAGGACGCTGGTGGACAGTCAGATAGGGTCAGGCAGGGCCAAGCAGAAAGGTGGACAGGACACTGGTGGACAGTCAGATAGGGCTAGGCAGGGCCGAGCAGAAAGGAAGACAGGACACTGGTGGACAGTCAGATAGGGCTAGACAGGGCCGAGCAGAAAGGTGGACAGGACGCTGGTGGACAGTCAGATAGGGCTAGACAGGGCCGAGCAGAAAGGTGGACAGGACGCTGGTGGACAGTCAGATAGGGCTAGACAGGGCCGAGCAGAAAGGTGGACAGGACGCTGGTGGACAGTCAGATAGGGCTAGACAGGGCCGAGCAGAAAGGTGGACAGGACGCTGGTGGACAGTCAGATAGGGCTAGACAGGGCCGAGCAGAAAGGTGGACAGGACGCTGGTGGACAGTCAGATAGGGCTAGGCAGGGCCGAGAAGAAAGGAGGACAGGACGCTGGTGGACAGTCAGATAGGGTCAGGCAGGGCCAAGCAGAAAGGTGGACAGGACACTGGTGGACAGTCAGATAGGGCTAGACAGGGCCGAGAAGAAAGGAGGACAGGACACTGGTGGACAGGTATATAGGGCCAGGCAGGGCCGAGTAGAAAGGAGGACAAGACACTGGTGGACAGTCAGATAGGGTCAGGCAGGGCCGAGAAGAAAGGAGGACAGGACGCTGGTGGACAGTCAGATAGGGTCAGGCAGGGCCGAGAAGAAAGGAGGACAGGACGCTGGTGGACACTCAGATAGGGCCAGGCAGGGCCGAGTAGAAAGGAGGACAAGACACTGGTGGACAGTCAGATAGGGCCAGGCAGGGCCGAGTAGAAAGGAGGACAAGACACTGGTGGACAGTCAGATAGGGCCAGGCAGGGCCTAGCAGAAAGGAGGACAGGACACTGGTGAACAGTCAGATAGGGCCAGGCAGGGCCGAGAAGAAAGGAAGACAGGACGCTGGTGGACAGTCAGATAGGGTCAGGCAGGGCCAAGCAGAAAGGTGGACAGGACACTGGTGGACAGTCAGATAGGGCTAGACAGGGCCGAGAAGAAAGGAGGACAGGACACTGGTGGACAGTCATATAGGGCCAGGCAGGGCCGAGTAGAAAGGAGGACAAGACACTGGTGGACAGTCAGATAGGGTCAGGCAGGGCCGAGAAGAAAGGAGGACAGGACGCTGGTGGACAGTCAGATAGGGTCAGGCAGGGCCAAGCAGAAAGGTGGACAGGACACTGGTGGACAGTCAGATAGGGCTAGGCAGGGCCGAGCAGAAAGGAGGACAGGACACTGGTGGACAGTCAGATAGGGCTAGGCAGGGCCGAGCAGAAAGGTGGACAGGACGCTGGTGGACAGTCAGATAGGGCTAGACAGGACCGAGCAGAAAGGTGGACAGGACGCTGGTGGACAGTCAGATAGGGCTAGACAGGGCCGAGCAGAAAGGTGGACAGGACGCTGGTGGACAGTCAGATAGGGCTAGACAGGGCCGAGCAGAAAGGTGGACAGGACGCTGGTGGACAGTCAGATAGGGCTAGACAGGGCCGAGCAGAAAGGTGGACAGGACGCTGGTGGACAGTCAGATAGGGCTAGGCAGGGCCGAGAAGAAAGGAGGACAGGACGCTGGTGGACAGTCAGATAGGGTCAGGCAGGCCAAGCAGAAAGGTGGACAGGACACTGGTGGACAGTCAGATAGGGCTAGACAGGGCCGAGAAGAAAGGAGGACAGGACGCTGGTGGACAGGTATATAGGGCCAGGCAGGGCCGAGTAGAAAGGAGGACAAGACACTGGTGGACAGTCAGATAGGGTCAGGCAGGGCCGAGAAGAAAGGAGGACAGGACGCTGGTGGACAGTCAGATAGGGTCAGGCAGGGCCAAGCAGAAAGGTGGACAGGACACTGGTGGACAGTCAGTAGGGCCAGGCAGGGCCTAGCAGAAAGGAGGACAGGACACTGGTGGACAGTCAGATAGGGCTAGGCAGGGCCGAGCAGAAAGGTGGACAGGACGCTGGTGGACAGTCAGATAGGGCTGACAGGCCGAGCAGAAGGTGGACAGGACGCTGGCGGACAGTCATGCAGACGGCCGAGCAGAAAGGTGGACAGGACGCTGGTGGACAGTCAGATAGGGCTAGCAGGGCCGAGAAGAAAGGAGGACAGGACGCTGGTGGACAGTCAGATAGGGCTAGGCAGGGCCGAGAAGAAAGGAGGGACAGGACGCTGGTGGACACTCAGATGGGAGGCTCTATAGAATGAGGTGACCGGTAGAACAGGACATGTCACATTTGGAACTCTGCGTTTGGTGAGGCAAAGCATGCCGTTAGGATTTTGGAAGCTAACTTTTAGAATTACGGGAAAAATAACTGGTCGGCGCTAGACTTCTCACTGTTGTGCACAGCATGCTGGACTGATGGCAAAAATGCCCGCCGCCCACTCTTAATGTATTCCTTGGTGGAAATCGAAGACACTAAAAGTTCCTTCTCTTTGAAGATGGCAGCACATGCGGCAGCCTGGTTCTGATGGCAGTGGAGAGGTGAGGCAGCCAGTAAAAGACAGGAGCCCGCAGCGCACCCCGTGTCTGGCTATGTTCGGCGTTCTTTATTTCCTATGCCCCTAATTTTAGGATTTTCACCTCTAGAGTGCAAGTTTTTAAAAGCTGTAAATATGTAAAATGGTACCTCTGTTGAAAGGTTTTGATATAAATCAGGGCATATTGTAAGGACTTGGACTGGTGGGCATTCGGCCGGACTATTCATAACCTAAACATATCCGATTGAAACTCATATCACATGATGGCCCCACCGAGTTCTCTAAAATGTGTTCCGGTATTTTTTGTATCGATGACTTAAGGTCAGGTACGAGCCATGACCTCTCCTTTGGACATACATGGGAAAAATGGTTTTAACTGAATAACTTGGTAACTGATGGTGATAAAGCGTTTATTTTAGCTGCATTAGATTTGCCTTGTTTTTTTGCGGTTCTAGTGATATGCATTTTATATAATTTGGCCTTGACCTGACCTCAGGTCAGGTCAAATCCTTGATTTGGCCTAGCAATGTCAGATTATATATCATTGGATTCGGCTTGATGCGAGGATTCATATAGTTCAAGTTTTTTTGCTCTATCTTTACTTGTTCAGATGCAATGGCCGAAAATCTTCATTTACATGTTAGCCCTATGATGGCATGTTTTGACACCTAATGACCTTATATGTGACCTGAAAAAAGGCTCAAATATTTTTGGTGGAGAAGTGGATGGGCTACCCAACGTAGTTTACCGTTTTTCGGTACCTAGCGTGGCTCTCGAGATCTTGGGGGGGGCGGGTAACCCGCCACCCCTCGTCAATGTGAAGGTGGCTCAGACCCCCGTCAATGCGCGTGTAAAGCATCAAATGAGTGGTGGGCACTGGGCCGTTCAGGGCCGTTCACTGGTGGACATAGCATGGAGGACTGGTGGGTAGAATGGCCATCACTTTGTAGCTTAAAATATGCCCTGATATAAATCGATCAAATCTTTTAACACGCGCATTGACGGGGGGCGGGTACCCGCCCCCCCTCGGGTTTTTCAGAGACAGCAGAAAAACGGCGGCGCGCAGCACCGCCGTACTTGGTATACCTTCTCCCTCATCATTTTTGCAACTTCTGTGAAAATTTTAAGGATAGGTCGTCTCAGGTCAGGTCACCAGTACAGGTCAAGTGACCCGACCTCAAAAAAAGTTTAAGATAGCATAAGTCGGAGCAGGGTGAACTTATCCAATTGAAACTTATATCACATAATGGGCTCACCGAGTTCTCTAAAATATGTTCCGGTATTTTTGATATCGATGACCTAAGGTCAGGTACGAAGCATGACCTTTCCATTGGTAATACATGGGAAATATGGTTTTTACTGAATAACTCAGGAACAGATGGTGATAGAGCGTTTATTTTAGCACTTCATTAGACTCGCCTTGGCTTTGCAGTTCTAATGATATGCATTTTATATAATTTGACCCTGACCTGACCTCAGGTCAGGTCAAATCTTTGATTTGACCTAGCAAGGTCAAATCATATATCATTCGATTCGGCTTGCTGCGAGGATTCATATGGTTCAAGTCGTTTTGCTCTATCTTTACTTGTTCAGATGTAATGGCCGAAAAACTTAATTTACATGTTATCCCTATGACGGCATGTGACGGCATGTTTTTGACCTCTGGTGACCTTAAATGTGACCTGACAAAAAAATGGTTCAAATATTTCCGATGGAGAAGCGGATGTGCTACCCAACGTCGTTTACCGTTTTTTGCTACCTACCGTGGTTCTCGAGATCTTAGGGGGGCGGGTACCCGCGCCCCTCGTCAATCCGAAGGTGGCTCAGACCCCCGTCAATGCGCGTGTTAAAATGTCGATACTATATATATATATATATATATATATATATATATATATATATATATATATATATATATATATATATATATATATATATATATTTAACCAGCTCAGTTTCTGGAAATTGAACATTTTGCTCCCCTGGTGTTTCAGAGTTCTTCGCTAAATACGATATAATGGGACAAACAGTGTGTTCCGCTACGTGACGTCCGCCTGACATCAGTTGGCTGCGGCACATGCGTTACATGTGTCTGGCTGCGGCACAGGTCCTCCAGGGCTTGTTGAAGGTTCATGTCTTCGAAATTGTATATCAATTTTAAAATTAACCCAAGGTCTTCTCTCCCAGAACTATGCAGTACATGCCCACTCGGTTGGCCTGCTCAGTGAAAATTTAGTGCTATTGGGAAGAGCGTGGCGCGTTTCATCCTATCGTCATACATTTTTCATTCAATGGAGTAAATTTTTGATGAACTGTTCCTTGCATGAATAGATTTTCCATACTCTATTTAATTCTATCATGAGAAAACGGCTACAGCGAAGCCATAAATAAGTCTTCCGGCCATGGGTCTTTGGTCCTCCGTCGTTCGAATTGCCCCAGAAGCATGAGCAGCTTCAAAACACTCTGTTTACGCACCAACTGCGGGTACAGACTTGTCAACTCATGTAACGGGGAGTACCAAGGGCACACTCCCGGTCACCCGAGTTGGTAAGTCCGTTCCCGTGGTATGAACGTAAATAGGGCGTACCGAAACAGCTCATGTATCCCAGGTAAACGTTTCATAAATAGCACCGAGTGTAAGGGGCTGCTGCTTAGGTGAAGCCATTATTTTTCTAAAAAAGAGCTGAAAAGCAATAGAAATAGATATTCTGCCTTGACCAGGGTCATTTGTCCTTTACAGAAGAACTCCCGGAGTTAGATCTTCAGTTCGCTCCGAAAAAATTGACTTCAGTTAGTTAGAGTCAAGACTCGAAGTCTACAAAGACCACCAGAGTGTGTACTAAGAACAAATCATAGCCGTTGTATGTGAATATAAACAACGCATCGTTACTGTACAGGCAGAAGAAAGGTAAAGAGGATCTTTTGAAAACAGTCGTTGTTCAAAATCCCGGATTGCGAATGACCTATTAATCAGGCCAGAAATACAAATGCCCCGTGCAAATACCTATGAGGCAGAGGCATTCACTCCAGGTTCAAAGCCCTGGGAAGAATACAATTCCAAAAGAGGGTCTCAGGATTATCAGAGATTTTCACAGCAGAAGCTCTTCAGGCACGTCATGGCTCAGTGAACTTTCACGTGACTGATGGAAAATGCTTTCTACTCGCGAGGAAAATCGCCCCACCTCCTCCAATAGCACCTGATGTGTGCTCATTGGGGCCCTTAAAGGGAATGTGGCACCTTCACAACGTGATTTTAACTGAGATAGCCAAGTTGTAAAGCAAGTCGGAAAACCCGGTACTACATATTTCATTTGTCTTGGAACTCGATATTTCCGTAGAAAAAAGTTAAAACCTACCTGACACCAGCCCCCTCTCCATCAGCCCGTCGCCGGGCGGCCATTGTTTAGGAGCTGCTGGTGTGACGTCATATGCTGACGTCACGATGAGCATCAGCCAATCGAAGCCCTTGAAGCGTTTCAAGTATGGTAGTGGTTGCCAGATCGTGACATCATCCACAGGCTGATATTTATTTCTTTTTCTAGAAGAGTATTTTTCAAAACAAAATATTGAGCTTATTGTACATTTTTCAGAGAAATCATGAGTGGTTTCATTATTTTTGGCTAAAAGTACGCCTAATTTCACTAAACTCCAGGATTCGACCAAGGTGCCACATTCCCTTTAAGTCGTAAACTCTGCAAGCTCAAAGGATACGTATTTCGAATTTATTTTGGAGCTGTTGCAAAATTGTGGTTTCTTGAACATTCAAAGAGTCCTTGACCGCTTCTACCGCAGTTATACACACGTAAGACAGGATCGTGATGTGAGTAAGCCGCAGCGGAAAACACTTTTGCCGCACTACACGTTGCGTAGAGAACTCGGAGGCATCAAGGTGGCAGGAATTTAAACTTCCAGCAATGGGGGGATCCAGTTGCGCGTAGCCTCCGCTCGCGCTCTCCCTACGCCCGCGCTGATTTGGGCGGAAGTTTGCGCGTAAGCGATTTGGAGGGATGTTCAGGAGAGAGCGATCGCGCGGAGCTCCGCGCCGGCGTAAGTTAGCGCGTACCATCTGAGGCAATCCGAGGTGGCGGGGAATGCCTCTGGCGACCATGGTAGATGGACGCTAAGGCTTAAATTCCCATAGAATACGGTGCTTTTCTGGCCGTAGTAAACTCACGTCATAGGTTACAGCCTGCTGACTGCTGTACGGTTTCGGATTTCCTGGCCGACTGTGGGGGGAGGGGATGAGAGGAAGACACAGCCCCGCGCTGTGGAGGTGAGGTGATGATAAAAGTGCTGGGATCGGATAAAGGGAAAAGCCTTCACCGTCAACGACAATTTATAAGTGGGATTTCCAAATAAATGAGGCATACATGAGAAAGCGATATGATTTGGCTTTCTCCGAATGCGTTTTTATGTTAAGCCTACCTCAAGTCAATTTATCTGGGCAGGACAAGGGCTTCACGCTACACACTTTTGCCTCGTTGTACTATTACATAAATATAAAGGACTTCTTCACTAGTGAAAATGAAAAACGTTCAGAGCTTTCGGCTATATTTTATCAGCCTTCGTCAACGAGTGGTCGGATTGATCGGTGGACATCAGAAGACAAGATACGTTGCAAAAATTATATCACAAGTGCAAAAAGGATTCCAGGAAACGTGCATGATTAAGAAAAGTTACCTACCTGAAGAACATTTTAGTAACAACGCAAATTCTCATATTTTGATATTCAACGATTAAAGGTTGCTTACACAGTACAGCATAATAATGGTAGGTACTTAACACACATTATAAGCTAGTATAAAAATGCTAATGGTTTGTAAAGATAGCCTTTTCTAGATGGGTCACATAGGTGTATAGAATATGAAGCGACGCGTGAATGTCCGTTTCTCAATTTAATGACCATACAAATGTTATTTATTACAAAATTTCGGTCAACAGCAGCCAAAACGGCAAAATGGGTCGCAACAGAGCGAACACCAGGTCATTGACCTGACCTGGAAGGTGACATTATGACCTAAGGTCATACGAATTGGTATCGATCGCGAGTTCTCATAACGACCGACACGCTGGTTTTTACCGCGGAGCTCTACGGCAATCAGGGGCCAATCGCGACGGGGGTCGCAACAACCCCCTGTAAGGGAGAAGGTGGCGAAAACCCGAGTACGTGCAAGGGTTAGATTACAACGACGAATTGTTTTAGACACGACGCCCATGATTCAAAATAAAATAAGTTATTCCACTAAGATGCACTAAATTTTGCATATTATGATATATAGTCCTTTGTAGACAACATTTAAAGATTTGAAGATCTCAAAAGAGAATTTGTTTGGGATCAAAATATAAAATGTCATCAGCCGTGTTTTCACTTCTTGCTAATAAGTTGCGCAGAGGTGCAGAAACTTGCCAACTCGGCTACCGGAGTTTGTGACACATTTACGAAAATTGAGGTGCATAATTGTGACAAAATAGCGATCCTGACCGTATGGCTCAAGATCAAACCCCATATTTTCGAAATAGAGAATGAAGCGTGTAGGGAATATTTTAACTTAGCAGCTCTGTTCTTCAATAGCACAGCGTACCATTAGTAATACAATATTGGTACTGTGTTCAGTTTCTACTAAAACGAGGGACCCCCGCTGCAGAAAACCCGCAAACCGCTGTCACAGTTGCCAGATTTTAACATGCAGCCCAATGGGGCTGATTGTTAGTAGTTTGCAGAAAGTTGTCGCCTAGATACCGGAAATGTGACAGTCAATTTTTTCGATAAATACACGATTGTGGGCATATTTAAGGCATTAACGATAACGCAGATGCTTTATCAAGTACTTCTCTGTCCATTTTTTCAGGTTAAATCATATTTACAGTTTGAGTCTCTTCGATTTAGCGGCCCCTATTTCTTCGAATTTAGTATTAAGTACGCCTAAAAGCTACTAATAAAAGTACTAAGTGAGTGAGAAAATAAACATAGCTGGGCAGCAATTCTACTTAAACTGCGCAACAGCGACAAGACAAGTTAGAAATGTTTATGTGATGTAGAGCCTGCCAAAAATTTAAACAGGCGGGAAGCCACTTATTTTGAGGGCATATTCATTAGGTATATTTAAGATAAGTGCAGGCTAAAACTAGCTAGAACAAATATTGCTGCCCATGGCTAATCTAAGATGAATGTAGGCTATTGTAAGACTGATGCACTTTCCCATATCAAGCTTGGTTTTTCATTCCTTAGTCTGCTTGTGCCTTAGTTTATTTGTGCCCTAGATTGGTTAGATAGATTTGGAGCTGGAGGAAGTTGGGAGAGTTGGCGCCAGCAACAGGCTGGCAACAACAGTGATTCAGGTGAGTTTTCATGATCAAATTATCATATCAATATTGTACAGGTAGAAAATGTGTGCTAATGCAGTCCTCCACAAAGTGTTAACACCCACACTGGAGAGGGGCCTGGAACTAACGTGCACTGGAGGGGGCCGAGTAGACCCCCTTCTTATCTCAGAAAATCACAGCAAATCTCAGAAAGAAATAGACTTAGAAAAACGCTGGTTGGGGGTGTGTTGCTTACTACCAGTGGTGGTAAGCAACGCAAAGGACCTGAACTGCATGGAGTTAAAGCAGGATTTTGACTACACTGGATCTTTCTTTGGTATGTGAATTCCAATACCTCTGTACCTATTAGGGCAATAGACATAATTTTACATCTATGCAGGCTAGTTGCCTCAGAGTTTTTACTGCAAAAGGAATGACCAGGCAGGTGATGATCGTGAGTGGGATGCAAATTTTAAGCATTTGATGTGTTTATAAAAATGCTACCTAAGGTCCACTTTACCAACACATTTTAGGTAGATTCAAATACTATGTGGACATTGACATTTTTCCCTTTTGTTGATATGTGAGATAGAAGTTTAGTGGGGGGGAAGCTGTGGTTAGGGTTCCCAATTGTGTGTACATGTACGCTCCCATTAATAGGTATGTTCCCAATAATGACTATTTTCATGATAATTGCTACATGTAATCAGGTGGAAAAGTACCGTAATTGGAAACGCTCCTTCCAAAAATGGAAACTTCTTCAAAAAGGAAATGCATGTCATTGGGGAAACCGCAGTCAGAGTTGCCAATAATAGTTATGATCCTAATACTGGAAAAATGACCCATAATTGGAAATTTTCCTTCCAAAAACAAAAACATGATCTATAAATGAAAACTTACTACTTCCATGCTGTAATGGTTTGGTGCTAGAACCTTGTCTGCTGCAAAAAGTAAGGGACAGGTAGAGGACATTCAGCATATTGGAAATAGTATTCAAGTATACAGTTATTATTTCCAGCTCTGTGTGACAGAGGAGGCATACGTCGCATTGAGTTTGTGACAGCCAGCATACTTTCTGCACCTCTGAAGTTGCGCGTTCATCAGCACCCCGGAAGTGATGCGCGTCAGCCTAATAGCCTGTCCACACCGGGGGAAATCTTACCAGATTTCTGCCGACTGACTTTACAAAAGCACGTGAGGAGATTGACGACAAACAAACATATTGACTTATTCCGCCGGCAGATTCTGCTAAGTGTGAATGGGCCTAAAACATGACAATTTGATATCTTTTCGCTTCAAATTATCAAAATTGCTAATTGCCATTCCAAAACAATCTTGGAAATTGCCTTCTGCCAACTGCTGCTCACTGATGTTTGAAAGGGATCAGCAAAAAGTAGTTCTTGTTGCAGGTTCGTCTCGGCATCGGACAATCACCGTATTAGGCAACGTCCGAGTACGAGCTCCTGATTGGTGTGGCGTCCCCTGCACTGCCCCAGAGCGTGATGTCCATACGTTCGGGTACGACCTCCTGATTGGTGTGGCGTCCCCTGCACTGCCCCAGAGCGTGATGTCCATACGTCTGAGTACGAGCTCCTGATTGGTGTGGCGTCCCCTGCACTGCCCCAGAGCGTGATGTCCATACGTTCGGGTACGACCTCCTGATTGGTGTGGCGTCCCCTGCACTGCCCCAGAGCGTGATGTCCATACGTCCGAGTACGAGCTCCTGATTGGTCTGGCGTCCCCTGCACTGCCCCAGAGCGTGATGTCCATACGTTCGGGTACGAGCTCCTGATTGGTGTGGCGTCCCCTGCACTGCCCCAGAGCGTGACGTCCGTCCGTGCTGCAGTCAGAGGAGCATCTGGAGAACCTGAGCTTTTAGACCACATAGGTCTTTATCTCACATGGGCTTTCTCAAAGTAGTGCTACTCTGATCAAATTTTAGTTCGAAGCTTATATTTTCAACATGACTGTGTTATGTGATATTAGGCGCGCCTCCGATTCCAGTTGGACGCACGGGGCGACGCCGTATGACCTTGGCAGTTGGTGTGTCGCTAAACCCCAACAAACAGTTAGACGCACGGCATTTTACAAAAGTTTTTCGGACTTGGTATACGGGGCCAGATGGGTTGGTTCATTTCCAATTTCCTTAAAGATCGACTTTTTCGCTTCGGAATAAAAGGTACACTGTCAGACCATTGGCGAACGCGGGGGGGCATTCCGGCCATGCCCCCCAAAGTGCTGGAGGGCGGGCAAACTAACTTTTGACCCCCAAACGCCGGATAAATTTTTGAAAAAGGTGTTTGCACTAGGGCCACGTTCGATCTGTCAGCACAGTTTTGTCAGCACCAATCAGCAGGCCGCGTTGCGCCTACGTCACAGAACTGTAGCCTCTCCCCGGGAACTAGTCCTAAAGGTTTTACGGGCTGACGGCCTGCTGTTGTGCTGCTGAAAAACAGCAGAGGTGCAGAAAGTATGCTGGCTGTCACAAACTCAATGCGACGTATGCCTTCTCTGTCACAAAAAGCTGAAAATCATAATTGTATACTTGAATACTATTTCCAATATGCTGAATGTCATCTACCTGTCCTTTACTTTTTACAACAGACAAGGTTCAAGCACCAAGCCATTACCGCATGAAGGTAGTAAATTGTGTTTTCATTTTTAGATTATGTTTATGTTTTTGGAAGGAAAATTTCCAATTATTGATCATTGTTTCCAGTATTGGGATCATAACTATCATTGGCAACTCTGACTGCAGTTTCCCCGAATGACATGCATTTCCCTTTTTGAAGAAGCTTCCATTTTTGGAAGGAGTGTTTCCAATTATGGTACATTTCCCCATGATTAAATGTGGCAATTATCATGAAAATAATTATTATTGGGAACTAACCTATGAATGGGAGCGTACACCTACACACAATTGGGAACCCTGATCACAGCTCTCCCCCCCCACTGAACTTCTATCTCATATATCAACATAAGGGACAAAAATGTCAATGTCAACATAGGATTTGGATCTACCTAATTTTTTTTGTCATGTAACTTTTTATTCCTTTGAAATTGTTTACTAATCTGACGGAAATGTGTCGGTAAAGTGGACCTTAGGTAGCATTTTTATAAACACATCAAATGCTTAAAATTTGCGTCCCACTCACCATCATCACCTGCCTGGTCATTCCTTCTTGCAGTAAAAACTCTGAGGCAACTACCCTGCACAGATGTAAAATTATGTCTATTGGCCTAATAGGTACAGGGGAATTGGAAGTCTCATACCAAAGAAAGATCCAGTGGAGTCAAAATCCTGCTTTAACTCCATGCAGTTCAGGTCCTGTGTGTTGCTACCTACCACTGGTAGTAACCAACACACCCCCAACCAGCGTTTTTCAAAGTCTCTTTCTTTCTGAGATTTTCTGTGCTTTTCTCAGACGAAAAGGGGGTCTACTAGGCCCCCTCCAGTGCACGTTAGTGCCAGGCTCCTCTCCAGTGTGTTTTAACACTTTGTGGAGGACTGCATTGGCACACATTTGCTATCTGTACAATATTGCCATGATAAGTTGATCATGAAACCTCACCTGAATTACTTTTGTTGCCAGTCTGTTGCTGGCACCAGCTCTCCCAACTTCCTCCAGCTCCAAATCTACCTAACCAATCTTGATATAGGGCACAAATAAGGTAAGGCACAAGCAAGCTAAGGAATGAAAAACCAAGTTTGTTATGTGAAAGTGTATCAGTCTCAAAGTAGCCTACATTCATCTTAGATTAGCCATGGGCAGCACTATTTATTCCAGCTAGTTTTAGCCTGCACTTATTTCAGATATACCTAATAAATATGCCCTCAAAAGAAGTTGCTTCCCACCTGTTTAAATTTGTTGGCAGGCTCTACATCACATAAACATTTCTAACTTGTCTTGTCGCTGTTGCGCAGTTTAAGTAGAATGGCTGCCCAGCTATGTTTATTTTCTCACTCACTTAGTACTTTTATTAGTAGCTTTTAGGCGTACTTAATACTAAATTCGAAGAAATAAGGGCCAATAAATCGAAGACACTCAAACTGTAAATATTATTAAACCTGCAAAAATGGACCGAGAAGTACTTGATAACGTATCTGCGTTATCTTTAATGCCTTAAAAATGGCCACAGTCCTATATTTCTCGAAAAAAATTGACTGTCACATTTCCGGCATCTAGGCGGCAACTTTCTGGCAACTACTAACAATCGGCACCATTGGGCTGCATGTTAAAATCTGGCAACTGTGACAGCGGTTTGCGGGTTTTCTGCAGCGGGGGTCCCTCGTTTTAGTAGAAACTGAACACAGTACCAATATTGTATCACTGATGGTACGCTGTGCAATTGAAGAACAGAGTTGCTAAATTGAAATAATCGCTACACGCCTCATTCTGTATTTCGAAAATATGTGGTTTGATTTTGAACCATACAGTCACGATCGCTGTTTTGTCACAGTTATGCACCTCGATTTTCGTAAATGTGTCACAAACTCCAGTAGCCGAGTTGGCAAGTTTCTGCACCTCTGAAAAACAGTAACAGCACGGCAGCCAGAGCTGCAAAAATCTCAAATCTGTCGGGCACTTTCGAAAAAAACCTCCAAATCTGTCGGGTGGTTAGGATAGGACTATTAAAATTGTCTAAAACCCATTCAATTGGTAAAATGTTCCTACTCATTTTCCACATTCTTAATAGAAAATACTAAAATTAGCATAAAAAACTTCTAGTTTGGCACCAATGGATATCATTATCCTTATTTTTGTGCTCTGATCCTTATATGTGTGATATCCTTATTTTTCGTGCTCTGAAGCCGCCTATGGCAAATCTAAGTGGAATGACACAAGTCTATTAATTTTCAAAACTCTAGAACTGAGACTGTTCTTCGGGTTTTCAATTATCAGACGCGCTCAGGAAATTAAGGTTATCGGCAGAAACCTATAACAAATTGAATACCGAACCACCAATTCTCATTTTCTGGAGTCACCATTGGTAAAGGAAATTTATTATTGGATGTAATTTGAGATTTGTGGACGTACAGCATACAAATAGTGTGCGTCAAAGTCAGCTCGACTGGGTCTTGAATAAGACTCAGTCTTGAATTCAGATGATTTAGGTCACAGGTGGAAATATACAATAACATGAGAAGCAGCCCCCTTTTTCAGTCCTCTGCAGCCGCCATTGACAAAAATGCTGCACTAGAATGAGAATAAGTGATATTTTGTTATTATGTTACATAGTCCAGCCCAGAATACTTAAAAATATAGTTTGCAATGGAAGAAAGCTGACCTGGTTCCCATACCATGCGGTTATTTATGCCAGCTTCTGCAGATTTTCATGATTTCAGTTTTTTGGAGGTGGGAGGGGGTAATTTGGAAGGAACCCCCAAAATTTATATATGTATTTTGCTCTGATGGCCAGACAAACAAGATTGGAGGGGTACTTTTTTGATATTCGAAAAAGTGTTTTTTAAGGATCATGGCTACTTGTAGTTGAATGCAAACATGTAATATAAGCTTTCCATGACTTTTAAATGCATGTTTACATGAATAATCCTAGATTTTGAAGCTGTTGGCTTTTTCAAAGTTTTTCATGCATTGCCGTGCTCATTTCCATGAGGGTAGGTGGTTTAGGATCTGAAGTTAATGAGGCTAATAAATAACCTTAAGTCAGTTACATAGTAAATGTCAAATAAATATCATGTTTCCAAGGAAGTTAAGAGTAAAAGGAATGAGTAAAGGTTGCACTAGGCTGTGTTTTTGTTGTATCTTTGTCCCCTTGACATAGATCATAGGCATATTTAGGTAAGTGAATAAAATGAAATGGGAGAAATAGTTTGGTACTTAAAACTCAAATTAATGTGGAAAGGTGAAGAGTTTTGTTTCTTTGGCATCTACAAATCCACTGATGAAGGTATGCAACTTTTGTGGTTAATTCTGGATAAACAGGCATTGGATTTAAAAGAAGACGGAAGGGAAAATCAAATGTTTTAGTCTAATTTGACCAGTTTGCTAGTAAAATTCATTTTTCCCTTATTAATATCATTTAAAATTATTGATCAACAGTGAGCATAACATACTGTGTGGAAATAAATGTAAGCTGCCGAAATTACAACGAACACCACATCACTTACTTGTTTTCTCCCCACACTGTTCTGATCTGCCCACTGTTTGATCCATGCTTCAAAACGACCTCCTTGGCCAAAACCACTGTTCCTGAACTTGCAGGGCAGCCCAGAATGCTTGATTCGCTGATGCTCCTTAAAAAAACGTTTTTCGCCAAAATACCCACATCCCTCAAATCCACATTTAAGCTTGACACGGGACGGTGGAAGGGGCTTCAGCTTAATCGGAGCCATTTATCAGCCCTTCAACTACGGACGATGAAATCCAAGCTAAACAAGTTTACTCAAGATGTATACCAAAGTAATGCAAGAGAAAAATAATCAAAAACACAACCTTGCAACGTATTGCCTCCGCCACACCACGGGATTCTAGGGCCTTGGCCTCCGCCATATCCACAGCGCAACACACCAAACCGCAGGGCTGCTTTTCAAACCAAAGATACCTTTTACACCGGCTTTGCCGCAAGGGCGCTGTTCAAACAGCACCCTTGCGGCAGCGTTGAGCGTACTTCCAAACGAAGGAAACGAAGGAAAAAACTGTTTTGCCTGTCTAAAGGCCTTTACGGCGGCCTGTCGGGCCAAGCTGTCGCGTGCTATGGAATACAAATCGGGCCCGACAGGCCGGTGAAGGAATTTTTCCAGCAGAGGATTTTCTGGGTGACGTTTAAAAGGCCCTCTGTACATAAGGCCCTCTATTCAAAGGTCCCTCGATTCATAAGTCCCTCGATTTTCCATCGGTTCTTGCCGCACACTGGCTTGATATGGGAGAGGTGCAAATTCATGAAAAACTTGTTGAGTGAAAGAGGTGACAATTCTAATATTGAGTTTTTTTAGAACAAAAAATATTTTCTGCTTCCTTTCAAGATTTTTTCTTCTCACAGATTGTAAGATCTGTCGCAGGACCATACCGTGCCCTAGAATCTGTCGGGCACTTTATGACCCGAGAGCCCGACTTTTTGCAGCTCTGACGACAGCGGCAGCCTACTATTTTTAAATGGGATAAAGGTTCAAGTTTCCTTTGCTTAGCACAAATTAGAGGCGATTATGGCACTGATGTTTCTTTTCTGAAGGAGAAGTTAGAGGGCCTGCTGACAAAACTGTGCTGACAGATCGAATGGGGCCTAGATCTGTAGAGCAAAAATATTCGCTCCCTCCAGGAGAGCGATCATGTACTTGGAGAGCTAGCTTATACTAGGTCTGTCGAGCACCCAAATTGCACGTCCCACTCCTCCCCCAGGAGGAGAGGCAGGACAAGAGTTTACCCCCAAAACTCGGGTCTGCATCCGCCCCTGAACTCGATAGCCGATTCTGTGCTGCCCAAAGATACCCTGGCTATGCCGCGGACTTACGTTACTGGTTGCCTACAACGTCACAGCTGTTAGTTCTATATCGGATGGATGTTTTCATCATCAAAACCGACAAATATCTCGTATTTTGAGCAGAACACAATGGTTTGGTATTGTTTTTGCTGTTCAGCAGAGGTTCCGCGGAACAATTTTGGGATCCCGGGACTACGAGGTCCAATCCCTTGATTCGGGATTTATGAAATTACCGGAATCCCGGGATTGCCATCCCTAGTTCTAAAGATAAAATATACATTCTAAAGCTGGAGCTAAAATGAATAGACCTTCAAATCTAGAAGTGTAAAAAACTCGTATTACAAAAAAAGAGGCATGCCCCAAAATAAAAGCATGTTTCTAGCCGACTTCAAGTATATGGGGTGGGACACAAATAGGGGGAGGGGCACACTCTCAAGACCTGCCCCCCCAAATGAAATCCTGATTGCGGCACTGCATAATATATATATATATATATATATATATATATATATATATATATATATATATATATATATATATATATATATATATATGGGGTTATCACAGACATAATGTGATATAGGTGAACACACAGAAAGTTATTTAATTTATATTTAATTTACAAACGTTTCACTGTTGCACAGCTTCATCAGTGTAATACCAAATTATAAAAATATCAATATCAAATTACAAAGTTCAGCACACAGCAGGACACAATATTTCAAACTGATTCGACAGGACATGATTTTGATTTTCATTTCTTTTCTTCTCCAGTTCTCGTGCTTAATGTTTTATGTTTTTTCTTTTATAGCTAGTTTTGCCCCCAAGACGCCCAACTTACAAAACCTGACCGAAGGTTAGTGTTCGGAAGAACTGAAATGAAGGCTGCTTCGAGTGTTTTCCTAATCTGCTTGTTTTCCGTTTCGGCTAAAACTTCAGAGCTATCAAATTTTGGTAAGTGGTCACATTTGTCTATGTGAACTACTAACGCATTTGATGTTCTATGAAATCTAACGTCGCGCTTATGTTCCTGTATCCTTGTTTTCAAACCTCTGCCCGTTTCCCCTATATAAGATTTTGAACATCCAGAACATGGAATGCTGTAAACTATGTTGTTTTCAGAAGTGACCCTTTCTTTATGTTTTAGAATTTCTCCAGTCTTCGCTCCTGAAACTATCCCTACATTCAAACCTGAACGTGCTAAGAATTTTGAAATCGTAGTAGCTGCTTTCGAGTTCGGAATGGATATGTAGCGGTCTGATTTAGAATCGGGTTTTTTCTTGACGTGTTTTCCTTTATAAATCTTCTCTGCCTTTTGTTTGAGCATGAATAGCCACCCTCGGGGATATTTAAGTGTTTCAAATCGTTTGCAGATATGATCTATTTCAGCATGTAGATATTCAGCACTGCAAATCCTAAATGCTCGTAAAAAGAAGCCGATCACAATGCCGCTTTTTGTTTTTTCACTATGTCCAGAAAAATAATGAATGTAGTCCTCTTTGTTTGTTGGTTTTCTGTAAACCTTAAATTTTAGTCCATGATCAGTCCGAATGATTACGGTATCCAGGAATGCTAAAGAATTTTCACTTTCGATCTCTAAGGTGAATTGTATATTTTGGTCAACATTGTTGAGCCTCGTTAATTTTTCTTCCAGATTCATGTTTTTGGGAACTGCTATAAAGACATCGTCGACGTATCGAACCCAGAAGCTATCCCGCCCCATGATTTCTTGGTATTTTTCCTGTTCTAGACGCTCCATGTATAAACATGCGGCTACCGGGCTCAGGGGGATCCCATAGCAAGTCCTCTACATTGTACATACTCATTTCCTTCAAAAGTAAACGAACCAAAGTGCATGCACAATGTTACCAACCCTATGAAGTGTGATTTAGATAATGGCAGCGTATTTACATCAATCACGTCAACAGCGGATTTGATAGCTTTTAATGCTCCATCTATCGGCACATTTGTGAATAGAGATATTACGTCCAGGCTTGCAAGTTTCATGTTATTTATGTTTACGCCCTTCAGCCTATCCATGAGTTCTGATGTGTTCCTTAAATGGGTCCCACTTATCACTCCCAGGCATTTACTTAGTGGTTTAGCTAAGATTTTAGCCAGTTTATGGGGTGCACTGCCGATACCAGAAATTATAGGTCTCATGGGAATGTTTGGTTTGTGCACTTTTGGAAGTCCTTTTAGTTGGGGTGGTCTGGGGGCCTCCTCGATGAGATTTAGTAGCTTCTTTCCTTTTTCAGATTTTTTCAAAATTCTCCGTGCTTCTTTGTTGAATGATTTTGCTTCCTTTGCTGAATGCCCGTTCTTCGACTTCTTGTAAGTTTCTAAGTCATTGAGAAGATTCTTCATTTTTTCTTTGTAGGCTGAACTATCCATGATGATGACACCCCCTCCCTTATCTGCCTGCGTCACAATTATGTTTTCATCGTTTGCAAGATCTTTTAAAGCTTTTAAATATCTGTTTGGAAGGGTTGATGTCTCTTTTTTCGCCAGTGCATAGCAGCAAGCCAAAACACCTTGAATGAAACCTTTTTCTGTGTCACTATCGTTCCACCTGTAATTGCGATTCACGTGTTCCACAAATGTAAATTTATCTTTGCCGGAGTCAAATTTCAGCCCAAAGGAGAGAGCCTGTTTTTCTTCCTCTGATAGCGTTCTTGATGAAAGATTAGTCACTATGTTCACCTATATCACATTATGTCTGTGATAACCCCACATTTGTCTGGTGGACACAGAAGAAATGTTAAAGATATACTTAAAGAATTCAGCACCAGGAAGAAGATTTCAAGCTGCTTCAACAGACTCAAGTTTCTTACAGATTGCTTGCAAGAAAAGTTCTACCTAGGTCGTCTCCGATACAACTTAGAAGTGACACGAAACCCTTTACGGACTCTGCAAAAGCATACTTAGAAGAAGCTTGTGAACATTTGAAACATAGAATATACGAGTTAAAGAACGAACGAACCGGAACGCACTTATCATCGTACCACGAACAAAAGCTTAAAGAGCTCAATACGACGCAACAAGCCAGTCTGCGATTAAAACTTAAGAAACTGTGCCAAGAAAGCCCATGGAACGTTGCTGGTAGCGAAAACATAGTGACTAATCTTTCATCAAGAACGCTATCAGAGGAAGAAAAACAGGCTCTCTCCTTTGGGCTGAAATTTGACTCCGGCAAAGATAAATTTACATTTGTGGAACACGTGAATCGCAATTACAGGTGGAACGATAGTGACACAGAAAAAGGTTTCATTCAAGGTGTTTTGGCTTGCTGCTATGCACTGGCGAAAAAGAGACATCAACCCTTCCAAACAGATATTTAAAAGCTTTAAAAGATCTTGCAAACGATGAAAACATAATTGTGACGCAGGCAGATAAGGGAGGGGGTGTCATCATCATGGATAGTTCAGCCTACAAAGAAAAAATGAAGAATCTTCTCAATGACTTAGAAACTTACAAGAAGTCGAAGAACGGGCATTCAGCAAAGGAAGCAAAATCATTCAACAAAGAAGCACGGAGAATTTTGAAAAAATCTGAAAAAGGAAAGAAGCTACTAAATCTCATCGAGGAGGCCCCCAGACCACCCCAACTAAAAGGACTTCCAAAAGTGCACAAACCAAACATTCCCATGAGACCTATAATTTCTGGTATCGGCAGTGCACCCCATAAACTGGCTAAAATCTTAGCTAAACCACTAAGTAAATGCCTGGGAGTGATAAGTGGGACCCATTTAAGGAACACATCAGAACTCATGGATAGGCTGAAGGGCGTAAACATAAATAACATGAAACTTGCAAGCCTGGACGTAATATCTCTATTCACAAATGTGCCGATAGATGGAGCATTAAAAGCTATCAAATCCGCTGTTGACGTGATTGATGTAAATACGCTGCCATTATCTAAATCACACTTCATAGGGTTGGTAACATTGTGCATGCACTTTGGTTCGTTTACTTTTGAAGGAAATGAGTATGTACAATGTAGAGGACTTGCTATGGGATCCCCCCTGAGCCCGGTAGCCGCATGTTTATACATGGAGCGTCTAGAACAGGAAAAATACCAAGAAATCATGGGGCGGGATAGCTTCTGGGTTCGATACGTCGACGATGTCTTTATAGCAGTTCCCAAAAACATGAATCTGGAAGAAAAATTAACGAGGCTCAACAATGTTGACCAAAATATACAATTCACCTTAGAGATCGAAAGTGAAAATTCTTTAGCATTCCTGGATACCGTAATCATTCGGACTGATCATGGACTAAAATTTAAGGTTTACAGAAAACCAACAAACAAAGAGGACTACATTCATTATTTTTCTGGACATAGTGAAAAAACAAAAAGCGGCATTGTGATCGGCTTCTTTTTACGAGCATTTAGGATTTGCAGTGCTGAATATCTACATGCTGAAATAGATCATATCTGCAAACGATTTGAAACACTTAAATATCCCCGAGGGTGGCTATTCATGCTCAAACAAAAGGCAGAGAAGATTTATAAAGGAAAACACGTCAAGAAAAAACCCGATTCTAAATCAGACCGCTACATATCCATTCCGAACTCGAAAGCAGCTACTACGATTTCAAAATTCTTAGCACGTTCAGGTTTGAATGTAGGGATAGTTTCAGGAGCGAAGACTGGAGAAATTCTAAAACATAAAGAAAGGGTCACTTCTGAAAACAACATAGTTTACAGCATTCCATGTTCTGGATGTTCAAAATCTTATATAGGGGAAACGGGCAGAGGTTTGAAAACAAGGATACAGGAACATAAGCGCGACGTTAGATTTCATAGAACATCAAATGCGTTAGTAGTTCACATAGACAAATGTGACCACTTACCAAAATTTGATAGCTCTGAAGTTTTAGCCGAAACGGAAAACAAGCAGATTAGGAAAACACTCGAAGCAGCCTTCATTTCAGTTCTTCCGAACACTAACCTTCGGTCAGGTTTTGTAAGTTGGGCGTCTTGGGGGGCAAAACTAGCTATAAAAGAAAAAACATAAAACATTAAGCACGAGAACTGGAGAAGAAAAGAAATGAAAATCAAAATCATGTCCTGTCGAATCAGTTTGAAATATTGTGTCCTGCTGTGTGCTGAACTTTGTAATTTGATATTGATATTTTTATAATTTGGTATTACACTGATGAAGCTGTGCAACAGTGAAACGTTTGTAAATTAAATATAAATTAAATAACTTTCTGTGTGTTCACCTATATCACATATATATATATATATATATATATATATATATATATATATATTGTGACCGCCGCCGCCCACCACCACACGCAGAAGCCAGCCGTAGACCATTTATTGTTCAGTGATGAACAATGCAGAAGAAGTAGAAGATGGTTGCTGCCAAACAGACAACAAAATCAACATTCCGTACACCACCATACATCATATCTCCCCAGATTTGCCCTTACGTAACACCACCTCGAAATCCATCAGTCATCGAACAATCCCTCAGAAAAAAACCTTTAACCAGCATAATGCACCACTGCTAAATGTCTCGACGTTAAATATAGAAGCCGCAAAAAGAAACTATCACATCAGCTGACCAACAGCATCCGCAACTCCGAAATCCTACCGGCCAGTGGCGTCCTGCCCACACGACGGTGGCGACGATCAAACTCCCACGCTGCCGCCGCACCAGAGAGGCCTTCACACATCCAGCCTCCGCTGCTCCACTGTCACCCGCTGCGGGCGCCGCCTAGCCGGCGCGAAAACCCCAAGGGCCACACCAACAAAGTAATAAGTCATCAGGACTACCCACGAGCTGATAAAGTGCTACAATATACTTGGCAGATCAAGTTATAAGCAAGTATTAAATCCCGGAAAAAGCGTCACAAACGTCACCTGTAACAAATACCTAGTTTAAATCCCGCAGAACGATTTAGATAACATTTTGCATGAAACTTAACAAATACTGAACAGATTTCACACTTTAGCACCCCTCGCTTCGCGATTACTTACATCAGAGGGTTGGTAAACGCCGCACACTAACCCACGGAACCGCTCGCCACAGATTCTAAAACGGAAACAACGTTCCCGGGGCCGGACCGGCCGATGTAAACAAGTTACGTGACCGCCCATCTCTACACTGCCGTCACTTATCAGTCAGAAATTCATCGACATGAAATCAACCTTCAACCCGAATTACAGTTGCATTAAATCCTAAATATTTCACTTCACATCAAATATCAGCTGGCACGCTGGAAACCGAAAATCCACCATAAAATTATCCACTCATCTCAAATTAGAGTCGCCACTTACAGAAACACCCAACTGAAGTTGCCACATGGCAAATCACTAGACACCCGCAATCACGATCCATGGCTCTGGGGCGTCCGGGCAACCCCTCCCCCTTTACGCCCCTCTTCCCTGAGGACGGTCGACTTAACACGCGCATTGACGGGGGTCTGAGCCACCTTCGCATTGACGGGGGGCGGGTACCCGCCCCCTAAGATCTCGAGAACCACGGTAGGTAGCGAAAAACGGTAAACGGCGTTGGGCTTCCCATCCACTTCTCCATCGAAAACATTTGAACCATTTTTTTGTCAGGTCACATTTAAGGTCACGAGAGGTCAAAACATGCCCGTAATAGGGATAACATGTAAATTCAGTTTTTCGGCCATTAAATCTGAACAAGTAAAGATAGAGCAAAACGACTTAAACTGTATGAATCCTCTTATCAAGCCAAATCGAATGATATATAATTTGACCTTGCTAGGTCAAATCAAGGATTTGACCTGACCTGAGGTCAGGTCAGGGTCAAATTATATAAATTGCATATCATTAGAACCGCAAAGCCCAGGCGAGTCTAATGCAGCTAAAATAAATGCTCTATCACCATCCGTTACTGAGTTATTCCGTAAAAACCATTTTTCTCATGTATTTCCAATGGAGAGGTCATGCCTCGTACCTGACCTTAGGTCATCGATATCAAAAATACCGGAACATATTTTAGAGAACTCGGTGGGGCCATTATGTGATATGAGTTTCAATCGGATAAGTTCCCCCTGCTCCGACTTACGCTATCTTAAACTTTTTTTGAGGTCGGGTCACTTGACCTGTAATGGTGACCTGACCTGAGATGACCTAACCTTAAAATTTTCGCAGAAGTTGTAAAAATGATGAGGGAAAAGGTATACCAAGTACGGCGGCGCTACGCACCGCCGTTTTTCTGCTATCTCCGAAAAACCCGAGGGGGGCGGGTACCCGCCCCCCGTCAATGCGCGTGTTAACACACACACACACACACACACACACACACACACACACACACACACACACACACACACACACACACACACACATATATATATATATATATATATATATATATATATATATATATATATCTATATCTATATATATATGCATTATCATAATTGTGTTGACATTACCATTCGAAATGTATGCTAGAAATAACCATTGGCGAGCAAGGAAATTTTGGGGTATGGAACACGCACAAATGACCGATGTTGCGTTATTCGGCGGGAATAATACAAGTAGCAAAACCAGAAAACGAAATTTCGGGATACCGTTTCACAGGTATTTCTCCCCCATTCTCTTACTTCACGTCTAGTTACATTTATTCTCCTGTCTCACTCTCTCTCTCTTTCTCTCTCTCTCTCTCTCTCTCTCTCTCTCTCTCTCGCCATTGCGCAACACAATCGGAGCTGACATTATTTCAAGCCGCTCTCCACTCCCACTCCTACCCTCCAGCCACGTACGTACGGTTCCCAGGCTTGCCCTTGGTTACAGCCCTCTCATGTCGCCGGCGTAGACGCCGCGGGGTCAGAGTTCACACCGCGCCGCTCGGCAGCCAATGGGCGTCCTCGCGACGGATACCCTCAGGCAGCAGTCACCGCCACGAGGCACGAGGGCGCTGCACTCTGATTGGTCAGACGTTGAAAGAGATTGGCGCCGTGTTTTAATTTCCCGCGCAATACCGCAGAGGGACAGATGCTTGTGGGTGGTGCGGTGCCGTTGAAGTGTTTGGAGCGATGCATGATAGTGTATACCGAAATCTGTGCTCTGGCAGGGATTCAGTGGCGTGAATAATTGAGGTGATCAAGGAATGTTTCGTGAAAGGAAATTGATGTCAAATTGAGCTTGAGCTTCGGTTGCTGTCGGTAGGTATTTGTAATGCATGTTCAATTCTATTCAAAGAAATAGTGGGCGCATCCCTTAAGCGCCCCTTGTCCTCTTCTATGGCGTAGCCAGGATTCGGCTCAGAGAGGGTCCGAAGGCTGTCGTGGGGTCCCCAAGCCGGCTGCTCCTTGGGAACCCGTCCCTCCTGTTTCTGTTTTGTTTTGGCGAAGTCTTTAACCCTGGTAGTTGGTGCGCCGTTGAGCCCAAGTAAATGTGACGTTAGGAGAAAGTGAGTAAGATAACCATTTCGTATTCCAGGGGCGTAGCCAGGATTTCGCTCAGGCCGGGGGGGGCGGCGCCCCATAATGGGCCCTGCGACATCGTCAAAAGGGCCCCAAAAATATCGCTGAGCAAAAAACTTCGAGCGCAGTTTTTGCGTTAGCGAATCTAGGAAGTCGCTTTAAACCAGAACAAACTAGAATGTCTCAGCTACGCCTTGACAAACCATTTTATTGCCTTTTACATTGCTAAGAACCAGTCTTGTGCTCGGAGAGCCAAAAAGGCCGTACCCATTTGTTTCTCTTCGGGCGAAAATTATTTCCAAGGTAGGAAGATTTCCGAGTGCACACCGAGGATCATAATCGTGCGTTGAAAAGTTGTTGGTTACCAAGGGGGTGCGGTAGTGGAGCGGTCAGCGAGGCTGGCTGCCACGCAACCGACCCGGGTTCAAGGCCCGGCGGCTTCCCCGAACATGCAGCAAGCTGGCTCCCGAGAAACCTTTCCAACAGGGAAAGAGTTAGCGATGGCATATGATCCTGGCAGTTGGTGCGTCGATAAGTCCCAAACAAATGTTACTGTTGATAAGCATATCTCCTCAAATCCCGGATGCATAATAAGCAAAACAGGGATTGTTCTGAAACTCGGGGTTTCAGCTCATACCATGATCAATAACTTCTCCAATCAATACATTTGGTGAAGATTCTGAGGAAAGGCTGTGCTCGAATATATAATCACTAAGTATGTTTTTGGATTCGAGGATATAGGGCAATTTACAACTCAAAATTTTCGATGTCTGGCGCCGGCCATCAGTGTTGATTATGCACCTACAGCGGCAGCCCATCGCGCAAAGCGCACGCTCCCGTCACTTTCCCCCTTAGCGACCTCGACCTCAGGTGGATGGCCCTCGGACATCCCCAGGCCTCTGGCAACCTTGTGTTTGACATTTACGCAGTGGTAGTACACTATGGCAGCTACCATGATGCATGGATAGTACATCATGGGCCACCAGGGGACGCCCCGAATCTGCTTACAAGTGCCCAGCTGTCAAAGGGCCCCTCCATTGATAGCGGGGTCTACAGTAATTAGTACCGTAATTAGATACAGTAATAAGTAAAGTAATTAGTAAAGTAATTAGACTTGAATTCATGTGTAATTGTATACCAAGCTTGCATTTAGTGTGTCCGGAGTTTTTTTAACGTGATGATTGTCACTTTTGAACTTAGCTTTCAGCATACATAAACAATCTGTGTTTGCAAACTATGCAATCACTATTGCATTGCATGCTTAATGTTTTTGCCTCTTTGATAATTATTACTAATTTGCTTATGCTGACTTGAAGCTAGCTGATTCTGCTTAATGCTTCTTGCACCATTTGAATATGATAATTGGATGCAGAACAAGTATTTCCCGGCTTAATTGACTTAAAACATATATTTAGGAGACCTTATAACTCTGCATTTCCTGAACACAATCATCTTAAAACTGTGTTTACGATATCGGGCCTCCCCAGTTTTCTTTCCAAAGGCCGGGCTTGTGACGGGCTTCAGAAAGCAGCACCAGGCCGGACCCGGGCCTGGCAAAATTGCCCCAAACTCGCACCTCTGACAACTCAAAAGTCCATGTTACCCGTCGTATTTTCCACGATGTGCAGGTAGGCTCATACTAACTAATGCATGCATCGGCGCAGCGGTGGTGCGTTCATCTTCCACGCCGCTGACCCGGGTTCAAATCCCCGGCGGGAATACTGAATCCCTAGTCCCCAATACACCCTTCCAACAGGACGAGAGTTGGCGACGCCATGTGACATCAGCAGTTTGTACCTCATAAGCCCCGGGGCCAGGGCTTATTCTTAAAATGGGTAAATAATGAATGAAGTGGCGTATAAGCATAACCGATGCAGAACTAACCTGAGTGTTCGGTTTGGCAGATCGGTACAGGCGGGCGGGACTGGCAGTGGTAGTACCGACGTGTACTCTGCATGTACACAGGCGGGACTGGCAGTCGGCGTAGTACCCGGCGTGTACTCTGCATGTACACAGGCGGGACTGGCAGTGGTAAGTACCGGCGTGTACTCTGCATGTACACAGGCGGGACTGGCAGTGGTAGTACCGGCGTGTACTCTGCATGTACACAGGCGGGACTGGCAGTGGTAAGTACCGGCGTGTACTCTGCATGTACACAGGCGGGACTGGCAGTGGTAGTACCGGCGTGTACTCTGCATGTACACAGGCGGGACTGGCAGTGGTAAGTACCGGCGTGTACTCTGCATGTACACAGGCGGGACTGGCAGTGGTAAGTACCGGCGTGTACTCTGCATGTACACAGGCGGGACTGGCAGTGGTAGTACCGGCGTGTACTCTGCATGTACACAGGCGGGACTGGCAGTGGTAGTACCGGCGTGTACTCTGCATGTACACAGGCGGGACTGGCAGTGGTAAGTACCGGCGTGTACTCTGCATGTACACAGGCGGGACTGGCAGTGGTAGTACCGGCGTGTACTCTGCATGTACACAGGCGGGACTGGCAGTGGTAGTACCGGCGTGTACTCTGCATGTACACAGGCGGGACTGGCAGTGGTAGTACCGGCGTGTACTCTGCATGTACACAGGCGGGACTGGCAGTGGTAGTACCGGCGTGTACTCTGCATGTACACAGGCGGGACTGGCAGTGGTAGTACCGGCGTGTACTCTGCATGTACACAGGCGGGACTGGCAGTGGTAGTACCGGCGTGTACTCTGCATGTACACAGGCGGGACTGGCAGTGGTAGTACCGGCGTGTACTCTGCATGTACACAGGCGGGACTGGCAGTGGTAGTACCGGCGTGTACTCTGCATGTACACAGGCGGGACTGGCAGCGGTAGTACCGGCGTGTACTCTGCATGTACACAGGCGGGACTGGCAGTGGTAAGTACCGGCGTGTACTCTGCATGTACACAGGCGGGACTGGCAGTGGTAGTACCGGCGTGTACTCTGCATGTACACAGGCGGGACTGGGCAGTGGGTAGTACCGGCGTGTACTCTGCATGTACACAGGCGGGACTGGCAGTGGTAAGTACCGGCGTGTACTCTGCATGTACACAGGCGGGACTGGCAGTGGTAAGTACCGGCGTGTACTCTGCATGTACACAGGCGGGACTGGCAGTGGTAGTACCGGCGTGTACTCTGCATGTACACAGGCGGGACTGGCAGTGGTAGTACCGGCGTGTACTCTGCATGTACACAGGCGGGACTGGCAGTGGTAGTACCGGCGTGTACTCTGCATGTACACAGGCGGGACTGGCAGTGGTAAGTACCGGCGTGTACTCTGCATGTACACAGGCGGGACTGGCAGTGGTAGTACCGGCGTGTACTCTGCATGTACACAGGCGGGACTGGCAGTGGTAGTACCGGCGTGTACTCTGCATGTACACAGGCGGGACTGGCAGTGGTAAGTACCGGCGTGTACTCTGCATGTACACAGGCGGGACTGGCAGTGGTAGTACCGGCGTGTACTCTGCATGTACACAGGCGGGACTGGCAGTGGTAGTACCGGCGTGTACTCTGCATGTACACAGGCGGGACTGGCAGTGGTAAGTACCGGCGTGTACTCTGCATGTACACAGGCGGGACTGGCAGTGGTAGTACCGGCGTGTACTCTGCATGTACACAGGCGGGACTGGCAGTGGTAAGTACCGGCGTGTACTCTGCATGTACACAGGCGGGACTGGCAGCGGTAAGTACCGGCGTGTACTCTGCATGTACACAGGCGGGACTGGCAGTGGTAGTACCGGCGTGTACTCTGCATGTACACAGGCGGGACTGGCAGTGGTAGTACCGGCGTGTACTCTGCATGTACACAGGCGGGACTGGCAGTGGTAAGTACCGGCGTGTACTCTGCATGTACACAGGCGGGACTGGCAGTGGTAAGTACCGGCGTGTACTCTGCATGTACACAGGCGGGACTGGCAGTGGTAGTACCGGCGTGTACTCTGCATGTACACAGGCGGGACTGGCAGTGGTAGTACCGGCGTGTACTCTGCATGTACACAGGCGGGACTGGCAGTGGTAGTACCGGCGTGTACTCTGCATGTACACAGGCGGGACTGGCAGTGGTAAGTACCGGCGTGTACTCTGCATGTACACAGGCGGGACTGGCAGTGGTAGTACCGGCGTGTACTCTGCATGTACACAGGCGGGACTGGCAGTGGTAGTACCGGCGTGTACTCTGCATGTACACAGGCGGGACTGGCAGCGGTAAGTACCGGCGTGTACTCTGCATGTACACAGGCGGGACTGGCAGTGGTAAGTACCGGCGTGTACTCTGCATGTACACAGGCGGGACTGGCAGTGGTAAGTACCGGCGTGTACTCTGCATGTACACAGGCGGGACTGGCAGCGGTAAGTACCGGCGTGTACTCTGCATGTTTGTACACAGGCGGGACTGGCAGTGGTAGTACCGGCGTGTACTCTGCATGTACACAGGCGGGACTGGCAGTGGTAAGTACCGGCGTGTACTCTGCATGTACACAGGCGGGACTGGCAGTGGTAAGTACCGGCGTGTACTCTGCATGTACACAGGCGGGACTGGCAGTGGTAGTACCGGCGTGTACTCTGCATGTACACAGGCGGGACTGGCAGCGGTAGTACCGGCGTGTACTCTGCATGTTTGTACACAGGCGGGACTGGCAGTGGTAGTACCGGCTTGTACTCTGCATGTACACAGGCGGGACTGGCAGCGGTAGTACCGGCGTGTACTCTGCATGTTTGTACACAGGCGGGACTGGCAGTGGTAGTACCGGCGTGTACTCTGCATGTACACAGGCGGGACTGGCAGTGGTAGTACCGGCGTGTACTCTGCATTTGTACACAGGCGGGACTGGCAGTGGTAGTACCGGCGTGTACTCTGCATGTACACAGGCGGGACTGGCAGTGGTAGTACCGGCGTGTACTCTGCATTGTACACAGGCGGGACTGGCAGTGGTAAGTACCGGCGTGTACTCTGCATGTACACAGGCGGGACTGGCAGCGTGGTAGTACCGGCGTGTACTCTGCATTTTGTACACAGGCGGGACTGGCAGTGGTAGTACCGGCGTGTACTCTGCATGTACACAGGCGGGACTGGCAGTGGTAAGTACCGGCGTGTACTCTGCATGTTTGTACACAGGCGGGACTGGCAGTGGTAAGTACCGGCGTGTACTCTGCATGTTTGTACACAGGCGGGACTGGCAGTGGTAGTACCGGCGTGTACTCTGCATGTACACAGGCGGGACTGGCAGTGGTAGTACCGGCGTGTACTCTGCATGTACACAGGCGGGACTGGCAGTGGTAGTACCGGCGTGTACTCTGCATGTACACAGGGGGTAAAGGGTGGGCCCATTGTGTGGTTAAGGTTCAATTCGATAGCTTCACCCTTTTCTTATCCACCCTTCACCCTTTTCATACCACCTTAAACACTTTTGGAGGTGAAGGCACTTGACCCGTACTGAGGACCTGACTTGAGACGACCTAGTCTTAAAATTTTGTAAAAGGTTACGGAATTGATCAAGGATAAGTGCGACAAGTACAGCGACACTTTGCGCTGCCGTTTTTTCGTGCCGCTGGAAAAAATCCAAGGGGTGCTCAAACACCCCCCCCCGGGCCAGGGTTAGGTTGATGTGACAGCTGAGGGTGCACGATAGCGAGGGGTCTGTCTGAGCCAGCTAGAGTTTCCAAACTTGCACCGATGATACGTCAGCAAAATTTGAACTTAAAGCACACCATTAGTCCAAGCTGCTCTATTTTAAGCTGCGATAGTTCTCAAAAAGGTCATCGAGCTTTTAAACATCAAGCTCATCGAGCTCATCGAATATCAAGCTCATCGAGCTCATCAAACATTTAAACTCAGTAAAGTCCCAAAATAATGTACGGAAAATAATATATCGAGCTGATCCCGAATCAGTCTAACTTAACACTCATTTCCTTCTTGGGTAACGCGTGAAAATTTCAGAATAAGTAAACACTATCTGCTCCATACAAAACATGCCTTGAAATTTGCAAACTTGGAGCTTTCACACCACCTGTCATCATGTATGATTTTATTACTGACTCTCTGCGAAAGGTCATGAACCAATTAAAAGAGATTTCATAGTTTGAAACATCTCAATTCTGTCAGCATTGATGTTCCCCAGACAATCAAACTTGTTTTTGTGAACCACCGTACGAACATTTTTTAGCTCACAAAAATAAAATGTTTTTCTGAATTTGATGCTTTTTGTTTTCTACGCATTTTAAGCTACTGCCAAGGCTTGGTTGTCTAGCTTCATTTCCTAAACAGCTGTAACTGACAGTCCGCAAATATCCCGGTTTCAGTCAAATTTGAATAATTTGTTATGCTGTTGGTAATATACCCTCTCAGGTCAAAGGAGCAGCGTGACGGGGGGGCGGGTACCCACCCCCTCGGGCTTTCGGAGATAACAGAAAAACGGCGGCGCGTAGCGCCGCCGTACTTGGCATGCCTTTTCCCTCATCATTTTTACAACTTCTGTGAAAATTTTAAGGTTAGGTCATCTCAGGTCAGGTCACCAGTACAGGTCATGTGACCCGTCCTCAAAAAATTTTAAGATAGCATAAGTCGGAGCAGGGTGAACCTATCCGATTGAAACTCATATCACATAAAAGCCCCACCGAGTTCTCTAAAATATGTTCCGGTATTTTTGATATCGATGACCTAAGGTCAGGTACGAGGCATGACCTCTCCATTGGAAATACATGGGAAAATGTTTTTTTTACGGAATAACTCAGTAACGGATGGTGATAGAGCATTTATTTTAGCTGCACTAGACTTGCCTGGGCTTTGCCGTTATAATGATATTTATTTTATATAATTTGACCCTAACCTGACCTTAGGTCAGGTCAAATCCTTGATTTGACCTAGCAAGGTCAAATTATATATCATTCGATTTTGCTTGCTGAGAGAATTCATACGGTTTAAGTCGTTTTGCTCTATCTTTACTTGTTCAGATGTAATTGCCGAAAAACTTAACTTACATGTTATCCCTATGACGGCATGTTTTGACCTATCGTGACCTTAAATGTGACCTGACAAAAAAATGGTCCAAATGTTTTCGATGGAGAAGTGGATGGGCAACGCAACGCCGTTTACCGTTTTTCGCTACCTACCGTGGTTCTCGAGATCTTAGGGGGGGGCGAGTACCCGCCCTCCCCGTCAAAGCGAAGGTGGCTCAGACCCCCGTCAATGCACGTGTTAATGCTGTCAGATACCGAATATGCTCAAAATTTGCCTCCTCCCGGTCATAATCAGCCCGGGTCCGTCCCCCCCCTGTAAAAATTCCGTGGCGGCTCCTCTGCGTCTGCTCCTCATTCTCCGAAATATCTCGGTTGATCTTCTTGTTAGCATATTGATAAGATGATAAGAAATCCTACTTTACTATCTCATGCTCCTGGCTCAACTAGTTTGTCCATGGGAATGCAAGTTTCGAAAATTGTGTGAACCATACCCACCCTCTCCTAATCGTCGCCACCTACAAAACAGTGGTAGAGCCAGTGAATCTTAAACCTCCTGCTGGAAAGAACATGCTCCCTTCAGAAACAAAACCTCGTTAGGTATAGGCTCCTTGTGGCCTTTTCAAAACAATGGTTACAAAATGTCTTATTTTTCCGGAAACAAATCAGGATATTTAATGTAATCGGGGAGCACCCCCACGGCCCGTTTTTCCGATGCGTATAAAAAAATATGTTCTATACTGCAAGCTGAAAACAAAGTTGCATTACTGTTTCAGCCGTTTCACCAGAATCCTCCCTAAATAGACGGACGAGGAGAGCCCTGGCAGCCAGTGAGTCGACGTGTTTCGCAACCCAAGCACAAGGACGGATCCAGGAGGTAAAAATGTGTTTGCTTCCCCGCAACAAAATGGGTTTCGATAACGCTGTGATGGCGATGATGATCTGTGATCATTTTGCTGGATATCGTTCCCTCCTCAAAAAGTGGTGCGTGGTTCTGCCACTGCATTGTCCCAGGTCAGTGACACCAGATGTCTAGCACATAGCAACACTGTGGTAGCAATTGCAATACGAGTGCCCCTCAGCCACGACGATATTTGTGAAGGGATGAATGAGCTTGCGTAATGCCAGCAGCCTATTCATGTGTAAGGTCACGTGGTCCAGGTACGGAAGAGAGGGGTTTGGATTATCATAGGCGGTGGTAAGTTGACCAAAGGGTGGCCCGTCTAAAAGCAACCAAATTGGTTTTTGTGGTAACACTAAGTAACACTAAGTTGGCAGCGACAGATGGCTTTGGAAATGAATATCTATCTTGTGGTAACAACATATATTTTCATAATTACATAACATTGACATAAAAAATATGATGCTCGATGGATGTTAACTGACAAACGGATTAGGGCTTCGGCACAACAAATTTATACCCTCCTCTCTCTTTCTCTCTCTCTCTCTTTCTCTCTCTCTCTCTCTCTTTCTCTCTCTCTCTCTCTCTCTCTCTCTTTCTCTCCGCCACGCTGTGCAATACCCAGTGGCGCACCTAAGGAGGGGGCCAGCGTGCCCGGACCTCCCACTAAACACTTTGATTTCAAAATGTCCTCCCCATCCATGTCGGGCGCCTTTGACGCCCGATATGGGTTCTGGTATTAATTGACCACCGCAGGTGCCCATCAAGGGCCAAAATGAGCCTTCGTTTGGTTTTTAATACTAGTTCTAATGTCGCCTTACCGCCCCTGCCTATAGCGTGCCATCCATGCGGTGAAGTACCCACCCATATGTGATTCAACCACGGACCAGATTTAGAATAACTGCACCCCTTCACTTGCGTTTTAAGCTTTACCAGTATTGCCTCTTACGTGATAAGTACCCTCTCTGGAAAATGTTTCTTCTCCAGTAAGCTGCCGCCCTCTGTCAAACATGTAACCCCCCATCAGCCCGGCGCCCCACTCACCTTTTCGTCAGCCGGCCCCACCCCAAACGAAAATCCTGCGTGCGCGCCTTGCAATGCAACCATTCCATAGGCATCCAGAGAAGCATAAATAGATCATTCAGGTGGCATGTCATTGCAGGCATTTCGTCGATTTTAGCTCGAATCTGCAGTTGTAGCTCCCATGTATAACTGACCCCAACCTGACCAAACAGCATGTGTGAGGCGTGCGTTCCACCCCTCCTCAGCTGTCCTCGCTCAATTCCCGCCCACTCGCTCGGCTCAGCGCTGCAGCGTACAGTGACTTCCAAACTAGTGGGTCGGCAGCGGAACGATACTTTCGCAACTGACTGTACACAGGCGGGACTGGCAGTGGTAGTACCGGCGTGTACTCTTCATTTACACAGGCGGGACTGGCAGTGGTAGTACCGACGTGTACTCTGCATGTACACAGGCGGGATTGGCAGTGGTAGTACCGACGTGTACTCTGCATGTACACAGGCGGGACTGGCAGTGGTAGTACCGGCGTGTACTCTGCATGTACACAGGCGGGACTGGCAGTGGTAGTACCGGCACGGTAGTACCGACGTGTACTCTGCATGTACACAGGCGGGACTGGCAGTGGTAGTCCCGGCGTGTACTCTTCATTTACACAGGCGGGACTGGCAGTGGTAGTACCGACGTGTACTCTGCATGTACACAGGCGGGACTGGCAGTGGTAGTACCGACGTGTACTCTGCATGTACACAGGCGGGACTGGCAGTGGTAGTACCGGCAGCGGTAGTACCGACGTGTACTCTGCATGTACACAGGCGGGACTGGCAGCGGTAAGTACCGGCGTGTACTCTTCATTTACACAGGCGGGACTGGCAGTGGTAAGTACCGACGTGTACTCTGCATGTACACAGGCGGGACTGGCAGTGGTAGTACCGACGTGTACTCTGCATGTACACAGGCGGGACTGGCAGTGGTAGTACGCGGTAGTACCGACGTGTACTCTGCATGTACACAGGCGGGACTGGCAGTGGTAGTCCCGGCGTGTACTCTTCATTTACACAGGCGGGACTGGCAGTGGTAAGTACCGGCGTGTACTCTGCGTGTACACAGGCGGGACTGGCAGTGGTAGTACCGGCGTGTACTCTGCATGTACACAGGCGGGACTGGCAGTGGTAGTACCGGCGGTAGTACCGACGTGTACTCTGCATGTACACAGGCGGGACTGGCAGTGGTAGTCCCGGCGTGTACTCTTCATTTACACAGGCGGGACTGGCAGTGGTAAGTACCGGCGTGTACTCTGCATGTACACAGGCGGGACTGGCAGTGGTAGTACCGGCGTGTACTCTTCATTTCACAGGCGGGACTGGCAGTGGTAAGTACCGACGTGTACTCTGCATGTATACAGGCGGGATTGGCAGTGGTAGTACCGGCGTGTACTCTGCGTGTACACAGGCGGGACTGGCAGTGGTAGTACCGGCGTGTACTCTTCATTTACACAGGCGGGACTGGCAGTGGTAAGTACCGGCGTGTACTCTGCGTGTACACAGGCGGGACTGGCAGTGGTAGTACCGACGTGTACTCTGCATGTACACAGGCGGGACTGGCAGTGGTAGTACCGGCGTGTACTCTTCATTTACACAGGCGGGACTGGCAGTGGTAAGTACCGGCGTGTACTCTGCATGTACACAGGCGGGACTGGCAGTGGTAGTCCCGGCGTGTACTCTTCATTTACACAGGCGGGACTGGCAGTGGTAAGTACCGGCGTGTACTCTGCATGTACACAGGCGGGACTGGCAGTGGTAGTACCGGCGTGTACTCTGCATGTACACAGGCGGGACTGGCAGTGGTAGTACCGGCGTGTACTCTGCTGTACACAGTCGGGACTGGCAGTGGTAAGTACCGACGTGTACTCTGCATGTACACAGGTGGGACTGGCAGCGGTAGTACCGGCGTGTACTCTGCTGTACACAGGCGGGACTGGCAGTGGTAGTACCGACGTGTACTCTGCATGTACACAGGCGGGACTGGCAGTGGTAGTCCCGGCGTGTACTCTTCATTTACACAGGTGGGACTGGCAGCGGTAGTACCGACGTGTACTCTGCATGTATACAGGCGGGACTGGCAGCGGTAGTACCGGCGTGTACTCTGCATGTACACAGGCGGGACTGGCAGTGGTAGTACCGGCGTGTACTCTGCGTGTACACAGGCGGGACTGGCAGTGGTAAGTACCGACGTGTACTCTGCATGTACACAGGCGGGATTGGCTGTGGTAAGTACCGGCGTGTACTCTGCGTGTACACAGGCGGGACTGGCAGTGGTAAGTACCGACGTGTACTCTGCATGTACACAGGCGGGATTGGCAGTGGTAGTACCGGCGTGTACTCTGCATGTACACAGGCGGGACTGGCAGTGGTAGTACCGGCGTGTACTCTGCATTTGTACACGGGTGGGACTGGCAGTGGTAAGTACCGGCGTGTACTCTGCATGTACACAGGCGGGACTGGCAGTGGTAAGTACCGACGTGTACTCTGCATGTTTGTACACAGGCGGGACTGGCAGTGGTAGTACCGGCGTGTACTCTGCATGTACACAGGCGGGACTGGCAGTGGTAGTACCGGCGTGTACTCTGCATGTACACAGGCGGGACTGGCAGTGGTAAGTACCGGCGTGTACTCTGCATGTACACAGGCGGGACTGGCAGTGGTAGTACCGGCGTGTACTCTGCATGTACACAGGCGGGACTGGCAGTGGTAGTACCGGCAGCGGTAGTACCGGCGTGGACTCTGCATGTACACAGGCGGGACTGGCAGCGGTAGTACTGGCGTGTACTCTGTATGTACACAGGCGGGACTGGCAGTGGTAGTACCGGCGTGTACTCTGCATGTACACAGGTGGGACTGGCAGTGGTAAGTACCGACGTGTACTCTGCATGTACACAGGCGGGACTGGCAGTGGTAGTACCGACGTGTACTCTGCATGTACACAGGTGGGACTGGCAGTGGTAGTACCGGCGTGTACTCTGCATGTACACAGGCGGGATTGGCAGTGGTAGTACCGGGGTGTACTCTTCATTTCACAGGCGGGACTGGCAGCGGTATTACCGACGTGTACTCTGCATGTACACAGGCGGGACTGGCAGCGGTAGTACCGGCGTGTACTCTGCATGTTTGTACACAGGCGGGACTGGTAGTGGTAGTACCGGCTTGTACTCTGCATGTTTGTACACAGGCAGGACTGGCAGTGGTAGTACCGGCGTGTACTCTGCATGTACACAAGCGGGATTGGCAGTGGTAGTACCGGCGTGTACTCTGCATGTTTGTACACAGGCAGGACTGGCAGTGGTAGTACCGGCGTGTACTCTGCATGTACACAGGCGGGACTGGCAGCGGTAGTACCGGCGTGTACTCTGCATGTACACACGTGGGATTGGCAGCGGTAGTACCGACGTGTACTCTGCATGTACACAGGCGGGACTGGCAGTGGTAAGTACCGGCGTGTACTCTGCATGTACACAGGCGGGACTGGCAGCGGTAGTACCGGCGTGTACTCTGCATGTACACAGGCGGGACTGGCAGCGGTAGTACCGACGTGTACTCTTCATGTACACAGGTGGGACTGGCAGTGGTAAGTACCGGCGTGTACTCTGCATGTACACAGGCGGGACTGGCAGTGGTAGTACCGACGTGTACTCTGCATGTACACAGACGGGACTGGCAGCGGTAGTGCCGACGTGTACTCTTCATGTACACAGGTGGGACTGGCAGCGGTAGTACCGACGTGTACTCTGCATGTATACAGGCGGGACTGGCAGCGGTAGTACCGGCGTGTACTCTGCATGTTTGTACACAGGCAGGACTGGCAGCGGTAGTACCGGCGTGTACTCTGCATGTACACAGGCGGGACTGGCAGCGGTATTACCGGCGTGTACTCTGCATGTACACAGGCGGGACTGGCAGTGGTAGTACCGGCGTGTACTCTGCATGTACACAGGCGGGACTGGCAGCGGTAGTACCGGCGTGTACTCTGCATGTATACAGGCGGGACTGGCAGTGGTAGTACCGGCGTGTACTCTTCATGTACACAGACGGGACTGGCAGCGGTAGTACCGACGTGTACTCTGCATGTTTGTACACAGGCGGGACTGGCAGCGGTAGTACCGACGTGTACTCTGCATGTATACAGGCGGGACTGGCAGTGGTAGTACCGGCGTGTACTCTGCATGTACACAGGCGGGACTGGCAGCGGTAGTACCGGCGTGTACTCTGCATGTACACAGGCGGGACTGGCAGCGGTAGTACCGGCAGCGGTAGTACCGGCGTGTACTCTTCATGTACACAGGCGGGATTGGCAGTGGTAGTACCGGGGTGTACTCTGCATGTATACAGGCGGGACTGGCAGTGGTAGTACCGACGTGTACTCTTCATGTACACAGGTGGGACTGGCAGCGGTAGTACCGACGTGTACTCTTCATGTACACAGACGGGACTGGCAGCGGTAGTACCGGCGTGTACTCTGCATGTACACAGACGGGACTGGCAGCGGTAGTACCGGCGTGTACTCTGCATGTACACAGGCGGGACTGGCAGCGGTAGTACCGGCAGCGGTAGTACCGGCGTGTACTCTTCATGTACACAGGCGGGATTGGCAGTGGTAGTACCGGGGTGTACTCTGCATGTATACAGGCGGGACTGGCAGTGGTAGTACCGGCGTGTACTCTGCATGTACACAGACGGGACTGGCAGCGGTAGTACCGGCGTGTACTCTTCATGTACACAGGCGGGATTGGCAGTGGTAGTACCGGGGTGTACTCTGCATGTATACAGGCGGGACTGGCAGTGGTAGTACCGACGTGTACTCTTCATGTACACAGGTGGGACTGGCAGCGGTAGTACCGACGTGTACTCTGCATGTATACAGGCGGGACTGGCAGTGGTAGTACCGGCGTGTACTCTGCATGTACACAGACGGGACTGGCAGCGGTAGTACCGACGTGTACTCTTCATGTACACAGGTGGGACTGGCAGCGGTAGTACCGACGTGTACTCTGCATGTATACAGGCGGGACTGGCAGTGGTAGTACCGGCGTGTACTCTGCATGTACACAGACGGGACTGGCAGCGGTAGTACCGACGTGTACTCTTCATGTACACAGGTGGGACTGGCAGCGGTAGTACCGACGTGTACTCTGCATGTATACAGGCGGGACTGGCAGCGGTAGTACCGGCGTGTACTCTGCATGTACACAGGCGGGACTGGCAGTGGTAGTACCGACGTGTACTCTGCATGTACACAGGCGGGACTGGCAGCGGTAGTACCGGCGTGTACTCTGCATGTACACAGGCGGGACTGGCAGTGGTAAGTACCGACGTGTACTCTGCATGTACACAGGCGGGACTGGCAGTGGTAGTACCGGCGTGTACTCTGCATGTACACAGGCGGGACTGGCAGTGGTAAGTACCGACGTGTACTCTGCATGTACACAGGCGGGACTGGCAGTGGTAGTACCGGCGTGTACTCTGCATGTACACAGGCGGGATTGGCAGTGGTAGTACCGGCGTGTACTCTGCATGTACACAGGCGGGACTGGCAGTGGTAAGTACCGGCGTGTACTCTGCATGTACACAGGCGGGATTGGCAGTGGTAGTACCGGCGTGTACTCTGCATGTACACAGGCGGGACTGGCAGTGGTAAGTACCGGCGTGTACTCTGCATGTACACAGGCGGGACTGGCAGTGGTAAGTACCGGCGTGTACTCTGCATGTACACAGGCAGGACTGGCAGTGGTAGTACCGGCGTGTACTCTGCATGTACACAGGCGGGACTGGCAGTGGTAGTACCGGCGTGTACCCTGCATGTACACAGGCGGGATTGGCAGTGGTAGTACCGGCGTGTACTCTGCATGTACACAGGCGGGATTGGCAGTGGTAAGTACCGACGTGTACTCTGCATGTACACAGGCGGGATTGGCAGTGGTAGTACCGGCGTTTACTCTGCATGTACACAGGCGGGACTGGCAGTGGTAAGTACCGACGTGTACTCTGCATGTACACAGGCGGGACTGGCAGTGGTAAGTACCGACGTGTACTCTGCATGTACACAGGCGGGACTGGCAGTGGTAGTACCGGCGTGTACTCTGCATGTACACAGGCGGGACTGGCAGTGGTAAGTACCGACGTGTACTCTGCATGTACACAGGCGGGACTGGCAGCGGTAGTACCGGCGTGTACTCTGCATGTTTGTACACAGGCAGGACTGGCAGTGGTAGTACCGGGCGGTAGTACCGACGTGTACTCTGCATGTACACAGGCGGGACTGGCAGTGGTAAGTACCGACGTGTACTCTGCATGTACACAGGCGGGACTGGCAGTGGTAAGTACCGACGTGTACTCTGCATGTACACAGGCGGGATTGGCAGTGGTAGTACCGGCGTGTACTCTGCATGTACACAGGCGGGACTGGCAGTGGTAAGTACCGACGTGTACTCTGCATGTACACAGGCGGGACTGGCAGTGGTAGTACCGGCGTGTACTCTGCATGTACACAGGCGGGACTGGCAGTGGTAAGTACCGGCGTGTACTCTGCATGTACACAGGCGGGACTGGCAGTGGTAGTACCGGCGTGTACTCTGCATGTACACAGGCGGGACTGGCAGTGGTAAGTACCGACGTGTACTCTGCATGTACACAGGCGGGACTGGCAGTGGTAGTACCGGCGTGTACTCTGCATATACACAGGCGGGACTGGCAGTGGTAAGTACCGACGTGTACTCTGCATGTACACAGGCGGGACTGGCTAGCGGTAGTACCGGCGTGTACTCTGCATGTTTGTACACAGGCAGGACTGGCAGTGGTAGTACCGGCTTGTACTCTGCATGTACACAGGCGGGACTGGCAGTGGTAAGTACCGACGTGTACTCTGCATGTTTGTACACAGGCGGGACTGGCAGTGGTAAGTACCGACGTGTACTCTGCATGTACACAGGCGGGACTGGCAGTGGTAGTACCGGCGTGTACTCTGCATGTACACAGGCGGGACTGGCTAGGTAGTACCGGCGTGTACTCTGCATGTACACAGGCGGGACTGGCTAGGTAGTACCGGTGTGTACTCCATTGACGGACGCAGGGTGGGGGCATTTCGGCCATGGCCCCCGCCCAAGCTCTGGAGGGGGCCCAAACTATGTTTTGGCCCAACCAAACGCCGGATTTAAAAAAAGATGCTTACACTAGGTCTGTAGAGCAAAAAATATTCGCTCCCACCCCCCCCGGACAGCGATCATGTACTTTGAGAGGTAGCTTATACTAGGTCTGTCGAGCACCCAAATTGCACTTCCCCCCTTGAGGAGAGGCAGACATGGGTTTGCCCCCAAAACTCGGGTCTGCGTCCGCCTCTGTGTCAGACCAGCATACTCAGGAAACCGCACGGCCCAAGATCAGTGTTATCTGTGACCCTGTTTGCGATCGTCGTCAATGACGTTGCAGACGATCTCCCTCCAAATGTTAATAGCACTCTGTTGATGATTTTACTACGTGGACCACGATGTCCTCTACCGCTGCTGCCCAAAGGCAGCTTCAGGTGGAAATAGAGAAGCTCCCAAGTATTGGCGGATTTAGGAGCAACTTTTTGAAGGGGCCAAACCAACGTTTTGGGGGTGGGGACAAAATTGAGAAAAATCGCAAAACAGTATTAAAAAAAACACCAAAATTTGGTCCTTCTGGGGGGCCAAAAGATAATATTTCAGGCTTTGGTGGGGGGCCAGAACCCCTTTGGCTCCCTTTGGATACGCCAGTGCTCCATAGGCGGAGTGGGAGAAATGTTTTGCCGTTATCTACCGAAACAAACCAAATGTATTCACTTCTGCCGAAAAAAACGAGTGTGATGATGATATCACTCTTTACGGACAAAGAACCGACGTTATCCAAGAACCGCGCTTTCTTGGCTTCCTCTTAGACCAGGTACTCATCTATATTGCACATTTCAACCAGCTTAGGGATAGGCGTTTCAAAACCCCAAGTGTTTTTAAAGTGCTAAGATGAAGTTTGGATCTGACGGAAAAACCCTCCTGACACTATACAGATCATTAACTTGGTCGAAGCTAGAATATGAGTATATTGTTTATGAATCAACCGCGGAGAGTTCTAAACGGCTGCTGAGCACCATCCACCATCATGTAATTCGGATAGTCACAGATGCCTTTCATACATCACCAACCAGCAGCCTGCTGGCTGATGCAAATGAGATGCCTCTGTCATTACGCCAGCGTATGCTGTCATGAAATACACCGTAAAGATAAAACAGTTACCACCAAACCCCACCTGTCCGTAACTATTCGCGGAAGCTCTGTAACGCCGGGTAATAGTATTCCAGCCTCAGCATGACTCGCTAGGCTCACGGTATGTATGTATATACCTCGCTGAGCTCACGGTATGTATGTATATACCTCGCTGAGCTCACGGTATATATGTATATACCTCGCTGGGCTCACGGTATGTATGTATATACCTCGCTGAGCTCACGGTATATATGTATATACCTCGCTTGGCTCACGGTATGTATGTATATACGAGGCTCAGTGAAGCTGACATCGATATCGAACAGATCAAATCGTAGGGAAGAATGGTGCAACATGGAAACGGGGGGAGGGGTAAGATGGACATCCCATCCCTGTTAAACTGGCAGTTCAATGAGCAGAAAAAGGGTGTACTACGCTTGCACTGACCGTGCTTAGCCCTTGGGAGTGAATTGGCGCTAATAAGCTCTTTAGGTAGCTCTTTTAAGCTATTTGACAAAAATATAAAAACTGTAGTTCATTTGTATTTTCTCGGACTAACTTTGTAAGCCTTTTACCCAAAACATTTTATGCATTTTACATTGATATTGCGGCCTTATCGTCTTTATTTTCTTGCATTGCTTTCACCGTTGTCGCTGTGCGTGAAACGAAAGTTGCGCTTAAGTCATGTGCGAGCTTGTAGAAGAGCAGCTGGGTGGGGCAAGACGGTCACCTTGACCATGCGATGCACAGCACGCGAAATTGCATGTTATCCAATTCAACCTGACAAAATCGTAATAAATTGCTCTCATCATGCTCATGCTATTGATTTGGGAAGTATATGTGACTTCGTTGTTAATTTTTTGGACATTATAGTACAAACATGATCGTGGTTTCTCGATTATGTAATTTGCTATAATCCTCCATATAAAAAGGTGATATTGCAAGTTGAAAACAATGTCGAATGACCTGATCTAAGGTTACCACGGCGATATTCACATACGAATAAGAATTATCCGCCGTAGACGTGCCGCAATGACTATTAAAATGTCATGTCTATCTTGCCCCATGAGGTGACCATGTCGCTCCAGGGATGGTACGAAATGAACTTTTGCTACTTTTTGCAATATTCTCCATAAAACCTACGAAAATAATTGCATATACCCGTTTGCTTGCATAGAACTCCATACATGTTTGAAGTATTTCGACCAGGAAACTTACGGTGTACGAGAGTTCAATAAGTCATTAAATGTCAGTCGTCGTTAGGGCGTCCCTGTTGCCCCACCCTACCCTACCGCGCCTCATTTGTGGAGCCAGGGGCTCTATCTGAAATGAAAACTGGCACTGGCCTGCTAAAAAAATTACAGACTGATGCAATATATAAGGTTTTGTGGCACCATCTTCATGATACATCATACACATATCACACTGTTTTCTACACAGACGGAACCAAGGGAGAACATATAGTACTGGGTGCGCCTTTGTGGGCCAGCATTTGGGAAACACATTTCCACTGCCTGCGCTGGCCTTAGTTCTCACCGCCGAGCTATGTGCACTGTTTCGATGTATTCATCATATTTCACGTTTCAGGATATGCCGAAAAACTTTGTGAGAAAAAACTTTGTCACCGGAGTGCCCGCGATGTGGGGAACACCTCTCTGTTAAGCATGTTCTCACTGACTGCCGGGACTTTGAGATTGAGAGGAGGGCTCACTTCCCAGCAGATTTTTCACTCGGGTCCCTTATTGGTGAGTCGCCGTCAGTCCATGTGGCAACAATATCAGCTTTTTTTTAAAGAGTATTGCATTCAATGTCATTTTTTCACCCTCGTAGTTTTTTTCTCATTTCATTTATGTAGCAGACACACACAATTGGTAACACCACAGGGTTAGTACTTTTTAGGTATAAACCTCCTTTTTTAGCACCTGACCTGTTGCAAGCCTTCACAGCTATACTTTATCTAATGTTATGGGCGCCATATGACCCAGCTGTCGGTGCACCCAAAAACCCCAACAATGATGATGATGAGAAAAAACTTTGTGCCCTTAGGATCGTTATCCCAGGTGTGCTTTGAGGACATGTTCGTGAATTTTGGGGTAGAGGTCGGAAAATGGTACACCTAGGCCAGTGGGTACTCCGCCCTGGGCTGCTTCTTGTGCGTATCTGTCGGTGCGCTAGTTGCCAGGAATCCAGTGGCTAGGCACCCAGGCCATGGTAGTCTTCTTTCTCTGGCAGTGTGCTCTGTAGAGCCTGTGCCTTATGAGGTCTAAAATATGCGATGAGGTCGGATGAGTTTCAAGCACACTCAATGCTTGTAAGGATGAAGGCGAGTCTGAAAAGACTACGGGGGAGTCTGAAAAGACTACAGGCGAGTCTTGTCAGACTCTATATACATAATATAAATAACAAAATGAAGCCATCAAAACAATTCCTTCTGAAAATCTCTGTGCTATCAGCCATGTATGCACATATGTTAAGAAAAAAGTTTTGAGTCACCTTAACTCTGACTCCCGGCTTGAAGAGTGACACCGATTCTGACTCAACTCAACTGATTGAGCTGTTGGGTCGACTATGGCTCAACCCAAATCCCGAAGTGAGTCGACTCAACTCTGACTCAAGCAAAATTTTTGTCGACTTGAAGTCGACTGTGACTCTGAATCGCAACTCAAAAAGTCTGCTTGCATCATGAAATTGTCATGCCCCTTCGAATGTTTTTTTTGTAATCAAACATTGTTTGTGATTATTTTTTTTGATAAGGGACGATTAACATTCGTTTTGGAGAGGGTCCGGCACTAACGCGCATCGGAGAGGCGGACTGGTAGGCTTCCACTCTCGCCCTGAGGTCTCAGAAACTAAGAGGTTTAGGAAAACACCGGTTTGGGGATGGATGGGGCTATAGTTGTCTACATATAGCTAACTTTCATTGACCTAGGGCAATATATTATATATAATACTATATATTATGATATATTATATGATATATTAATATAGGTCAAACGAGGTTTTAAGGTCAAATCGTGACCTGCTGGGGAATCATCGGAAAATACCGTGACTAAGCACAAAACAGTCAGAAATGTACTAAAAGTGGACCAAGCTCAAACCGATAAGGTCCCAAGAAAAGTTTTACAAAATTTTGGGCTCAGGGCTATTCAAGGTCATTGACCTATGCCGTCACAATATGATATATTCCCTTTAATGTACACTAGCATCATGGTAGCCGTTGGACGGAAATTTAGGATTGACCTTGACCCATGACTTTTGAACTTCACCCATGACCTTGACTCTTTTATTGAGTTATATTAGCTATGACGTTTCAGCATAATATACGTCATACTGGGTATCACCATTTGAACGGGACCACTGGCGCCATTGACCTTGAGCATGCTAGTATGAACTTGTCCTTCATGTGGATGACCTTGACATATACAATAAATATTTTATATGGTGTTACGACGTCACCAGTCAGTCTCTGATGCAAGTCAACTGGTGCGACCACTCGATTGCCGAAATCTCAACTGATAGGTTTAATTTTAAAAAGGTTGAATTTTAAAAGCCTAAAAGTAAAAAAATTGACGGTTCTCAAAATTTTTTTACACCGATCGACGCATCACTAAATTCTTTCAAATGCAGTCGATTTGCGATTTTTAGCTGCGACAGTTCTCCGGCCACCTAGGAAAAATAGGTGGAGGCCTCCGAGGCCCCTCTCCATTGCGCTTGCTAATTCTCACTGTTCACGGGAACCGCAGCGAGAATAATGGGTACACCCACTGAAAAAGGTACCACCGCCAGGGGTGGAGATCTCTTTTCAAACCAGGGGGTCCCGGTCCGGTCGGGGCCGCAAGAGTGGATGTTTTTCGTAAGAAAATCAAGACACTAAAATATAGCCCAAAACGATTATTACAAGATATATATTTTGATTATATACTAAACCAGCAAAAAATACTGAGTCATGCTACAATATGGTGATAGCTAGGTGGGTGGGTGACCTTAAAACCTAGGTGGCCGGAGAACTGTCGCAGCCGAAAATCGCTGCGCTGTGACTCTGAATCCCACCCTGTGCTCAGGGCCCTGAGCCCTGAGCCCTCTGACTCTGAAACCCACCATAAATCGACCAAGGCATAAAACCCTACTATTTTCAATTTCCTCCAAACTTGGTATATGGGGACTCACAAGGGCGTAGAATCCACCCATGGCGACCAAAAAATTATTTAAAAATTGGTTTGAGAGAAATGGCCTCCGGAAATTTCTGAAGGTCATTATGCGGGCATTGATTAGAATGCCTATAGCTCCAAAAGTTTTCAAGTGATTTCCGTAAATTTTTATAGTTTTAGGATGTAAATTCTACGGAAAACATTTTGGCTATCTTCAATTTTGAAATTTAAACAAAATATGTTTGGTGACCTCATGACCTAGTTTTATAACGGTGACCGTAACCCGTAGTACAGTGAAATTCAAAAATTCTCTTGAAAGCGTTTTGACATATGGTAGTAGTCTTTCATATCAAATAAAGAAAAAATGGCTTTCGGAATGCATATACTACTTTTAGCTTCATATATATATAACACTAGGTGTCACTGTGGAGCTATGCTATCGTAACTCATGTTCTGATTGACTTGCAACTTTAAAATAACAACATTCGAAGAAGCAAAATCAAGCAGTCAAACTAGAATTGAATCACTTTACCACAAACACAGAAATAAGGGGTTGCCCTCCCCTATTTTGAATTCACATTATTGTCCCTTTGGGAATGAACTTAGCTGTTGTAAATACCATGTATGGCTGTTTGGATCATTGTACATCTTTTGAAAATAAATGTGTTCTCGTCACATTGAATCACCGAACTATGATGTCATTTCCAGAAGCATTTAACCCACGCCACACCGGGGTCAGGCGCCACCTTCGCCTCACTGGGGGGCCATCAATGCCCCCTAACTCCGAAAATATGGAAGCTAGTGCAAAGTTGCAAATAGAATTAGAAAGCTCATGTGAATTCAGTAAGATTTTACTAACACGTTTAAGCGCTCAGGTCTATGTTTTGACCTCCAGAGGTCAAGTTATGTCACAATAGGCTATTTCCAGTAAAAACATGCAATCCTAAAGAAACCTGAGCATAGCTCTCACGCCATTAGAGCTATTGAGATCTAGAAAAAATCATTTGATAGGAAAATTCCAGGAATTTCTCCGCTATGTAGAACACAATGGCCTCCCGCCAGTGGTTTGACCTCCAGAGAGTACCTCGTGACTTAATATGACCTGAGGTCTCGAAAGGTAAGAAAGTGACCGTGTTGTATATGAAATGAAAACTAGTGACGAGACATACACGATTACCTATGATTCAGTGTTGTATCTTAATTAGGTCACAAGTTATCGTCAAAATGTTGTTTTTGACCTCTGGTGACCTCTGATGATCTTAGATAGGTCAAAGGGCAATATCGCCCCTGGGATCCTTGAAAGGGTGTCCAAGAAGGCTTGTCTGAGCAAATTGAGCATTTACGATTATTTTGTGACTTTTAGCTCATAAGACAGTTTTTCCCATGCTTTTTCTATGGAAGAGGTTACCTGGTGACCTGACCTCAGGTCACCAAATCGAAAAAATCCCGAAGATAAATTGTGTAGACTCCGGAGGGGTCATGAAGTGTCGAAAGTTTTAAATCGATCGGCTTAGAAATTTAGCTATGGTAGAGCTCAAAAGTTAAGGTGAGGGGACCTTGTTTGACCTCGCCTGGTCACCTGGGGTAATATATTTCAGGGATGATGGGAAAATAATGGGGTAGGAGGTAGAACCCTCAACCGCGGTGCTTCCCCTCGTTGTTTTTCTGTTGTTCCGAAATAAAAACCTTAGGGGACCATCGATTTCATTATTCTAGTTGGGGCGAGGGTTAAGGAAGATTTTTGGATTTTGAGGCTTTGTGTCATGTTTCCCCGGACGTAGCTTGAATTTAAAACATGTTATGACCTCAGTTCGGCTTTTATAGCCTTTGGTAATCTCTTGTAGCATTTTCAAACGTGTTTAAACATGACCTATGGTAATCTGGTAATGAATTTTGCTCAGCGTACTCATTATTTTAGCTCTTTTATAATGAAAAAGTTTTAGGCACTAAAAACAAGTGACTTTTAGTGGTGCATTGCATTGTATGGGACTGGTTCAGAACTCAAAAGTACTCCTTAGAAGTGAAAGTAGCTAGTTCAGAGTCCACATCATTTAAATGGACTATTCACAAGCCATTCTGAATCATTTACGCCAATTTAGTGAGTTTCTAATCATCTGTCACTGCTTACACCCCCTTCAAGGTCAAATTAGTTGAAAGGTTGAAAAAGGTCAAGTCCGTTTTGGAAGAAAAACGTCTTGTTCAGTGCCATTTTCATGCAAATTGACAATTCATAAGAAATTTTGCATCAGTTACGCCAAGTACCTGCTTCATCATCTGTTATTGCTTACACTCTCTTCAAGGTCAAATAAGGTCAAATTTCGAAAAAAGTTCAAGTCCATATAACATCTAAATCAACTAGTTTAGTGTCCATACCATTCAAATTGACTATTCATAAGCCATTATGCATCATTTACGCCAAGCAACTTTGCTTCTTCATCTGATATTGCTTACCCTCTTTCAAGGAAAAATGAGGTCACAGGTCGAAAAAGATCAAGTCCGTATGGGACGCAACTCAAATAATTCGGTGTTCATCTCATTTAGAAATACTGAATTGGAATACGCATCTGTAGGCGTTATTCGGCACATATTTATCACTGAGATCACGCAAGGTCAAATCAAGGTAACATTGAATGTCAAAAAGGTAATAAAAGGTTCAACCTGATAAAAATGAACCTCGAAAGCTGGAAGAAAATATTCTTGGACAGTTCATGAGCAAAAGCAAAAGAACGATAAGAGTCTGGAGCATTCACGTGAAAACGGGTACAGGCGCCTAAATGAACCCAACATGCCTCCACTCTTGAGGTCATAACTCCGTGACCTTGAAGGGTAGGAACAATTATTTGCAAGATGTTCGCAATGAATGCGTCAGAGGATATACAACATTTCAAGACTCAACTTAAGAAGCTCGTTTTCAATTCTTGAAAAACCTGAGGGGGGTTGCAACACCCCCACCCCCTGTACGTGTAAGGGTTAACACCCCTATGGCGTTGACGGGAAAGCAATTGGTTTTATTTCATTTCATTTCATTTATTTGCTCAATCATCCACGGGACACCCCATTTAAGGATAAAGTCAGCGTGCTAAAATAAACCAAAGCTGTGGGTAAAACACTGCAAAAACAGTAACAGCACATTCGGTCATCTCACAGCTTAAACCACTACAATGACGAGACATAAGATATGACACTTTGGCGATACGAGTTCAGGGTGTCGTAAAACAGGTCAGTTCCCGGGCGTTGTTGAATAAAAGCATTTACCACCCGGGGAAGTCTCACAAACAGTCCTTCCTTAATGGTGTTCACCCGTGCATATGGAACGTGTAGAAGTGTCTGACGTCTAAAGCCCGCGCTGGGGTGCACAGGTAAAATGAGTGAAGTAAAACGGTGAGTTTATCCTACCATTGAAAATACTGCGAATGAACATGAGATCGTGTTGTGTCCTTCGCGCTCGAAGTGTAACGAGGTTAAAGTGCCTGAGCAAATCGCAGTATGATAGTGATGGTGATTGTGTCTGGATGTATGAGCTGATCCACAGTAAAAATTTGTGTTGCATCCGCTCAATACGATCTGTGTGCACCGCAGCTGCCCCCCCAAATGGTGCTGCAGTATTCCAGCACAGATCGAACATGAGCATTGTAGGATACAAACACTGATTTGACGTTGAAATACCTTCTACTCTTAATAATTTGAAATGATCTTATCAGTACACCGAGGGCCCTATTGGCTCGCATGATAATGCCGTCGACGTGAGGTCCGAAAGTGGTTTTCGTCCAAACAACTCCCAAATCTCGAATAGTTTCTACTTGCTCCAAACTTGTACTTCCGATGAAATAGGTTGATTTTAGAGGCCTGGTTTTTAGCGTCATGGTAAAGGTTTTGCACTTGGCCGGATTCAAATTTAGTTTCCAGGAGTTCGACCACTCGCACAGCCTTTGCAAGTCAGCCTGAAGGGAGAGGCATCAGCTGCGCAGGTGACCTTTCGGAATAACTTCACGTCGTCGGCAAACATCAGGCAAGAGGAGGTCATGTTATCAGGGAGATCGTTGATGAAGAGCGAGAAAAGCAGCGGAGATAACAGCCCTCCTTCAGGAGTGCCTGAGGCAACCCGACACCAGTCTGAGCACTTGCCGTTCAGAATCACACGCTGATGTCTGTTTTGTAAGTAGAAGAAAACCAATTGAGAGCTGAGCCAGAAACGTTGAAGGAGTTTTTCAGTTTGTATATCAGGAGTGAGTGGTTCCACTTTGAAAGGCCGCAGTGTAATCGGTATATATGCAGTCTGTTTGAAAGCCTTCCGAAATAGAGTCCCAGGCAGTGCTTAGCATGGTTGCCAGGTTTGTGGCATGATCGTTTGGGCACGAAACCATGTTGTGATAAAGATAAAACTGGGCTAACATGCTGAAATAAACACGAGTACGTCACTTTTTCTAAAACTTTCCCAAACAGTGGAATGAGGGACACCGATCGGTAGTTTTTCGGGTCTTTGGGTTTCCCTTTTAAAAATGGGCACAACGTTCGCCTCCTTCCACCGCTTGGGAAATGTTCCCTGCGTCAATGACATCATACAAATCTTAAACAACGGTGTGACAAGTTCGTTGCAACATTCGTGAATAATGCGAGCGCTGATTCCATCGGGTCCGCATGCTTTGTTCCAGGAATACTTTCTAATATTACTTTCACGATTCCCGCATTGCACTCTTGGCGGACACCACCGGTATGTTATATGCCGGACCCTGAGGAAGAACGTCACTTCGGGCTCAGTAAACTTTGCGGCAAAAGTACGGTTCAGCAGATTGGCTTTTGCTGTATCATCGGCTATATCGGTCTGGCCGTGCGCAGGACGGGTGTCCCCTCTTTCCCTTTCAGGCTTTTAAGAAACGACCAAAGCGTTTGGGATTCGCACCGAAATCATACGTAAGTCCTAGTAAATAATCACTAGGTTGAAAATAATCACTAGGTTGAAAATTCCATGGCGCTACTCTTAAATTCGGACGTTCCGTCGTCACTGGCATTAACCATACCGTGAGTTACGATGGTACAGCCCCATAGTGACACCTAGTGTCATGTTTCGGAAGTAAGAAGTAGTATATTTAGTGCGAAAGCCATATTTTATTATTTTACCTAAAGTAATATTTCCAAAGGTAAAAATGCTTCTACACGAATTTATAAATTTAACTGTACTGCGGGTCAAGGTCACCGTTCAAAAAATAGGTCACGAGGTGATGACGTCAATTTTGCAGAAATATAAAAATCCAAGATAGCCAAATTGAAATATGCTAAATGGTGAACAAAAATGTAAAACATCGTTACAATCATTGAAAAAATGGCAGAAAAATAAGCTTTCAAAACAATGCCTACATGGTGACCCCCGAAAAATGCCGAAGGCTATATCTGCCATACCAAATTTTCAAATATTTTTTTTGTGCCATGGTTAGATTCTACACCTTTGAAACCCCTTGACACCAATTTCGGAGAGAATAAAAAATAGAAGGGTTTTATTTTACGAAATTTTTGGTTGATTTATGGTGGAATGACCCTGGTCCAATATGCTGTTTCCGCAAAATTGTCACATTTTCTACGCTCTTTCTCCTCCTCTCACTCACTTTATGGTCTTTCCCCTACAATTCCAAGAAAAAACTCCGCCATACATCAAAGGAAATTTCATAAAATAAAAATATACCACGGAAATTCGTGCCTTGAATGTGTGGAAAATTCAATAGTTTTTATTAACACGCGCATTGACGGGGCGGCGGGTACCTGCCCCACTTCCTCGTGTTTTTTTAACCCTCGCCCCACCGGGGGAGCATCAATGGCCCCCTAAGGTTTTTCCGGGATAGCAGAAAAACGAAGAGGCGCAGCGCCGCGGTTGAGGGCTGTACCTCTCACTGCATCATTTTGCCACCATCCCCTATATTTTTACCCCGGTTCACCCAAGATCAGGTCACCAGACGAGGTCAACCAAGGTCACCTCACTTCAACTTTAGAGCTCTGTAAGAGCTACATTTCGAAGTCGATCGATTTGAAACTTCCCACACTTTATGGCCCCTCCAGGGTCTACAAGGTGTATATCCGGGATTTTTCGATTTCGTGCCCTGAAGTCAGGTCACCAGGTGACCTCTCCTATTGAAAAAGCATGAGGAAAAACTGTCTTATGATCTAAAAGTCACAAAAGCGATTGAAAATGTTCAGCTTGATCAGAAAAGCGTTCTTGGACACCCTTTCACGGATTCCAGGGGCCATATTTGCCCTTTGACCTCTCCAAGGTCATCCAAGGTCACCAGGGGTCAAAAACAGTATTTTGACAATAACTTTTGACCTAATTAAGCTAGAGCGCTGAAACAAACACCATCGTGTTTGTCTCGTCATGGCTTTCATTTGATATACAGCAAGGTCACTTTCTAACCTTTCGTGACCTCAGGTCATCTTAGGTCACGAGGTGACCTCTGGAGGTCCAACCACTGGCGGGAGGTCTTTACGTTTCACATAGCGGAAAAAGTACTGACAATTTCCTATCAAATGTACTTTACCAGACCTCAATAGCTCTAATGGCATAAGAGTTATGCCCAGTTTGCTTAAGCATTCCATATTTGAGTGAAAATAGCCTATCTTGATTTAATTTGACCTCTGGAGGTCAAACCATTGACCTGAGCACTAAAACATGCAAAGTAATTTCTTACTGAATTCACGCGAGCTTTCTATTGCACTTTGCAGATTTGTGCTAACGCCCATATTTTCGGAGTTAGAGGGGGCCATCGATGGCCCCCGGTGGGGCGAAGGTGGCACTGGACCCCCGGTGGGGCGCGGGTTAAGATAGTGTAAAAACGGCGGAACTACGCGCCGCCGTACGTGGCATTCCTTTTCTCTTATCATTTTACAACTCTTTTCAAAATTCTAAGGTTAGATCATCTCAGGTCAGGTCACCAGTGCAGGTCATGGTGACCTGAGCTAAACAAAGTTTAAGATAGCGTAAGTCGGGACAGGGAGAACTGATCTCATTGCAGCTCATCACATAATAGGCCTGAGTTCTCTCAGATCTGTTCCGGTATTTTTATATCGGTGACCGAAGGTCAGGTACGAGCCATGACCTATCCATTGGAAATACATGGGAAAAGTGGAAAAGTGGGAACATGGGAAATCTAAATAACTTGATAATGGATGGTGATAGGGTGTTTATTTTAACTTGTTCTGATTAACATTGTCTTTGCGGATTTCATGATTTGACCTAGCAAGGTCCTATTATACACAATTTGATTCGGCTTGCTGCAAGTATTTCAGTGTTTTAAATTGTTTTGCTCTATATTTACTTGTTCAGATGCAATGGCCAAAAACGTTCGTTTACATGTTATCCTTTTGACGGCATGTTTTGACTTCTACCGACCTTAAATGTGACCTGACAAAAATAGTTCAATTCCTTCGATGGAGAAGTGGATTGGCTACCCAACGCCGCTTATCGTTTTTCGCTGCCTAGCATGCTTATCGATATCTTAGGGGGGGGCGGGTACCCACCCCACCCCCGTCAAAGCGAAGGTCAGACCCCGTCAATGCGCACGTTAAATCACTTTCGTGATACTTTTTCGTGTGTAGGATCATGGGTCCCGCCGCTGGGGGGGACGGGGATACGCGTCCCCCACCTTTGAGAGTGGAAGAGGACGGATTATGCTTTGTCCCTCCTCCGCGCCACTTTTCACGCAGGGTCCCATTACGTTGCTCCATGTACTGAAATCATTATAGCGTATAGCAAAGATGGAGCAATAAAAAACGGGCCTCCTGCAGACACACCAATGACAACCACAATTTCTTTCCAATAACTAACTGTGGGTACAGACGCCCATTTCGGTCTCTCAGACGCCCTTTACTGGCTCAGGAATCCCGCAATCAAGTCAGAAGCCCTCTGCAAATTCTCTTTTCAGTGGGTCCTAGGCCAGCTAAATAGACCCATCACCAAACCAGGGTACCAGGCGAGCTAAGGGCCCCAAAAAGCTAAGAGGTCCCCAGATCAGCACGATGTGCCCAGAACAACTAATTGGGTCCATAACAGTTACATGGGCACAATGCCACTTCAATGGACACCAATCCATCTAGGGGCCCCAGGACCAAGTCAGCAACCTCTTACATAATTCCCTTCAGGAGCCATTTTTAGCTCAGGGGCTCAATATCAGACTGAGCTTTTGCGAAACTCCCTCTCAGAAGACCCAATGTCAATTCAGGAGGCCCAGGCCAACACGGGTCCCAAGATCAGCGCAGGGGCTTAACCATCTAAACAAGTCCTAAATAAGTTCAGGGGCCAACACTTGCTCAGGGAGCCAAGCTTCAACTCAGAGGGCGCAGATACGTTGAAGGGGCCCAAAAGCAGTTCAGGAGGCCTATACAAACTAAGAGGACTAAACCAGCGGGGTACGTAGACGAGCTCGCGGAGCCCAAGATATGCACAATGTGGTCACAAACAAGCCATAGGGGCTTATACGCTAAACAGACCCGATACTAACCCAGGGGGCACTTGTAAGCTCAAGGGACACTGATCCAGCTAGGGGCCATTGGACCGAGTAAACAACCTCTTATGTAGCTCTTCTCAGGGGCCCTAATCGGCTAAGGTGACCCCAAACCAGCTTGGGCCCCAAGAAAAAGTCAGTAAGCTCCTGTTTAATACCCTCTCCCAGTCCCAGATCAGCCCAGGAAACCCTTGGAAAATTCCCTCTCAGGAGGCCCAAACCCAACTCAGCGGGCCCAAGATCAGTTGAGAGGGCCCCTGACGGGTCAAAAAGCGCCAGTGCCAGCACCGGGGTTTCAAGATCAGCCAGGGGACCCTGGCCATCTAAAAGGGCCTCAGATCAGCTCAGGGGCCAGGCCCGCTGTGAGGGCTCTAAATCGGCTCAGCAGGCCCAGACCAACTCAGGGGGCCGGACCAGTTGGGCCCCCGACGATTTCAAGGGACCCAGACCAGCACAGTATGGCCTGGACAAGCCAAACGGCTCATACCCGGGTAAAGGGCCCAATATCAGCTGTAGCGACATTTCCGGGTTATAACGTGTTGACCAGCATGTATAGTCTCTGTTTAGTCGCGCACCGATCCAGTGTAGGCACGCTGAGTGGCATGAAAAATTGGGGGCATCCCTGCCCCGCCCCCATTTGGAACTGTGGGTTTGCACCGACGGGACGTCAACATTCCTGGGCCGAGACCGATGATCATTTCAAAAAAAAAGTCAAGTACTTCTTTGGGCCAGGCTACTTTGACCCAAAGGAAAGGAGGCTCACTACGCCTTAGCCCTGGCCGAGCTCTCCTCCGGAATAAACTTCCTCAATCTCACAGGCTTCGAAATGAGGCCATAAACAATGCCGCGCACATAGGCTCCGAATGGCCGGTGAATGATCGCGGGAGGAATGACACTTGCCGGGGTCGCAAGTGAGAGGCAGGGCGTGGCAGATGGGCCCTCCTCGGGTGAGGAGGAGACAGAGAGGACAGTCTGGTGGCAGGGGGCCCGGCGGAAAGGTGGCCAAGCAACGCGCGGGAGAGAAGACCAGAGGCGGACTCAGAAACGGCTCGGGCAGGAGAAGGCAAACCGATTCGGTGGCGAACCCACAGTCAGGCAGTAAGTGCTCTGTGAGCCATGGGCATTTCACTTCCCTCCCCACTTCATTCGGATCAAACACATCCAGCGTGCCTGCATGTCGATTAACTAGGTTACTGGGGGATGTACAGAGACGTCATGGTGTGTCGTGGTGTTTATGTCTGCTTGGTTACAGGCGACCCTACGGGGGCTTCCTTGTCCAAAAGTGCACGGATCGGTGCGGAATTTTCGGATGAGCAAAATGGGATTTAACAACGGCAAGTCTTGGACAGGGGGGATGTGATCACTTCTTTGGGGGGGTATCATCGAGCGGGATAAATCAGTTCAAGGGGGAAGGGGATCGATAACATCCATATGGCGTAAATGCGGCGGATGCGGCACGCATTGTCTTTTTTTGTGACGAGGATAATATTCATGATTTTATTTTACGGGCTTGGCCGTGTTCGATATGTGTCTGTTCATGCCAATTGCGGAGGGCTATATGGTGAGTGGGATTGGGAGAGCCCATAAGGCAAGAAGGAAATGTTTTCCTGAGGGGGAGGGCATTTGCGGCCTAAGGGTCAAATATAGAGCCCGACCGTTTTGGAAGGGGAATGGGTGCTATTGCGGCGAAACGATGTCATAATTTTAGTCGTCTTTAGTCTTTTGGAAATCTGAGTACGCTGCTAACACGCCAGCGTTCGTTCAGTTTGTGGCGGCCCCTCAATCAATCGGTGTTCTTCTCTAACCAGGATTTATATTTGGATCATTCCCGGGATTCGTAGTCAGGTCGATTCCCACTGCACCTTTTACTCGAGTCGGTATCCTTTTTTGTTTTGTTTTGTTTTTGTTTTGTTCTATTCCGCCGCCCGCGGATCCATCTATGAGTATTTCTGCCCACGATTGGTTATTGGTCTTAAGACAAATAAAGGGTGAAAATAGACATATATTCTCTCATTAATTCCTTTCATTGGTAATTGCAATGCGCGATGTAAGACAAGCAGAAACCGGGCCCCTTTTATCTGGGGGAAGCCCATCGGTACTTATCGCCACACCTTCCCACGTCGTCGTATCATTAAGCGGAAGGCCGCTTAAAACGTCAAAGCGTCCTCCCCACTCTTCAGGAACCCTCCGATTCAATGCGCGTTCCCGTTCTTATTATTAATATCAAGGGGGTGTGGCCGCATTGTGGCCACACGGTGTGGTCATATGGATGATGGATAGACCCTCTTCACTTCACAGGGCGATCATACTCATCGCAGACCCAGATAATAACTAATACCGCTAATGAACGACCGGGACCAGGGGTTTAATAGGGGATGTCATAAAGGGAACCCAGGTACATATGGAGCCGCACGATACCACTAGTTTCTGCCATTGTAATATCACTACTGATGAAAAGGAAAATCTTTGCGGTCCAGGGCTTGCAGTTGGAAGGGGGTACCTTCCCTCTGGCGTTTAAGCGATGATTGCGCTGGGCGCCCGGTTTCTACGCTTATCTCATGACCGGCCGGCGCGCCGCGGCGTGGCGCCGCCGTCAGCGGAGGGGAGAGAGCGAGAGAGTGGGAAGAGCAGTGTGGAGAGGTGCAAACGCACGTCAGTCAGCGGAGGTGCGGGAGGTGCGAACGAAGATATCGGCGCCGCCCGCCGACGCGGTTGAAGTGGTGAAAGGTTCGACACCTCTGGGGGAGCACCAGGTAAGTAGGGAAAATTATTCACGGGAAGGGGGACACAAAAAGGACGCCACAGGGTTAATGCACCTCTTGACGCAGCGTTTAGGCTTAAAATTTTTCTAAGCTTAGGCGTTTCTGTAGGCGACAGTAAGGATAGGTTGGCATAGGTTTTTAATGTTCCATGGGGAGGAGGAAATTTAACGTTGCATGTGTCAGTCAAACCATAGGGTTCTGAATTCAGAATCCCCCTTATACTCCGTCCCAGGAGCGGGGGAGAGCTTTAGTTTGGGGAGGGCTAGCATAGGGAAGCCCTATTGTTCGTGTACCGCTTAGGTAAGAAATCATTTCACGAACGAGATATGCTAAACGCTGCTAAGTAAGGATAACACCGAGTCACGTCTGCTTTATCGAGTAAATATAAATATGTCGGAAGCACCGTGCAGGCACGGAAATTCCAACACTTGCTTCTTATTGCCCTTTTGCAGTTTTCGAATCGACGTTTAGACAATTCGGATAGGCAATGGGGATAACGCAGGGTGGTTGGCTACACGCAAGAGAAGATTGAACCAGTGTGATCAGCGTCGCCGCGCCGAGAATCGACAGGGTAGTGCGTTGTTACACTTATCAGCTCGGCGGAGTGCCAAGCTCCGCACTGGAAGGTGTATATCCGATAAGGAAGAGCAACTGGACATAAATTAATGCACAACTGTCTATATTACGTCTGAATTAAAGAAAAGCTGACGCCAGCAATCGTGCGGAGTGTCAACGGTATTTATAGTCACCCACCAGTCAGAGAACCCTAGATAATGTCAGCGTTGGAGCTAGCCGTGAACTTGGAATATTCGTTGTTTCAAAAGGCATAGCGTAACATAACAGTTCTGCCTTCGAGTTCCCGATTAGACGTATCATTTTCTTGTTATTTAAAGGGTCACACTTCGTGAGCTATCCATTTCGCCCTTTTTGGTCGATTTCGCCCTGCTGTGTAACGCTCCCTGCCGGACGTTGTGTTGCCTCAAAGGGTGTTTTACAGAGCTGAGTAAAAGCTTTCCTTCATACTCCAAAAATTATCTGGGCTTTCGGAAAGGAAAAGCCATCTCACTTCGCATTATCAGTACCACATTAAGGGACTATTGTAATCGCCGGCGCATATCATTCAATTATAGCGCATGGCGTCCGAGTGACAATTTGTTTATAGAAATTCAAATCAAGTGACGTTTTCTATAAACTATCTTATCAAAAATGTGTTAAAATAATATTGGGCCACGCACAATCATTTGCTTATGAACTATTCCTTCTCTCTGAAACCTAAAATCTTATAGCTACGGCACATCCCCTCGTGAACATATTTCCCATGAAGGTATCTTGGATGCATTAAGCATGCACATTCATACAATTCTAAGGATTATGTGGACAGGAGAGCACGCTTTTCTTTACCCGCGATCGGGAACTGAGTTTTAGCGGTGGTAGCACTCCCGTACGGGTCCTTGGCCAAAATCTAGCAGAGCGTTATTGGTATTACTGTAACCGCGAAGTTTTGCAGAGTAGGCTTAGTGTAAGGTGTGTCTAAGGGAATTTTTAGGCGTTGTTGCATCTAAAGAGTATGCTTGGGGGGCGAGATGCTTCAATTTAGTGGGTCCAATGCGTGCACATGCGTGGGTAGAGCCGCAATGTGGATTGGGGGGGCCATTTGTCCCGGGTTAAATGATGCACGTCGAAAACGCAGACGGGTTAATACGAAATTCCGCCGGTCATGGGGGTTGAGTTTTAACGAGCCTATCAATTTTAGCAAAATATGCGGAGACGCTGAATATATATCTGGTGAACATTACAAGTCACTTCCCTTTGCAGCCTGGTAAATTACAACAACAAAGAAATTGAGAATAAATGGTTCGATACATTGGTGCTATTTAGTACAGTAGGTCGGGTCTCAGTGGGAGAAATATTGGTCTCTACAGCAATGGAAACATATGCCCCCAATTGAGCCTCCAATATTGTGCCTTGCAAAGTTATACAAAATTGAGAGTACATGGTTTGATATACTTGTGCTATTTAGTGCAGTAGGCTTGATCTCAGTGGAAGATATATTGATCTCTCCCAAGCAATGCAAACATATCCCCAAAGTTAACCTCCAATATTGTGCCAAGCAAATTAGTTATTAAATAGGGCATTATGTTGCCCATTGGATGTTAGGCCGGCGATGCCGCGTCCGCCAAGACAGAGCACGGCGCGCATGCTCAATGCGTTGGATTCAGTATTATTAGACATACCATATAAGCAACGGTGTTAAAAAGCAGGGAGGGGGAACATGGCGTATCATTAATCCTGGAGACGATGTATAGAGGACTCGACGAATGAAGGAGGGTATATGAGCGATGGCATCTCATCAGCCGCGGCGGGTGCCCCGTTCATGCTGGGTATGACGGACCCAGCGGCGTCTATTCGACAGCCCTCGTGAGGCACGGTTACCGAGAGGGACCAGGTGGCGATTCCCGGTGTCAGACCCTGAACTTTCCCCCTTGTTGCCGCTCATTCTTTGGAAAACCCTTGTTGCTTCTCACGAATTTCCGTAAGCCCCTTTTTGCACCGTTTGGCCATACTAATAGTGACTATAAGAATTTTTCTAGTAATTTATCATTATTATAAATCCGATCTTTTCGAGTTCGAGATCGATCGGAACCTGGCAAAGTTTTCTGACAGAGGGAGGAATGCCAAGGGCCACATTACTTTCACCGGAGGGTTGGGAAAACATTCAAAACTCCAGGGACCCGACTATTCGGCCGTTATTGGGTTGGGGATGAATACATGAAGTATGAAAGAAGACTGCTTGAGACGAATGCATGTGGACGAGAATGCTCTAACATAAGGACCGGTGGACATCCTGTCGGGGGATGATTAGGATGGGCCCGGGGCGGGACCGTGTCACCCCGAGTAAGGGAGCTACTTTGGCCGGGAAACAAAACGGGGGCCTCGAAGGGGGAAAGGGACAGGCTCATGACACTGATAGCCCATGCCTCGAGTTGCCGGCTGCGTAGTGCCTCCGATTGTATTGCTACAATTCACTTACGCCGTCCAGCCGACGAACCATACAGACGGGAAACCCCCCTGTTGGTTACTGGGCCTGCGTGGTTCCAGTCTTTGATCGGTCCTTGGAGGAGGACCGTGGGATGCGCCATGGGGCCTTAGCGCATCCATGGTGCGGGTTCAATTTGGTACTGTCGGCCAGGGAGAGTCGAGGGTCAATTCGAAAAACGAACTGACCCTGGTCCAGGGAGAGACCGCAGTCAATTGGGTGCTGTCGGCCAGGGAGAGCCGAGGGGACAGTTCGACTGATGAACTGACCCTGGTCCAGGGAGAGACCGCAGTCGATTTAGTGCTGTCGGCCAGGGAGAGTCGAGGGACAGTTCGAAAAACGAACTAACCCTGGTCCAGGGAGAGACCACAGTTAATTTGGTGCTGTCGGCCAGGGAGAGCCGAGGGGACAGTTCGACTGATGAACTGACCCTGGTCCAGGAGAGACCGCAGTCGATTTAGTGCTGTCGGCCAGGGGAGAGTCGGGGGACAGTTCGAAAAACGAACTGACCCTGGTCCAGGGAGAGACCACAGTTAATTTGGTGCTGTCGGCCAGGGAGAGCCGAGGGGACAGTTCGACTGATGAACTGACCCTGGTCCAGGGAGAGACCGCAGTCAATTTAGTGCTGTCGGCCAGGGAGAGTCGAGGGACAGTTCGAAAAACGAACTGACCCTGGTCCAGGGAGAGACCACAGTTAATTTGGTGCTGTCGGCCAGGGAGAGCCGAGGGGACAGTTCGACTGATGAACTGACCCTGGTCCAGGGAGAGACCGCAGTCAATTTAGTGCTGTCGGCCAGGGAGAGCCGAGGGACAATTCGAAAAACGAACTGACCCTGGTCCAGGGAGAGACCGCAGCTAATTTGGTACTGTCGGCCAGGGAGAGCCGAGGGGACAGTTCGACCGATGAACTAACCCTGGTCCAGGAGAGACCGCAGTCAATTTGGTGCTGTCGGCCAGGGAGAGTCGGGGGGCAGTTCGAAAAATGAACTGGCCCGGGTCCAGGGAGAGACCGCAGTTAATGTGGTGCTGTTCGGCCAGGGGAGAGCCGAGGGGTCAGTTCGGCTGACTGACCCTGGTCCAGGGAGAGACCGCAGTCAATTTGGTGCTGTTCGGCCTGGGAAGAAGCCGAAGAGACAGTTTATGCTCCAGGTTCGTGTGCGTTAGGCTGGCCAGAGACGGACGCGTCCTAGGTCTTCCTTTCGCGTCGACGGGCCGATGAGGTCGCCGAAATGACCTTATTCCCGGGAGGGGTCCAGGGGCGACCTGCGCTCCTCTGACCCCTATGCTCGGCGGCGCCCGCGTGGCACCGCCGGCCGCGGCGACGTTCCATCAGGATCATCGTTAGATTTCCGGGCGGTTAGGTGCGAAGGTCCAGAGGTAGAATGCACCTTTGACACCCCCACGCCTGATGGATCCGAATGGTGTCGCTGGCCATAGGAAAACGGGTGGGGTCGGGAGAGGGGCGCGCCCCGATTATTACAAGCGATACATTGTCTGTAGAGAGCCATCGGCCGTGGAAATATTAATCTAAGGCCACAGAAAGGGAATAAGTTATCGAGGTCATACGTTTTTTTTTATTGCGAACTTATCAAATCTACTGGGATATAGCACGTGCAGTTCGGAACGCAAATTGTGTCATTTGTAAGGGTCTGGGAGCATCAGGAGGTCAAAGCCTTAAGGTAGGATAATGTTAGGAGTCAAACAAAAAAGGGGATTAAGACAGTCCCTGGTGCCGCTTTTATGTGGATTAGTCGAGGGAAGAGATTGGGGGGGAGGCGAGAGACTTGCATGCACGCTGGATCAAAATTATATCCCTCTGCCTTCTTATGCAGTGTGTCTCGGCTCATGTTGAGTGCTTGCTTGCTCTGTATGTGCGCATGCCCCGCCCCATCTCGTGCGCCTGCGTTCGCCACTCTGTTAATCCCCAAACAAATATGAGTGTGAGGGCATAGGGAAGGCGGCAAAGGGCAGCCCACCGCCGGCTACACTGTGGCGCGGCTGCCGCGCGAGACGCGCAAACGCCGCCGCCGTTCCCGACGCAGGAGCGCGCGCCTGCGCGCGCGCCCGTCCCACACACATTGGCGCCCGAACAGGGAACAAACAGCTGTGGCAACGCTTTAAAAGGCATCCCTCGATGAACACCCGGACTGCCGAACCCGCTGAAGGTTGGGAACTCGAAGCCGGTCTTTTTCCAAGCAAAATGAAGTGGACCGAGCGAAGATATGAACAGCTGAGCAAGTAAAGTTGTAGTTTGGATCCAAGAGGAGGCACGGAGGTCCTGCCGTATTCTGGCTAAAGCAGCGCCTTTTCGAAGAGGAAGAGCTCTAACCGTGAGGAAGAGATCAAGTGCAATCGGGGAGTTAATGAGAGAAGAAGAGTTGGTTTGGTGTCCGGAGAAGCATGTAAAGGGTTTAAAGTCATACGTCCTGCATTAGTAACTTCGTATTTGCTACGGCCGTCTGAATCATGCCCTGTTGGTCACCTGTTGGTCACATAAAATCGTGGAAGGAGATTGCCTAGGGTGTTCGAGAGGGTTCATCAACGTCCGACCGTGCTCCAAGCTACCATCCAGAGATAGCAGCAGCTCGAAATGCGCCCAACGGTACTGGGTGCTGACCTTGTGTTGCTGTGGAATCAGAGGCGGGAGTCACAAGCTACAACTGCTCCAACTACAGTGTCCACCAGGTTACCAGCATCAGGTTCCAGTGAACCAAAACACATGTCTTCCTTGAAGCTGGAAAAGTATGAGGAATCAGCATGACAGGCAGTTCTACACTGACTGATCCGGAGCGGCGAGAAGACAGGGCATGCACTGTGACAGCTGCCATCCCCACAAGTACCTCAGTGGTTTCCACAATACGAACACCACTCATGTTTTCGAACGGACCAAGTGGAATCGTAGCAGCTTATGCGGGTATCTTATTTCCCGCGCCGTCGCGGAGTGTCTTTCGGTCAGGTATCGCGGTCTTCAATTCGGGAGCATCGGCACCAGCGGGACAAGAGGCAGGAGGGCCTCTCGCCCTTCCACAGCTCGCTAGTGCTGAGCACGACCGTGGCAAAAGGATTAGTCGTGCTCCCCGTCTATGTTCAGCGCGAGAAGGAAGAGGATCGGGCCCCTGTACGCAGCACGCTTCCGAGGCAACGTCAAATCAGGCCGAGGCAGTGGCTCCTTGCCGCTACCCAGACACTGATGCCAAGGAGATCCGGTCTGCACGAATCGCCGTTAGCGAGGAAGCCGAGCACTCCTGACAAAGGGGAGTCCACGGGTGAAGAACTTAGTGAATTTGACATTTTAGTGAAACGATGGGGAATTGGATATTTCAGTGAAACTATGGTAAATTGGACATTTCAGTGAAACAAACCAATGTGTTTGCAGGGGCGCAAACAAAAGAATCGTGTTTTTAAATGTAGCGACATTTCCGGGTTATAACGTGTTGACCAGCATGTATAGTCTCTGTTTAGTCGCGCACCGATCCAGTGTAGGCACGCTGAGTGGCATGAAAAATTGGGGGCATCCCTGCCCCGCCCCCATTTGGAACTGTGGGTTTGCACCGACGGGACGTCAACATTCCTGGGCCGAGACCGATGATCATTTCAAAAAAAAGTCAAGTACTTCTTTGGGCCAGGCTACTTTGACCCAAAGGAAAGGAGGCTCACTACGCCTTAGCCCTGGCCGAGCTCTCCTCCGGAATAAACTTCCTCAATCTCACAGGCTTCGAAATGAGGCCATAAACAATGCCGCGCACATAGGCTCCGAATGGCCGGTGAATGATCGCGGGAGGAATGACACTTGCCGGGGTCGCAAGTGAGAGGCAGGGCGTGGCAGATGGGCCCTCCTCGGGTGAGGAGGAGACAGAGAGGACAGTCTGGTGGCAGGGGGCCCGGCGGAAAGGTGGCCAAGCAACGCGCGGGAGAGAAGACCAGAGGCGGACTCAGAAACGGCTCGGGCAGGAGAAGGCAAACCGATTCGGTGGCGAACCCACAGTCAGGCAGTAAGTGCTCTGTGAGCCATGGGCATTTCACTTCCCTCCCCACTTCATTCGGATCAAACACATCCAGCGTGCCTGCATGTCGATTAACTAGGTTACTGGGGGATGTACAGAGACGTCATGGTGTGTCGTGGTGTTTATGTCTGCTTGGTTACAGGCGACCCTACGGGGGCTTCCTTGTCCAAAAGTGCACGGATCGGTGCGGAATTTTCGGATGAGCAAAATGGGATTTAACAACGGCAAGTCTTGGACAGGGGGGGATGTGATCACTTCTTTGGGGGGGTATCATCGAGCGGGATAAATCAGTTCAAGGGGGAAGGGGATCGATAACATCCATATGGCGTAAATGCGGCGGATGCGGCACGCATTGTCTTTTTTGTGACGAGGATAATATTCATGATTTTATTTTACGGGCTTGGCCGTGTTCGATATGTGTCTGTTCATGCCAATTGCGGAGGGCTATATGGTGAGTGGGATTGGGAGAGCCCATAAGGCAAGAAGGAAATGTTTTCCTGAGGGGGGAGGGCATTTGCGGCCTAAGGGTCAAATATAGAGCCCGACCGTTTTGGAAGGGGAATGGGTGCTATTGCGGCGAAACGATGTCATAATTTTAGTCGTCTTTAGTCTTTTGGAAATCTGAGTACGCTGCTAACACGCCAGCGTTCGTTCAGTTTGTGGCGGCCCCTCAATCAATCGGTGTTCTTCTCTAACCAGGATTTATATTTGGATCATTCCCGGGATTCGTAGTCAGGTCGATTCCCACTGCACCTTTTACTCGAGTCGGTATCCTTTTTTGTTTTGTTTTGTTTTTGTTTTGTTCTATTCCGCCGCCCGCGGATCCATCTATGAGTATTTCTGCCCACGATTGGTTATTGGTCTTAAGACAAATAAAGGGTGAAAATAGACATATATTCTCTCATTAATTCCTTTCATTGGTAATTGCAATGCGCGATGTAAGACAAGCAGAAACCGGGCCCCTTTTATCTGGGGGAAGCCCATCGGTACTTATCGCCACACCTTCCCACGTCGTCGTATCATTAAGCGGAAGGCCGCTTAAAACGTCAAAGCGTCCTCCCCACTCTTCAGGAACCCTCCGATTCAATGCGCGTTCCCGTTCTTATTATTAATATCAAGGGGGTGTGGCCGCATTGTGGCCACACGGTGTGGTCATATGGATGATGGATAGACCCTCTTCACTTCACAGGGCGATCATACTCATCGCAGACCCAGATAATAACTAATACCGCTAATGAACGACCGGGACCAGGGGTTTAATAGGGGATGTCATAAAGGGAACCCAGGTACATATGGAGCCGCACGATACCACTAGTTTCTGCCATTGTAATATCACTACTGATGAAAAGGAAAATCTTTGCGGTCCAGGGCTTGCAGTTGGAAGGGGGTACCTTCCCTCTGGCGTTTAAGCGATGATTGCGCTGGGCGCCCGGTTTCTACGCTTATCTCATGACCGGCCGGCGCGCCGCGGCGTGGCGCCGCCGTCAGCGGAGGGAGAGAGAGCGAGAGAGTGGGAAGAGCAGTGTGGAGAGGTGCAAACGCACGTCAGTCAGCGGAGGTGCGGGAGGTGCGAACGAAGATATCGGCGCCGCCCGCCGACGCGGTTGAAGTGGTGAAAGGTTCGACACCTCTGGGGGAGCACCAGGTAAGTAGGGAAAATTATTCACGGGAAGGGGGACACAAAAAGGACGCCACAGGGTTAATGCACCTCTTGACGCAGCGTTTAGGCTTAAAATTTTTCTAAGCTTAGGCGTTTCTGTAGGCGACAGTAAGGATAGGTTGGCATAGGTTTTTAATGTTCCATGGGGAGGAGGAAATTTAACGTTGCATGTGTCAGTCAAACCATAGGGTTCTGAATTCAGAATCCCCCTTATACTCCGTCCCAGGAGCGGGGGAGAGCTTTAGTTTGGGGAGGGCTAGCATAGGGAAGCCCTATTGTTCGTGTACCGCTTAGGTAAGAAATTATTTCACGAACGAGATATGCTAAACGCTGCTAAGTAAGGATAACACCGAGTCACGTCTGCTTTATCGAGTAAATATAAATATGTCGGAAGCACCGTGCAGGCACGGAAATTCCAACACTTGCTTCTTATTGCCCTTTTGCAGTTTTCGAATCGACGTTTAGACAATTCGGATAGGCAATGGGGATAACGCAGGGTGGTTGGCTACACGCAAGAGAAGATTGAACCAGTGTGATCAGCGTCGCCGCGCCGAGAATCGACAGGGTAGTGCGTTGTTACACTTATCAGCTCGGCGGAGTGCCAAGCTCCGCACTGGAAGGTGTATATCCGATAAGGAAGAGCAACTGGACATAAATTAATGCACAACTGTCTATATTACGTCTGAATTAAAGAAAAGCTGACGCCAGCAATCGTGCGGAGTGTCAACGGTATTTATAGTCACCCACCAGTCAGAGAACCCTAGATAATGTCAGCGTTGGAGCTAGCCGTGAACTTGGAATATTCGTTGTTTCAAAAGGCATAGCGTAACATAACAGTTCTGCCTTCGAGTTCCCGATTAGACGTATCATTTTCTTGTTATTTAAAGGGTCACACTTCGTGAGCTATCCATTTCGCCCTTTTTGGTCGATTTCGCCCTGCTGTGTAACGCTCCCTGCCGGACGTTGTGTTGCCTCAAAGGGTGTTTTACAGAGCTGAGTAAAAGCTTTCCTTCATACTCCAAAAATTATCTGGGCTTTCGGAAAGGAAAAGCCATCTCACTTCGCATTATCAGTACCACATTAAGGGACTATTGTAATCGCCGGCGCATATCATTCAATTATAGCGCATGGCGTCCGAGTGACAATTTGTTTATAGAAATTCAAATCAAGTGACGTTTTCTATAAACTATCTTATCAAAAATGTGTTAAAATAATATTGGGCCACGCACAATCATTTGCTTATGAACTATTCCTTCTCTCTGAAACCTAAAATCTTATAGCTACGGCACATCCCCTCGTGAACATATTTCCCATGAAGGTATCTTGGATGCATTAAGCATGCACATTCATACAATTCTAAGGATTATGTGGACAGGAGAGCACGCTTTTCTTTACCCGCGATCGGGAACTGAGTTTTAGCGGTGGTAGCACTCCCGTACGGGTCCTTGGTCAAAATCTAGCAGAGCGTTATTGGTATTACTGTAACCGCGAAGTTTTGCAGAGTAGGCTTAGTGTAAGGTGTGTCTAAGGGAATTTTTAGGCGTTGTTGCATCTAAAGAGTATGCTTGGGGGGCGAGATGCTTCAATTTAGTGGGTCCAATGCGTGCACATGCGTGGGTAGAGCCGCAATGTGGATTGGGGGGCCATTTGTCCCGGGTTAAATGATGCACGTCGAAAACGCAGACGGGTTAATACGAAATTCCGCCGGTCATGGGGGTTGAGTTTTAACGAGCCTATCAATTTTAGCAAAATATGCGGAGACGCTGAATATATATCTGGTGAACATTACAAGTCACTTCCCTTTGCAGCCTGGTAAATTACAACAACAAAGAAATTGAGAATAAATGGTTCGATACATTGGTGCTATTTAGTACAGTAGGTCGGGTCTCAGTGGGAGAAATATTGGTCTCTACAGCAATGGAAACATATGCCCCCAATTGAGCCTCCAATATTGTGCCTTGCAAAGTTATACAAAATTGAGAGTACATGGTTTGATATACTTGTGCTATTTAGTGCAGTAGGCTTGATCTCAGTGGAAGATATATTGATCTCTCCCAAGCAATGCAAACATATCCCCAAAGTTAACCTCCAATATTGTGCCAAGCAAATTAGTTATTAAATAGGGCATTATGTTGCCCATTGGATGTTAGGCCGGCGATGCCGCGTCCGCCAAGACAGAGCACGGCGCGCATGCTCAATGCGTTGGATTCAGTATTATTAGACATACCATATAAGCAACGGTGTTAAAAAGCAGGGAGGGGGAACATGGCGTATCATTAATCCTGGAGACGATGTATAGAGGACTCGACGAATGAAGGAGGGTATATGAGCGATGGCATCTCATCAGCCGCGGCGGGTGCCCCGTTCATGCTGGGTATGACGGACCCAGCGGCGTCTATTCGACAGCCCTCGTGAGGCACGGTTACCGAGAGGGACCAGGTGGCGATTCCCGGTGTCAGACCCTGAACTTTCCCCCTTGTTGCCGCTCATTCTTTGGAAAACCCTTGTTGCTTCTCACGAATTTCCGTAAGCCCCTTTTTGCACCGTTTGGCCATACTAATAGTGACTATAAGAATTTTTCTAGTAATTTATCATTATTATAAATCCGATCTTTTCGAGTTCGAGATCGATCGGAACCTGGCAAAGTTTTCTGACAGAGGGAGGAATGCCAAGGGCCACATTACTTTCACCGGAGGGTTGGGAAAACATTCAAAACTCCAGGGACCCGACTATTCGGCCGTTATTGGGTTGGGGATGAATACATGAAGTATGAAAGAAGACTGCTTGAGACGAATGCATGTGGACGAGAATGCTCTAACATAAGGACCGGTGGACATCCTGTCGGGGGATGATTAGGATGGGCCCGGGGCGGGACCGTGTCACCCCGAGTAAGGGAGCTACTTTGGCCGGGAAACAAAACGGGGGGCCTCGAAGGGGGAAAGGGACAGGCTCATGACACTGATAGCCCATGCCTCGAGTTGCCGGCTGCGTAGTGCCTCCGATTGTATTGCTACAATTCACTTACGCCGTCCAGCCGACGAACCATACAGACGGGAAACCCCCCTGTTGGTTACTGGGCCTGCGTGGTTCCAGTCTTTGATCGGTCCTTGGAGGAGGACCGTGGGATGCGCCATGGGGCCTTAGCGCATCCATGGTGCGGGTTCAATTTGGTACTGTCGGCCAGGGAGAGTCGAGGGTCAATTCGAAAAACGAACTGACCCTGGTCCAGGGAGAGACCGCAGTCAATTGGGTGCTGTCGGCCAGGGAGAGCCGAGGGGACAGTTCGACTGATGAACTGACCCTGGTCCAGGGAGAGACCGCAGTCGATTTAGTGCTGTCGGCCAGGGAGAGTCGAGGGACAGTTCGAAAAACGAACTAACCCTGGTCCAGGGAGAGACCACAGTTAATTTGGTGCTGTCGGCCAGGGAGAGCCGAGGGGACAGTTCGACTGATGAACTGACCCTGGTCCAGGGAGAGACCGCAGTCGATTTAGTGCTGTCGGCCAGGGAGAGTCGGGGGACAGTTCGAAAAACGAACTGACCCTGGTCCAGGGAGAGACCACAGTTAATTTGGTGCTGTCGGCCAGGGAGAGCCGAGGGGACAGTTCGACTGATGAACTGACCCTGGTCCAGGGAGAGACCGCAGTCAATTTAGTGCTGTCGGCCAGGGAGAGTCGAGGGACAGTTCGAAAAACGAACTGACCCTGGTCCAGGGAGAGACCACAGTTAATTTGGTGCTGTCGGCCAGGGAGAGCCGAGGGGACAGTTCGACTGATGAACTGACCCTGGTCCAGGGAGAGACCGCAGTCAATTTAGTGCTGTCGGCCAGGGAGAGCCGAGGGACAATTCGAAAAACGAACTGACCCTGGTCCAGGGAGAGACCGCAGCTAATTTGGTACTGTCGGCCAGGGAGAGCCGAGGGGACAGTTCGACCGATGAACTAACCCTGGTCCAGGAGAGACCGCAGTCAATTTGGTGCTGTCGGCCAGGGGAGAGTCGGGGGGCAGTTCGAAAAATGAACTGGCCCGGGTCCAGGGAGAGACCGCAGTTAATGTGGTGCTGTTCGGCCAGGGGAGAGCCGAGGGGTCAGTTCGGCTGACTGACCCTGGTCCAGGGAGAGACCGCAGTCAATTTGGTGCTGTTCGGCCTGGGAAGAAGCCGAAGAGACAGTTTATGCTCCAGGTTCGTGTGCGTTAGGCTGGCCAGAGACGGACGCGTCCTAGGTCTTCCTTTCGCGTCGACGGGCCGATGAGGTCGCCGAAATGACCTTATTCCCGGGAGGGGTCCAGGGGCGACCTGCGCTCCTCTGACCCCTATGCTCGGCGGCGCCCGCGTGGCACCGCCGGCCGCGGCGACGTTCCATCAGGATCATCGTTAGATTTCCGGGCGGTTAGGTGCGAAGGTCCAGAGGTAGAATGCACCTTTGACACCCCCACGCCTGATGGATCCGAATGGTGTCGCTGGCCATAGGAAAACGGGTGGGGTCGGGAGAGGGGGCGCGCCCCGATTATTACAAGCGATACATTGTCTGTAGAGAGCCATCGGCCGTGGAAATATTAATCTAAGGCCACAGAAAGGGAATAAGTTATCGAGGTCATACGTTTTTTTTTATTGCGAACTTATCAAATCTACTGGGATATAGCACGTGCAGTTCGGAACGCAAATTGTGTCATTTGTAAGGGTCTGGGAGCATCAGGAGGTCAAAGCCTTAAGGTAGGATAATGTTAGGAGTCAAACAAAAAGGGGATTAAGACAGTCCCTGGTGCCGCTTTTATGTGGATTAGTCGAGGGAAGAGATTGGGGGGGAGGCGAGAGACTTGCATGCACGCTGGATCAAAATTATATCCCTCTGCCTTCTTATGCAGTGTGTCTCGGCTCATGTTGAGTGCTTGCTTGCTCTGTATGTGCGCATGCCCCGCCCCATCTCGTGCGCCTGCGTTCGCCACTCTGTTAATCCCCAAACAAATATGAGTGTGAGGGCATAGGGAAGGCGGCAAAGGGCAGCCCACCGCCGGCTACACTGTGGCGCGGCTGCCGCGCGAGACGCGCAAACGCCGCCGCCGTTCCCGACGCAGGAGCGCGCGCCTGCGCGCGCGCCCGACAGCCGGCCAGCGCGCGCGCCCGTCCCACACAGCTCAGGGGCCCTAACCAGCTCAAGGGATACCAATCCAGCTAGGGGCCTTACGATCAAGCCAGGGACCTCCTCAATAAATCCTCTCAGGGGCCCTAGACCAGTTTATGATCCCTAAGCCAGCTAAAGGTCTAAGGCCGAGCCAGTAGCCTCATGTGCAATATCTTCTCACGGCCTCAGAACAGCCCAAGGGCTACCTGCAAAACTCTCTCTCCGACGGCTCAAAATCAACTCAGGGGTCAGCTGATACCTACCAGCTGATAGAAGACCAGCTGATAGAAGACCAGCTGATACCTACCAGATTACTGGTCCAGACAAGCGCAGCGCACTCCAGTGCCAACACATGTCTTCAAGATGAATGTGGAGGCCTAGTTATCTAATGGGGCCCCAGATCCACTGAGAGGACTCAATATCACGTCAGATGACCCACCAACAGCTCAGCGGGCCCAGGCCTGTTCAGGGACCCCAAACCCGCTCAGGTCAGGAAATCCAGAAAAACTTAGAAGACGATACCCACTGGGGGACTCAAGCTCAAGTCTAGAACCTCCTGTGTAAGAGTCTCTCAGGGGCCCCAGAACAGCAAAGGGACCCCTAGTGAAGCTCCATCTCAGTAGGCATATAACCAACTCAGGGGTTCCAGAACATCCCAGGGATTCCAGAATATCTCAGGGGTCCCGAAACCATCTGAGGGAGGTCCCATACCAATTCAGGAGGGTCAGACAAGATAAAGGGCCCCCAAAAAGCCCAGGGATCCCAGTGTCAACCCAGGGGTTCATATCAGCCGATGTGTCAAGATAAGCGGCCCCCAGTACAGCCCAAGAGCACCTGCGAAAATTTTCTCTCAGGAGGCACAAATTCAGGTCAAGGTGCTGACCAGCTCAGGGATCCGAAGACTACCTGGCAGGCTCCATAAAAGTTCAGGGACCCCGGACCAGATAATGGGCGCACGATGAGTTCAGGGGCTCATGTCCCAACTCTTAGGGCTCAAGTTTAGCCCAGGCTTCTCAAGATCACTGCAGGGGACCCGACCATGTAAAGAGCCCAGACCAATTCAAGGGCCCACACCATCCCAGTGGCCCAAACGAGTTGGAGGTCTTAGTCTTCTTCAGGGACCGCAGACCAGCTTAACTTAACGGGATCCAAAAACTGTTCAGGGGTGGGGGGCAACACCAACGCGGGAGCACCACGCTAATTCGGAGGCCCAGTCCAGCTAAGAGGCCCTGAATCGGCTCAAGGAGCGCTAAATCAACTCGGGGCCCATACCAGCTCGGGGGTCCTGACGCCGCTCGGAGACCTTAGCACGCGAAGTTCAGTGTGTCTTAAAGTGCCCCCACATATTGTTCCAAGGTGGCCGGAGAACCATTAGCCGCCAGAATACGCTACTCGGACATCGCTACTCGGAATAAGAATACGCCAATATACCCTACTCGTAGAAAGCATGAGTGCGTCAATTGGTGAGTGAATTTGAAAATTGGTCCAATGTTTTAAGCTTTAAAATAGTTTGTAGGCTTTAATGTTTTATAGGCTTTAAAATTCAGACTCATATTTTGAGGTCCTTGCAATGGCGCAGTCGCACCAGTTTGCCTGCACTGTAGACCAAGTGGTGACGTTATAATGTCATATAATATTGCAAACAACTAGGCTAAAATTATTCCACTATATTGAAGATGCCCAGGCTCTAAATTACCTTTTTCTTGTAACTTGTTTCGAATTTCAATTCTCCCTCGATGCTTTAGGGGTAGAGAAAAGAGCGAAGCTCAGAACGCCTAGGAACCATAAATAATAAAATAATAAGGCCATATAATCGGGTTATATGTCAGTCACCCCAAATAAAGGTTAAGGTCACATTTCAAGGTAATTTAACCCAGTGTTCCAGACAGATAGTATTCCTCTGTATAACGTATGCTTAGCTGTGACTTCATAGTTAAGATAACTCATTGTCAAGGTCGATGTCACTGGTCAAGGTCAAAATCTTTTTCAAGGCCAAACCCTCATTTCCGGCTCATAGGCTGCTACAGTGCCAGTTATTTTGTACGTTAGTGGGAGTAGGTGTTGTCAATAAAAGGTCATTAACCTTGAATGACCTTGAACTAAACTTTCAGAGGACATTGAGTGGGACCCTCCCTCTATGAAATTAGTTCCCTTGCAGTGTATTACCGTTTTTTGGGCAAAATCACGGCATTTCCCAGTAGGTTTCCAGCAAGGTTCATATGTGACCTTTACAACCTCATTTGACCCTGAAGATACTGAGCTAGGTCAGTGAAACTTAGCCATAACGTAAATCACCATCACCCTCACGCACATCCCAACGGGCGATTTCTGACCCTCTTGGTTTCCGACATCTCAGCGTGAGGGTGGGCACTTCAGGACTCTTCACTGCACGTTCACGCCAGACCCCTCTTCACTGCGCGTGTTAAGGTAAGAGCACACGACCCAACACTAAATCACGTACCCCCTGTGAAAGACCGACTTTGACTACTGCTTATCTCAGCTCAGGGACCTGAGACCAATTCGGGTGTTTTTCCTGACACAGAGTGGTGACAGGAAGCCGTGGCGCCGCCCCTGGTCTCTAGTACCCCGCTACAAAGAAGATGCAAAGGGACAGATAGGTCAAATAATGACCCAGCCGATTCCTTAAATACCGCGAATTGAACCCTTATTACTTATGGGTTAGAAAATGTTTTGTGAGAGCAGAAGGTGTAGGACCCGGGCTGACCCTCCCAGGTTCTCTCGATTTCCAAATCAGGAAGTGTCCTGACCCTCCAACCCCCGGGATCTCCACCCATGACCACCGCCACCGGTCTCGGGGCTTTGCTGAGAACCCACAATCAGAATGGAAGGATTAGTGACAGTTGACTGGCAATCTAAAACAACTTCACTACAAATCAGAGACAAACCTCTGCTGCTGCTATATAGAGCGGGACCAATTAGCTTCTGCTGCCGCGCAAGTGGCGCACCGACAATGTCCCCTGCAATACAAACCACGAATAGCTGGTCTGTTGGCGTCAACCGGGCCTGCTCTGAGATTGATGGACTACAATATTTCTGCGCCGGTGGTGTGGCGGGCCTCACACCCGGCGGCGGCGGCTGATGGGCGCTGGTGATGTGGCGGGCCTCACACCCAGCCGCGGCGGCTGAGAGACGCTGGTGATGTGGCGGGCCTCACACCCGGCGGCGGCGGCTGATGGAGAAACTGATGAAAGGCTGCTGCACGTGCAGCGTCCTGCGTGACCCATTGGCTCCGACGGACACCTATTTGTTCTCGAAATGCCACTAGCTGTCGGGATGGTGGAATTAATCGACCACTCAACTCTGGCCGCTCCAGTTCTGGTGTTATGGACGATCAGCGCCGTGCTCCGCGCGTAACAATGACCAGGTTCCGATGACGCTCGCTTGTGTGACCGGAGCCAACAATGACGATCGCCTGAGGCGAGGGCTCGCAAATATTTAGCCAGGAAATGTACTCACGTCTGGATGTCTTTCAACAAATATTAGAGGCTGGGATTTTGGTGGTATCCTTGTGATATTTATTGGGGGCGCGGTAGTGGAGTGGTCAGCGTAGCTGGCTTCCACGCAGCCGACCCGGGTTCAAGGCCCGGCGGCTTCCCTGAACAAGGAGCAAGCTGGCTCCCGAGAAACCCTTCCAACAGGGAAAGAGTTGGCGATGCCATATGACCCTGGCAGTTGGTGCGTCGATAAGCCCCAAAAATTATTATTATTATTGTAATATTTGTTCTCGTTGTGGTGTAACTAGATTCTGACTCCGATATGTTACTCAGATGTTGTCAGGACATGAATCTGAAACCCAGAAATTTGTCAGCACGTACATGCGTAGTAATCACTGGCGGCGGAACAGGGGGAGGGGCATGGGCGCACCGTGCCCCCCCCTTTGGTGCACCAGAAGCACCATCATTAATATACCTCTCCCTTAAATCGACGAAGAAAGTAGTGGAACAGCGCATTGTCCAGTCATTCGGAGAAGCGCTATCAACTTTGAATGACTGTTAATAGAACCGGGAAACTTGATGTCAGACCCCAGGGGTGTGGATTTCTATATTTTTAGGGGTGCCCCAGCATACACAACAATGATTTACTGGACACCCCCGACGGTGATTTGAACACCTCGAAGCAAAAGGCGTGGCAAAGTCCTAACGAGGAGTTTAGAAAAAGGAACTTATCAAACAAATCCGTGTTTCATAGTGTTGAAGAGGCATTCCACATCTGACCTGCAATGTAATATTTTAGCAAGCAAGAGTAATCCTCAGACATAAGGGACAGTTACCAATGTATGAGCATACCTGTAATATACATTATTATATATTTGATACTTAAGCAGTGATGCGGTTCTTAACATACAGCAAAAAAACGTTACACACAATATCTGAATTAAGTGCATTTTTTCACTACATTCGTTCACAATGAGGCCAGCATATTGACGAGAGTATCTAAAATCAACCAAAGACGCAGCATCATAGGTATGTACATACGTACCTTTGGTCGGTAGTGTCAGGTGTTTTCAAACATTTATGCAAATGTTAAATTGGCAGAGCATAGTACTCCAGATTACTGCACGAATCCATGCAATGGCAGCACGGAAAAACTGTTTGTGATTTTGTGATCAAATTCAAAAACTGTCTGTACTGTTTTAAATCGTATGACTGCATCAGTAATTGGGCAATGCCTGTTGATGTTTTTTTACCAATACAGAATACAGAAAAGGCTTGGAATCGGTTCCCGTTAGACGCTTTGGTGTCGGTATTCACACCACGCAGTCAGCAGACATCGGAGAACTAGTTTTACCCCATGTATTAACCCTCGCCCCACCAGGGGTCCGGCGCCACCTTCGCCCCACCGGAGTAGGGGCCATCGATGGCCCCTCTCTAACGCCGAAAATATTGGGGTCAGCGAAATCTGCAAAGTGCATTAGAAAGCTCGCGTTAATTTAGTAAGAAATTACTTCCCATGTTTAAGCGCTCAGGTCAATAGTTTGACCTCCAGCGGTCAAGTTCGGTCACGATAGGGATTTTCACTAAAATATGCAATACTTAAGCAGACTGGGCATAACTAGTATGCCATTAGAGCTATTGAGATCTGGTAAGTACATTTGATAGGAAAATGTTATACCCTTTTCCGCTATCTGGAACGTAATGACCTCCCGCAATTGATTTGACCTCCAGAGGTCACCTCGTGACCTAATATGACCTGAAGTCACGAAAGGTCAGAATTTGACCTTGCCGTATATCTAATGAAAGCCAGTGACAAGACATGCACGATGAAGTTTGATTCAGCGCTCTAGCGTAGTTAGGTAAAAAGTTATCAATATACTGTGTTTGATCCCTGGTGACCATGGTTGACCTTGAAGAGGTCAAAGGAAAAATATGGCCCCTAGGATCCGTAAAACGGCGTCCAAAAACGTTTTTCTGAGCAACCTGATCATTTGCAATAGTTTTTGTGACTTTTAGATCATACGACAGCTTTTCCCCATGCGTTTTCAATGGGAGAGGTCACCTCGTGAGTCACGAGTCGTGACCTGACTTCAGGTCACGAAATACAAAATCCCGGATATACACCTGGTAGACCCTGGAGGGGCCGTGAGGTTTAGGCAGTTTCAAATCAATCGACCAAGAAATGCAGTTCTTTTCGGGCTCAAAAGTTGAAGTGAGGTGACCTTGGTTGACCTCGCCTGGTAACCTGACCTTGGGTGACCCGGGGTAAAACATTTCAGGGATGGTGGGAAAATGATGGAGTGAGAGATAGAGCTCAACCACGGTGCTGCGTCTCGTCGTTTTTTTGCTGTCGAAAAAAACCTTAGGGGGCCATCGATGACCCCGCCCCCCCCGGTGGGGCGAGGTTAAATGCAATTAGTCTTGCAATGGGATCTAAAGAGGACCTAAAGAGGTGGTGGCTGGAAAGAAATGAATTCAAAATACACCTTAATCCGTCCCCCATGTTCTGGACGTTCCTACACACACATTCTATGGGAATGCCCCATTAGGGTCGTTAAAAAACATTTTTTAATTTTCAAACTCGAACCCACTTTTCCCATTATATATTCAATTCTGATTTCAATGAGCCACATTCCAAGCATTTACGACAGCGGGAAAGATCGCCTCAAAACGGTTAAAGATTTCATGTTTCGGGCGCGATTGGACGCCCGGCGTTGCAGTCTCCCCTTGTTAAATTGGCATGAAAGGGGTGCATAACCTACCAGTAAAGACAGCGTGGCATGTGCGTGCGTATAAGAGCGGTAGATGGGATTTAACATGCAGGAATTTACTTGTCAGATGTATTTGCAGCGCAATTAAAATAACATGTTATTACACAAAAGACCTGAAATTAAAGGATTCAGCATCCTAGTACTCTAAATCTCGACAAAACAGGAATGCCTTCCGGAGGCGAACCTTTCTCTAGTAACTATCGCTGGAGAACGTCGTGAGGCAGGTGCTTCTCCCTATTCTCCTGCGAACTATTTAAGAGCTCTGGTACTGATAAAAGAACATCCTGTTTCATATTTTACCCTTTAGGTGGCTCGCGAAATCTTCCACCAGCTTCACTCCACGTTCTGTGGGACCGTTCACGACAGTAAGTTCTGGAATACCCTGAAACAGGGGAAGCTATACCAGTCACCAGCTTCTCAACGGAGCCATTTCATGTCAGAATCTGTCAGGTTCAGGCGCTCGATTACCATCCAGCTTTCAGGAATGAGAAATTGGGAGAGGCTTGGTATCGAGTCGAGCTCTTCATAGCCTCTGTCGGAAACTTTAGCATACCTAACTGAAAGGTAGATGGTTTTGCTGTTTAGGCCAGGCACTGTATCACTGCCTTTTTACCTTCAGCATTGTGATTCTTATTTGCGAAGCAGATTATAACTTTCTGGTCACAGATAACAATTGCGTTTGCACATTGACTTCAGCGCCTCTACACAATACCGGAGTATTATCTCGAATTGCGCAAGCTGGTTTACGTGTGGCTGTCAGGAGAGGTTGTCTCCAACAACTGTCTGCTTAAAAGACCCGGAGCCCACCAGCGAGCCATATTATGGAATATAGGACATTCATGGCATGAAGTGCGTACTACTACTGAGTCAGATTCCGTTCATCATTCCAGAAGATACTTAAAGACGGAATATTATAATTTTTGGAGTTTAACAACACATCAACTGCTTAGGTCATATGGCATCAGAGGCGAGAGGGAAAGAATTAGCTTGGGCTAGAGCAGGGCGCCAGATTCTGCCTCTGGGTGGGCTCGAACCCACGACACCCAGCACATAATGAATGCAATCGGCCGAGCCGAGCGCAAGTGCTAACCGACTGAGCCACTCATACCCCGAAATAGTTAGCGGCTTTCCTTGGTTCCGTGGTTCTAAGTCATGCATTTGGGTTCCTCCGTCGCGGATAGTCACCTTTAGAGCCTTCTATGAGCCTCAAAGCTATCCATAAGATGCAATGCAGTGCTTTCATTAAGTTAATATAGAAATCGCCCTGAATGTGCTGAAGTCAATTTGTCATCAGCTGTGGTATCTGTGCACAGAAAGTTATATTCTGTCGCGCTGGTGAGAACCACCATCTTGGAGGTAAGGAGCCAGTCGCACAACAATTGGCCAAAACAGCAAACGATTCACGTTTGACTAGGGCAGGCTTAAGTTTCCGATAGAGGCTATGAAGAGCTCTGTAAATGCTCGGTACTAAGCCTCAGCCAGCTTGTCACTCCCGACAGCTGGCTGGTATTCGATTGCCTGAATTTGAAATGTTCTGACCAGAAATGGCTCCGTTAGGAAGCTGGTGACTGGTATAACTTCTCCTGTTTCAAGGCATTCCAGAACTTAATGTGGTGAATGATCCCACAGCGTGGTGTGAAGCTGGTGGAAGATTTCGTGAGCCATCCAAAGGGTAAAAATACGCAGCAGGGTCTTCTAGCAGTATCAGAGCTCTTAAATAGTTCGCAGGAGAATACGGAAAAGCAACTGCCCCAACGACGTTCTCCAACGAATGTTACCAGAGAAAGGTTCGCCTCCGAAAGGCATTCCTGTTCTGTCGGGTTTTAGAGTACTAGGGTACTGAACCATTTGATTTCAGGTCTTGTGTGGAATAGCATGTGTTTGTATTGCGCTGCAAATACATCTGAAAAGGTAAATGTCTGCATGTTAAATCCCATCTACCGCTCTAATACGCACGCACATGCCATGCTGTCTTTACTGGTAGGTTATGCACCCCTTTCATCCCAATTTAACAAGGGGAGATTGCAACGTCGGGCGGCCAATCGCGCCCGAAACATGAAATCTTTAACTGTTTTGAGGCGATCTTTCCCGCTGTTGTAGACGCTTGGAATGTGGCTCATTGAAATCAGAATTGAATATATAATGGGAAAAAAGTGTGTTCGAGTCTGAAAAGTAAAAACATGTTTTTTTAACGACCCTAATGGCCCATGCTAAAGCAATACGGCAATATACATGCCACTAAACTATACAATGTGTAGTTTAGTATACATGCCCAGGCGCGCACCCAGGATTTTCGTAAGGGGTGGGCCCGGCTGACGAGGGGGCGCCAAGCCGGCGGAGGGGCGCCACTTTACCTTAGGGGCGCCACTTTTATACTCAAAGGGCGGCCAATCGTCGCATCCTGGGGGGGAGTGGGAGCTGAACATTTCTTGCCTCGCAGACCTAGTGTAAGCTGGTTTTTTAGGGGCGCCACTTTCCTTAAGGGGAAGGAAGCCGGGTCCGCTCCCCCCACTTAGGTGCGCTACTGGCGGTACTGGCGATTAATAATGTGCTACCAAATATACAGTCTTTCTGGGAGCCGGATGCGACAGCGGCCCAGCTCAGGACTGGTTTTCATATTCTTAGAAAGCACTGCGTGCTAAACGAGATGAAGGCAGTAGTTCATCGGTTGAATCACTGTAATCGAAGGTATGACATTGTTTAAGCGTGCTGGAGGCAACCGTGCTAAATTATTTCTTTTGTCACCTTCATTTTTATTCTCCGATAATTCCATGCCGTATTCAACAAATGGCCTTAAACGCAAAAACGATGAAGCACCCGTAATAAAAAAACAGATGAACATGGTATTTCGAAATATTTCCGATGTATATTCCCAGGAAACCACCAAATTTAGTTCACTTTTGCAAGAAATTTCAATCACACACTGCACTATCACAGCACACACACAATGAGCAATGGCGAAAAATCACTAAAAGCCAGGGATCTAATAGTTTTAGACGATACAAGCCGAGACATAAGCAATGATTTAATATCAGGGGCTACCTTTTCTCAAATGCTTCAGGTCAAGGCCCGTCCTCGCCGCCAAGCGGTCATTTTGTTTGCATTTTTGTGACGTCACGGCGGGCAGATCTGGACCTGTTTGAACGTTACATGCTTGGAAGTGCTCCCTATTCGCGAAAACAAAACCACAGAACTTGCTTCAATGACTGGTGCGGAAGTTGAAATAAACTTTAATCAATAAACAAAAGTGGCAGAATTCGATCCCAGTCATTTTTGCGCGTATTAGTAGCCTAACTTAGTTCAAAATTTGTCATTTATATTCGTCTTCAAATGTGGCGCAGGCAACCAGTTAAGTACGACAGTAGAGTTCCTCCAAATATGGAGGCTATTAATATCTGGCAACGAAACATCAAATATTGCAAAAACTCACCTTTTGAGCCATTTTTCAGCCATTGGGGTTTTTGGGCACGTCAGCAGCTAAGGCTGTGTGCCATTTTGCAGCCAAAATATGGCCCAATTCATCATTTTCAGCACAAAATACCCCGGAAACCACCCCTATCTCGAATTGCATCAGGGTGCCACATTCCCTTTAAAACAGTTCAAAGGGGAGCCTCCGTGCTGTGAGGGTGTCAACGAATAAGCGACCAAGAGGATGACTGTGTGTTTGGAATGGGTTTGTGTTTTTATCAGAATAGATTCGGAAATCTTACGGTCAGGCCCATCTCTAGCGTGTTTCACTGACCCCTGCGCCCACCTTCTAGGTTTTTGTGACCCTGCCCGGTCCGGATGGTGCCCCTCCTTTACGACAAGCCCCTCCCCCGATCGGCAATTCTGGATCCCCTATGTTTTCCCGATTTGAAAATAATTATTGCGCTTACGATTTTAAGGTTGACATAATACCTTGACGCACTCAGATATGGATGAGTTGAGGACAGCATTTACATGTGAAAGACTTTTCCCATGTTGGCTACATACCTGCAGAAATCCAGGATAGACCGTGAATGACACGCGGCGGACTCCAAAGCCATTTGCTTTTTCTTTGCCCTATTTTGCGCACCCGACATTTTGCGACGTTTCTTTGGCAAAGGCTCCATGTTTCTGAGAAATTGGCACCTAGCCTGCTATCTCCCTTATTTTCTAGTATGCAACAGCTGGGTAACGGCGGCAATTGCGCCAATTGCGCCAGCTGCGCGAATACAATTCGTCAAGCACAACAAACATCAATTCCATCAAAACAATTCGTGCAGCAGTGCACAACAAACATCTGAAGCCAATTTCATAAACGCTCTATGAGTAAGTACTACGTAGCTAGCGAGTATTTACTACCTAACAATTTCATAAAAGGTTGTTAGTAGATACTTTGATAGTCTGACAAGGTATTTAGTCATATAGGTATAACTAGGGAACTCTCCCGATCCCCCTCTGATTGGTCGGTGAGTTTCACAAAAGTTTATGAAATTGTTTATTTATGAAATTGGCTTCTGGTAGATAATTCCAGGGGCGGATTCAGGAGCAGCAATCCGCCCATGACCCCTAATGTCACCACGCCACCCCTCTTTTGGCAGTGCCTTTGGAAAACACTTTTGGGGATTTTTGGCCGTCCGGTGCCCTCCTAAACGATTCTTTTGGATTCACCCCTGGGGATTTCCTGATTGAACGCTGGCGCTGCGTGCGCATCCACGTGATCGTTTCCTGGCTGCGACGGTTATTATCACATGATCGTGGGTTTCAGAATTCAGAAGATTTAATTGCTCGACAGACCTAGTGTAAACCGTTTTTTTCAAAAACTTCCCGGCCTTTGGGGGCAAAATATAGTTTGGCCCCCTTCCAGCGCTTTGGGGGAGACCATGGCCGTAATACCCCCTGCGTCCGCCAATGGCGGCTTTTGATGTCCACAGAGTGTTTTTGCTTTCGAGGGGCGCCTTTGCTCTTGAGAAGCGCCTTTTTGTTCAGGGGGCACCTTATGCCTCCCAGGGGCGCTTATAATTTCCAAGGGGGCGCTTAAGCCTCCCAGGGACACATTTGTTATCCAAGGCTGCCTTTCTATCCGGGGAGCGCCTTTGTTTTCCAGGGGCACCTTTGCTCTTGATGGGCGCCTTTTGCTGTCCAGGGGCGCATGTGCTCTCCAGGGGGCGCCTGCGCTATCCAGGGGGCACCTATGCTTTCCAGGGGGCGCCGATGTCCCCAGGGGCGCATTCGCTGTCCAGGGCTGCCTTTCTATTCAAGGTGCGCCTTTGCTATTCACGGGCGCCTTCACTCTTGAGGAGCACCGTTTGCTGTCTAGGGGCGCCTGTGCTCTCCAGGGGGCGCCTATGCCTCCCACGGGCGCATTTTCTATCCAGGGTTGCCTTTCTATTTAAGTTGCGCCTTTGCTCTTGATGGGCGCTTTTTGCTGTCCAGGGGGCGCCTGTGCTATCCAGGGCGCTTACGCTTGCCAGGGGGCGCCTATGCCTCTGCGCGCATTTGCTCTCTAGGGTTACCTTTCTATTCAACGTGTACATTTGCTATCAATGGGCGTCTTTGCTCTTGAGGTGCGCCTTTTGCTGTCCAAGGGCGCCTGTGCCTCCAGGAGGCGCCCGTGCTATCAGGCGCTTATGCTTCCCAGTGGGCGGCTATGCCTCCCAGGGGCGCATTTGCTAACCAGGGTTGCCTTTCTATTCAAGGTGCGCCTTGGCTCTTGAGGGGCGCCTTTGCTGTCCAGGGGCGCCTGTGTTATCCAGGAGGCGCTTATGCTTCCCAGGGGGCGCCTATGCCTCCCAGGGGCGCATTTGCTATCAATGGTTGTCTTTCTTCCCAAGGTGCGCCTTTACTATCCAAGGGTGACTTTGCTCGTGAAGGGTGCCTTTTGCTGTCCAGGGGGCGCATGTCTCCAGGGGGCGCCTGCGCTATCCAGGGGGCACCTATGCTTTCCAGGGGCGCCGATATCCCCAGGGGCGCATTTGCTATCCAGGGTTGCCTTTCTATCCAAGGTGCGCCTATGCTATCCACGGGCGCCTTTGCTCTTGGGGGCGCCTTTTCGTCCAGGGGCGCCTGTGCTATCCAGGGGGCGCCTATGCTCCAGGGGGCGCCTTTGCCCATTAAAGGGCGCCTTTATGCTATCCAGGGTCACCTTGGCTCTAGGGGCGCGTTTTTTCTATCCAGGGGCTGGCCAAGTATTGTTAATCCATGTCGGGCGCCTTCGGCGCCGACACGGCGGGGCGCCACTTAGGCCGAAGCGTAAGGGGGGCCGGGCCCGCTGCCCCCTGGGTGGCCACTGTACATGCCTACTCAGTAAACTGCCTCGCACACCCTGTGCTATGTCTTGAGCCCTCCTTGCTTACGTAGTCAGAACACCTTAACCCACCGTCTCAAATAGCCATTTTGGCATCTTTAGCTTCCAGTGTTGCACACGCATGCATGTCAGCACGGGCTGCATGTCACATGTACCGTGTGTGTGCGCTGTATTGCCAATAAGTGTGTGTAAATTGATGTCTCCAAAAGCCGCATCAGGTACCCTGATGCCGAAACAATTCCAAGGACTAGAAATCGGTGCAAGCAATTTTGCCTGCCAAGTATATTCACATACCAACTTCCTTTGATAAACTCATGTTTTACCAGTGCTATCTACACCGCATACTGTGCAAACACCTAGCCCATATGTCCACCCACTTGCTCAGAATATCTACTACACCTGTTCCCTCCCGCATTCCAACAGGAGGCACAATTGCCACCATTCTCAACACCACGCATGCTGGTTTTATAATCCGCCACGCAACCCCTCCCCACCGGGGTCTGAACTCGGCGTCGGATGTGCCCAGCGTGACCTCTCTAACCTCTGTGCCCGCAGGCAAGCGGCAGCCAGCGGATGGCGGCCGCTGATTGGTGGAGGTGCGTTCATTGGTTTTGCGAGAAATTTCGCGGAAATTCGTCCATGAAACTGACAGTGCTTTAAACCTGAACCAGCAGGTGTATCAAACATTATCTTTTTGAAACATTCCTAGCCACACTTTGCTATCTATAGGCTTGATTATCTACTCCACCATCCGAGGCTGCTCTTCGGTATAGGCGAGACGGCGGCAGTAAGCACAGGCCAAGCTCACTGAAGTCGGGATGTCGTAATGAGTTTCTGCTGGGAGAGGAGGAGTGGAGTCCGGCCCGAAGGTAACCGAGGGAAGGAGGAGAGAGGAGTACGTAAAACTAACTTATTCGTCAGACGAGTTATAGTGAGGACTAATAGAGCGTGCTGTCGAGGTAAAGCCCAACAATACACCAGCAGAGCGAAGCAAGTGCTGCTTTGGTCCGTGTTGGTAAAGGTACAGAACTTTATTCGGGAGAAACAAAAATTGTCGATGTTATGGTGCGTGTCTGACGTCATACCGTGAACATTGAAACTCTATGGTGAGGCCCAAATATCATAGGCCACGGAATGCTTTTGTCTAAGGAGGGTACTCTCAGAACGTGCACTGGTGGGGGGGGCTGGAATGCCCCCTCCATACCCCTAATTTTTCGGAGTTGGCCGGAAAACCGTCAGTAGTCGAAAAACGATACCCGACTGAAAAATATAACTATAGTCCAGTCAAGTGAGCATTTTTATAATGGGAACATGTCATAAAATTCGGACCCCGCCATAAGATACACCATTGTGTTCGCAATTGATACTACTGTAAGTACAGCTAAAATTATACACTACTGTCATAACACAGCCATGTAGCTATGAATTCGCTTCCACCCAGGACCTGAATAATTCATATTGATTCCACTCTGCTTCAAAACACATACTGTATAACGTATATTGTTTACGTTTCTTATTCTTAAAGGGAATGTGACACCTTTATGACGTGATTTTAACTGAGATAGCCAAGTTGTAAAGCATGCTGGAAAACCGGGTACACAATGTATAGAGAGTGCTTTATCTTGAAACTCAAAATTGCCGTGGGGAAAGCTGAAAACATCCCTAAAAATATACCCCACGTGTACCGTAGCCAGGCGGCCACAGTTGTTACCTGTTAGTGTGACGACAGCACTGACGTCTCGGTGAGTAATCCAGAGCTGCAAAAAGTCGGGCTCTCGGGTCATAAAGTGCCCGACAGATTTTAGGGCATGGTATGGTCCTGCGACAGATCTTACAATCTGTGAGAAAAAATCTTGAAATGAAACAGAAAGGATTTTTTTGTTCTAAAAAACCTCAATGTTAGAATTGTCACCTCTTTCACTCAACAAGTTTTTCATGAATTTGCACCTCTCCCATATCAAGCCAGTGTGCGGCAAGAACCGATGGAAAATCGAGGGACTTATGAATCGAGGGACCTTTGAATAGAGGGCCTTAGTTAGTTAGTTAAGGGCTTTTTATAAGGCGTTCTGTGCAAGGCACCTTTGCCCGCCTCTAAAGTGTGGGTGAGATAGTTAAGAGGGCCTTATGCACAGAGGGCCTTTTAAACGTCACCCAGGAAATCCTCTGCTGGAAAAATTCCTTCACCGGCCTGTCGGGCCCGATTTGTATTCCATAGCACGCGACAGCTTGGCCCGACAGGCCGCCGTAAAGGCCTTTCGACAGGCAAAACAGTTTTTTTCCTTCTTTTCCTTCGTTGGGAAGTACGCTCAACGCTGCCGCAAGGGCGCTGTTTGAACAGCGCCCTTGCGGCAAAGCCGGTGTAAAAGGTATCTTTGGTTTGAAAAGCAGCCCTGCGGTTTGGTGTGTTGCGTTGTGGATGTGGTGGAGGCCAAGGCCCTAGAATCCCGCAAAATCCCGTGGTGTGGTGGAGGCAATACGTTGCAAGGTTGTTTTTTATTATTTTTCTCTTGCATTACTTTGGTATACATCTTGAGTAAACTGGTTGAGCTTGGATTTCATCGTCCATAGTTGAAGGGCTGATAAATGGCTCCGATTAAGCTGAAGCCCCTTCCACCGTCCCGTGTCAAGCTTAAATGTGGATTTGAGGGATGTGGGTATTTTGGCGAAAAACATTTTTTTAAGGAGCATCAGCGAATCAAGCATTCTGGGCTGCCCTGCAAGTTCAGGAACAGTGGTTTTGGCCAAGGAGGTCGTTTTAAAGCATGGTATCAAACAGCAGGCAGATCAGAACAGTGTGGGGAGAAAACAAACATGTAAGTGACGTGGTGTTCGTTGTAATTTCGGCAGCTTACATTTATTTCCATACAGTATGTTATGCTCACTGTTGATCAATAATTTTAAATGATATTAATAAGGGAAAAATTAACTTTACCAGCAAACTGGTCAAATTAGACTAAAACATTTGATTTTCCCTTCCGTTTTCTTTTAGATCCAATGCCTGTTTGTCCAGAATTAACCACAAAAGTTGCATACCTTCATCAGTGGATTTGTAGATGCCAAAGAAACAAAACTCTTCACCTTTCCACCTTAATTTGAGTTTTAAGTACCAAACTATTTCTCCCATTTCATTTTATTGACTTACCTAAATATGCCTATGATCTATGTCAAGGGGACAAAGATATAACAAAAACACAGCCTAGTGCAACCTTTACTCATTCCTTTTACTCTTAACTTCCTTGGAAACATGATATTTATTTGACATTTACTATGTAACTGACTTAAGGTTATTTATTAGCCTCATTAACTTCAGATCCTAAACCACCTACCCTCATGGAAATGAGCACGGCAATGCGTGAAAAACTTTGAAATAGCCAACAGCTTCAAAATTTAGGATTATTCATGTAAACATGCATTTAAAAGTCATGGAAAGCTAATATTACATGTTTGCATTCAACTACAAGTAGCCATGATCCTTAAAAAAACACTTTTTCGAATATCAAAAAATTACCCCTCCAATCTTGTTTGTCTGGCCATCAGAGCAAAATCCATATATATCCAAATATCCATAATCCAAATATATCCATATCCAAATATCCAAATATCCATAACAAGGTGAGATATCGTGTCTTCGTCTCCTTTCATGTAACTGCTCAGTATTCGTTTTTGCTCAGTATTGTAACTGCTAAGTAAGCTAGCTCAGTAAGTAATTGCTCAGTATTGTAATTGCTTCGTATTCGCAGCACAAACACTACCAGAGAATTGATGCAAATGCTAGTGCTCACGTCACCGAGAGTCGGTAGTGTTCTGTCCATTTAGAGTGGGCTATTTAGTTAAATTGCTGGCCTTCGTTTAGTCGTGACCGGAATGGCCCTGAACTATCACAGCACACGCTAAAATCGCTGTATATGTTATTTAACCGGTGGAAAGGCTTATTGTTCCTTGTTTGGCCTACCCTAGAGAAGGTTGGCGCTAGCTTTCATCATGCTGATATGGTAACTGCGTGCCTGCTAAATCATTAGGCATCGCTCTGAAACGAGGTGAGATTTCGTGTTTTCGTTTCCTTTCATTTAATCGCTCAGTATTCGTTTGTAGCACAAACACCCCCAGACGGAAGTCACCCATAACGCTAGTTCTCATGCCGCCGATAAAGCCCGGCCAAGGCGCCGCTGTCCAGGAAGCCGGATAGACGGCGGCTGGGTCTGGTCACCGCTGCTCGTGCCGAGATATAAGCCTGAGGAGAGGACCATCTGACGCTTGGATTGACGCCTAGTGACATCTGACGCCTAGTGATATCCATTGGTGCCAGACTAGAAGTTTTTTATGCTAATTTTAGTATTTTCTATTAAGAATGTGGAGAATGAGTAGGAACATTTTACCAATTGAATGGGCTTTAGACAATTTTAATAGTCCTATCCTAACCACCCGACAGATTTGGAGGGTTTTTCGAAAGTGCCCGACAGATTTGAGATTTTTTGCAGCTCTAGAGTAATCAGCCAATTGAAGCCATTGAAGCCTGTTGAATGTGCAGCAGTTGCCAGATCATGGCGTCATCCACAGGCAGAGCTTTATTTTTCACCCTGGAGGATCATGTTAAAAATAAAAATATTGAGCTCATTGAACATTTTTTTAGAGAAATCATGGACGTTTTCATTATTTTCGGCTAAAAATACCCCAAATTCCACTAAATTCCTGGACTCGACCAAGGTGCCACATTCCCTTTAATGAAACATTACTGAAGCCGAAAACAAAAGATGAAAGAAAAAGAAGACTAGAAAATATGTTTTGTCAACGGCGCACCCTTACCTTATGAAAATATTCACAATACCATTGGCTTATGTATGCACAGTCGGTTCCATTCTGATTGGTAGGTATTAGGCCGCGGTCGTTTTTGCGAAGTATCTCTCCAGTGATATTTCCTCCCGACACCATTGTTGTCTCACCTGCTGCGTTTTAACTGGATGCACGAACTGACGTGCAAAAATCATTCGTTAGGTCCAAAATTCGGAAGTAATTGAGAAAAGATACAGAAAATTATCGGGATCGGCGAAAACAGTTTCTCGTCCATGATTTTCGAAACTGACGTCTTATCCAGTTCACCGGGGCCCACGTCTAAAGAGCTCGTCAAAATACATTACTAGAGACGCAACCTTTTGTTAGAAGTGTAATCGTTTTTAAGATATTTCTGAAAACAACTGACACTAATGCCTACCTATCAGTGTGGAACAGGCTGTACATACATAGATGCACTTTCCCGTAGCAACAAACTTCTAACCCTTTGTGTCCGCTGAGCGCCACACGCGTGCGTGTCGTCGGTTGGCCGAAGTGCCAGTCGGCTATCGGTGGGGCGCGCCGGGCGGCCGACTTTCGGGCGCATGGCGTCACTCTTTGGCTAATTAGACATCGATGAATTTAAGAAAGCAAAATTTAATTGACGTTATTAGAAAGCACAGGCACAGAAAACCAGTTTTCTTGTAGGTTATGTTAAGGTCAATCACTGGCCACACTTATAAAAAAATTATTTTAAAAATGAATACAGATTTCCAAACACTTAATACTTATTATTCTGAAGAAGAAAAAGGCTAAATTTTGAAAGTTGAATAATATAATTTTTAATACAATCACCTTTTAAATGAGTATCAATAACGAAGGTCTACGCGGAAAATAATGATTGTATGCCACCTTATTTTGCCAAAAATACGGATTTTCACGATTTTCAGCAAGCTGTAACTCAAAAACCCGTATTTTGAGAAACGAAATATTCTCAAATCTGAATTCTACGCCACTGATAACCCTATATGTGAAGTTGGAACGAAATCTGAGACTATACTATGTACAATCCAGGTGGTGCCTGGTCGATTTATCCTGGAACACCCCACCCGTAAATGCGGGTGCAATGTCGGTTGGTGGGGGTGCAATGTCGGTTGGTAGGGGTGCGCTGCTGGTGAGGACGGCTGCGATGTCGGCTGGTAAGGGGTGCGCTACTTGTAAATATGGATGCGACGTCGTTGTCTATTTTTAACTTGATTATAATGTTTAATACTTTTGGAGGCCGGAAACCTGCTCATGGGGGCGGGCCCCGAGCTCGGGGGCCCCGAGATCAATATCCGTGTCGTTTCGGCTTAACAAATTAACTTTTGGAACCCTCATCAAATCTAATTGGAGCCCCCTGCGAAGGGCACTTTGCAATGCTTAACATGCCCACTGGAGGAGGGCTCGGAGGCCCCCTACCTTGTTTTTCCAAGGTGGCCGGAGAACCGCCCGTAGCCGAAATACGATACTTGGCCACGGTTGAAAGAATTTCATGGTGCGTCGATTGATGAAACAATTTTCAAAATCGGTTGACAATTTTTACTTATAAGCTTTCAAAGTGAGACCTGCATTTTAAGATAGCCGCAATCGCGCAGTCGGACCAGTTCACTTGCACTGGACACCGAGTGATGACGTCATAACGCCATATAATCGATCCTTAGCGACCTTCCCTCAATAACCCTGATCCGCCTTTAGCTTATTCTCGTCTTTTTCCCGCATAATTACGGCATTTCCCAATAGCTCTCCAACGTGGTCAAGAGTTGACCTTTCTGGCCTTGGAGATGTTGACCTGTGTCAATACAAATTTGGCATGATGCAGACACTGTAGCCTTCACCCACCCCCAACTGGAGTTTTTCCACGCCTCTTAGTTTCTGAGATCCTAGAGGGAGGGCCTACCAGGCCCCCTCCAGTGCGCGTTAGTGCCAGACCCCTCTTCAGTACGAGTGTTAAGTTCAGGCTAAATGGGGAGGGGCAGTGGCCGCCATTGATGCCCACTAGACCATTTCATATTTGGCGAAAGTTGTTATATCGCTTAGGTGACACCTTAATCCCGTTCTAAGGTTCATTTGCAGGAAAATAGTGAATTTTCATCGAACAAAATCTAGGGGTGGCGCAAATGGCTTGAAGTTTTCCATTTCTTAGGTTTTTTGCTCTGGTTGTCAGTTTGAAGATGAATATGTGCATTGATATTCTTGAAAGGACCATTTTCGTGTTTCCCGCGTACGATTTCATCATATCTGTCACTTCAAAGACGCTATCTCGGATTGTTGAACCGTTATGGCACTGTTTGTATCGCAAAAGCCGCGGCTGTCTGCATCGCCATCTCTGGATGGCGCCGGCAACTAACGATCAATCCACGAGTGCATGCATACTGTTTCCTGCGTATCAGCTTCAAATGACCGCAAATCACTGTTTTGTTCTACTTTTGAGTAAAAAAGTTTTGGATTGTAAATTTCAAAGGGGTATGCCCTCGAGGGATATATATTTTAAGGCTTTAGACGGGCAAACGTTACTTGACTGATGCATTCAATGACTTAGTGGCTTCATTTGAAAGGAGGATGCCATGATCGAGGAAAAAGGCATGCAAGGTCGTTGATTTACTAGCAGTCAGGGACGGATCCAAGGGGGCGAAGGGGAGGCTGCATCCCCCTTAGGTTCGAGAGGCGCCCCCAAAAATCACCGCTCCCACCCCTTCTCCAAGCATGCGACGATTTGCCGCTCATTGGGTTGAAATTTCGCCCTTCGGGCGGAAAATTGCCGCCCCCTGAGGCTTCGCCCCCCCCTTTACAGAAATCCTAGATCCGTCACTGCTAGCAGTAGTGCACTAAAGGGGGGGAGCAGCGGGTCCTGGCCCAAAAACGTTTAGTGCCCCCCAAAACAGTTTACATTAGATCTGTGAAGCAAACAATTCACCGCCCCCACAGACACAAATGACCATTAAATATGTGTATTTCATTGCCATGTCCAGCACCTCACTGAACAACCGCTTTCTCTAAATGAGAGCACACAACCATCACATCTCGGATATCATGTGCTTTTTTCAGTCTGAAATCGCCGGTACCCTGGGGCAGCTCTACACTCAGAGGTTTCCAAGCGCCTTCTTTGTGAGCTGAGGCAACTGGGCTCTGTGACTTTCCACTGATTGCCGAACCGACTGGAACTAAGATTCGTCGCCAACTTTTCCTACGAATTCCTTAAGAAGGGCAACTCTGCGCTCGGCGGTGACATTTGTGACTCTCGCCGACTGCACCAAGCCTTTCAGTGTGATGTATGCAGGATCATCTTCCCACATCTCTGGTGGCTTCGCCACCATCCGTGACCTGCAGAGGTCACCTCGAAGAACTGCCACGACGACTCGTCCACAAGATCCACCAGCTTCGTATCTTCCTCTAGCACCAGCACTTCTTCAGCCGCCACAGCACGTGGAATCGTCAGCAACTTCTGACCGATCGCCTGTTTATCCTCCTGCGTTGCATGCTGAGAGAATAGGCTGAACATCACCACCGCTGGCCTGAGGCACCATGTGTGGCGGCGCAATACACGCAAGGCCGCCTCGCCCACTTCTCGGTCGATGTTTTTGTATCTGATGATATTTTTGTACATGGCCAAGTCATTCGCTGGAGCGTATTGCGTATTGCGCCGCCACACATGGTACCTCAGGCCACCGGCGGTGATGTTCAGCCTATTCTCTCGGCATAACAGGCGATCAGTCAGAAGTTGCTGAAGTCACTGAAGTCACTGAAAGACTTCGTGCTGTCGGTGAGAGTCACAATGACACCGCCGAGCAAGGAGTTGCCTTTCTTAGGGAATTCGCAGGAAAAGTTGGCGACGAATCCAGTTCCAGACGCTTCTACAATCAGTGGAAAGTCACAGGGCCCAGGTGCCTCAGCTCACAAAGAAGGCGCTTGGAAACCTGAGTGTAGAGCTGCCCCAGGCTACCGGCGAATTCAGACTGAAAAAAGCACATGATATCCGAGATGTGATGGTTGTGTGCTCTCATTTAGAGAAAGCGGTTGTTCAGTGATGTGCTGGACATGGCAATGAAATACACATATTTAATGGTCATTTGTGTCTGTGGGGGCGGTGAATTGTTTGCTTCACAGATCTAATGTAAACTGTTTTGGGGGGGGGCACTAAACGTTTTTGGGCCAGGACCCGCTGCTCCCCCCCTTTAGTGCACTACTGCTAGCAGTGACGGATCTAGGATTTCTGTAAAGGGGGGGTGAAGCCTCAGGGGGCGGCAATTTTCCGCCCGAAGGGCGAAATTTTAACCCAATGAGCGGCAAATCGTCGCATGCTTGGAGAAGGAGTGGGAGCGGTGATTTTTGGGGGCACCTCTCGAACCTAAGGGGGATGCAGCCTCCCCTTCGCCCCCCTTGGATCCGTCCCTGACTGCTAGTAAATCAACGACCTTGCATGCTCTTTTCCTCGATCATGGCATCCTCGTTTCAAATGAAGCCACTAAATCATTGAATGCATCAGTCATGAGTAACGTTTACCCGTCTAAAGCCTTAACACGCGCATTGACGGGGGCGGGTACCCGCCCCCTCGGGTTTTTTGGAGATAGTAGGAAAACGGCGGCGCGTAGCGCCACCGTACTTGGTATACCTTTTCCCTCATCATTTTTACAATTTCTGTGAAAATTGTAAGGTTAGGTCATCTCAGGTCAGGCCACCAGTACAGGTCAAGTGACCCGACCTCAAAAAAGTTTAAGATAGCATAAGTCGGAGCAGGGTGAACTTATCCGATTGAAACTCATATAAACAAATGGCCCCACCGAGTTCTCTAAAATATGTTCCGGTATTTTTTATATCGATGACCTAAGGTCAGGTACGAGGCATGACCTCTCCATTGGAAATACATAGGAAAAATTGTTTTTACGGAATAACTCAGTAACGGATGGTGATAGAGCATTTACTTTAGCTGCATTAGACTCGCCTGGGCTTTGCGGTTCTAATGATATGCATTTTATATAATTTGACCCTGACCTGACCTCAGGTAAGGTCAAATCCTTGATTTGACCTAGCAAGGTCAAATTATATATCATTCGATTCGGCTTGCTAAGAGGATTTATACAGTTTAAGTCATTTTGCTCTATCTTTACTTGTTCAGATGAAATGGCCGAAAAAAACTGAATTTGCATGTTATCCCTATGACGGGCATGTTTTGACCTCTCGTGACCTTAAATAAAAAATGGTACAAATGTTTTCGTGGAGAAGTGGGTGGGCAGCCCAACGCCGTTTACCGTTTTTCGCTACCTACCGTGGTTCTCGAGATCTTAGGGGGTCGGGTACCCGCCCCCCGTCAATGCGAAGGTGGCTCAGACCCCCGTTAATGCGCGTGTTACAAAAAAAATATATATATATATATATATATATATATATATATATATATATATCTGTCGAGGGGATACCCGCTTGGAATCTACAATCTGGAACTTATTTTTACTCAAAAGTAAAAAAACAGTGATTTGCGGTCATTTGAAGCTGATACGCAGGAAACAGTATGCATGCACTCGTGGATTGATCGTTAGTTGCCGGCGCTATCCAGAGATGGCGATGCCGACAGCCGCGGCTTTTGCGATACAAACAGTGCCATAACGGTTCAACAATCCGAGATAGCGTCTTCGAAGTGACAGATGTGATGAAATCGTACGCGGGAAACACGAAAATGGTGCTTTCAAGGATATAAATTCACATCTTCATCTTAAAACTGACGACCAAAGCAAAAAAAAACTAAGAAATGGAAAACTTTAAGCCTTTTGCGCCACCCTTAGATTTTGTTCAATTTCGCTGAAAATGCACTATTTTCCTGAAAATGAATCTTAAAACAGGATTTAGGTGTCACCTAAGCGATATAACAACTTTCGCTAAATATGAAATGGTGTAATGCCCACCCCTTGGATCCGCCGCAAGGAAAATAGCTATATTGCCTCCTGGATACGCCCCTTGATTAGGGAGGAGCTTCCCTTAGAGCTAAAAGCACGAAGGGCACACGGTTTCATAAACTCTAAGCGAAAACAAATAGTGTTTTGCATATTCGCAGGTTATATGAAAAGTTTCGCCACTCCCAGGATTCGAACCCACGTCAAAAAATGTGACCGAAGCATGGGTCCGGTTTTCGCCGTTTAGCTCGCTAAGATCACCGCTGGCGGTTTTGACCTAAGAAATAACTAAATATTTTCAATGTAATTTAAATAGTTTTGTTGTGAATCTGCGTGAAGTTTAGAACCTCATCTCGAGACTCAAGATTGCAAGCTTTTAAGACGCGTTCCCTATGGACGAGTTGAAACTGCCAGGCTTTTAGTAGGCAAAACTTTAAGCCCACCCACCCAGGCAAAATAGCAACAAGTTAATAGATTTTGTATGTTCAGAGATAGTGAGACTAAACCACATCTAAAATATTGGGTTTAACCCGTCAAAATTGATTTCTTGTCCCTAGCTTCCCTACCCATATCCGCACTGCGTCGCGGCGCGCCGACAGAAATGCCGCGCTGTTCTTCTCGACTCCCAGCACAGGTACATCTCGCCAACAAGCGGGTAGGATCTGTGTTCTTATCTGATTGATCTGATCTGTCTTCAGCGATTTAGACATGTACAACAAGACTGATCCTAATTTTAAAAATTGTCTCAAAATTTCTGTAGCTTCACACCGGGGACCAATCCGCTTGCGCCGTCTCCATGGAAGCGCTTTGGTACCTGTCCCAGCTCACCCTTGTGATGCGGCCGGGGTCCACAGCCATAAACCCTTCCCATACCAGCCACGCCACACGGGATCCCCGGAGCAAAGCACGGCAAAACAACACACTAAATCCAACATGTATTGTGATCTGTATTCACAAGCACAGTTTCATCTGTAAAAAATACTCTCGTGTAACAGATCGTTTCCATGGAAAAATAGACGATCACTGGGTGCTGCCCTCACCGGCACTTGAAAGACAGGTCGGCCTCTCTGCTGAGACCTGCACAACAACGGACGCCATAGAGAAACGACGGCACAACAGTCAACACTGAACGCAACATCCAGAGCTTCGCCACGGAATTCGTGCTGGGGGACGGAGCCCGGACTGGCTGCGACCGGCGGGAGCGGGCGAATTCGGACCACGTCTCGAAAACGCTAACGACGACGCACTTCAACACATTTACGTAGGTCCACGGAGCTATAAGGGAGGTAATGCAACAACCTAGGTCGGGTTCCAAAAGTTTTGCTGGTACATTCCCTCTGATTCGCGTGTTAGGAGGACGCGTCACCGGTCCTCGCCCGTTTCAACGCTCATGGCAACATCGTTAGGTTACTGCAACAAACACCGACCGCTGTGCACCCGAAACAGGTACGCAACGAACGCTCAGCACCCAAAACACTCACGCACCGAACGCTCAACACCCAGAACACGCACGCACCGAATGCTCTGAGGCCGCGATAGCCTCGCACCTAACGCTCTGAGCCCGCGACAGCCACACCCGAACGCTCTGAGGCCACGACAGTCACTCACCGAACGCTCTGAGCCCGCGACAGCCACGCATCGAACGCTCTGAGCCCGCGACAGTCACGCACCGAACGTTCTGAGCCCGCAACAGTCACGCACCGAATACTCTGAGCCCGCGACAGCGACGCACCGAACGCTCTGAGCCCGCGACATTGACGCACCGAACGCTCTGAGGTCGCGACAGCCACGCACCGAACGCTCTGAGGCCGCGACAGCCACACACCGAACGCTCTGAGCCCGCGACAGTCACGCACCGAACGCTCTGAGCCCGCGACAGTCACGCACCGAACGTTCTGAGCCCGCGACAGTCACACACCAAACGCTCTGAGGCCGCTGTAGCCAAACGTCGGGTACACTGCGCCCGAAACAGTCCAACATCGAACCCAATGCCTCCCAACAATTGATAGCGCGCCGAAAAAACAGCGAGACACACACATGTACCCGCGATTACACACCGAGCGTGGATGCAGTCAAACCGTTTGCTTCCACTCTACTAAGGACAAAGAGTTTCAATCAACGCAGCGAGTGAAAATATAATGAAAGAACAAAATAGAAATTACAGACCACGCAAAGTGCACAAATGTTGGGAAATCCCAAGGCGACCATAGTATGACCTAACGTCTGTAGGGCTGAAAAAAACGTTTTTGCTTGTTTGCTACAAAACCGCAGGTAGTGGTCTTTGTTGGTTTTATCCAGGTCTTTTTCTGTGGAAAAATTGTACCTTGTGACATTTGTATTCAGGCTTATTTCTAGTCCATTTTTATCGAACATGAATGAAGGTTGTGAAACTGTTAGTGAGTTGAATCTTATCATTGCCCTTCAGCCTTTGCATCAGGTGGGGAGCTCATGCTCGTATTTCCCTAACGTGCACCCTGCTGGGGAGGGGAAATTCCCCTCCTCCTGGTTTTCCCTAAAAAACGCAAACACAAAAGTACATAACAAAACTTAGCATCTTCTATTGCTCATCAATTTTAGGTGTCTTATCCACTTTTTTCGTTCAGGTCATGTCAGATCAAGGAAATATGCATTATCATGCAACCCGACGTCAAAACCCAAAGTTAAGAATTTGAAGCCGCATCGAGGAAACATATGCGAAACGATCAGTTCCAAACTTCCATTATGTAGTGATGTCGTTAGGGTCTAAAAATCTGTTGTCTTGGATTTTCCATCTTGTTGACCTTAGGTGGGGCTACTGGTTTGCTCACCCTTAGGTTTATAGTAAAAATAAAAAGTCCAGCTTCAGTAGAAATGACATTGAAAAATTTTGAAGTCCTCGTACCATTTATTGTTGCACTTTATACTCTGAAATTGAGAGTGCATTATTGTAAATGCATTATTTACTTTTTAGCACATTGATATTAAGGTGCAAGAACCCACAAACTAGGAAGTACACGTTCATAAGACAAAATCCACCTTCAAAATCCCGGATTGACTTCTTTCTCGTAAGTAACGATATCCTAGAAGTAAGAGATGCCGTGAATTCAGCCATGCAAGACAGCTACCTCTCGTATCACAAAATGATCACTATGTCACTAAATGTTCCAACTGTTTTGACAGGAAAATCTTATTGGAAATTTAATAATGATATGCTAAAAGATGAAGAGTTTGTCACTATGGCACGTAGAAAACTTCCCAAAATTATACATGATAATCAGTCGGACTCAATCACAGTCTGCACTAGTGCAGACCGTACTGTGTGTCCTCAGAGGTCACATCATTAAGTTTGCAGCTCATAAAAATCAGGGGGCCGAAAAATATTAACAGAAATAGAAAACAAGTTAAATGAACCGGATAATAATTATCCTCGAAACGAAGAACGCCTTTCAACGCCAAGAGAACAAATAAATAATTTAATCACCGATCTAGCCCGTAAGGGATTGTTCCTCTCAAAAGTCCGGTGGAGGGGCCTGGCAGAGAGGAACACAATATTTTCATGGACTAACAAAACGCAACAGGGGCAGGGCGATATGCAAAACCATGTATGCAAACAAGATAGAGGAAGATGGAGAAAGAGTTTTGATAACTGATACAAAAGCTATGCTGCAGGAAGGAAATGATTATTTCGAAAGCCTGTATAAGCAATCAATAATGCAAGGGGATTCTCAGCCATTTTTAGTGAGAGTGGAACAACTTAGCAGCATGGATAAAGAGGAATGCGAAGGACCCTTAAGCATGAATGAGCTAACGTATGCTGTATCGGTCTTGCGGAACAATACCTCACCCGGCCCATCTGGGTATACCGGAGAGTTTTATAAAAACTTTTGGCCTGAGCTGAAAAGGTTGGTTTTTGATGTTTGTAACGAGATTTTCAACACCGGAAGAATGTCAAAAATATAAAGACCAGCATTACTATTCTAATTAAAAAAGAGAAAGATAATCGACTTGTCGAAAACCAGCGTCCCATAAGCCTCCTCAATACTTTATACAAGATAGTTTTTAAATGTCTGGCCATTCGTCTCGGAAGAGTCATAAAAATTTTATAAGCGAAGACCAATCAGGATTTATCAAAGGTCGATATATTGGTGAGAATGTAGGATTGGTATTAGACATCATTGGCCACTGCAACGAAGAAAGACTTTCCGCTTTAATTCTAGCGTGTGACATTAAAGAAGCTTATGATTGTATGGATTGGGATTACCTAAAAAGGGCAATCGCACCCTTTGGCTTCGGAGAGGCGTTTAAGGAGCTATTTTGCTTGGATTCAAGCCACTCCTGCAACGTATCAGGAAATCACGTAACGTAAAAGGATTGACGTTTCTTGATGATGAAGTTAAGATTTCGGCATACACTGACGACGCAACGCTGGTGATCGATGGAACACTACGTTCGCTTAAAACCTGCCTCACAATAGTTGACAATTTCAAGTCATTCCCTGGACTACAGTTGAATTCCGATAAAACCCAAGCTATGTGGATAGGGGAAAACGCAAAGGAAAAGCTACCTATTCAAACTGATCCGTGCATTAGCTGGCCAACGTGTCCAATTGAAATTTTGGGGGTGAAGATCTGTAACGAAGCAAATGCTGACACTGCTTTGATAAATTACAAGAGCAAGTTAAATCCGATAAAAAGGAGACTGAATGTTTGGAATGGTAAAAGCGTTACCCCATTCGGACGAATTCATTTACTCAAATCAGAAATCCTTTCTCAGCTAGTATAACTCTTAACGGTGCTTCCAGAGCCAAATTCGGAATTTTTCAAAAAAATTGAAACACAGATGTTTAGCTTTGTTTGGGGAGAAAAGCGTGACAAAATTAAAAGAGCTACCCTCAAATCTAAATACAAGAATGGAGGTCTAAGTTTCCCGATTTGAGAGAAATGGCAGGGAGTTTAAAGATGACCTGGGTGATGAAATTTATAGACCAGGAGAACAAAGCAGAATGGAAGTCAGTGATGGGACACAAGCTGCGGATCAATAATGACACTACTATTTTCCATTGCAATGCCTCCCACAAACAGATAGATAGCTACGTTCGGAGCAAGTTCTGGGGAGAGACAATAGCAGCTTGGATAATCGTAAAAAAATCAGGAAATTAGCGGTAGCGAAATACTGAAGATTTGTCGAACAATAAACTGGTCAATACAGAAAAGAGAAATATTTTTCATAACCAAAACTTCATTGGAAAGGGGCTCATTAGCATACGAGGCATGAATAACGTAAGTGAGAAAATGCTGATGTCGGCAAACGAAGTCGCAACAAAACTTTCATTACATCCTATGAATGCAATGACATTTCTAAGATCGATTCCACAAACGTGGAAGCAAAAACTCATAGCAGAGAAACCAACCTATCCTCACGATACTGACATTTTTGAAGACCTAAAGGAAATACACAAAACATCAAAATGGGCATATCACAGGCTTCAGAATCGCTGGCCTTCAATACCTGAGAAATGCCAACAGAAGTGGCAAACCGAACTAAATATAGCGGACCCATCCGTCTGGCCAAGTGTTTATGAACACATTCATTTCACCTCTTCAGATGTGAAGCTGAGGTGGTTCCAGTATCGCTGTATAAAAAGGATACTGCCCACAAACTGGTTGTTATATCATTACGGAATAGCCGATACTGACAAATGGAAAAAATTGCCCAATGTATTCGGAAACTTTAACACACAAATTTTGGTTCTGCCCGTCCGTGCGTATTCTGTGGAATGAAGTGAGAGATCTTTGCACATGCGACACCAGTTATCCTGCCGCGATGTCATGTCGGGGGTTGGGCTGAGGAATCCAGAATTAACTATTATGGCAAAGCACTTGATATATCTTACAAAATTCTTCATATGGAAACATAGGAACCAGCCCGAGAAAATATCTTATAACTTTAAAATATTTCTTTATGACTACATAATTATTGAACAGTATATTTCAAAGACATCAAACAAAGAGTCTGCTTTTATCCAGAAGTCGGGTTCCGTCAAAGATAGTTTGCAGAGTGTGATAGCCGTCAATGAACATTAGTGTCACGGTGTTTTCAGTCATGGAGTATCATCAACACCAAAAACATTTCAGCCACCAAGCGTACATAGCAATCTTAAACGCTCTTTCACATACATTGTATGGTCTGAAATATGTGCGACACGTAATTGTAGCATGCTGTGTTCAGCCTGGTTCTGTGGCTTCGAGTTTTCCATCTTGCAATTTTGTTTTATGCCTCAGTTTTCGTTTTGAGAGTTTACGTGTTCTTAGTAGGGGAGAGTGGGGTGAGTTGTATCATGGACAAGATGTATCAGAGCGATTTTTTCCAAAACTATCCAAGAGATAGCGCTCCCGACACGACCAGATGATGCGGCAAGCGGTCCGCCATCTTTCTTTATACTGCCGTCTGCTTGGCTTGGCGCGTTTCGCGGTGAGTGCAGAAAATGCGTTTTCGGGGTGTCATTCTGTAAAATTTCGTCATAAGGAAATGTGTGTTTTTGTCATTCAGATGATCACGAATTGGAAGGATCGTTGTAGCAGTGGTAAGGGTAGATTCTAAGGCTTCGTGCGTGAGAAGGATTTTCTCGGCTGACCACTGGTTGTTGAGCACGAGGACGTGTTTTCCAATGTGAGAGGGTGGTACATGCTGTATCAAGGCCAGGTGGGGTATGTTGTAACAGTGATACAACTCACCCCAATGTTCATGCAGCTCATTAGGGGGTGTCGCCATAGATTCTTTTTTCCAAAAAACACTACATTGTCACATCTAGCCACAACGAAAAATTAGGTAAAATATATTTTTATCCAGACAGTGCGGGTCAGGATAAGTGCAAGACGGACCACGCTGATGGGATGAAAGCAAAAGCAAAAATTAAAGTCTAACAAGTCCAGTGGCGAATCTAGGATTTCGTTAGGGGGCAGGCTCTGAGGGGGGGCGCCGAACCTGGGGGCGCGGAATCTGAGGGGCGCCAATTTACCACCCAATAGGCGGCCAGTGTAGAAGAAAAAACGGGTTTAAAAAACGTATTTGTAAATGTTTATTTTCATGAAAGCTACCTTTCAGTGAAACATGTTCACGTTTACTATCAAACATGTTTCGGGCCGGCAAGGTTTCGCCCAGAACGTAATGACTGGTACATTGGTAGAAGAAGCTGGACGCCCCCACTGATTCTAACTGAAGCATCATGAGCAAATAATACAGCTAACTTCGATCTGGAAGAAAATTGAGGTGTCGTAACGACCACATCCACATATCATAGTTGTCTTGGCTAATGCTGGGTCCCTACAGAAACCCCGATTGACGCTACAATAAGCGCAATTAACAATGAATACAGTGAACTTTGTTGAACTTAAGTCATGGCGAAAGCTAAGGTGCCGTATCGACCACCTCCACATATCACAGTTGTTTTGACGAAGGCTAAGTCCCTACTGAAATCTCCGATTGACGCTAAACTAAGCATCAGAGGCCGAAGAGCCTATGCGGGCCTGGGCCTCTGAGTTTTTGGTGGCTGCTCTGAGCTGATATTGAGTCCCCTCAGTTGATCTGGGACCGCTTTAGATACCAGGACCTCACATTGAACTTGAATGTGTCGCCACTGGAGCCTTCTGAGCTTTTCGGGGTCCCTTAATTGGTGTAGGCCCCCTCAACAGATCCTGGGCCCTCTTGAGTTAATTGTTAGCTATCTGAGAGCGAGTTTTCAGGTTGCCCCCTGGGCTGTTCTGAGACCGTGAAAGAGTATTGCACAGGAGCTTACTGGCTTGGCCTTAGATCCTTCGCTGCTTTGGGCCCCCTAAGCTAAAATAACCCTGTAGGTGAAATTATTGTGGCAGCCATGAGCTGGTCTAGGGCCCGTGTAAGGATTTACTTAAGGGGCCTCTGGTTTGATCATAGGGCCCCTAGCTGGATTAGTCTCCCTGAGCTGGCAAGGGCCCCCCTGGGTTGGTATCGTGTTCGTTTAACTGATATAGACCCCTTCAGCTTGTATGGGGCCCGTTGTGCGTATCTGGGCCCTATGAGTTCGTCGAGACACCCAGCTAGTCTGGCAATCTTAGTTTGTATGGGCCTCCTGAGCTGCTTTGGGCCCCCTCAGCGTGTCTAGGCCCCATGAGTTGAAGGTTGGCCCCCTGGGCTAGTTTTGGCCCCCTGAGCTGATTTAGGACCCGTTTAAATGGGTAGGCACCCCACGCTGCCTATACAGCTCATTAGGGATGTCGCCACAGATTCATTTTTTCCAAAAAACACTATATCATTACAGGTAGCCACAACGAAAAAAAATAGGTAAAAATATTTTTTCTGCAAAAAGTGCGGGCCAGGATAAGTACAAGACAGGCCGCGCTGATGGAATGAAAGCAAAAACAAAAATTAAAGTCTAACAAGTCCCGAGAAGTTATGGCCACATCCCCACCTTCGCTTCAAAAATTCGAGGGACACCCCTGCTCGCCCCCCCCGCCTCCCACTTCCCACGTCCATGCAATTCATCCGTATCCCTGATACAACCCTTCCCGTAACTATTGTGAGAGGATTACTTAGTAAGTCCATAACTAATACGTTTAGGCTTTTCAGATTGAACAGTTGCAGATTGAACAGACTTTAGCCCTGGCTTAAGTCTGCTGGTACCTAGTCAAGAATTTGCCCGTTTCGACGCATCGTGTTGGCTTCCTTTTTCCAAACTGGTCACTTTTACTCTTGTACGGTTGATGTTTCGTTTGCGCTTTTTGTCGCCATGAATTTCGTACTGTATTGGCCATAGTTAGGTTCAATAAAATGCAAGTTAAGTTTATAATTAAATTCTAAATTCGTTGTAGGTTGTTTCCACGGCCATGATCGGTAGCAGGCACAGTCTCCAAAACGTGACACACTGTTACAACTTAACCCACCATGTGATACAACTCACCCAACCGGTGGGGTAAGTTGTATCAAGTGAAAAGGTCCATTCGCCGGGCAGTAGGAGACAAACCAGTAAAGATTAAGAAAAAAATATATCGGCAAAAGGAAGCCAAAGGATGCAGCTACGAGATGGTATTGAAATCACGGGGCCATCCCAAGTAGTTACGAAATTGATGAACCTGGAGTAAAAACTGATACAACCCATCCCACCCTCCCCTACTTCCAAAATGCAGGTCGCATATTAGCTCACAGTATAGTCAGATATTTCACGTAAGCACCATGTAGATACCTCGAGAACTGGTGGTGAGTTCTATTTCCTGTTTTGTTTGGCTTCAAGGTACTCGCATCTTGAAAAAGTGTCTGCTCCTTTATTTTGTGTGTGTGTGTGTGTGTGTGTGTGTGTGTGTGTGTGTGTGTGTGTGTGTGTGTGTGTGTGTGTGTGTGTGTGTGTGTGTGTGTGTGTGTGTGTGTGTGTGTGTGTGTGTGTGTGTGTGTGTGTGTGTGTGTGTGTGTATGTGTGTGTGTGCGTGTGCGTGCGCGCGCGTGCGCGCGTGCGTGCGTGCGTGCGTGCGTGCGTGCGTGCGTGTGTGGAAAACCCAGAAGTACACGATGATGTTAATATATTAAAATACAGGGCTTCGGCCGTCACCTGAAAAAAACGCCTGCCAAAAGTGTTAATCCAATCGCCACATAAAAAATATTAAGGTGCAAAAACCCGGTTGGGTTTTATCTATAATGAGAAAAATAGGTTAGTGAGCGGTCCCATCCCTGGATGTCAGAACAAATACCAAAGTTAAATTCTCAAACACATACAGATCAACAATAGAATCCCGGCCTAAAAAGTAAAATGTCGTCAAAACTGGCAAATTTTTTTGTCTCCCCTAGCCAATCCGTAAAAAACGCATATTTCGACAACAATTATTCATTTTAAGGCTCTGAAGCCAACGGGATTCGGTGGGCCTAAAGCGCCAGTGTGACGTCACAAGTCGCACTGGTAGGTGCAGCCACCTGTCCGCTTCACCGCGTGGCCACAGGGCGGAGGAATATTCCGAGCCAGGTTGTTGATATATTGAGAAGAGGTGTCTATGGCAACAACTGCGTGCTAGAAATTAAAAACCTGAAAGCTTTGCACAGCCGAGTGAGGGTGCTGGTTTTAGCTTTACTGGGTCAAAATTTTGTGTCATTCAAAGGAAAGCATGGACGAGATCATTCCGTAACATGATAGGTGACAAGACACTTATTATTTCGAGAAAGGAGAGAGAGAGAGAAGGAGAGAGAGAGAGAGAGAGAGAGAGAGAGAGAGAGAGAGAGAGAGAGAGAGAGAGAGAGAGAGAGATAGAGATAGAGATAGAGATAGAAATAGAGATAGAGATAGAGATAGAGATAGAGATAGAGATAGAGAGAGAGAGAGAGAGAGAGAGAGCTGCTTGCTCTCTGCTCCTCGTTTGGTAATGCAAACCAAGGCACTAGTGCAAAAACAAGAAACTAGCAAATTGTCTGCGGGACGCGAGCTCAGTGTTTTTTTTAAAGGAAATGTGGTACCTTAGTCCAATTTCATACTAGAGTGGTTACAGGGCTATTTTGTGTTGAAATAACCCTCGCCCCGGTGGGGGGTGTTTGAATCCCGCTTGGGTTTTTCCGGCGGCACGGAAAAACGCTGGCGCGAAGCGCCGCCGTACTTGGCACACTTTATTCTTGATCGATTCCGCAACTTTCACCAAAATTTTAAGCTTGAGTCATCTCAGGTCAGGTCACCAGTGCAAGTCAAATGACCTCACCTAAAAAAATGTTTAAGGTGCCATAGCTAAGGAATGGGTGAATCTATGGGATTGAAACTTATAACATAAAATGGCCCCATCGAATTCTTCTAAAAAATATTTTGCGGGATTTTTCATATCGATGACCTAAGGTCAAGTACGGACCATGACCTCTCCATTGGAAAGCATGGTAAAACAGAAATTGAGCTGTATTTCTGTAGATAAAGCTGACAATGCCTTCATATTCTCCAAATCAAAGAATCCTGGGCTCCTTTCTAGGTTCATCTTGCATATTTTGACCTGTGACCTCTGAAAGGTCTTCTGGAGCTACATAAGCAGTTTCAAACCTAGGTCAATAATTTTTCAAGAAGTGATGATACAGCTTTTAATTTCATATCATCGCCTTTTGATTGCCATTGGCCTGAGATCAGGTCATTTGTGTTTTGACCTCGCATGGTCATATTATACATCATTCGATTTTCCGTGACGAGAGGAAGCGAATGGTGTCTACAAAATTATTATAACTCAAATTTGTCAGGTGCTAGAGCCAAAAATTTTTGCTAAAATTCCCACTTCTTTTGACCTGTCATGACCTCAATATTGAACTGAACCAAAAAGTGACTTGTATAGTTTCTTCATGAATTTGTATGAGCTATCCACCAGCGTCGCATTTCTTCGCTATCCCGCGCAGGGGCCGAGTTCGAGGGGGTGTTCAAACACCCCCACCAGGTCGAAGGTGGCTCGGAGGCCCATCGGGGCGCGGGATGATACATTTGGCCTCATTTTAGCCGAATAATGGCTGATAAGCCCAATATTTCGCATTGTTCCATTTTGTTTTTCTAGAGGTAAGGCATTTCCACATCGGCGCGACGTCATGATCTGGTAACGATTCGCGGCGCGATGCTCCTGCTCATATGTGTCACCAATAAATGCGAATACAAATGAAACGTTTTTGTTTATAAGAGCCCATTACCAGCCCCGGAGTGATGCTTGCAGTTTTTTTCTTCATACATCACTGCGTTTACACATTTGAAACTAGCCGTTGGGGTCAATTCTGCGCATTTATAATCCCCAGTACCAGCCACGCCTGCTACATGGATTTTAAAGGAATAGATCACTGTCGAAATTCTATAAAGGAACATTTATTGACAAAATAGCCCTGAAAACCAGGAAACTACGTTTTGTTTCCACCTCCAATCGTTCAAAGCAAAGATATCGTGTTTTGTCTTACTGTGCTGGGTTAACCCAAGCATCACATTTAATCCGAATCTGGCAGCTGGCGGCGACTTGTGACATGCAAAGTTACATGACCCTACCATTTGTAAACAATTATAAAATTATCACGTGGCATGCGCTGTCAGATTGAAAGAGATTCTTTCAGGATTTGAAATAATGTAGTAGGTCCCTTACTTTAAACATTGAAGCGTGCGGAAATTTTAAAACAGGGAATTTCAGGGAAATGAAATATGTCAATAGTGGTTTCTCGGCACGTTCTACAGAACTGCTATCTCAGTCCAAACCCATTAAAAGGCGAGACACTCCCTTTAAGGTGCTCTAAGCACGAAGGACTTGTCCGCTTCACTAGGCGTGAGCATTACGTAACGTTGCCATGGTTACTTATGGTCAGGTCATCTCAGGTTTGATTGGATTTAATTTTCTCTCCGTAAACAGTAAGTTCTGGTATAAGTGATTTAGTATTTTACCAGCATGCTATATCACAGGGCCATCCCAGTTCAAAGTTCATCAGTAATACTCCAAACTCCCTTTAAAGATGGTGTGCAGGGGAAACATGCTTCTCAGCTTCCAACCAAAAATGCTTAAAAGTTAATACAATTATTTAAGTTTTGGAATTTGACTCCAAACCCCTCTGGAGCTTTGAATGTTAACAGGCGCATTGCCGGGGTCTGAGCCACCTTCACTTTGACTTGGGGGTTTAGTGGGCGCACCAACCTGGTGAGGCCATATAGCGACCTTCACTTTGACGGGGGGTGGATATGTACCTTCCCTAAGCTATTGGAAATCACGCCAGTTGGCGAAAAGCGGTAGACGGTGCCAGGCAGCCTGACCTAAGATCTACAAAAATCGTTCTATGATTATTTTTAGGGGAAATACAAGGTCACCACTGGCCAAAACCTGTCACCATAAGGATATAAAGAGATGCAATGGAAGTGAAGGATTTTCAGTCATAAAATGATACGTTGGAGAGCTATATCAAAACTATTTGTCCCTTTGAAATCCTCTCACTTAACCCTTGCCCCGGTGGCGGGTACGAGCCACCTTCGCCCTGGTGGGAGGGGGCTAAAAAATACCCCCACGATCTCAAAAACTAAGAGAGCTAGAAAAAGTGCAAAACACCAATCAAAAGCTCTTCAAAAATGATATCGAAAATACTTCTGTAATTTTTCTTGTCAGGTCAATATCAAGGTCACCAGAGGTCAAAATAGGTCAAAATCGCTAATATGAGGTGTACTAAGAAAACCTCATATATCTCAGAAACTATGATAGCTAGAAACATTTTTTAACTCCATTCGAAAACTCTTGAGTTGCTCTTCCATTACAGCGGCATTCATTTTCGTGTCAGTTTAAGGCCTAGGGAGCTACAGGTCACTGAATATTGGGCATATTCTTGGGAATGTCCATAGCCACCCATGTATAAGGGCGTTTCATTTTTCGCTAATAACTTCCAAACCAAGCAAGATACAGCCATAGTTAATGCACCATTGCAATCCTCTCGTCAATACAAATCGAATGATGTATAATATTGCTATGCCGGGTCAAATTTAAGAATTTGACCTGACCCAGGTCAAAGGTCTGACCCAACTTGACCTGGTATAGTCATGATGTATATCATTTGACTTGCAGTGACTATACAAACACTTTGGTGACAAAATAAAAGTTCCATCTTTATTCAAAATTTATAGAGTAAAACACCAAAAATGCTTATTTGACCTAATGTGACCTTTTAAAGGCCACGTGTCAAAATTTTGGCATCAACTTCCGAAATGGGCTAAGAGCAAGTCGTAACCCATGTTTGAAGTTGATTTCTTCCATTCTTAATGAGAAAAGCTCATTTCGTGATTTTCCCCATGTATTGACAATGGTGAGGCCATGCTTTGCACATGACCTTAGGTCACCAATATAAAAAATCCCGGAACAAATGTTGTAGCTCCTGGTGGGCCCAATATGTGGTATGAGTTTCAACTTGATCGATTAACCCTTCTTTTAGTTATGCGGTCCTAAGCATTTTTTGAGGTGAGGTCACTTTACCTGGCCTGGTGACCTGACCTGATATGACCTTGAGCTAAAATTTTCAGGAAAGATGTAAAAATGATGAAGGAACAGATAGACCAAGTTTGGCGGCGCTGCGCGCCGCCGTTTTTTGGTCACTTCGGAAGAACCCGAGGGGGGTCTAAAAAGACCCCCCACCCGGGCGAAGGTAAAATCAATTTATACATGGCCTTGCTCGGCCAAATATAAAATTTTACCTGGCCTATAGTCAGATCAATATCAAACTGGTCCAAGACAGAGCAGAAAAACAGAATTCAGCAGGGCTTTAGTAAGTATTTCTCAGGGCAGTGTAAACATTGCTTCAATGAATATTTTTGAGACCTCGAGTCTTCGGCAGGTGAAAGTATGAACCCTTTGGAAAATGTTGTAAATTTTCTTTCCAAAAATGATCGTTTTTTGCCTTTCTGAAACCTAAATGATGCCTTTGCTTGATGGTACACCGGCCTTTTCTGGTGCTGAATAGGAAAATTTGGTGTTCATAGAACCTCAAAATGATAAGAGATACGAAATTAAATCATGTGTTCCAAGACGTTGTGCTATCATAGGATTTGCATAAACATTGTTCTTAGAAGACTAATTGTTAAATGCTTTGAGGAATTGTTGACAAAATTATAATCGTTATCTCCCGTTTCAGTGTCTTTGTATTGCGCTTGATTCCGCAGGGAGAACTAGGTAAACATCATTCACGCTGCCCAGTCATTAAAGCCACCCGTGGTGATCACAGGGGATTATCCTTTACATGAAAATATCCCTACGTGTAATTGATATTTCCATGTATCATCAACCTGTAATTTTTACAGCTTTCTACGATCAGCCCACAAGCCGTAATACGGTTTCCTTCAAAGACTGTTCGTAGCAATGCATCAGCCCCAGTCTCTATTCTCCGTGAATTTTTATAAATGCTTAAGAAATAAGCACCAATTTGAGACCGACCATTATTCAACGGCGGGACCGGCGATAAATCACACATGGGCGCAAACATATGTAGCCCTTAAGCCATGTCTCAGCAAAGGCTGCTGCGACATCCAATCTTTCTTTTAAACGCCTGGTAGATAAATGCAGCACGGGTGCTTATAATGCGCAACGTACAGACTCAACATAATATATTACAAATCAAGGAAAAGAGGCGGCTAAATTAAAAATAGGCTCAAACTGCAAAAGTTAAGCAAGGTTTTAAGTGCGTGGACCAAGAACTGGATGGTAACTCCTATTTGCTGCCATGGACTGTCCGACCTTGACGTCAAAGCTCGTTCTGCCGTTGGCAGCGATGCGCCAATTTCTTGAAGTGTGCTAAATAGAGAAAATATGACCTACCACATTTCAATCAACATAAAACAGTCGCCTAAAATCGGTGTCATTCAGCACGAACAAGCCATTTGGCACTGAAAGCCAAACCATCAGATTCAATGATGAGTTGGATATACATTTAGACGTTCAAATGGTATCGATGTATCACCATATCCTAACACAATTAAAACTTCAGAAACTCCTTGGGAAAGAGCTCCTGCTGCCAGCGTAGAAAAGAAAGCGCTGTTGCGCCCTACACCCGGTAGTGAGCAACGACAGCATTACATTAACGTCAACAACCAACGAAAACAGGTGGCACAGGCATCAGCTGACGATGAGTGACGTCATCAGTATATTGTCCAATCAGCTACCGGGCTTCCTCCCGGGCCGTGGCGTGCTTGTTGAGAGCTTCGGAAAGCTCCCAGCTGCAGCGGGCGGCGTCGGTGAATATCAGCTTCAGAGGGTCCACCCTCTCACCGCCGGCCGGCACCTTCTCTGCTGCCATCTGCCCACTCACCTGGCAAACAGGCACATATCACGTCATCGCGCCATTCCACACAGGTGGGGCCCGCGCCCAGCCAAATTAGTGCCTAATGCCTTTTCTGAATTTGGGTGACTGACGTACTCCTGAAGCAGTTGGACTTGTAATTGGTCCTGTGAATCACAGCCCTGAGGACATGGGCAGTTCCCCGATCCTTGGGACCCGAATTTGAATATTTTGAACACTTACGGAAAGTGCTCCTTACGGCTCCAAAGATTTGGGTGATTTTCTAAATCTGTATGTGGGCAGCTTTTATTCCATGTTTATAGTGTCCCGGTACGTTTTTCACTAAATCAGTGAATGTATAGGGGTTGTACAAAATCACCAACAACTTAATGTTTTTCAGACAAAGTGTCAGTTTCATTTTCTTTCTCTAAAATAATAATCCTACTACATAGTACCTCATCTGAATCTTCTTAAGAGTGAAATTCATTTTTCATTTCATTTTTCATTTATTTATCATATTGCCCACGAAACAAAGCCCATTTACAGGCAAAGTCGCATAAAATCGGATGTCAAAATAGGCTAAGAAAGTGTAGCACACATAAGATCCACATAAGGCAGAAGTCAAAAACTAACGTAAAAATTAAGAAATAAAAGTATGTCAGAGCTTGTAAAGATAAAACACGTCAAACTAAAACTTTGTGCTAAAAATGTAAAAATACACGACATCAAAACTAAAACTGGTGAAAGAACACAAGACTAGAACCAACAGGTGCAATCGTAACTATAATGTGGCTATATATGTGGTGACCTTTGCTCGAAATGAATTAAAGGTGTCATGAAATATGTCTGCTTGTGGTTGGATCTTCAGGAATGTGTGCATGACTTGGGTCAATCTAACAAACAATCCTTCCTTCACGGTATTCACTCTTGCGTATGGCACATTAAACAACGCTAATTGCCTCGTTGCTCTCACGGGCACACACAGTGAGAAACGGCGTACTAAAAAGATGAGTCGATCCTACCTTTAAGAACATTGCGCATGAACATCAAATCATGCTGACTTCTTCGCGATGACAATAACATGACCTTAAAATGATTCATGAGGTCGCTGTACAATAGTGATCTAGATTGGTTCCGACAGTTGGCGTTCAACCATAGAAGAAATTTGTGTTGCACCCTGTCGACTCTAGTCAAGTGAACAGCAGCTGCTCCGCCCCAAATAACACTGCAATACTCGAGGACCGAACGAACGTGTGCATAGTAAGATACGAGAACAGCTGATTGGCTGAAATTTCCTCCTTCAGCGGATTTTTGGAATGATCTTGATAAATGCCTATAAAATGGGAGTTGAAGAGTTTTCTAAGTCCTTTGTGCCTATTAGAAGAAAAACCCCAATAAAGCCATGGATCTCACCAGGTATTTTGGCTTGCATTAATCAGAAGAATAAACTTTATCGGAAATATATTCTGTTAAGATGTTCTCTGGCCTCTCCCCTCGAATCCGGAAATGTAAAAAACACTGAAGATTATATATTCGGGCACAGCCCTTCATCAGAATCGTGGAGTAAATATCAATAATTCTCAGTCCTAGTATAGCCAGACCTCGAATTGAGCTTCACACAAAAATGCCTTTTAGAATGAATCGTTAAAAATAAGATTGGATGTCGTGACAACAACCATATTGGTACCTCTAACCTAAAAGTAATGCCGACAATACGACAAACCTAGAGCAGTATTTGTGACAGTCTTTTCTATTATTTCAGCCAAACACTAGCTTTTTGATTAACAGTGAAAAACTCGCTGAAGTACCTTAATCGGTTATTTGAATATTTCTGTTATTCTTATTTACTATTTTTCCGTCGACTGCAGCTAAAATGCTAACCAAAAACTTCCTATTAAGCACTAGTAGACGTGATACTAATTCGGTGTAAAGACTGCATAGTTTCCCCTTTAAGATGATGCTATATTTTTACAATAAAAGCCTCCCTCGAATTATTTAGTTAAGGATTGTACCTAGTGGTCAAGGTCAACTTTTTTTGTAATTGATAAACCCATTTTCCACAGCCTGCTCCTCTGGCCCAACGTTAAGCGTCGAAAGAGTATACGTGTGGCTGTAAAAAAACAAAACATTATAAATTTTACATTATACTTATTCAACAACCCTTGCCCTTAGTATGTGCCTCTCAACGTAGAGGTACAGGCTGAGGAAAAGTATTTACCAATGATTGTTCACATTAACTAGCTATAAAAGTTGCATTTGTTTAAGAGGCACATACTAAGGGCAAGGGTTGTTGAATAAGTATAATGTAAAATTTATAATGTTTAGTTTTTTTACAGCCACACGTATACTCTTTCGACGCTTAACGTTGGGCCAGAGGAGCAGGCTGTGGAAAATGGGTTTATCAATTACAAAAAAGTTGACCTTGACCACTAGGTACAATCTTAACTAAATAATTCGAGGGAGGCTTTTTATTGTAAAAATATAGCATCATCTTAAAGGGGAAACTATGCAGTCTTTACACCGAATTAGTATCACGTCTACTAGTGCTTAATAGGAAGTTTTTGGTTAGCATTTTAGCTGCAGTCGACGGAAAAATAGTAAATAAGAATAACAGAAATATTCAAATAACCGATTAAGGTACTTCAGCGAGTTTTTCACTGTTAATCAAAAGCTAGTGTTTGGCTGAAATAATAGAAAAGACTGTCACAAACACTGCTCTAGGTTTGTCGTATTGTCGGCATTACTTTTAGGTTAGAGGTACCAATATGGTTGTTGTCACGCATCTTATTTTTAACGATTCATTCTAAAAGGCATTTTTGTGTGAAGCTCAATTCGAGGTCTGGCTATACTAGGACTGAGAATTATTGATATTTACTCCACGATTCTGATGAAGGGCTGTGCCCGAATATATAATCTTCAGTGTTTTTTACATTTACGGATTCGAGGGGAGAGGCCAGGGTACATCTTAACAGCTCATCATCATGCTCCTCGCCGCAGCACTTCAAAACTTATCAACGGAAATATATTCTATTTAAAGACAAAGATAATTCAAATAATAGGAACGTTGGTGAACCAAACCATGAGGAAAAATATAAGCAATATCGAAACATACTGACTAAAATAATTAAAGATACTAAGCGAGATTATTATAAACACATGTTTGAGTTGCAGAAGGGTGATGGAAAACAAGCATGGAATTTACTAAATGAAGTAATTAATAGAAAAACCTCTAAAACTAGCTCATACCCCAAAGTTTTCACTGACGAGAAAAACAAATGTTATGAAAATGAGGATATCTCAGATGGTTTCAACGATTTTTTCTCTTCCGTAGGTTTGAAACTTGAAAAGGAAATCCCAGTGTCTGATGTAGATCCAACAAGTTATATTGAAAATTATACACATCCCCCACATCTTTCGGAACTCTCAACTAACCAGCAACAGAGTGAGGATGTTATCAAATCGCTAAATTCTGTGGGTGGTGGCGTTGACGGCATAAATACTCATCTCCTCCTTTGCACTTACAAAAGATGCCTTAACAACTTGACATACTTTTTCAACATTTGCTTGCAAAATGCTGTGTTCCCAGATATTTTGAAAATTGCATCGATTGTGCCTGTTTATAAATCTGGCGAAAACGATAAATTCACAAACTACCGTCCTATTTCCTTGTTGCCCATTTTTTCCAAGATTCTTGAACGACTGATTTAAAATTACTTTTCGGATTATCTGACTCAACATGATATTTTGTACCCATTGCAATTCGGCTTTAGGAAGAAGCATAGTACCTATATGCCATTGGCGCACCTCTATGACAATGTGACAAAATCTCTGGAAAACGGTCATGTTTCGTGTGGAATATATCTTGATTTGAAAAAAGCGTTCGATACGGTTAGTTTAAGTATACTCTTACGTAAAATAAATAAAATTGGCATACATGGAAAATTATATAAAATCATTTGCTCCTATGTATCAAACAGATATCAAAAGACAAGGATAAATGAAACTTTATCAAAACCTAGAAAAATAGACACTGGTGTTCCGCAGGGATCAATTTTAGGGCCTTTATTATTTATAGTATATATTAACGGCCTTTATAAAGTATCAAATGACTGTACATTTTACTTGTTTGCGGACGACACTGCTATTATCATAACAGAAGAAAATTCAGCAAAGCTTCAGCTTAAGGTACAAAATATCCTGCCTAAAGTATCAAAATGGTTCAAAGCAAATCGTCCATCATTAAACGCGTCTAAATCACATTATCAACTTTACTCTGGGTGTGCATTGGAAAATCTTGATGTGACTTTGAACAGTGTACAAATCTCAAGGGCGAAAAATATACGTTATCTAGGAATAAATATTGACGAAAAATTAAAATGGGACTCTCATATTTCAAATTTATCCACAGTTATAAGTAGGAATCTCGGCATAATGAGCAGAGCTAAATTCTTTATGTCAACACGTGAATTACTTTGTTGGGGGCGCGGTGGTGGGTGGTGCGGCTGGCTCGCGCCGACCGGGTTGGCCGGGGCTCCTGGGGGTGGCTCCCCCCTTCCACGGAGGTTGGACGCTGCCGGTTGGTGGAAAGCCCCAAAATTTAATTACTTTGTCTTTACAATGCCTTAATTTTGCCCCATTTAAATTATTGCGCGCTTGTCTGGGGTAGTAATTATGAATCCAGACTAGATAAAATCATTAAACTTCAAAAACGAGCAGTTAGAATTATAACGAAGAAACCCTTTTACTATCCAACGAATGAACTATTTCTTGAGCTAAAAATTCTGAAGTTTCCAGAACTAGTATCGGAACAAAAAATAGTTATTCTATCAAATGTGTTGAATGGTATGATGCCAACTCTGATGTCTTCAATGTTTCAACTCCACCGAGCAAATAACACTAGACTAGTACAACATTTTGAAGTATCTTTAGCCACCACAAATTACAGGAAATTTTCTATTACATGTTCTACACCAGAAATTTGGAATAAAACTTTATGTGCCAAATTTAGGACTACGGAAGATGTACCCCTAAACAAAAACACACTAAAAAAACATGTAAGGGATATCTTCCTTGCCAAATATAGAACAAATAATTAGTAACCAACGTGACCATGGTTGTGAAATTTATAGTGGGGGAAGACATGTGAACCTTGGTAATGGGGCTGCACATGGAAGACTGTAATTGTGTCCCAATAAATGCTTCCTAGTGTATATGTGTGGGTTTGTGCGTGTTGCATGGACGTTGTGCGTGTACGTGTGGGTGTGCGCGTGCGTGTGCGCGTGCGTGTACGTGTACGTGTGCGTGTGGGTGTGGGTGTGGGTGTGGGTTGGTGGTGGTGTGGTGTGTTGTGTGTGTGTGTGTGTGTGTGTGTGTGTGTGTGTGTGTGTGTGTGTGTGTGTGTGTGTGTGTGTGTGTGTGTGTGTGTGTGTGTGTGTGTGTGTGTGTGTGTGTGTGTGTGTGTGTGTGTGTGTGTGTGTGTTGGTGGTGTGCGCGTGCGTGCGTGCGTGCGTCTGACTCCCTGCTGCGCTTGCTTGCTAGTTTGCCTGCTTGCTTGCTTGCTTGCTTGCCTATGCCTGCATGTCTGCCCTAATTTGCTTACTATCTTCCGAGTTCTCTGGCAAATGTTACTAGGCCTCTATCTTTTCGCCAGAATCTCGGAGGGGCTAACACGAATCTCCAGTTTGGGTAGTCCCGTTTGGAAAAAGACTAACAATCTAACCGGTAATGAGCTAAATTATTGTGCATTTAACCTAAATAGACCTGTATTCCTGCTCCTGTATATTTACAGAAATAGACTATTCCTGCTCCCTGTATATTTACAGGGAGCTACTACTGGCAGTTCTTACTAATAGTATTGATATTTATTATGCTTTCTTTAAGTTACTTTCTTTTTCCTAGCAGGGCGTGCCGCGACTTGTAATATTTTATGTTCTGGTGGTGTTAACGTAAGGGTACTGTTGTCGTTGTGATCGCGGAGGGGGCACGCCTGGCTACCCGATTAAATGGGTGGCGGACCTTTTCTAGAAAAAAATCTTATTAGAAAACCAAGAGTTTGTTGGCCATTTTCACCATGTTTCCAATTTGAGGACCAAACGTGAGTTTTGTATCTAAAATGACGCCCGAATCCCGGAAATTCCCCACACTTTCCAACTCTATACTTTCGACAGAATAAGTTGCCAGAACCGGCTTTCTTTTCAACGTCATGCAGAAGTGTTTGCACTTGTCCGGGTTTAGATTCAATCGCCAAAGTTTAGACCATCGACACACTCGATCAATGTCGTCCTGAAGCAAGGCTGCATCAGTCTCGCACTTGACTTGACGATAGATTTTCAAGTCGTCAGCGAACATGAGACAATGGGAGGAGGAAATCTCAGCCGGAAGATCATTTACGTACATCGCGAATGAGAGGCGACAGCAATCCACCTTCCGGTGTGCCCGATATAACCCGGCTTCACTCCGAGCACTCTCCGTTGACAATAACTCGCTGCTGTCTATTCTCTAAATAAGAGGAGAACCAATTTAATGCTGAACCGGAAATTTAGGAATTTTTTAGTTTGTGTACTAAAAGGGAATGGATTACGCTCTGAAAAGCAGCCGTGTAGTCTGTGTAAATACAATCTGTTTGGTAACCAAGCGAGTTAGAATCCCAGGCCGCGCCCAAAAGTGTGGCCAGGTTAGATGCGCACGATCTTCCAGAAATAAATCCATGTTGGGTCGGCGATAAAATGGGTGTTACATGCCCCAACAAGCACACATAGACTACGCGCTCTAAAACCTTTCCAAACAATGGAGTTAAAGATACTGATTTATAATTTTTGGGGTCTTTTTCGTCATCCCTTCTTAAAAATTGGCACTATATTCGCCTGCTTCCACTTCTTCGGGAAGATGCCCTGGGCCAGGGACAGAGAAAAAATTTTAGCGAGCGGCACGGCAAGAGGATCACGACACTCGTGTATGATCCGCGCACTGATTCCGTCCGGACCTCATGCTTTATGGGCTGAAACAGTGTCAAAAATGACCAAAAACGTTTTGAGTCAGTCTTAAAATCATCGGTAAGACTAATGAGATACTCTTTATACTTCGAACTCGACAGATTCTTAACCCTTTCGTTCCTGAATTAATTTTTTTGCTAGGATTTCGAATTCCTTTTACAGAAATATTTGCTTGGGTCAGTCATTAACAGTGCCATCCCCCATTTTTACCTCCGACCCCCTTCCCTCCCAAAATTTGGAATTTTGAGGTGGTCGAGATCTCGACCACTAGGAGGATATCCGTCAGTTAGGTTTGTATGCCCACTTGCCATTGATTGCATGTGCTGGTCTTCTCTAACGGTACTGAAATAATTCCACAAGCATACAGATACGGTTTAGTTCATAATTGAGCCTTAAATGAATGGCAGGCATCATAAAATATGCGGAAGTGCTGACGACAGAACTGACCAAACTTGATTTGCACCTGTCAGCTACTCAATTTAAAAGAGAGCAGGACCAGTATGCGTTGGAACGGGTCAAATTTTCAACTTTGGAAATAAATATCACAGCAGCTTCCATCCACTATGGACTAAACTCACAAAATCGGGATCACAGAGCCATATCTGTATTCCAATGGGTGCAAAAAGCGCACTCTGTGTCCCCCAGGCTTGCTCGTGGCAGGTCTACCTACAACCTTGGGTGCCTCTGCAAGCTGACCCAGGTAGAAGTTCATTGGGAACTACCACCACAAAGATCGGAAACCAAGACTGGAGATCTCTTCTCGACCCAGGGGGTTCCTGGATGGGTTAACGCTGGCACAACAATACAAACCTATGGGGGAAGGGGTAGGGTACAAAACCTATGAGAAACCCGAAATCGAGGAGTAGAGTAGAGGAGACGTAATTGAGGTATCCATAATATATGGTTTTTCAGCCTAAGTCACGAGCACACATAGAAGGAATAGGAAGCTTCGCAAACCAAACAGTACCTAACTCATCATGACTGCTGTAAATGTAAATGTACCAGCCTGTTGAGGAAGGGGTCCTGACCTCCAACTCCCCCCCCATGTCGGAAAACACCACTTCTTTCCTCTGGCTGAAGCGCGGTAGCTGTTGACATGCTGATCCTGCTGATCTGTGCCTCCCATTGTCTCGTATTTTTTAACATAATTTAGCCTTTGCAGTTGGGTTCACCCTTGGTCCTGTTTTGAGTATCGGTCAACAGAGGCGACCGAACCTTAACCGAAAGCAGTAGAGCAGATGATATGGTCGATACGTTGTTGTCCTTCCAGCTTACCATTCCCACAGCACAACTGTTTCTAGATGTAGTCAAAGCTGCGGTGAATGAGCCACGTTCTGCCTCCCTTATAGTTTCCACTAAGGTGAGCTTGCATCCCTTCGGAAACCGATCCAACCGTATCGTCCCCTTGATTTCGAATCCTCGTATCTTCAGTTCGCACAGCAGATCAAGCAGAGTGAAGCTGCTGTCGAAGGTGAGGTGGTATGGAATTAGTTTCTTCCCCTCCGGCAGCCTGTTGAGCGACACAAGCACTGTGGTAGCATTCTTCCCGAACTCGGCGACGAGATCTACATCATATATTCCTTTGCATCCCTGGTAGAGATCAAACGCCACAATGTATCCATTGCCTGGCTCAAGCAGAAAACTTCGTACCCGAATCTTACAGGTAGGGTGATGTTGCTGGACGAAGTGTTCCAGCAATTTCTTATGGATGCGATCAGCCCGAGGACATAGCTTGGAGTAGCGGTCACTCATGTCCAGCTTTGTGTTGTCCTGGAAGTGCAGGAATTGAATGTACGACTCAAAGCGGTTCTTCCACATCGCAGACTTGATGATTGCCGGGTGGAGGGGACGGCTCTCCTCAGATTGGAAGCCAGGAAGGGACATCCCCCAAGTTGTGGGCCTCGAGCCATATTTTTACATTATTTGCCCTTTGTAAGATTTTCCCCTAAGATGCTTACGCAAAGTCTTGGTTTGCAGCCTCTCTAATTCCCTTCGATCTTTGAGTTTTGGGTTCGCTTCCCACCCCTTCCCTCTCCCCGATCATAGCAAAATCGTAGTCCGCTCCCCTCGGGACATATCCGTGGCGACGCCCTGAACCTAGGAAGAGGAGGGGTCATCACGGCCCAAATATTATCGCAGAGGAGCATGTACTCCCGTCCTAGGAAGAGGGTTGGGGTGGAAAGCGAATTTCCATAAGTGCGCCGATGACGTTTCAGGTGGGCGGAACTTCGACGAAGGGAGAGGGATCACCTGCCTCCAGTGGCGGTTCCAGGATTTCATTTTTGGAGGGCTTGGGGTTTTGAACCTTTCCTACCAGTGCCTCTTATCGGCCCCCGGCTATGTATTTACCATAGGTACTCTAAATTTCGGGAGGGGGTTTAGCCCCCTAGCCTCCTTGTATCCCCACTGCCTGCCCCTTTCTCCCCCTACGTTTGCCTATGTCAAAATTTTCAAAACTGGGCTGTTTTTGCAATACCTGCTCACATTTGGCTCTAAATTTGCCGAATGTCCAAACCAAATTATGACTGAACCTAGTTGACGGATATCCTCCTAGTGGTCGAATACTCGACCACCAAAATTGTTTCGTTTCTAAGTCACGATAAATTGAAACCCTAGCAAAACAATGAATACTGTTGTTCTGTCTGACTCTCTGGCTACCACATCAAGTAAAAATGAATCAATAATTATGACTTTTGTCTGATAGCCGGAGAGAAACAAATGTAGTCATTTCCCACAAGGGCTGTCGTTAGCTATGTCCAGATTTGATATGACCCCCACTCCCCTAAACATGACAGAACAAAATTTTGCAGCTGTGATGATAGCCTGGTCCATCTTTCGTCTGACAACAGAGTTTGGAGAACTCTGCCGAATTTGGAAATATGTGGCGAGCTTAGCCCTGAAGTCTTTTTGGTGGTCGAGATCTCGACCACTAGGAACGAAAGGGTTAAAGTAGCACCTCTTTTCCCCGAACTCCGCGCCTGACTCCGCACTACCCTCGCGCTTCATGCGCTTGTGTGCTCTCTCCTTGTCCAGAAGAGCAGTCGGCAAATCCCTATCAAACCATGGTGGCAATTTACGTTTTATATGAACAATGGGAATATATGATGTAGATGTAGATGTATATTGAGGTCTCCAAGAGATATGGCTTTTCAGCCCTCAATTACAAGGACACAGCACACATATGGAGCACACACTTTTGTAAACCACATAATACTTTATAGAACATGACGGTTGTAGATAAAAATTTTAAAAGAAATGCGCTCGTTCATTTTAGCCTATTCTCTTTCCTAAATGCCCACCATACATGTACTTAGGTCCCTCTCATCCCACTGTTCCATGCTTCTACCCCTCTGAAGCGAAAACTGTGCTTGGCTTGCTCAGTTTGCACCCTTGGGAGTTCTAGCATATCACGGTCAGTCCCGCGTGTGCTCCGGCTAGAGATTTCGGAGCGACGCAAAACTGACCACGACAGTGCACTTCCAGAGTCGTCGGAGAGCAGTCTTTTAATAAATTTTATTTCCCGTTTTTTTTAGCAAATAGGGAAACGTCGGCCAGCCCAAGGATTGAAGGGCTGGGGTCACATGCTCACACCTGCTCAGTCCTTTTGCGATGCGTGCGCCAAAATTTAAAACTTTCTGGACGCGATGTTTTTGAGTGGCATTGCATCCTCCCCACACAGTCAAACAATACTGTATATGTGGGAACACATGGGCCTAAACAAGAACTTTCTGGTCTCTGGTGGGATTTTGCGGCTTAAGCGATATAATCCAATGAGGATGCCGTAACAGCAACGAGTTACTTGCGATACTTGTTTTTCCCAGGTCAGAGCTGAGTCGACGTAGACACCGAGGATCTTAGCATATGATGTGGGTTTGATGAGGGTGTTACCGAACTGAATAGTGAGGTTCGGGTCACACCTGTTCCGGTTCGGCTTTACAACGAGAAGCTCAGTTTTGCTGGGGTTTACTTTGAGCCGATTCTGATTAAACCAGTCGTGGGCTAGTCTAAGCGTACTTTCCACACGCAGTTTTAGGTGGCAGATGTTTTCCACAGTGTTTGAGTCTAGGAACTGTGCATCATCCGCGTACATGATGAGCTTGCCCGAAGACAAGTGAGATGCCAGGTCATTTGTGAAAAAAAAAACAACTTTGGTCCCAGGAGTGAGCCTTGGACCACGCCGTGCGTCACTGGTAGTGACCCAGCTCTGCCTCCCTGGATCTTTTGAGTCCTATTTGATAGCCAGTCCTTTAACCAGTGTTTGTCTATGCCATACCACCCTAGCTTCTGGAGTAGGCGCGAGTGTTCCACGCTGTCATACGCGCGCGATGTGTCAGCTGTTAAGAGGGTAGTGACGTGTCCTTGATCCATGCTGTCGGAGATGAAATTAACCGTTTCTAGCATTGCTGTTTCAATTGAATGTCCCGATCTGAAACCGTGCTGGTTATTGCACAGTATGTGGTTTTTCTCGAGATAGGACGATAGTTGGAGACATACTACCTTCTCGCAAAGTTTGCTAACCACACTTAGGATATAAATTGGCCGGAAGTTTCCGGGATCACTGCGGTCGCCTTTTTTGTAGAGTGGGATCACTGAGGCCTCCTTCCACTGTGGAGGTACCTCGCCAGAACGCAGTGAACAGTTGATGACGTTTTGAATTGGCGATTGCAGATTCCAGGAGACAATAAAACAGGTCAACCGCGTCATCAACTGTCATTCCGTCGAAATCGATTAGTGTCCCATTTATTGCCGTTAGATGTATAATTTAAATTTTAGGTATTCACGTCTAAAAATGTATGTGTTGCATCATACTTTCCGTATTGCAGTGTACAGACTAAATCAGCTCAATCCCCGCCTGCAAGCAGCCAGCTTTTGATGTCATAACACCTGATCGTCACGAAAGACCGATTTTACTCGAAAATTAAAGAAAATAACTGAAGAGTTGTTAAGATGTTCCCTGGCCTCTCCCCTCGAATCCGGAAATGTAAAAAACACTGAAGATTATATATTCGGGCACAGCCCTTCATCAGAATCGTGGAGTAAATATCAATAATTCTCAGTCCTAGTATAGCCAGACCTCGAATTGAGCTTCACACAAAAATGCCTTTTAGAATGAATCGTTAAAAATAAGATTGGATGTCGTGACAACAACCATATTGGTACCTCTAACCTAAAAGTAATGCCGACAATACGACAAACCTAGAGCAGTATTTGTGACAGTCTTTTCTATTATTTCAGCCAAACACTAGCTTTTGATTAACAGTGAAAAACTCGCTGAAGTACCTTAATCGGTTATTTGAATATTTCTGTTCTTCTTATATACTATTTTTCCGTCGACTGCAGCTAAAATGCTAACCAAAAACTCCTATTAAGCACTAGTAGACGTGCTACTAGATCGGTGTAAAGACTGCATACTTTCCCCTTTAAGATGATGCTATATCTTTACAATAAAAGCCTCCCTCGGATCATTTAGTTAAGATTGTACCTAGTAGTCAAGGTCAACTGAAAATTAAAAGTTCACTGTTAATCAAAAGTTGACCTTGACCACTAGGTACAATCTTAACTAAATGATTCGAGGGAGGCTTTTATTGTAAAGATATAGCATCATCTTAAAGGGGAAAGTATGCAGTCTTTACACCGATCTAGTATCACGTCTACTAGTGCTTAATAGGTAGTTTTTGGTTAGCATTTTAGCTGCAGTCGACGGAAAAATAGTATATAAGAAGAACAGAAATATTCAAATAACCGATTAAGGTACTTCAGCGAGTTTTTCACTGTTAATCAAAAGCTAGTGTTTGGCTGAAATAATAGAAAAGACTGTCACAAATACTACTCTAGGTTTGTCGTATTGTCGGCATTACTTTTAGGTTAGAGGTACCAATATGGTTGTTGTCACGACATCCAATCTTATTTTTAACGATTCATTCTAAAAGGCATTTTTGTGTGAAGCTCAATTCGAGGTCTGGCTATACTAGGACTGAGAATTATTGATATTTACTCCACGATTCTGATGAAGAGCTGTGCCCGAATATATAATCTTCAGTGTTTTTTACATTTCCGGATTCGAGGGGAGAGGCCAGGGAACATCTTAACAACTCATCATCATGCTCCTCGCCGCAGCACTTCAAAACTTATCAAAATAACTGAAGCTCCAATTTCGTACATGCCCTCAATATGTGAGTTGGTGGGTTCATTGAATAAGACGAGTCCCAAGTGCTCTGATACCAACAGCTATGCTTGAAAATTGGTGCTGGGTAAATTTGGCCTGGATGATGAATACGTCAGGTGTAAGGCGACATTTGAACTTTTGGGCGTAAATTAGCATACAAAAAACCAGAGGACAATAAATGAGACACGAATCGATTTCCCTCGTCAAAAGAGTTCAAATGGAATGCTATGTTATAGGTTTATTTTAACAGCAGAAGGAGATGAAATACTACTTCCAACAAAAAACAAATATTTTCCCGATTTTGTGCGCACCTAAATATTGACTGATCTGGTTAAAAACTTACCATGAGACTGCAAATAGATCAAATCATGCCATGCAAGTTGTCCACCTTGAAGTTCCAAATCACCGAAATGTGTGCAACCCTAGTACCCACCGGAACGTAGTGATGATATTGCGATTTTTCGTTCCGTGTGCGCAGTGGCGGTTCTAGGATTTCATTTGGGGAGGGGGTGGCTAGATGGCTCGAGCCTTCCCAACCGTTATCTCGGAGCAGCCTCCGCCTATGCATAAACTATAGGCGCTCTGATATTTCAGGGGGTTGAGACCCCTTACCCACCCTTGGTATCTGCCACTGGGTGTGCGTAATCACGGGCCAAGAAAGTGTTCGGTGTGACAACATTGAAAATGTCAAACTATAAATGTGTCACCCGCCCAGGCTGCAAAATGTGGCACGTTTTGCGTTAATAAGATACCAATGGACACTCCTGGACCATCCTAGTTGTTAAAAGACATTGCAAGCTCACATTACAAGTGCCAATTTCGGCGCTTTGCTCCTGCATTTGTCTGGAGTAAAAAAAGTCGGCAATTTTTCACCTTGCCCACTTTGGGCTATCACCATTTAGAATGTCAAATTAGTAGGTTTTTTCAACCCATGTGCGTAATATGGACACTTTCCTTACTTTGATCAACTCTATGTTTGTTGCACAATTTAGGTCAATGCTCTTTTCTGGCATGTTATTTATCGGACATTTTTTCTTGGAAGTGGAAAGGATTTTATGTTAAATATGAGGATGTTTCAGCGCATCATTCACGCTGGCGCGTGTGGGGTTTTCTGGGAGCTTCCACCACGAAGGCCGTATGGCACTATTTGTATTCGGCAAACCACGTTCTCACTACGCAGCAGGCATCAGGAACACCGTCAAATGAGAGATTCCAGCTGGTTATTGGATGCAGCGTCGCACAAATTCCTCTAAAGCGACCTTACCATATATTTTCTTTGGTTATTTGTATGTAGTTTGCTGAATGCTGTTTTCTTTGTCAAACTTTATTGCATCCTGTTCGTCTTTAGATTCCAGTTCACGGTGTGGATATAGGGGCGCCGGTCGTGGTGCACTGCACTGTTTGCCTGCAAACTACGTGAACCCTGTCTATCTTAACCCGCGCCCCGGTGGGCCTCTGGGACACCTTGGCCCTTGTGGGGGGTGTTTGAACACCCCCCCTCGAACTCGGCCCCTATACAGGATACGAAAAAACGCGAAGCTTGTGGATAGCTCATACAAATTCATGAACAAACCGTATAAGTCACTTTTTGGCTCAGGTCAATATTGAGGTCATGACAGGTCAAAGAAAGTGGGATTTTGAGTGGAGTTTTTGGGCTCTAGCGTCTGACAGAGTTAAGTTGGAATCATTTTTTAGGCACCATTCGCTTTCTTTCGTCACGGCTTATCGAATGGTGCATAATATGATCATACTAGGACAAAGCACAAAAATTTCCTGACCTCAGGTCAGGTCAAGGCCACTTTTTAACCTAGCATAGTCAATATGCATATCAATGGATTTGCAATAGCAATCTGAACGCAATTATATCAATATAAGAGCTCTATTATCTTTTCATGCAGAGTTATTGACCTAACTCCAAAAATTGCTTAAATAGCCCCAGATGACCTCTAAAGGTCACAGGTAAAAAATTCCAACATGTACATGAAAGGGGCCCAGGATACTACGATTTGGAGACTATTAAGGTATTCTCAGCTGTATCTACAGACAGGGGTCTAAAAACTTGCCGATCTACCTACGCCGTCGGCGACCCTATCATCTTTTGGTTGGCGACCCAGCAACCGTCTCAAACTCTGATTCCATCTGTTTTCCCATGATTTTAGCTTCCACCATCCGCTCCTGCTTGTAAATATGGTTACCCTCTCCACTGCCTCCAACCGTTATCGTAATACATACAGTGCCCATCAAAATCTATTGGATGAAGTCTGCCAGTTCCTTTGGCCAAGAATGGGCAGAATCTACTTCGACAAAGAGCCAAGTTAGCCTTCGTTTCCCGGCTTATTTGGCGTTTCTGAAAGACAGCTTGGCTACAACGGGGTATCTTTGGCCGATTCCATCTGGTATCATCACCGCCCTTAGTTGCTGCTAGTCTATGCTAGTTATGTTTCTTCTTATTACAATTTTTGGTTCCAATTTTACGAAAAACGACTGAAATCACCTGGTACGTTAGGTGATGCCATCTCCCTCTACCGTATTTATGTACTATTTTTAAGTTCAAACTAGAATATACTAGAATCTGTCACGAGTCGGTACCAAGTCGGTGATTTTCATTTTTTCAATAGGCGACCAATGGGCGACCAAGTCGGCCGAAACCGCCGACTTGCGTGGTCGCCTGGTCGCCGGTGGTCGCCCTGGTACATTTTCGGTGTCTGCGGCCTTCAGAACGAGCGCGGCGCGGGCTGCCGCTAATATTTTTGTATTATTGTTGAAGGAATGGGGCGCCGTTTTTGACGATTGGTGTTCAATTTGTTAAATCCAAGGGGTTAAATCTCAAGATGTGCGTTTATCATAGACGGTCCGTGCAATCTAGGTGGGTTTTGGAGTCTACTTGCAATGATGTTTCCTTGTTTTGCTTTACCGCGAAAAGTCTCAGAAGGAAAAAACTTGAATACCAGTGGTGCCAGTCCGCAAAGTATGGCAGCAGGTCATACGAGTCGCACCAGCCATCTAAAATTCTCGCACAAATTCGCGCCAATCCGCCATATACCAGGAAGAAAAACGCACCCACTCCTACCCACCCGATACAATACTACCTTTTCCATTAGTTAGTTACGGACTTGTCATAAGGCTCCATCCTGTGTCTTTATAACCATTTAACCATTATTTTTTTGGTTCTCAGTGCTGCTTCCCTCGCACCAGTCTCCCAAATTCGCACCAGGTTGATAAAATTCGCACCACTTGCTCCTGTCTCCAAGGGCACTCTCACCAACGAGATCTTGTCGAAAGTGTCATACTTTGTACACTGGCAGTGGTGCATGTTTAAACTCTTTCCAACCACAATCACTCGAAAATGTCATTGTAAACATTGTTCTATAGTCACACATTCCCAAGGGGGTGGATTTCCAAAACGATTTTTGGGGTGCCTAATCATGAGACTATCCATAACAAGTATACTGCTTTGATACCACCATGTTCTTGCCTTATAGCTGGACATATAACTGGGTGATCAAGTAGGCCTCTTATTTAATGATTTTAAAGTCCCTGAAATGAGAAATATGAAAATTTTAAGGATACTCTTAGTAGGCACAGAAAATAACTTGAGCTTTCATTTGGGGTGCCACAGCAGTGACAGGTCCAAGGGATCCCTGAACTCGAGTTCAGGACCCCTTAAGTTTGAAAGGATTAAGGGCGGCCTGAGGAAAAGGGTAACCCCAAAACTGATTAAACCAGGTCTGTGAGGCAGAAAATACCTTGCTACTGCCCCCACCACTAGAATACAAATGATGGGGCTACAGATAGAGCTTTGAGGTTTAGAAGTTGTGAAAAATGGCATTAAAGGTGCTGAAAACAGGTTTTGTTGTGCTAGGTTGGCTCACATCATGTTCTGTATGGCCATATGTCTTGGTCTCTATATATTATTATCTCAAGTGGCAATTTAAATCAAATATTTATAAACTTTTTTATTGTTTCACTAGGTATATATTAATTAATTTTGTATATGATTAGTGTTTTATTTACACAGATGCACCAAGACATGTGAATGATCATAATAAACATGTTGAGCTTCAATATTTGAAGCAGGGTATAAAGTATGATTTCCTGTTTCTGTTTCAAAGATAAATGCCCTCTAAAATTTTAAGAACAGAAATAAGCCAGGTAGAAAGACCAAAAGTTTGTTACATGGCCCAAAATATTGTTCTGGAAAATGGTCTCAAGCATTCCCATAATTGGGAATGTGTGTTCCCATCTATGGGTCTTGCATTCCCATTTATGTCACTGTTACCATTTTTAAGTCACACCAACCACAGTTTTCTCCCACTGATTGATGATAATAGCCACCCTTTTGGGTGAAGTGTGCCCTTTTGGTTGACAGCATGTAATCTCAGAGGGCTGCCCCTTACTAAAATCCTAGATCCATTACTGTGCATTGGTACCCCATAAGGGATATAAATGTGCATTCCTGCACAGCACAAAGATGTGATAAACCATTTCCAATTTGCCAGAAGACTCCACTGCAAGGACAATGGTCCAATCCAAGTCTGCCAAACATAGAATAAGCTGTGTCTTTTGCACAGATGGATGCACTCTGGGTGATCAGGGTGTGTGTGTATGTTTTTTAACTGACTGATTATATGCATCCAAGTTTCTGATAATATCTTGTATTTTTTGTCGCAAGAAAGTTGACTTGTTTTGTTTTCTCTAGTATGGATGAAATATGGAAGCACTGCCACAGAGGTACAGCAGAAATATCACAGAGAGATTATGTCCACCACAAAAGAACAGGTTGCTGAAATGCAAACTGTTCTTCTCAGTACCCAATCCTGGTCCAAATGGGTCATCAGCAACTATTCTGGAAACTTTTCCAGTCCTGATTATTAATGCTAAAATGCATCAATTAAGAGCTTTGGAAATAGTTATCATGGGAATGATGTCATGCAAAGAAAATAAGGCTATTCCCAAGAGACAGCATTGCTATTGCTTTGAGTAGAACCATGTTCAACAATGGAGCAAAAATTGGGCCTCACTTCAGCAATGGTTGATATTTGCCACTGCACTTCTGAGGAAATGTTGCCAATGAATAATGTTTGAATTTGAAATGTTACAGGAATTTATCTGATTTGTGGCGCCTCAATGTGAAGAATCACAAGTATTTCACGACGCAGGTATGTACATGCAAAATGTTTTTTTTCTCTAATTAAATGAAACATCGGAACTGTTTCTGAGGCTCTTTCTTAAGGTGCTGCAAACCCTTTTATTTGTCTCTAAGATAAGGCCTAACAATTTTTCACATGGATGGACACAAAATAAACCATTGTTGATGAGAGAACAACAATGGTGCATCAATCATGGTTGTATCTTGCTTGGTATAGAAGTAATGGTCGAAAATGTTAATGCCCAGGGGCGCTGCCACGGAATTTTTACAGGGGAACGGACCCGGGCTGGTGCTCACCGGGGCAGGGGAATTGTGAGCATATTTGGTACCTGACAGCATTAATGACGCCGCCCCGGTAGCTCAGTTGGTAGAGCGTTGGGCTCCGGTCCGCTGCTCAGAAGCATGCAGTGGCAGTGCATGTCCAGGCTTGGGATCGGTTCCCCTGAGACGCTCCGGCGCTCAATAGTTTACCCGACGTACAGGTCGGCTGGCAACTGACTGGTGAGAGGGTGATCTGAGTGGGGCGGCCGTCCCTGTGCTTTGTGGGACGTTAAACTTTGGCTTCTAAATCAACCCTTCATTGTGGGAGTTTCTCGTTCGGGTGGTGGGGTCGGGATCTCCGTGACAAGTCCCTTGATGACTTTAGTGAGACTTTGACTCCAACAGTCGAACTGAGTCAGCTTGGACAAAATTTATAAAAAAACCTAAAATTTTGGGGAGACGTCCCCCCTGGTTGGCCAACCGGGGGATGCGTAGGTACCCCGTCCCACCGCTTTCGGCGCTTATTTAATTGCCCTTGGGTACGGGCAGCGTATCATCTTTGACCTCAATTGATCTCTAAACAGACTTAGCCTAAGCTTAGTGAGCACTATCGATACGTATTCATGACTGCGTAGTGCGTATAAATGACTGATCACTATCCAACATTGGCTTTTAGGTCCGACATATCACGCCCAAAGCGAGTGTTCTTCCTATTGTAACTGGAAGCTACGTGATAACATCCCCAATATTCAGTGTCCTGTTGCGCCCTAGCCTTTGACCCGATATGAAAATGGATGTTGCCTTAGTGAAAGAGCTGGTCGGGCTCTATCGAATAGCGTTGAGAAAGTGGTTCCGGCTATTTTGCGTACGGAGATAAGCAAAGTTTTATAGAGCACTGCATTTGATACATTTTGACGTATATGAATTTTTCCCCTCTGGTGACCACAACAGTATTGACCTTACGCAAAAATTCCGAGAGTAACGCCGATTCCTTTTTCGACGACCTTTCGATCGCTTTTTCCGCTTCTATCTTTCTTTGTTTCCGAGATCGAGGGTGTCATTTTTAACCCTCTCCCACCAGGGGGGAGGGGGTTCATAGGTGATTCATGCTGGTCACTGGGGCTAGGGTTAAGGGCCAGCATGTATAATTTTGTTGCTTTCAGATCATAACTTTGACTTTAATACTGAATTATAATCGGGGGCGTAGCCAGGATTTCGCTCAGGGAGGGGCGGCGCCCCGAAAAGGGCCCCTGCGACAGCACCAAAAGGGCCCTGATGGATAAAAAGGGCCCTGATGGGCGGCTGTTCCTGCCGCCCCCTCCCCGTTGGCTACGCCCCTGATTATAATCTCATGAAATCACATAGGTAATGACTTGATTCTGGCTCAGGTCATCGATATCGAGAAACCCGATCTATATTTTATAGGTTTTTTATATCTATATTTTATCGGAACCTTCCCCCTTGCACTCGCCAGTGCTTCCCTATAGCCATATTTATACCACTTTTAAGACCGATTTTGTAATACATGTAGCATTAGGTTCGGCGACCATCGAAGAAGCTTGGATTTTAGTCGGCGACCACTCGTTCACTTTTTAGACCCCTGTCTACAGATATACAGCCAAATTTCTGTTTAACATACCGGTAGGACCATGTTTCCTACCGAATCTAGAATGCCCTGATTTAAGTCACCACCTATTCCTAGTCAGTCGAGCTTAGAAAGCAGTTTGTTTAGAGGTGCTCGGTTTTCAGACATCGTTGGTAGGTACTTGGCCAGATACACATTGAGACGATCTTCTTTTCCCTGACGTTTTTTTATTATTTAGGTCGGCGCTGCTTTAACCCTATTTCCGTCAGGCTCCCGGCTACCCCTATTTCCGGCAAGGGGGGCAATATCGGCCCCCCCTAAGATCTCGTAATCTAACCGGCCGATTTTGAAAATTCAAAGTGCTATAGATTCCCCTGACGCTAAACTTTATTTTGAAAAAAGAAAATTTCAAAATTTTGATTTTTAAGGAGAAGGTCGTGCAAAATATACAATTTTTGTGTATTTTTTAGATTTTCCATAACCCTTGTCTCTGTTGTACGATTTTCACAAAACTAGTTCAGATTTACAAATAATTGACCCAAAATTGTCATATACTCGAGTTACGCAAAAATTCGAAATTCAATGGCAGTTCCAGGACCAGGACTATGAGGGGAAATATATACAACCTAAAGAGTTTTTGTTACGCGGATTAGAAGCCGTGATTTACTGCTTGGCATCTTTGACACATAAATAAATGAGAAAAAAAGTGAAAAACTCATCAGGGGCGGATGCAATAAGGTAAAACAGTGGGGTAAAATACATACCAACAATATGCGAGTGGTATGCATTAGTATATTAGTCCCTCGACTAGTTGAAATTTATTTCTGATAATTTTTACCCTCCCATGGCAGCTCTGGGAAAGGGGGTGACATAGGCGGATCAAGGACTCTCGTCGTGGGGGGGGTGGGGGGTGATTGGAAACACATTTTCAATATACAACGATATTGAGTCGCGGCGGTGATACTGGCTGGGAATATGCATTTTGAAAATGTGTAGTGACTGGACACGCCTCTGGTAATCTAGAATTGGGTTATAACTATTTTGAATTTTCATATACCCAATTGTATTCGCCCTGGCACGGCTGTAAGCAGTCTTCTCACTTACTAACGTTTAGTCCTTCTTGATAACATTCCCCCCCATTTTGAACTGCTGTAACCGCCCCTGATGAATACAAATAGTGACAATTGTGAATGCACTATCATCTCACATAAAAAATGATATAATAAAACCATATAACTGGTATCAGGATCAGCAGAGACGGCTTCCTTTTACAAAGAACCCATCGCATACGATAATACTTGGTGTGTGGATAGAACCTCCCCAAAAACCCAGCCATAGCTCCGCCCCTGGTAAATATATAATCTTGAAAATTTCAGAAAACCTGCCTGTACTAGTTTTAGGAAAAGTCAGGAAGTTTCAAAGTTTTATCGCAAGCCGTTTCGGAGATATTCTCGAAAAACCTGAAGGGGGGGCAATATTAGCCCCCCTGCCGGAAATAGGGTTAAACGGCATCGGAAACAGCAGAAATGCATGTCGCAAAGGGGTCATTCCAAGACAAATCGTCAGGCGGGCTCACAATCACCCCTTAGATTTCCACGAAACTTTGTACCCAAGGTCACCCAAAACAAATACAGATGTTGGCCCATTTTCAGGTCCCAAGGTCAACGAGGTCACCAAATAGAGATCATCAAATTTCGAGGTCAACGCAAACATGGAAGCAGAGATAATTTTGTATCTTAAAACTGGCTGATCGAAATTAATTAAAATGGATATCACTGGATACAAGATACAACGGGCTATATGATAAAAAAGTCTACCTTTGGTCAGATTTTGACCTCGTAACCTTATGAAATTTGCTTTAAATTATGCAATTTTTTAAAAGTCCTATTTTCATTTTTACCTTTTTTCACTGGGTCCTCACTGGGTCCTCCACTGGGTATAAGGCAACCAATGGTGGGTGACTTTTTGTAACTAAGGTTTGGTAACAGGTCACAAAGGTCATCATCTAGGTCAAAACGCTCATTGGAAGCACCTCTCGTGCGGATACGCTACAGAATGGCTAATATGAATGTAAAATATTACCTGATCACACAGACTTCGTACCATTACTTGTGCCTTGGATTTGAAACGACCATTGTAACCTGACCAACGGACTTAGCTAGACCTTAAATGTCATTTAAAAGAAAAACACGCAAATACGTCGTTACCGATTTTATTTCAAGGCTTGACAGGTTTATGGTGCTTCGGATATGTGTAGTCGCCTCCACTTGTTGGACGACACGTACCACGGATGTCTCCGTGAAAAGGCATGGCTGCCGCTTCAAATTTATATTACATTTTCGCCATAACTTCAGCTTACATCTGCTTACTTCTGCTAATTTCTCATTACTTCTGCCGTCCACGGGGTAGATACTGTAGCACCAAGCACACCACCAGCACCGATGTCAGCCAGACCGGAAAATCTAGTTCACACGCGTGGCCAGCAGCCGCCTGGCGGTGCTGTGCGGAAACCACTAGTAGGCCTAAATTGACACGCGCATTGACGGGGGCGGGTACCCGCCCCCCTCGGGTTTTTCGGAGATAGAAGAAAAACGGCGGCGCGTAGCGCCGCCGTACTTGGTATACCTTTTCCCTCATCATTTTTACAACTTCTGTAAAAATTTTAAGGTTAGGTCATCTCAGGTCAGGTCACCAGTACAGGTTAAGTGACCCAACCTCAAAAAAAGTTTAAGATAGCATAAGTCGGAGCAGGGTGAACTTACCCGATTGAAACTAATGTCACATAATGGCCCTACCGAGTTCTCTAACATATGTTCCGGTATTTTTATATCGATGACCTCGGGTCAGGTACGAGGCATGACCTCTCCATTGGAAATACATGGGAAAATTTGTTTTTACGGAATAACTCAGTAACGGATGGTGATAGAGCATTTATTTTAGCTGCATTAGACTTGCCTGGGCTTTGCGGTTCTAATGATATGCATTTTATATAATTTGACCCTGACCTGACCTCAGGTCAGGTCAAATCCTTGATTTGACCTAGCAAGGTCAAATTATATATCATTCGATTCGGCTTGTTAAGAGGATTCATATAGCAGAGGTGCAGAAACTTGCCAACTCGGCTACTGGGGTTTGTGACACATTTATGAAAATTGAGGTGCATAAGTGTGACAAAATAGCGATCTTGACAGTATGGTTCAAAATCAAACCGCATATTTTCGAAATACAGAATGAAGCGTGTAGCGATAAATTTAATTTAGCAACTCTGTTCTTCAATTGCACAGCGTACCATCAGTGATACAATATTGGTACTGTGTTCAGTTTCTACTAAAACGAGGGACCCCGCTGCAGAAAACCCGGAAACCGCTGTCACAGTTGCCAGATTTTAACATGCAGCCCAATGGTGCCGATTGTTAGTAGTTGCCAGAAAGTTGCCGCCTAGATGCCCGAAATGTGACAGTGAATTTTTTCGAGAAATACATGATTGTGGCCATATTTAAGGCATTAAAGATAACTCAAATACGTTATCAAGTATTTCCCTGTCCATTTTGTCAGGTTAAATAATATTTAAAGTTTGAGTCTCTTCGATTTAGCGGTCCCTATTTCTTTGAATTTAGTATTAAGTACGCCTAAAGCTACTAAGAAAAGTACTAAATGAGTGAAAGAAATAAACATAGCTGGGCAGCAATTCTACCTAAACTACGCAACAGCGGCAAAACAAGTTCGTAATGTTTATTTGATGTAGAGCCTGCCAAAAATGTACACAGGTGGGAAGCCACTTTTTAGGGCATGTTTTTGGGGTATATCTGAGATAAGTGCACGCTAAAACTGGCTGGAATAAATAGTGCTGTCCATGGCTAATCTAAGATGAATGTAGGCTACTTTGAGACTGATGCACTTTCACATATCAAACTTGGTTTTTCATTCCTTAGCTTGCTTGTGCCTTACCTTTTTGTGCCCTAGATCAAGATTGGTTAGGTAGATTTGGAGCTGGAGGAAGTTGGGAGAGTTGGCGCCAGCAACAGACTGGCAACAACAGTAATTCAGGTGAGATTTCATGATCAAATTATCATGTCAATATTGTACAGATAGCAAATGTTGATGTGTGCCAATGCAGTCCTCCACAAAGTGTTAAAACACACACTAACGTGCACTGGAGGGGGCCTAGTAGACCCCCTTCTCATCTCAGGAAATCGCAGAAAATCTCAGAAAGAAAGGGACTTTGAAAAACGCTGGTTGGGGGTGTGTTGCTTACTACCAGTGGTGGTAAGCAACACACAGGACCTGAACTGCATGGAGTTAAAGCAGGGCTTTGACTACACTGGATCTTTCTTTGGTATGAGACTTCCAATACCTCTGTAGGTACCTATTAGGCCAATAGACATAATTTTACATCTATGCAGGGTAGTTGCCTCAGAGTTTTTACTGCAAGAAGGAATGAACAGGCAGGTGATAATCAGGTGTTGGGGAAAATTTTAAGCATTTGATCTGTCTATAAAAATGCTACCTAAGGTCCACTTTACCAACACATTTTAGTTAGATCTAAATCCTATGTTGACATTGACATTTTTGTCCCTTTTGTTGATATGTGAGATAGAAGTTCAGTGGGGGAAGCTGTGATTAGGGTTCCCAATTGTGTGTAGGTGCATGCTCCCATTCATAGATTAGTTCCCAATAATAATTATTTTCATGATAATTGCCACATTTAATCATGGGGAAATGTACCATAATTGGAAACACTCCTTCCAAAATGGAAACTTTTCAAAAGGGAAATGCATGTCATTAGGGGAAACTGCAGTCAGAGTAGCCAATAAAAGTTATGATCCCAATACTGGAAACAATGATCCATAATTAGAAATTTTCCTTCCAAAACATAAACATGATCTAAAAATGAAAACACAGTTTAATACTTTCATGCAGTAATGGCTTGGTGCTTGAACCTTGTCTGTTGCAAAAAGTGAGAGACAGGTAGATGACATTCAGCATATTGGAAATAGTATTCAAGTATACAATTATCATTTCCGTTTTTGTGACAAAGAAGGCATACGTCGCATTGAGTTTGTGACAGCCAGCAACTTTCTGCACTCTGTCATATAGTTCAAGTCGTTTTGCTCTATCTTTACTTGTTCAGATGTAATGCCCGAAAAACTGAATTTTACATGTTATCCCTATGACGGGCAGGTTTTGACCTCTCGTGACCTTAAATGTGACCTGACAAAAAATGGTTCAAATGTTTTCGATGGAGAAGTGGATGGGCAGCCCAACGCCGTTTACCGTTTTTCGCTACCTACCGTGGTTCTCGAGATCTTGGGGGGGGCGGGTACCCGCCCTCCCCCGTCAATGCGAAGGTGGCTCAGACCCCGTCAATGCGCGTGTTAAACTTTTGTCAGCCAATAACAGTACCAGAGTAATTATTTTCCACCAATTCAAGCCTTTACCTAATATTAGTTAACCTAACTCCTCAAATACACAACCTAATAATAACTTCTACAGTATGACCGGAAATAAGTCAACATCTACCGCAACCGGTGGTGCAACGATCGACCCAAAGCGGTAGCGCGCTAGTGCTGTCGCCTTTACATACGAATCACTCAGAGGCGTTGCTCTCGTGACAACCAGCAAATCAGCCGTAGACACCAGTCTACACCTCACCCAATCTCAAAAACACGATCCACCGATCGGAAAAGAATACCAATGCGGAAACAGCAGTACAGAGTCAGTAAACAGCTCGAGAAGTCAAGTGCTGTAAAACAAAATAACCGAGAACAACACGTTTTCCACTATCAAAGGCCAAAACCGGAGGAGAATATCCGCGAACTTTAAATATGGAAAGCTATTGAGGCATTAAATACAAGACCAAATACACTCTCTAAACGAATCAACAATAACTTATTCTGGCCAAACTATCCCGTGGACAGGAAGCAATTGCCAGATTTCATAAGAAATCATCAAAGTCTCGAGAGAAAGTAACCTAGGTTCTACCTTGCGTGACAATTATTCACCATTTCGGGAATTACAATATTCCGTTTAATCAGAACAAACTATCCCGAATTTCATGACAAAATAACGAGCCCAAGTTGGTCGGGAATTGTGTAAGCTTCTAAACCTCGGAATTAACAAAACCTTATCCAAAAGATACTAAAGCAAATCAAATACCTCAATTATAATTGATTATTGAGACTGCAAGCATAGCAATGCATAACACTTAAGTGGAAGCTGGAAGTATGTGAACGTTACGGCGCAGGCCCATTCTACATCTAATCGTTCGCTAAAATGATTACCAACTACGACCTCGTAAGTCTAGCAAAATGCTGCACTGCAAAAGTTTGGCTTAAACGTAAACTGTAAACCAAATAAGTGGCACTGAGTGTAAGAATGACTTACTGAGATAAATGGCCGTCTGGAAAGATTATTACCACTACAATCCAGCTACACAAACCAATTATCCAATGAGCTCACCACTTACTAGTTCTAGAAAGGTCAACTCCCTCATGGTCCAGGCCAGCATGTGCATTTGAAAGCAGCGTTAGGAAAGAGTATACAAATTCCAGCTATCATCTCTGCATTCTGGAAAGTGATCCTTGAAATTCTACAAACTCTAACGGCTTCGGCAAACATCCGCTACATGAGGTCAAGTACTCTTCCCAACTAAAACCCAGTGAAGTCTTGCTGAAAACATGACGTATTCTGTTGAACATTAACCCTATCCCGTTATGATAAAAAACATGTAAATGTTGAGAGTGCTCTAATAACTATTGAAAAAGGAATTAAGTGGGTATCTAGCAAAATATCCACGACTATCATCCTCCGTGAACAGTAAGAAAATTTGATTACCCGAAAACACAAACGCGAAGCGGCAAAATATTTTCTACCTGTCAGGCTTATCCACCATTTCTACGATTCCTACCGTGAGAAAGATAACTGACATGAGCACGACTACTCCACTACTCCCGTAAACGGCAGAAGAAAACTTACAGTCTGTCCAACTTTTCTGATCATGTCAATATTTAAGCTACAACCAAATCATGAGATTGTTTTTGCGCGTGAGACAAGCCATCGTAAGCGTCTCGGGCGATATCAAGGTAAAGTGGCAAAATATCCATCTGTTTTTCCTGATCCCAGCCATGAATTCTGGAATAGATAGTGAAATCCTCAAGAAACCTAGCAAACGATCCCTGTCCATTATACTTGGGAATGATTAGGCCTGAAACAACAGAATCCATTTTCGGTGCACTAGACGTGGGAAAATCCTCGCTTTTGGCAACTTTAAACTCTGATTCTAATCCACGTTTTCTCAATTCCATGAATGAAATTTAGGGCAGCACAGTCCCGCGTCAATGTCATGTCAGACAATCGTCCAAGTGTCGGAAATATCAAAAAAACAATCAGTAACAGAATAATCAAAACACGTAATTGACTTCGAAGGAAATCACTGAAAAACCCTAACGTTGTCCACCAATGATACACCAGTTCACGAGCTAAAAGCTGAGCTGCACCTTCCCACCATCACAGTAAGCAAAGAACTGTCCCTGTGGTGCAACACGCGTCGGCAGACACAAATCACTGAGGAGTGCCGAAAGTAGTCGCGTGACCCAGCGGCAGGACAGTTCCGCGCGCAGAGGCGAGCCGAGCCGTGCGCGTCACGGGCCTGAGTCCAAGCCTCAGTCGATCACCGGCGGTCGAAAGCAAGACAATTGCAGGACTAACCTGTACCACCACAGCACGGACAGGACCAGGCTGACATCGGTGCTGGTGGTGTGCTTGGTGCTACAGTATCTACCCCGTGGACGGCAGAAGTAATGAGAAATTAGCAGAAGTAAGCAGATGTAAGCTGAAGTTATGGCGAAAATGTAGTATAAATTTGAAGCGGCAGCCATGCCTTTTCACGGAGACATCCGTGGTACGTGTCGTCCAACAAGTGGAGGCGACTACATATGTTGGGCTATGTTGGAGCATTACGAAGTCATACCGACCTCGGGTGACCTTAATTCATGACTTAAAACGACCTCTGCCATTTTATCACATTACACCGTAGGGAAACGCCTACCATTTGAAAGGTCATGTGGCTGCCAGTTTGTTGTTATCCAATACTGCACGCATGCAGAGATCCTGTGGATAGAGCGTGACATTTCCATGTGGCATAATTCGTCTTGAGTCATATGTGTTAGACAGTAAGTATGTAATTACAAACAATATGAAACGACAAACTTGGAACAAAAACAGTTTGTTTCAACATCTGATACGATATCAACAGTCAAAATTGGGACAGAAACAGTTTGTTTCAACGTCTGAAATGCACATAATTTCATTTATCATTTTTGCACTTCCACGCAGGCTTCAGCCCTGGACACTTTGAACACATAGTGCTAGTCAGAGGACGGCATAGGATACGCAGCAGCTGTTTTCGTGTCCAGCGGGACGGTGTGGTGAAATGTTTTAGTGACTTTTACCACCCTGGCACCACAGCAGCGCTTTTCCAGCTTCTTAGCCATTCTGGCTATGGCAGCACTCGTCACACAAAAAATAACTTGATCTGATCACTGAGGCTCGTTGTGCAGTTTGCAAAATTATTCAGGGCATTAAATATATTCATTCACTTTTCTTTTAAGACCCGCGCGGTCACGACACACTTCAGGGAGCCACGGATATCATCACATGCATTTTTTCCGTGTGAAGTGGTGAAAAAGTACCAGTCACGCTCAATGCCACAATCCGGTTGATGGTGACAGATGTTCGAAAAGTTATACCGGTTTTGAAACTGTTCGGCGCAATCATCTGGGACTTAATGCAGTTTTTGGATGCCCAGATGAGAGTATCAGATTTGTTGAATTAGTATAAAATTAGTATAATTAATTAATTAATATAGTTAATAAAAATATGATTAATAATATTAGTTGAATTAGTATAGAACGGTTGTGACGGCCGCTGTGTTGTGCACGAGAGAATCAGAACTTAAGTAAAAACTTGTCTGGCTCTTACGAGTGTAAAGAACGAATGGATATAGGATGCACTGACGGTTGTCCCAATGAAAACCCTGCGTTGTTCTTGTGCAAAAATTGCAATGTTTTTTTAAACATCACGTGGTACCTTTTCCCTTAGTTGCCGATTTTCCCGGGGCCATGTCGGGTGTTTTCGAGACGTGTAAAAAATTTATGTGTCAAATATGGGTCACAGCTAGGGGCGTCGCCATTAGATTTTTGATGGAGGGGAGGGGCGTATCCCGTACTGGCAATGACGGAGGAACGGGAGGCAGATTCTGAGATTTATAGCTGCTTGTGAAACTCTTACGAGGATGCACTTCACCAGCACATGATGTGGATTCACGCAGGTAGCAGGAAGAGAATGCAAACAAATCAAGCCGAGGTCCGATATGTGTGCGGGACGTCCCCCCCCATTCACGAGTAGGGGAGAATAAGTAGCACGTAAAAACTAACCTCCCGCCGCAACACGCGATTAAACATCCCGACCCTGCGCGGTTAGGGCTCGCCGCGGCCGCAAGCACCCAGGGGCCATAAAGGGGGACGAGGCTGTTGATACCTTGTTTTCGCGTGAGTGCCATGATTTCCTTGACTGCAGTTGTTCCAGTTATCAGCAGTGTTAGCGCAGCATGAAAGTTCTGCCTTGGTGGTAAATAGTTCTGGTTGATAAGTTGATATTTGGGTTACCCATACGGCGTGCGTTCCTAGACTAGAATTGAAAATAGCGAAGTTCCGACCAAATCACGCAGAACATAGTGTAGGTCAAATAATATAATAAATAAGTACCACGCAAGGTCGGTATGACTTCAAATAATGATCCCAGCATATCCGAAACACCATGAACCTGTCAAGCCTTGAAATAAAATCCTAACGAGGTATTTGCGTACTTTTCTTTTAAATGACATTTTAGATCAAGCCAGGTCACTTAGTCAGGTTACAACCGTCGTTCCAGATGCAAGTCACAAGTAATGGTACGAATCTGTGGTAGGTAAATGATCAGCTTTCAGTTGACATCCATATTAGCCATGCTGTAGCATATCCGCTCGAAAGATACTTCCAATGAGCGTTTTGCCCTTGGTGATGACCTCTGTGACCTGTTACTAAATCTGTGTTACAAAAAATATCACCCACCACTGGCTAGCTTATACCCTGAGGACCAACCAGTGAATAATTAAAATTAAGAATAAGACTTTTAAAAGTTAATAATTTAAAGTAAAGGTCAAAGGTGACGTGGTCAAAACCCGACCTGAGACCAATTTTTTTGTTTTTCTGTTATGGCCCGTTGTATCTTCTATCCAGGGATGTCCATTTTAATTAATTTTGATCAGCCAGTTTTAAGACAAAAATTATTTCTGCTTCAATGTTTGCGTTGACCTCGAGACTTTGATGACCTCTATCTGGTGACCTTTTTGACCTTTGGACCCAGTGGCGGCGCTGCCATAGAGGCACATTAGGTACTGCCTAGCCACTTTTAAATGTCAAAGTAGTTATGTATTTTATGTGGAACAAACATAATTTGACTCGATGTTTAAGTTACAGCGAATATTCCTTTTTCGGATCACTGGGTCCAAGAGCCGATAATTTGCACCTCTGAAAATCCACGTTCGCAACAGCTGCTCTTACCTTCAACAAATGTGATCTAAGGCACTTCGCGAGATTTCGCTGAATCTGCCTAAAACCGTGGCAAACATAACGTGTGCTTTTTTATTGACATCTCTAATACCTCATTCATTCGGACGCGAGTTTCATCAGCCTGCTAGGCTTGCTTGACAAGCTAGCACGTCCGAGGCCGCGTCTTAGGACCTTTATTACAGCCGATTCGTTTATTGACAGTCTTATATGCGCGGATGTTTAGTCTTCTCTGGTGCGGGACAGTTGTTTGGCAGTTAGTTATTAGCGAGATATTTAATTTGCGAAACCCTTATGAAGAACGTGAGTCATGGCACAAAATCTGGCGGATAAAATTTAAATTCGTTAACAAATCGATCGTACGGCGAGAAATTGGACGTCATAAACAATGAAGTGCCGAGGCTGTCGTTGAAATGGAAAGCTGCCGTGAGTACGTTGTCCTTCCCGGCTTACTTACCTACCTACCTATCCTTCTTGAATTTTGCCTTCTACCTTCATATACTGCCGCATAACCGTTTCCACAATCCACCGACATATGTTATTTTTTTCAATTTGTGTGATATTAAACATTTAAACATAAATATTATTTTTGCTCATCGACATGAGCTTGCCCCTTCCCCAGTCGACCTGCTGGAATCGCCCCTGTCTAACATCAGGTAAAAAGCCAGGGCGACGTCCTTACCTCTAAGCCAATCGTGCCTAGGCTGTCATAATGTTCAAGCCCGCCGCTGTTTGGACCTGAAAATGGGCCCAATTTTTTGTGCATAAGGAACCTTGGGTGAAAATTTTGGTGCAAATATGAGGAGACATGGTAAACTTTGTGGTGCCTTCCTGGACGATTTGTCCTCGAATGACCCAAAGGCGTCCTTCATGATACCAAAATTCGCCCCCCCCGAAGTGGTTAACTGGTTGCTAAGGTCAATGATCGCCCGAAACTTGACCCCTCCCCACATACTTAACGAAATCTTGGATCCGTGTCTCTCTGCTGCTACATTAATATCGTTTTAATCGTGTTTTTATTTTTCACTCACTGCCACCGAAACTCGTATGTCACACTTAGCATTTCCCTTCTTGAATGGTGTTTCAACTATCAACTGATACGATGATATATGGTCACACGTGTAAAGAATATAACATTTATGTTGTTTAGGTTTATGCTTATTCAGCACAAAATATCTCATATGGAGAGTTTTTAATTCAATCAATAAACCATGCAAAACACTGAAATATCCTTAATCTAAAGTCACTGGATTAGAAAACCCGACCTGGTCAGATCACGTGCATTTATACATGTTTTCCCACAAATACTGCGAAAGAGGACTTTGTAAATTTTGCAAGGAGCATCTGTGGTGCAAAAGTTGGAAGTACACGCACCTGTTCTACTTCTCGGAATACTCGGAGGAAGTTGCCGCCGGCCAGTTTCTTGAGGTCGACCTCCGTCCAGGACGGGTCTTTCAACAGCTCAGCAAACAAGTATGGATACCGGGACACGTCCTCCAGCCCCTCCGGAGTCCTGCAGTACAGCACACCAGCCCATCAGGCAGGCGCTCTTCCTGCGACTCCTGCGTCCTGCGATCCACTGGCCGGGACAGGCGGGGGTGAATAGACACATCCTCCAGATTCTTTGGAGTGCTGCGGCACAAGACACCAGCTCGAACATGTAGGAACACGTTCTCCAGCTCCTTCGGTATCCCACGGCACAGAACACCAGCGTGGACAAGTAGGCATAGAGAGACGCGTCCTGAAGACCCTCCTTCGTCTTGCAACACAAGAAACCAAACTAGTGGGGAAGGGCCGCCTCTCGCGGACACTGCGCTGTCCTTCAGCACAATACACCAGCCTGATCAGGTAAAAATAAGAATGCACGTAATAATAGCCCTCCGGGGTGAAACAGCATACCATTCCAGTCCGTAGTCATGCAGGGAGGCACCCCTAGTCCCGTCAGGTGTCTTGCAGCTCTGGAAAACTCGAATGGTTGGTTCCGGTTTTGAACACCTATTCAAACAAAAAATCTTTGGACCCAGAACATGTACATTTTCAAATGTATGGAAAAAGAGTGTTTAAAAACACATTGCTCAAATAATGTTAGTTTATACATAGCTTCAGTTTATACAAAGCTTCACACAACTCTCGAACTATACAGTGTTTCGAAATACAGGTGTGTGATAACAAAACTAACAGTGTTTTTTACACTTCCAAAACTATGCTGTAGCTTTGTAGAATAAAATTGAACTGTCAACGTGGAAAAAGTGGGGAGGCAATGTAAGTGTTTGAGAGAAAAGCGAACTGCTATTTTGTACATCTCTTTAGACCATTAACACGCGCACTGGAGGGAGGAGGGGGCTCGGAGGCCCCCTCCCACCTGTTTTTCCAAAGTGGCCGGAGAACCGCTCGTAGCCGAAAGACGATACTTGACCATATGTAATAGAATTCAAAGCGCGTCGATTGGTGAAGATTTCTTGAAAATCAGTCGAAAATTTTTTGACTTATATGCTTTCGAAGTCAGACCTGCATTTTGAGATCGCCGTAATCGCGTGGTCGGACCAGTTAGCTTGCATTGGAGACCGAGTGGTGAAGTCATAATGCCATATAACCGGGATTATATGTGAAGGTCCCTTCACATGAAGGTCAAGGTCAAAGGTCACAGGTCAAGGTCATATCTGCACTTTTAGGGTCACTGACCACAGTGCTTCCGGTCAAATGGCGTTACCCGGTCTGACGTATATTATGCTATGACGTCGTCGATAAGGTACTCAAATACAAATTTCAAGGTCAAAGGTCAAGGTTAAAGGTGATTGGGAAAGATCAATCCTCATTTCTTGCCAAACAGTGGCTATAGTGTGTAGTCAAAGTGTACATTATTAGTAGTGTACCATATTGTCAGGGACGGCGGATTCCAGGGTGCAAGTGGTGCAGTTGCACCACTCGATTTTTTTCAAGTGGTGCAAAAGTATCTTTTTGCACCCCTTGTTTTGTCTTTGTCCAGGGAGGCGCCCCTCCCCCAGCCTCAGCCGGCGCCCCCGGCCGGTCAGAGAAAATCAAGCCTAGTTACCGCCCAGTGGCGGATCCAGGGGGGCAAAAAGGCAATTGCCCCCGCAAACGGAAAAGCTCGGGGCAAAACTATGTTTTTGCCCCCCAAAGCGATCGACCTCCTTTTTCCCCGACTCCTTTTTAGTTTGTAAGCAAGATTTTGGTGCTTCAACTCTCAACTTCAAACAGAATTAGTGAAGTTCAGTGTAAATATTGGGGCTTGGATAGAAAAAAAGTATCTTGAGTTCATATCTTTCACCCCGTGGCGTTTTTTTTTTGCTTTTCGTCTCCAGTTCCCAAAATCCTACCGAAAAGGCATATTGTAACGCAATTTTGCACTGCGCGAGTTTTTTTTTGCTTTTCGACTTTGGTTTGCCCCTCCCAAACCAAACGGCTAGATCCGCCACTGTTACCGCCTACCTGAAGAGGTAGGATCCTCTGTGAAAGATATACATTTTCATATATGAATGGCGCCCCCTTACATCATAGTCGCGCCCTGGGCAGCAAAATGCGCCCCCCTTGAGTAAAGGCGTCCCTCTGGGTAGCATAGGCGCCCTTGGATAGCGTAGGCACCTCCTGGAAGCCGAGGTGCCTCCGGAGAAGAGAAACGGCGCCCCTGGACATCACATGCGCCCCCTGGACAGCAAAAGGCGCCCCCCGCAGAGAATTGGCGCCCCCTGGATAACATAGAAGCTCTTGGGTATGTAAGGCGCCCCCTGGAGAGCAGAGGTGCCTCCTGGAGAGAAAAGACACCCCCCCGGAGAACAACGGCGGCAGGGACGGCGGATTCCGCAGGACAGGGTCTGCAGTTGCACACCATGAAAAAATGTTTGTGTGCAAAAGTATCTTCTCGCACACCTGGTTTTGACCTAGTCCGGAGAGGCGCCCCCCTCCCCACGGATTTGGGTGGCGCCCCGGATTTGGCCGGCGCCCCCGGCCGGTCAGAGAAAATCAGGCCTAATCACCACCTACCCAAAGAGGTAGGATCCTCTGTGAAAGACATTTTCATACATGAATGGCGCACATTGACATCAAAGCTGCGCCCTGGAAAGCAAAAGGCGCCCCCCACCCCTTGAGTAAAGGCGCCCTCTGGATAGCATAGGCGCCCTTGAAAAGCGTGGGCGCCTCCTGGACAGCTGAGGCGCCTCGGAAGAAGAGAAACGGCGCCCCTAGATATCCCATGCGCCCCCTGGTTAGCACAGGCACCCCTGGACAGCAAAAGGCGCCCCCCCGCAGAGAAAAGGCGCCCCTCTGGATAGCATAGGCGCCCTTGGAAAGTAAAAGCGCCCCTAGACAGCAAGAGGCACCCCTGGATAGAAAAAGGCGCCCCCCCCCAGTAGAGGAATAACGACGCCCCTGGATAGCATAGGCGCCCTCTGGTTAGCACAGGCACTCCCGTACACCAAAAAGGCGCCCCCCCCCATTGAGCAAAGCACCCCCTCTGAATAGCATAAGCTCCCTTGAATAGCAACGGCGCTCCCTTGAGAGCAGGGGCGGAAGGGACGGCGGATTCCGTGGGACAGGGTCTGCAGTTGCACATCATGAAAAAGTGATGGTGTGCAAAAGTATATTTTTGCACACCTGGTTTTGACCATGTCCGGAGAGGCGCCCCCCCCCCGATACGGATTTGGGTGGCACTCGATTTGGCCGACGCACCCGGCCGGTCAGAGAAAATCAAGCCTGATCACCGCCTACCTGAAGAGGTAGGATCCTCTGTGAGGAAGACATTTTCAGATATGAATGGCACCCCTTAAGCTGCACCCTGGAAAGCAAAAGGCGCAACCATGGAGCAAAGGTACCCATCTGGATAGCATAGGCGCTCTTGGATAGCGTAGGCGCCTCCTGGATAGCCGAGGCACCTCCGAAGAAGAGAAACGGCGCCTCTGGATATCACATGCGCCCCGTGGTTAGCACAGGCACCCCTGGACAGCAAAAGGCGCCCACCGCAGAGAAAAGGCGCTCTCCTGGATAGTATAGGCGCCCTTGGATAGAAAATGCGCCCCCTGGAGAGAAAAAAGACGCCCCCGGAGAGCAACGGCGGCAGGGACGGCGGATTACGCGGGACAGGGTGTTCAGTTGCACACCTTGAAAAATGATGGTGTGCAAAAGTATCTTTTCGCACACCTGGTTTTGACCTCGTCCGGGGAGGCCCCCACGGATTTGGGTGGCACCCCGGATTTGGCCGGCGCCCCCGGCCGGTCAAGAGAAAATCAGACACATCGCCTATCTGGAGAGGTAGTACCCTCTGTGTCAAATAAAATACACTTTAAAATATGAATGGCGCCCCCTGACATCAAAGCTGCGCCCTGGACAGAAACATGCGCCCCCCCTTGAGTAAAGGCGCCCCTCTGGGTAGCATAGGCGCCCTTGGATAGCGTAGGCACCTCCTGGAAGCCGAGGTGCCTCCGGTGAAGAGAAACGGCGCCCCTGGACATCACATGCGCCCCCTGGACAGCAAAAGGCGCCCCCGCAGAGAATTGGCGCCCCCTGGATAACATAGGCGCCCTTGGGTATGTAAGGCGCCCCCTGGAGAGCAGAGGTGCCTCCTGGAGAGAAAAAGACACCCCCCGGAGAACAAAGGCGGCAGGGACGGCGGATTCTGCAGGACAGGGTCTGCAGTTGCACACCATGAAAAAATGTTTGTGTGCAAAAGTATCTTCTCGCACACCTGGTTTTGACCTAGTCCGGAGAGGCGCCCCCCTCCCCCCACGGATTTGGGTGGCGCCCCCGGATTTGGCCGGCGCCCCCGGCCGGTCAGAGAAAATCAGGCCTAATCACCACCTACCCAAGGAGGTAGGATCCTCTGTGAAAGACATTTTCATACATGAATGGCGCACCTTGACATCAAAGCTGCGCCCTGGAAAGCAAAAAGGCGCCCCCCTTGAGTAAAGGCGCCCCTCTGGATAGCATAGGCGCCCTTGAAAAGCGTGGGCGCCCCCTGGACAGCTGAGGCGCCTCGGAAGAAGAGAAACGGCGCCCCTAGATATCCCATGCGCCCCCTGGTTAGCACAGGCACCCCTGGACAGCAAAAGGCGCCCCCCCCGCAGAGAAAAAGGCGCCCCTCTGGATAGCATAGGCGCCCTTGGAAAGTAAAAGCGCCCCCTAGACAGCAAGAGGCACCCCTGGATAGAAAAAGGCGCCCCCCCAGTAGAGGAATAACGACGCCCCTGGATAGCATAGGCGCCCTCTGGTTAGCACAGGCACTCCCGTACACCAAAAGGCGCCCCCCCCCATTGAGCAAAGCACCCCCTCTGAATAGCATAAGCTCCCTTGAATAGCAACGGCGCTCCCTTGAGAGCAGGGGCGGAAGGGACGGCGGATTCCGTGGGACAGGGTCTGCAGTTGCACATCATGAAAAGTGATGGTGTGCAAAAGTATATTTTTGCACACCTGGTTTTGACCATGTCCGGAGAGGCGCCCCCCCCCGATACGGATTTGGGTGGCACTCGATTTGGCCGACGCACCCGGCCGGTCAGAGAAAATCAAGCCTGATCACCGCCTACCTGAAGAGGTAGGATCCTCTGTGAGGAAGACATTTTCAGATATGAATGGCACCCCTTAAGCTGCACCCTGGAAAGCAAAAGGCGCAACCATGGAGCAAAGGTACCCATCTGGATAGCATAGGCGCTCTTGGATAGCGTAGGCGCCTCCTGGATAGCCGAGGCACCTCCGAAGAAGAGAAACGGCGCCTCTGGATATCACATGCGCCCCGTGGTTAGCACAGGCACCCCTGGACAGCAAAAGGCGCCCACCGCAGAGAAAAGGCGCTCTCCTGGATAGTATAGGCACCCTTGGATAGAAAATGCGCCCCCTGGAGAGAAAAAGACGCCCCCGGAGAGCAACGGCGGCAGGGACGGCGGATTACGCGGGACAGGGTGTTCAGTTGCACACCTTGAAAAATGATGGTGTGCAAAAGTATCTTTTCGCACACCTGGTTTTGACCTCGTCCGGGGAGGCCCTCACGGATTTGGGTGGCACCCCCGGATTTGGCCGGCGCCCCCGGCCGGTCAAGAGAAAATCAGACACGTCGCCTATCTGGAGAGGTAGTACCCTCTGTGTCAAATAAAATACACTTTAAAATATGAATGGCGCCCCCTGACATCAAAGCTGCGCCCTGGACAGAAACATGCGCCCCCCTTGAGTAAAGGCGCCCCTCTGGGCAGCATAGGCGCCCTTGGATAGCGTAGGCACCTCCTGGAAGCCGAGGTGCCTCCGGTGAAGAGAAACGGCGCCCCTGGACATCACATGCGCCCCCTGGACAGCAAAAAGGCGCCCCCGCAGAGAATTGGCGCCCCCTGGATAACATAGGCGCCCTTGGGTATGTAAGGCGCCCCCTGGAGAGCAGAGGTGCCTCCTGGAGAGAAAAAGACACCCCCCGGAGAACAAAGGCGGCAGGGACGGCGGATTCTGCAGGACAGGGTCTGCAGTTGCACACCATGAAAAAATGTTTGTGTGCAAAAGTATCTTCTCGCACACCTGGTTTTGACCTAGTCCGGAGAGGCGCCCCCCCCTCCCCCACGGATTTGGGTGGCGCCCCCGGATTTGGCCGGCGCCCCCGGCCGGTGAGAGAAAATCAGGCCTAATCACCACCTACCCAAGGAGGTAGGATCCTCTGTGAAAGACATTTTCATACATGAATGGCGCACCTTGACATCAAAGCTGCGCCCTGGAAAGCAAAAGGCGCCCCCCTTGAGTAAAGGCGCCCCTCTGGATAGCATAGGCGCCCTTGAAAAGCGTGGGCGCCTCCTGGACAGCTGAGGCGCCTCGGAAGAAGAGAAACGGCGCCCCTAGATATCCCATGCGCCCCCTGGTTAGCACAGGCACCCCTGGACAGCAAAAGGCGCCCCCCGCAGAGAAAAGGCGCCCCTCTGGATAGCATAGGCGCCCTTGGAAAGTAAAAGCGCCCCCTAGACAGCAAGAGGCACCCCTGGATAGAAAAAGGCGCCCCCCCCAGTAGAGGAATAACGACGCCCCTGGATAGCATAGGCGCCCTCTGGTTAGCACAGGCACTCCCGTACACCAAAAGGCGCCCCCCCATTGAGCAAAGCACCCCCTCTGAATAGCATAAGCTCCCTTGAATAGCAACGGCGCTCCCTTGAGAGCAGGGGCGGAAGGGACGGCGGATTCCACGGGACAGGGTCTGCAGTTGCACATCATGAAAAAGTGATGGTGTGCAAAAGTATATTTTTGCACACCTGGTTTTGACCATGTCCGGAGAGGCGCCCCCCCCCCCCGATACGGATTTGGGTGGCACTCGATTTGGCCGGCGCACCCGGCCGGTCAGAGAAAATCAAGCCTGATCACCGCCTACCTGAAGAGGTAGGATCCTCTGTGAGGAAGACATTTTCAGATATGAATGGCACCCCTTAAGCTGCACCCTGGAAAGCAAAAGGCGCAGCCATGGAGCAAAGGTACCCATCTGGATAGCATAGGCGCTCTTGGATAGCGTAGGCGCCTCCTGGATAGCCGAGGCACCTCCGAAGAAGAGAAACGGCGCCTCTGGATATCACATGCGCCCCGTGGTTAGCACAGGCACCCCTGGACAGCAAAAGGCGCCCACCGCAGAGAAAAGGCGCTCTCCTGGATAGTATAGGCGCCCTTGGATAGAAAATGCGCCCCCTGGAGAGAAAAAGACGCCCCCCGGAGAGCAACGGCGGCAGGGACGGCGGATTACGCGGGACAGGGTGTTCAGTTGCACACCTTGAAAAATGATGGTGTGCAAAAGTATCTTTTCGCACACCTGGTTTTGACCTCGTCCGGGGAGGCCCCCACGGATTTGGGTGGCACCCCCGGATTTGGCCGGCGCCCCCGGCCGGTCAAGAGAAAATCAGACACGTCGCCTATCTGGAGAGGTAGTACCCTCTGTGTAAAATGAAATACACTTTAAAATATGAATGACATCAAAGCTGCGCCCTGGACAGCAAAAAGCGCCCACCCCCTTGAGTAAAGGCCTCCCTCTGGATAGCAAAGGCGACTTCTAGACAGCAGAGGTGCCCCTGGACAGAAAAGGCACCCCCAATTGAGGAGTAACAACGCCCCTGGATAGCATAGGCGCCCTCTGGTTAGCACAGGCACTCTTGTACAACAAGAGGCGCCCTCCCCATAGAGCAAAGGCACCCCTCTGGATATCATAAGCTCCCTTGAATAGCAATCGCGCTCCCTGAACAACACGGGCGCCCTCTGGATAGCATAGGCGCCCCCAAAACAGCAAATACGCCCTTTGATACTAAAGGCGCCCCAGATAGCAGAAGCGCCCTATGGACAGAAGACACCCTCTGGATTGCATAGGCACCCCTGGACGGCAGAGGCGCCCCTAAAGAAGAGCAACGGCACCCCGGGATAGCATATGCGCCCCTGGTTAGCACAGGCACCCCTGGACAGTAAAAGGCGCCCCCGCCCCCTGAGTAAAGGATCTGGGCCTCTGGATAGCATAGGCGCCCCTGGATAGCGCACGCGCCTCCTGGACAGCAGAGGCGCCTCCGAAGAAGACAGAAGAACGGCGTCCCTGGATATCATATGCGCCCCCCGGTTAGCACAGACACTCCTAGATAGCAAAAGGCGCCCCCTCCCTCCCCCGCCGGAGAGAAAAGGCGCCCCTCTGGAAAGAATAATCACCCATGGATAGGAATGGCACCCCCTGGAGAACAAAGCAGAGCATTTTTTATGGAACACTCAGTGGGGGGGGGAGATTTTCTTGTGCTGGCCATTATAGTGTGTTCGGGGGATCAAACCCCATTTGGAGGTGGCGTTAATACAATTTAGATGTGCTAGTGTTAAAAAAATGTCTCCCAATTTTTGTTATTCCATGTTCTAAAGATTAGAGATGCTGCCCAGGACTACGCGTTTTTTTCGACGGGAAAAGGCCAAACCGGGTTTGGAAAAGGCCAAAGGGGTCAAATTTTATTTGCGCTAATTTTTTTTTAAATTACGTCCAAGTTCTTCCCAGTACGGCTGTTGGAGTCTGATTCTCACTAAAGTCCTCAGGAGACTTGTCACGGAGACCCCGACCCTACCACCCGGACGAGCAACGCCCACAATGAAGGGTTGATTTAGAAGCCAAAGTTTAACCTCCCACAAAGCACAGGGATGGCCGCCTCGCTCAGGTCACCCTCTCATTAGTCAGTTGCTAGCCGACCTACGTCGGGCAAACGATTGAGCGCCGGAGCGTCTCAGGGGAACCGATCCCAAGCCTGGACATGCACTGCCACTGCATGCTTCTCAGCAGCGGGCCGGAACCCGACGCTCTACCAACTGAGCTACCGGGGCGCCAAATGGCCAAATAAATACCACATAAGTCATATTTGAGGCAAAAACTATCCCTACCGGTTGTCATAAACCCACAGAAAAAGGACAGCACTCTTGTATCACTGCAGTGAACAGTGCCCTGTATAAAACTAAATGTTGATAATTTGATATTGACTTGACGAAATAATCTTTTAGCACACTGCCCATTTCATAGGAAGCCAGGAGTGCCCTTCCAATCCCGCGTGGCCACCAAATAATTTTATCCACATAACAAAAAAATTTGTTAGCATCATCAATTACCTTGGCCGCACCAATCCCCGCTAACATTTGACATTTTCCTGCTTTTCCTGTGAATTGTTTGCTCTTGAACAGTGACGGATCCATAGGCAGATCCATGATTGCCAATCGGAGGGGGGCACCTTCCCCTGGGGCGCCATCCGGAGCAGGGGGCGCCACTTTTGACCGGAAAAACCCTATCAGCTGGGCGTAAAATCCTATCGGTGTGCACCGATTTTCGCATCCTGGGAAGAGGGTGGGAAGCGCCATTTCAGGCGAGTGCCATCGACCTTTCAGGGTGCGCCGTGACCATTTCAGGGGGCGCCGAGGATCGATCGGGGGAGACTGCATCTGCCCCTCCCCTATGCCCCCTGGATCCGCGTATGGGCGGATCTAGAATTTTGGTAAGTGGGGGAAAGCAGAGTCTCAGAGCGAGCACTTTACCATCAACGTTTCACCCAAAGGGCGCCTATGGTATTCGGTTTTCGGTTGCCGTCATCTTTGTGGATCGTATTTTTAACAACGTTCTGTCCCTCCCTCCCTCAGCCATAACAGTTTGTACCAGGCAAGCAAGATGCCTATTTGGCGTGATATTTGAAACGATGAATTGCTAAACAGTTCAGTCCATACTTTTTTCGGCACCTCTTAAAAAAACTGTAACTGCCACTAGGTCATGGAGAAATGCAAGACACTTGGGAACATACAACAGCTGAACATAAAGGTACATATCTGAGGATTTTTCTATTTGTGAAGAGGGGTTAAGTTTATTTTAATATCAAATATGATAAGCATCATTTTGCCTTTCCACGTGGCCACGATTCGTAAGATAATGGTGAGAGGACATTGAAAATAATCGCAGGAGAATTGCTCTTGTCCGTGAAATTTCGAGAGGTGTTAAGAGAATTTTGGTAGCCATGTGATTGAATGCTGAAATAAATCATGGCAGGAATAGGCATGTGTGATTTGTGAAAAATGGGACCCACTAAAATAAAAATAAAACAGTTTCAACGTGTCCAAGTACTATCTTGATAAATTGATAACTTTTTTTCGTTTATTGGCTGTGATTTGCGCGGTTTAATGATGATGTGCAGTGTTCAGATCGAAGTGAAAAGACCATTCAGATTGATAAAACAAGTATATTTTGTCACTGACCATCCCCTTGTACATTCAACCATCGTCTTCAGGTCAAGTTCAGGACGCATCATTTAAGAGAAGAGGTGAGCGTGCACTGTGCATGCCTAAATCGAGACGCAGGCGCCCTTCCGATGGACAGACCGCGTGGAAATACGTCCTCGTCGCGTTTGATTTCGCGCACGCGTACGACGTAGTGGACCACCACCTGCTACGCGTTCGCCTACTGGAGATGGGGCTGCCAAATAGCACGATGGCCTGGATTTGGCAGTGGCTCCGGGACCGAAGAGTCAAGGTGGAACTAAATGGCGTGCTTTCCAGTGAGCGCATTTTCCGAACTGGCCTGCCGTAAGGAAGTGTCTTATCGCCAATTTTATTTTTGTTATGGGCGGCTCGGCTGGTAGACGCACTCCGCGCGGTTCCCGGATGCTCCCCCTACATGTACGCCGATGATACGTAGGCGCTCTGCACGGGCAACAACATCCAAGTCGCCAAGGACCGGGCGCAAGCTGCTGCTGGCACCCTCGTGAAGTGGGCCCGACAGAACAAAATTGTAGTATCAGGAGCCAAGATCCAATTACTGGTGATGTCCCAGTGGGCCAGAGACGCCGATCCTTTCAGTTTTCAGGTCGACGGGAAGTCTGTCACTGCTGGAGACACCCTACAGCTACTTGGCGTCACCATCGATCGGCTCCTCAACTTCGGTCCACGCTGTAAGAGACTGTGGGAGAAGGTCCACCCCCGCATCTCCTACCTACGTCAACTGTCCGGCTGCAACTGGGGGTTGCACGAACAGCACCTCCGAACCATCGCTACTGGCTACGTGAGAGGAGCGATGGAGCAAGCGGCCGCAGCGTGGCTCCACGCCACACCGCCATTTCATGTCAAGCTGCTGGAACGCAAAATGAAAGCGTCAGCGCGTATCGTCACAAGATGCACCCGCCCCATCCCCAGCCGAGGTAAGACTCCCCCGTAGCGGCCAGAAGGAGGGTACTCGCGACCCGAATGCTGGTGAAAGTCCATGCGCTGCCGCCTGAAGACCCTCTGTGAAGACGTGCGGAGGCGACAGCGCCCTCTCGACTCTCCTCGGAGACCAGTTGGCGGCAGGTGGACAGAGAGATGTGAGATCAAGCACGCATCTCCTTCCCCATCGAGTCTCTCCTTCCTCGACGTCTTCCACCGTGGGTATCAGGAGAGTGAGTCACATTTCAACTAGACGTAGGCCCACTGACATCGGGAGCGCCACCTGTCCGGAAGAAGCGAGTAGCTCTCCTCAACCTTGCTTCCCTGACTCGATGTGCCACATGGATGTGGACCGACGGGTCAGTCCACGGAGGGATCATGAGCGGGGGAGCTGGGTCTTCATCGAGTCACCAGACGGAGCCCAGCATGAGCTCAGGCAACCAGCAGGCTCGTTCTCCTTGAGTTTTCAGGCTGAGATGGTAGCCCTCCAAAGTGCCTGTGTCTTCCTACTGGACCACTCGTGCACACAGAAGATCCGGTCATCGTCAGCATGGCCCGCCAAGGTGATGACGCATTATAGAAATAAAATGGCTTCAATGTCGGTAGATAAGACAGCGAATCGGTAAAAATCGCTAACTTCCTCGCCATCCTAGGATTAATTCAAAGGTGGCGCAGTGAATGAAGTGATGATGGAGGTGATGATGGATGTGATGATGGGCGTTATGATGGACGTGATGATGAATGTGATTATTGAAATGACTATGGAGGTGGTGAAGGATGTGGTAATGGAGGTGATGATGGAGGTCGTGGTCGAGGTCGAGTCGAGGTCGTGATGGAGGTGTTGCGGACGTGATGATGGAGTTTGTGATGGAGGTGTTAGTCTGGTGTTGAGCATTATTATGTGAAGCAAATAAATATGTAAAGAACAAAAAAACTTCCTCGCCATCAGCTTAGACACCTGGTCCAAACAGAAAAAATGGCATACAGCTCTGAAGTAAAAATGGATCCTTCGTAAGGCAAACTAGAAAACTTCTCAACATCGCCACCAACAAATGCACGCCCTGTGCCATTGTCACTTTCTTTTGCAACCATCTGTATAGAAACAGACGTGGCTTTCGAACGGCTCCGCACGCAAGTTCATAAATTACTGGCGCGTCGGTTCAGGAGGCAAATTTTTGCTTTGTTGGAGTAGGCCTGTGTTCGTGTCAACTGTCGAGATGAGCTATGGTTCAATAACCGCTGCTTCATGTGGTTCTACGAGGCTGCTGTCGATACCAACCTGTGCCAGCCAGGCACAGACTCTCACTCCCGGATGACGGGTTGCAACACGCGAGCCACTGTCTATCTGACAGAGGTAGGCGTCGCCAAAAAATGTTTGGCATGTGGGGCATGTTGGTGACTGATTTTAAAGGGAACGTGGCACCTTGGTAAAATCCTGGAATTTTGTGCAATTAGGCGTACTTTTAGCCGAAAATAATGAAACTACTCATGATTTCTTTGAAAAATGTACAACAAGCTCAATATTGTGATTTTTAAAATACTCCTCTAGGAAAAGAAATAAATATCTGCCTGTGGATGATGTCATGATCTGGCAACCACTACCATACTCCGAAACACTTCAAGAGCTTCGATTGGCTGATGCTCATCGTGATGTCAGCATATGTCGTCACACCAGCAGCTCACAACAATGGCCGCCTGGCGAGAGCTACATGAGAAGTACATTTCGGGTAGGTTTTAGCTTTTTTTCTACGCAAATATCGAGTTCCAAGACAAATGATGTATAGAGCACCTGGTTTTCCGACTTGCTTTACAACTTGGCTATCTCAGTTAAAATCAAGTTCTAAAGGTGGCACATTGCCTTAAATGGCTTAATGCAAAGCGAGTATCTTACTGCGTATTTGTAGCGGTATTTCATTAATTTCCACTATCATGCTCATTATGGGTGAAGCTTGGAACGCCCCTGTTACTATTCTGATAGCATGATGATGGACATATCGCTAATCTTTTTCGCGGACCAAGGAGCGGCCTCATACACAATAAAGCCGTACTCGGACTTCGAACGAATAAGTGATCTATATAGCATAAGAAGCTTATAACGTAGCCTATAATGATGAGCCTATAACGTGCGTATAACGTATATATAGGCGATAAGCGTATAACGTGTATAGCATGAGAAACATTTCTCTATCCGCACCGTATCTCATCCTCGTCAACACCTTCAGTATTTTCAGCGTATCGAAACATTTTTTGCGGAAATCATTCAGGTGTGGCACATACGAAAGTTTATCGAGTGTGAGCCCGATAAATCTGGTTTCTGCTCCAACGTCGATCGGATTTCCGCGAATTTACAACATCGAGTATTCAGTCTCAATGTCTATTATAGAACTTTGTCTTTGTACTTGAAAATTTCAGTCCATTGCATATGATCCATTGCTGCAATGTGTCAAGGTCAAGCTGCAGCCGCCTCTGCGCAGCTGCTGTAGTGGACGCTGTCACCCATATTGTGAACTCTTCAACGAAAAGCACATGCCGTATGTTTGCGGGAAGTGTCTGCAATATCATTGGTCATAACTGCAAACAAGGCTATGAAAATCACAGAATCCTGGGCTATGCCACTCTGTTGCTGATACAAATCCGATACGACTGAGTTTTCGCGAAATCTAAAATAGCTATTTTTCGGAATATTAGAAATAAACCACCCCAAGTGGCCTCGCATGCCGAGTCCAAAGAGTTTCTGCAGAACGCCCTTGGATAGCAAAGGCGCCCCCCAAGGGATGATGGCGCCCCCTGGGGAGGAAGGCGCCCCCTCCAGAAAGTCTTGCACCACTTCTCGAAAATGGAATCCGCCGTCTCTGCATATTGTGACCTTAAAGGTCAATGACCTTGAATGACCTTGACCCAAAAATTGTAGGGAAGGCTCTTTGAGACCCTTTCTATATGAATCTGGTCCGCTTTTAGCTTATTCCCGCCATTTTCCCGCATAATCACGGTATTTACCAATCGATCCCCAGCATGGCCAATATTTGACCTTTATGACCTCGTTCGACCTTGAAGATATTGACCTAGGTCAATGAAAATTGATCATAATGTAGATCATCATAGACCCCAACCACCTCCCAAATGGCGTTTTTTTACACCTCTTAGTTTCCGAGATCTTAGGGGAGCCTACCAGGCCCCCTCCAGTGCGCGTTAGTACCAGACCCCTCTCCAGTGCGGGTGTTAACGCGCGCCCCGGTGGGCCTCCGAGCCACCATCGCCTTGGTGGGGGTGTTTGAACACCCCCTCGAACTCGGCCCCTATGTGGAATAGCGAAAAAAACGCGAAGGCTGGTGGAAAGCTCATACAAATTCATGAAGAAACTATATGTACACTTTTTGGCTCAGGTCGATATTGAGGTCATGACAGGTCAAAGAAGTTGGCATTTTGAGCAAAGTTTTTGGGCTCTACCATCTGACAGAGTTGAGTTAGAATCATTTTGGAGGCAGCTTTCGCTTCCTCTCTTCACAGCAAATCGAATGATGTATAATATGACCATACTAGGTCAAAACACAAAAATGGCCTGACTTCAGGTCATGTCAAGGTCACCTTTTGACCTAGCATAGTCAATATTCATATTAATCGACTCGCAATAGCAATCTAGACACAATTAAATAAAAGCTGTATCATCATTTCCTGCAAGGTTATTGGCCTGAGTCTGAAAACTGCTTAAGTAGCTCCAGATGACCACTTAGAGGCCGCAGGTAAATAAAAATAAACAATGCAACATGAACCTGGAAAAAGGCATAGGATACTTAGATTTGGGGGAATATGAAGGTATTATCAGTTTATCTACACAAATACAGCCCAATATATGTTTTTCCCATGTATTTCCAATGGAGAGGTCATGGTCCGTACTTGACCTTAGGTCATCGATATGAAAAATCCCGCAACATATTTTGTAAAACTCGGTAGGACCATTATGTGTTATAAGTTTCAATCCGATAGATTCATCCATTTCTTACTTATGCCACCTTAAACATTTTTAGGTGAGATCACTTGGCCTACACTGGTGACCTAACCTGAGATGACCCAAACTTAAAATTTTGGGGAAAGTTGTGGAATAGATCAAGGATAAGGTGTGTCAAGTAGGGCGGCGCATCAAATCAAAATATTGAGTTTATTGTAATTTTTTTAGAAAAAAATAATGCACGTTTTTAGGGTTTTCGGCTAAAAATACCCCTAATTAAACTAAATTCCAGGATTCGACCAAGGTGCCACATTCCCTTTAAAGGGAATGTGGCACCTCCATAACGTGATTTTAACTGAGAAAGCCAAGTTGTAAAGCAAGTCAGAAAACCCGATACTCCATGTATCATTTGTCTTGGAACTCGATATTTCCGTAGAAAAAAGCTAAAACCTACCTGACACCAACCCCCTCATCAGCTCCCCGCCGGGCGGCCATTGTTGTGAGCTGCTGGTGTGACAACATACGCTGACGTCACGATAAGCATCAGCCAATCGAAGCCCTTGAAGCGTTTCAAGTTTGGTAGTGGTTGCCAGATCATGACATCATCCACAGGCAGATATTTATCTATTTTCCTAGAGGAGTATTCTTAAAAACACAATTTTGAGCTTATTGAACATTTTTTGGAGAAATCATGAGTGGTTTCATTATTTTTGGCTAAAAGTACGCCTAATTTCACCACATTCCAGGATTCGACCAAGGTGCCACATTCCCTTTAATACGAGTTATCTATTTACTTTTTAGCAGATAAGCAATTAACGACTACAGCTTCACCGTCAGTACCTGGCAGACTCGTTCTCCCTGTGGCACATTACCAGGACAGTCAATCCTCGCACACAGCTTCACTGTCAGTACCTGGCAGACTCGTTCTGCCTGTGGCACATTACCAGGACAGTCAATCCTCGCACACAGCTTCACCGTCAGTACCTGGCAGACTCGTTCTACCTGTGGCACATTACCAGGACAGTCAATCCTCGCACACAGCTTCACTGTCAGTACCTGGCAGACTCGTTCTGCCTGTGGCACGTTACCAGGACAGTCAATCCTCCCACACAGCTTCACCGTCAGTACCTGGCAGACTCGTTCTACCTGTGGCACATTACCAGGACAGTCAATCCTCGCACACAGCTTCACTGTCAGTACCTGGCAGACTCGTTCTGCCTGTGGCACATTACCAGGACAGTCAATCCTCGCACGCAGCTTCACCGTCAGTACCTGGCAGACTCGTTCTGCCTGTGGCACATTACCAGGACAGTCAATCCTCGCACACAGCTTCTCCGTCAGTACCTGGCAGACTCGTTCTGCCTGTGGCACATTACCAGGACAGTCAATCCTCCCACACAGCTTCACCGTCAGTACCTGGCAGACTCGTTCTACCTGTGGCACATTACCAGGACAGTCAATCCTCGCACACAGCTTCACCGTCAGTACCTGGCAGACTCGTTCTCCCTGTGGCACATTACCAGGACAGTCAATCCTCGCACACAGCTTCACCGTCAGTACCTGACAGACTCGTTCTACCTGTGGCACATTACCAGGACAGTCAATCCTCGCACACAGCTTCACCGTCAGTACCTGGCAGACTCGTTCTACCTGTGGCACATTACCAGGACAGTCAATCCTCCCACCCGTCACCTGCTCAAACCGAACCGCCCACATGCCAGGTAGAGAATTATGCTCCGCCATCAGGCTTCCGACCTGACCGGGATGTACGGCGGCTATATTTGGCGTGCCGTGAGACGGAAATCCGCCAGGAGACGCCACGTCGGAGCTCAAGATGACATCATTACGAACACAATCACCAGGCTAGAACTAACTCCCGAATTGAAAATCCATGCCAGCATGCTGCCAGGATCCAGCTGTAAGGTTAACATAAATTAATGCAAGTTTTGAATAAGCGTCAAAATAGGGGAGGGACAGGGGAATGCTGGTCCCCCACTTTCCATCGAACACTTTCAGATTTCAGTCAAATTGGAAATACATTTGCAGTTTTTGTTAGCATTCAAAAGAATGGCAACATCCCATGCTATTTGCTTGTTCTAAATGTTTCTTGTCAGCAGCAGGCCAAGGATTGGCTGCCCCTCACTTTTGGCCGGTGGCGACGCTTATGAAAGGCTGAGGATGCAGAGAACGTGGTTAAAGAGGCAGCACGATGGGGGACCAGATAGCTTTTTGTTGTCCCAGAATTCTGCGCAGCAAAGGGATTTCGATAATCTAAAAGACCAGATAAACGAGATCAACAGAAGGAACAGAGGAGCGAACATCCTGGAATACACAGGGTGGAAAAAAGTTGCAGCTTTACATAGGTTTCTCCAGACTAGGCTATTTCTCTAGTTTGCAGTCGTCCACAGAATTAGGAAGTTGGGGGGGGGGGCTACTGCATGTAAACCGCAGCAGCGTGTAAAGCTCAAATGATTAATACCTGAATGTAAATGAAAACAAAAGCGCTCTCCCGATCCCTCAGTGATCCATTTTGTTCCTTACAGTCTTCAAAAACACTTTTAGGTTGTAGCGCGCGCGACAGGAAAAGCTCGGTTAGCGACCTCGGCATGAGCCTCTCTGGCACGGGAAAGCCGTTGACAATGTGCGTGCCAGACAGTTTGATCCGCAGGCCAGCCGGATCAGCAATGATGTTACGACTGATGGTTGATGTCACGCCCAAAAGTCACCGAAACCAAAAGACCATCGAAAATCAACTTTTCCGTCTGTACATGCGCAGAAGCTTCAGGGGTTAGTAACCTCACCCTGTCTTGCGAAAATGGAAGTTCTGCACGCAAAATTTGGGGAAAATCCGACCAATATTTGATGAGAAAGTGTCCCTTAACCTACGCTCTAGTGCGCATGCGCAGTGACAGCATGAAGACTACAACCAGAATTCAGCGTGAAAGGGTAACATACCCTCTGTTTGTGAACTCTCTTCAAATTTTCTAGGGAAACTCTAATGCGCATGCACAGGACAGTGCAGCTATAAGATGTCATTATCTGCTTTCCACGCCATTTTCGACACTTTCTTGCAAAATTTCAGTAAGATGGGTTCAAAGGTAGGTTAGTTACATGCTTTTGACAAAATACCGCTCTATTTGAAGCATCTTGAAAGCGGCTTAAGACTGACATTGAAATGAGGATTTTACTTTGTTTTTTTCTGTTCGTGCAGCACCTGGGGCATTCCACGACATTTCAGCACATTCGATGGTCGATTTTACGCCCTCATTTTTTTATTTTCTTTAAAATTGGACCATGGGGTTATAGACAGCCCTGAACACGCATTTGACATTTTTAGCTCGCTAGGTACGTACCTCACAAGCTAAACTACCTTTAAAAGCATGATTCGAAATCGTTAGTGCCGTATCTTCAAATATCTCGAACTTATAACTTTCTTACAGATTTTACCTAAATTTGAATACAAAAATGTGTGTTATAAGCTAAGGGGTTAAAATTTAGTGTTTTCGTCCACATTTTTTTACCAAAACGGAAATCAACCCCTAGCAAAGAAGATGAAAGTTTCGGCACTCTGAAAACAATACAATAAATTACAAAAATATGAATTAAAAAATATAAAACTAGAATTTTTGGCAAATATTTTTGGGACTTTGTACCTTTGAAACGAAGCTAGGCAATGGCCAGCTTGTGTCGGTGTTTTCACCCATTAAAGTTTAAATTCATTAGCATGAGTCCATTTCAAATGTAACAGAACTATTAGATTAAATGTCATTTTCCTTTGTCAACAGTTTTTTTAACGTTTTTCCTCGTCAACCGCTTCTGAAAAAGTGCCTAATATAGTCAAGAGAGCATAGCCACCTGCGGTGTAAAGAAAGGTCAAGGTCAGGGCATTGAGCACGGGTGGGCCACACTTAGGCATTAGACTGCACCGCGTATGGGAAAGAGACACGGTTCCGTAGACCTCGGAGCCACAGAAAACCTCTAACAGGCGGAATCACGGCAGATAGCTTCTTCCCAAGGGTCGACCTCGGGGGCGGTCCTCTCTAAACTGGATTAATCAATGTACTTACGTGAAAAAGCACACCGAACCAGAATATCTCACGAAACAACTTTTTTCGAAAGTCCTCGCACAAGCCAGTTTTGTATTCCAGAGTACCGATGAATTTCGCGGTACTCTAGGGTTGTGCACACAGCTGAACGCTGTCACGTGACTCACCAGTTGATGCCGTCGTATCCGGCGCCCAAACCCACGTGGTCAGGTCCAGCCACCGTCCGGATGTAGTTCAGATGCCCTGCGGTACACAGTCCATCAAACATCGAGATGCGGGTCCATGCTAGAGAGCTCAAACACCAAGACTCACTATTCAGCTTCCCTTTTCACATATTTTATCTCTAATCACGCAAGCTATATACATAACTCATATCCTTACAGCGTAATGGAGGGGGTTTTAAAGTGCCCACACCGACATATTTTTCCAGGATGACCAGAGAAACATTCGCCGTCGGAAAACGCTACTTAACTACATTTGAGAGAATTAATGAGCATGTCGACTGGTTGGAGGAATTTTGAAAATCGATCAATATTGTTTTACTTTATAGGCTTTCAAAGTGAGACAGGCTTTATTTTGAGACGGTCCCAATGGCGCGGTGGCACCAGTTCGCCTGCACTGTAGACTGAGTGGTGACGTAATAACGCCATATATTCGGGTTATACGTCACGGTCAACCCTCATGAAGGTCAAGGTCAAAGTCAAAGGTTGCGATTCAAGTTTATTAACTCATTGTTCCGGTCAAGTGGCATTATTAAGTATGACGTACGTTATGCTAGGACATCATAGTTAAGTCAACTCAATATCAAGGTCACAGGTCAAGCGCAAAGGTCTTTTGTTAAAGGTTCAAGCCTCATCCTCCATCCAAAGGTTGTTATACTGCCAGTTATATTGTACATTATTGTGAATATGCCATGCCGTTGCGTCATAAATCAGTGACATGAAAATACTTTGACATTACAAATTTCAGAAAAAGTTGTGTAGAACCTAACGTCTATGACTATACTCCGCTTTAGGAGTATTCTCGTTTTTTTCTGCATAATCATGACATTTCCCAAGAGGTCTCTAATGCGGCCCAGATTTGACATTTACGACCTCGTTTGACCTTGAAGATATTGATCTAGGCCAATGCAACGTAGCTATAATGTAGATCATTTTCGCCCCCACACACCCCTTAACGGACGTCTTCTAACCCTCTTGGTCTTTGAGATCTCAGGGGGAGCTTGACCCCTCTCCACTGCGCGCTAACGCCAGACCCCTCTCCACTGCACGCTAACGCCAGACCCCTCTCCACTGCACGCTAACGCCAGACCCCTCTCCACTGCACGCTAACGCCAGACTCCTCTCCACAGCACGCTAACGCCAGACCCCTCTCCACTGCACGCTAACGCCAGACTCCTCTCCACAGCACGCTAACGCCAGACCCCTCTCCACTGCACGCTAACGCCAGACCTCTCCACTGCACGCCAACGCCAGACCCCTCTCCACTGCGCGCTAACGCCAGACCCCTCTCCACTGCACGCTAACGCCAGACTCCTCTCCACTGCGCGTGTTAAGTCACACAAGCCGCAGAGTACCAAAGAAGACGGGAACAGACCTGCACTGCTCGTGGTTCACTCGGCAGGGGCCGAGGACATACTGCAGGTGACCAGGTTGAGTGTCGGCCCACCTCAGCGGTACCACCAGCCAGTGTCATTCATGACCCCCGCAGATAAAAAAACAGGGCAGCTCGGCACAAGATCCGTGACTAGCAGGCGTGAAGATGAAGATTACGGAACGATTGCGGGGTGCTGCAGCCCGAAGCAGCATAATAAGGGACGAAAGGATGTCATTAGGCCTTTTTTACCAAGTTGTAACAGCAAAATAGATAAATTGAATGGCCTAGCCCACCTTTCAGCGCTCTTCAACTTTTGGGCTATAATAAGATGGCCTGCGACTGAGTATCCATTGTTGGCTCAAAATTATGAAAAGGGGCTGGGTCTGAATAATTATTTATTCGAATTTACTCAACTTTGTTTCTGGATTCGAGAAAAATACAATTAACATGTTATAAAAACCACCTAAAATGAAGAGGATGTATTGGAAATAGTGATGCAAGAGAAACTGGTGCCTAAGCCGTCACCAGCAGAGAAACAGGGACTGCCTGAATCACCACTAGAGTCACGGTAGGGACTGTGTCTGGGCCACACCAGAACCACACCAGGGACTGTGTCTGGGCAACTACGAGAACCACACCAGGGACTGTGTCTGGGCAACAACTAGAACCACACCAGGGACTGTGTCTGGGCCACACCAGAACACACCGGGGACTTCTGTTCACCACCAGAACCACACCAGGGACTGTGTCTGACTCACCACCAGAACCACACCAGGGACTCTGTCTGGCTCACCACCAGAACCACACCAGGGACTGTGTCTGGGTAACTACCAGAACCACGCCAGGGACTGTGTCTGGGCCACACCAGAACCACACCAGGGACTGTGTCTGGCTCACCACCAGAACCACCCCAGGGACTGTGTCTGACTCACCACCAGAACCACACCAGGAACTGTGTCTGGGTAACTACCAGAATCACGCCAGGGACTGTGTCTGGGCCACATTAGAACCACACCAGGGACTGTGTCTGGCTCACCACCAGAACCACACCAGGGAGCGTATCTGGGCAACAACTAGAACCACACCAGGGACTGTGTCTGGGCCACATTAGAACCACACCAGGGACTGTGTCTGGCTCACCACCAGAACCACACCAGGGACTGTGTCTGGGCCACACCAGAACCAGACCAGGGATTGTGTCGGCTCACCACCAGAACCACACCAGGGACTGTGTCTGGCTCACCACCAGAACCATACCAGGAACTGTGTCTGGGTAGTTACCAGAACCACACCAGGGACTGTGTCTGGCTCACCACTAGAACCATACCAAGAACTGTGTCTGACTCACCACCAGAACCACACCAGGGACTGTGTCTGACTCACCACCAGAACCACGCCAGGGACTGTGTCTGGCTCACCACCAGATCAGCGATACGGACCGCAGTTTGAGCTGCGAGAGCCACGATACTGAGCGGAGTGGTAATCAATAACGGAGCACCATGTCGTCGGAGTAGGCCCGCAGAGTCGGATGAATCATGCCTATTTACCTATCGGATGACGTCATTGAAGCTGGCCGACAGCGCCAGGGAGCGGAGCCTCTGAGCAGTGAATGATAACCGAGCGAGAACATGGGATAACATCCGGGACACATGGGCAGATCAGCAGATCAGGTCATTCTACACGACAGACCTGCAGATTGGGCCAGTTTATACGACAGACCAGCAGATCAGGTCATTCTACACGACAGATCAGCAGATCAGGTCATTCTACACGATAGACCAGCAGATCAGGTCATTCTACACGACAGACCAGCAGATTGGGCCAGTTTATACGACAGATTGGCAGATCAGGTCATTCTACACGACAGACCAGCAGATCAGGTCATTCTACACGACAGATTGGCAGATTGGGCCAGTTTATACGACAGATTGGCAGATTTGGCCAGCGACGAGTCCAGGGCGGGCAGCGATGGGGGCGATCGCCCTTTCCTTGCTTAGAACCCGAGGGCCTGCCCCTCCCGAAATTTCCCAAAACCTATGTACAAACAGTGAATGCTAAACCAAAACGCTAAGAAAAAAAACCATTTAAAGCTGGGCTGTTCCACCGTGAGTCGCCCCTGTTTATGAATCAGCTGTCCCAGGCATACCCTTTGGCGCCCTACTTCAGTATCCTTGTCACCCTTCTACATCAGTAGCCGCTCTTTACAGCCCTAGTGCACCCACTTCAACGTGAACCCTCTCACTCATCTCCAGACACCCATTGGTTGGTGGTTGGGAGCACTATATTTCACGATCGGCGACTCTTTTACAGCCCTTAGCGAGTCTTTGCAACGTGGACCTCCCTTATCCGCTTAATGCCGCCTCTCTAGTGCATGATTGTGCAGGCCCTTCTCCACCATTCGCCGCTATTTTACAGCCTGAGGGCCCCCCCACTTCAACATGGACCACCTTCATTCACCTCCGCCTGCCCCCAACTGTGTGATTGGGCGCCCCGTTTTCACAATTGAGCCCCTTTTCTGCCATAGGGAGCCCTCCTGCAGCAGAGACCGCCCGGGCTGTGGATTTCCGGAGACCAGCGAGTGTGCCCAAATAAAAAAGGTAAATGACTAACATCTGGGAGGAAAACCTAGTGTCATCTTTTGTAACCATCACACAGTCCTTTTTATCGTAAAAATGATAAACATTACAAATTTAAAGTGTGTTTTAACAATAACTCAGTATTTCATTGCTGGGCACCCCCAAAGAGATATAAATTCACATCCCTGCATCGTACATCTCATTGAGGCCCGAGCAATAACCCATCACTATTGGAGACCCTTCAGTTACCGTTTCCACTGGTATGTGCCGTACTATAAAATAAAGATTTCACAATTAAATTTTGAATATGCTCCGAATCTGTCGCCGCTCAAAGCTATTTATTTAACGTTGCCTGATGTTTCATTAGTGTTCTTTCCCGTCATCCTACTGAAACTTCAGCAGTGTATCAACATTTTTACATGCTGAACTCATGTAATCAACTTATGTCCATGTGTTTTCCAGTGTTATAGATACTGCATACTGTACAAACACCTAACTTGGAGATGTTCACCCACGTGCACAGTGTCTCCTACACCCGTCTCCCTCCCTCAATCAAACAACAGGCAAAACTGCACCACCATACTCAACACCACGCATGCAGGTTTTACAATCCGCCACGCGACCCCTCCCCACCGAGACTTGAACTCGGCGTCAGTCCAGCGTGACCTTTCTAACCCCTGTGCCCGCAGGCAAGCGGCAGCCAACGGATGGAGGCCGCTGATTGGTGGAGGCGCGTTCACTTGTATTACGAGAAATTCAGCGGAAATGTTTTCATGAAATAATAGAGTCTTAAACAATGAGCCAGGAGATGTATTAGAATTCTCCTTTTCAGACAATTCTAGCCATAATTTGTCCTCTATTGGCTTGATTATCTGCTCCACCATCCGAGGCTGCTCTTCGGTACAGGCGAGGAGGAAAACAGAGTCAGCACAGACTAGCCGGCGGCCGAGTTCGCTGAAGCCAGGAGTGTCACCAGATGGGTTTCTGCTGAGTGGAGAGGAGCGAGGCCCGGCCCGGAGATGACCAAAAGAAGAAGAGAGATTTACATACATAAAATTAAGCTTAACCGTCGGACGAGTTATAGCGAGTGAGGTCTAATGGAGAGCGCTGCCAAAGTACACTCATATGAAATCCCAGAAGACGGAAGCACCTGCTGGTCTGTTCCGTATTGAATAATGAGAAGGCACAAAACCTAATTCTGGACAGAAAACACTGTCGATTTTTCTAGCGCATTTCACCTTTCTGGCGTCATATCGCGAAAACTAAAACTCTGACAAAACCCAAAAGCCATAGGGGAAGGGATGTTTTTGTCTAAGGAGGACACCTTAATGGATCCATCATACTAACACGGATTTAAGAAAAACCGTTAGGGGCACCAAAATTCGAAAAATGTCAATAATGACAGCGTTAATAAAACCTTTGCATTATAAACACTGTACACTACAGCCCCCTTCAACACATGAAACCAAGTTGCACTGCCTAATATGAAAAAGTACTAGGTGACTGGGCACCCCACATCCAGAAATACAAATCCACACCGCAGCTACAGCTTCACTTGGCTGGGCACTGGCCATATACCTAGGATATATACTCATAAGGCGTAAAATACTTTGTAAAAAGTATCGATTAAGTGACAGTGGAGTAATGATTAACTCACCAATCAGTTAGAAGTTCCTGCCAATGGGAAGACTTATCTAGCGATTGGGCCCCAATGTGATCAACAGAGCAGCTGCAGCATCTAAACATAATTACTATGTAATGAGGTTCCTGACTTTTTTAGGTCGACGCCCAAGAGTTGTCCTAACCGCACAAGACGAATTGTGGTGTCGACCGTTTCGGCTGTTTCACAAATATTATTTCTCCACGTGTGCTCCCCTGAAAATGTTGCCAATAGATTTGGGGTAATATTATATATGAGCCGTTTCAGTCTAAGCCAGGGTAGGTAGGAGAAGCAAACGTATTATTATTTTATGCACAGGCTTTCAGACCGCTCGATACAACACATACATAAAACATATATTCCTTTTTGTGTTGAGTGTCATTTCCTGTGCTCTTGCTCTATTTTCCTCACTGTGCAAAAAGAAATCGACAAAGTGACGGGGCAAAACGTTTCTGGAACATCAGGCGAACAGAGGATATGGCTTGTGTAAAGGTTCAAACAGGTTCTAGATGGTGTAGTCCGATTTATGCTCCCAAAAGGTAGGGAGTTTGTTGGCTGATTTGTGCCATTTTTTTGGGTGCAGGTGAGGTCAGTATAGGATTAATAAAAATTCAGTTTTTATATTGCAAGTGACGGCATCCTGGATTTGGATTTGTTCTTGATAAGTAGTACGATGAGCAGTTATGCAACAAGCATCTCAGTTTTACATTTTTGGTAACACTATTTCATCTTAATACTAGTATAGTTGGGCCTCGGACTGTCATGTCATGACATGTACTAACCAGCAGAATCGCAACAAAAAAGCGTTGCGTACCAATATTAGACAGCAGGTAAGATTTCAATGCATGCAGAGGCGGATCTAGCTGATGGTTTGGGAAAACCAAAGTCGAAAAGCAAAAAAGTCGCATGTGACACTTCTGGTCACAATTTAACTAGTCAGTAGGTTTCAGGGATGAGATGCAGACTTGTTGAGTCGCGACTCAGAGTCGGAATCGACTCAGAGTCGACTCAAATTTTACTCGAGTCAGAGTTGAGTCGACTCAACTTCATGTTGGGTGGAATCGGAGTCGAATCAACTGGACAACCAGTTGAGTCGAATCAGAATCAGAGTCAGCCTCCATGCTGTGAGTCAAGAGTTGAGTCGACTCAACACTATTTTCTTAACATAATTGATCACATGAATGACATTTTAGAAATTTTCACATCTAATTTTGAAGGATTTAATATTGCTATTTGGTAATAGCAGGTAATTCATTATTATCATATCCACACTAGACCCATGCCTGGACCAGTTGTTAGCAACACAAGTTATGTAAAATATAGTTTAAAAAGCACACACATTTGATAGTTTTTTTCCATTTAATCCTAGCAATGGCATGCAGAATCATACAGAAAAATGTGTGATTAGGCACAAAATCAGACTTTTTCAACTTTGAAAATGCACACCATCCAAAATCCTAAGCTCATTCTCATGCAATAGGTAATTCACTCTTAGGAAACAATATCTTTATTTTCTATTTTCTTCCTTCCTTTGGCTAAAACACTAAAAAAACACGTATCAGCGTCAGAAAGAGAGTACCAAAAAATCTTATTTTGCACATAAGCCTTGAAATGGGTCGAAACGGAAACTAAAAGCTTCAATTATCTGCTTATTTCAAAGCACTATCTTGATTTGTCGTGGTTTGAGAACACCCACTGGTAGATCATAAAACTGCCTATTTACGGAAAATGGATATCAGTCCTACCTCTGGCGTAGCCTGAGTAATTTCAAACTGTGAAACTGATAAACTGAAAAATATACATCAATCCTCTCACTCACAAACAACCACCGCCCGCTCTTCAAATTATGATGATGCCAATTATTTTTATTTACCACTCTCACACTGCTGCTCCCGCGCGCGCCACATTAGTCACAAAATGATCATGGTGCGCAACAAAATGCTAGGCTGCGTTCTTTGAATTATTCCGAGGTGGAATTCCAGGGGTTGTGACGTCGTGATATTCCGCGGATTCCAGCTGGGAACGTTCTTGACCGAGGCCGGAATGCGGCGTAAATGGCAAGGTGCGACAGTCTTATTATTTATTTTGACTTGTGCATGCACAAATTTTTCATTTACCTTCATTTAGCTGTTATTATAAGGTTCCGATTATCCTGCAAAAATATATAATGGACCTTTCAAGCAGATAAATATTCAGAGTCCACGAACTTACTCTTACGAAATTCATGCATGGGCGCCGCCATCTTGAGCGGGACTGCTTTTCTATTCCCACCGTTCCGCGCGGAATGGCGGGAATATTCCACTGGAATCCCGGGAAAAGTTTCAAAGAACGGCTGTGACGTCACTGTCCCTGGAATTCCAGGCTGGTATATTTCAAAGAACGCACCCTAGTAGCCGTGTTATTCTGCCGAGCAGAACGCATACTAGTATGCCGCACGCATGCGCAGTGAGGTATCTTGTAGTCATGATACCGTACTGCGTGCGGCATACTATTTTGCGTTCTGCCGGCAGAATAACACAATGACACCGCTGGTCATTTAGGCTTTAGTACCCCGAAGGCATGATTACCTTAACATGAACCTGCAGATTTTTCTTACGCCTTTTTGGTCACGTGATTTTTAAAGTGCTATCCATCGTCAGGTTTGCGCTATCCGAGGCTAGGTTCGTAATGTCCTCAATGCGCCATCTGTAACGTTTACGTGTTTACTACATTATTTTCGGGAGGACAAGGCGAGTATTCATCATTGTTTTTGGTGGTTTTGGTGAGGTGCTGGATAGGGGCAGTGCACAGTGTAGTATTTATTTCTAATTTAAGTTCGTCACGGGACTGGTCAGAATGTTCTGGGGTAGGGATTGTTTCTCAAAATATCATATGTTCAAATATTGATTCCTGTTTTTTTTTTTGCAGTTGAAACGTCGCTTATTGCTTCAATTATGACTGCTCATGAAGGACATGCCTTTAAAATGCAAAGCCATCAGGCCCTTCCTCATACTCACCTGTTCGCGATTAGCATCTTTCTTCATTCCTATGGAGGCATAATTTCTGTCATGAATTAATGCATTGAAATTGGCATATTATGAAAGGAAATGCGCAGTTAGATTAACGCCATGAATAAATATACTGGATTTTGCATACTATTGAAGGAAATTAGCATTTTTCTGTATGTTTCCACTATTCTGAGTCGGAATCGACTCCGACTCAATGCTGATTTGAGTATGAATCGAGTCGGCTCACTTCTGAATTTGGCCGGAGTTGAGTCGGCTCACCATTTTCAACTCAGTGAGTCGAGTCAGAATCGGAGTCAGCTATTTAGCTGTGAGTCAGAGTTGAGTCGACTCAAGGAAATTTGAGTCATCAACAAGTCTGATGAGATGCTATCATTTGCACAATATTCACATTTGCTATCTGAGGATCATTACTCAAAAACAATTCTAAATATCAAGGGGGCCAAGGTCCGATGTTTAAACTGAAGTTGACTGGTTATGTTTCAAGTTAATTGGTCCAGGTTCAGTTCAAGCACCAAACCTTGCTTATAAACCAGCAAGGAGCCGGGGAAGAAGTTCGACAGATTGGGAGGGGGGCAAAAACAATATTATGCCCCGGGGTTTCTCGTTTGGCGGGGATAAATGCCCTTTCCCCTCATTCTCATCTGAGTGTCCTCTTCTTTGTGTTCGGGTGTCCTTATTTCACGTTTGACCTCCCTTTTTCAGCCTTAGGGCGCCCCTTGCAATATGGACTGCTCTCATTTCAGAGTGGTAAAAATTTCCCTGGGTTCATTTGGTGTATGCTTTTGGTATGGATTGGTGTGCTATCTTGCTCCGTTGCCACTCAGGATCCCCGGGGTGCACTCATGCCCATTCGATATCTGGTTGAATGCCCACAGGATGCGAGGTTGTGTTGCCTATTGCGACAAGAACATGCTACGAAGTAGTAGAGCGGGCTGTTCAAAAGCATGCTCTTGTGCAGCAGAGTTTGGGCACAATAACCAATATGGTTTATATTTGTTTCAAGAATATTCCGAATATACTATAATAGCTCTGCTTGTATGCTGTTGACTTTGATCGCTTACTTATCTTGCCGTGGTTTTTTTCGCTGCAGCGCTAATGAAACGATGTGTCCAGATCAAGCAAGGCATCAGGGCCTGTGCTTGATACTGAGACAAATACTTCATCAAGGATTGGTCTATTACTCACTTATGACGTCTGAGAGCGTTGCAGACCGGTTGCAGGAGATGAACTCAGAGTAGAAGTTCACCATCACCATGCCACCTTTCAGAGCCTGCAGCAAGGACAAAACAAGGTCACTAGAAACTTGAGAGAGCGTTAAGCACAGCAAAAATATTTCAACATGACGACCACTGATTTACCTTCCCATGTTAGATTGTGCTTGGCGCATCTATAGCAAGAAGTTATATATTATCTGTAAGTAGAAAGGCTATTGGTCAGCTGTAGGACTGGGATCATTATTTACCAGTCAAGCAGAAACAGGAGGAAAACTAATCCTATTAATTTTATAAATTTTACTTCATCCAAGGGCGTATGGAAAAAAACTTTTGACCGGTAGATACTAGTACGACCACCTTGAAACGTTTTATGGAGAAACCAAACACCTTCACATGCAAGCTCTATTTTGGCACTTTATTTTTTTGCTTCACCAAAAAAACATGGAAAACAGCCACCGGTACGGAACCATTAATATGTTGTGCAGACTCATAACTGTCGGGGGAAATATCCAGGAAAGTAAATGGAGATGGCTGAAAGCTTTGTTCTAAGAACATTTCGTACTTTATCTTCGCGCCACACTGCTGCCAGGGAGAGCAGCTGTGGCCAGTCGACCAGCGGGGCCGCTGGCCCACCCTCTGGAGGCTGCTCTTCCTGTAGGTGTGCGTTGATGGAAACACTTAACTCTTCAAAGAGAAGACCAGCTCCTTTGAGGGAAACCCTTTGATGTTTCCTGAATGATGTTTCTTCTTTTTACCTGTGGATCAGCTACTACGAGAGTGGGCTGTGGTTGCTGGCGCGTCCAAGGGTGGGTAGGTACGACCCACTGTTTTTCAGAATTATAGAACGTGCTGGCTTCATCCCTGTCCCTGTCCAGTAGCCTGGTCCGGATTTAGGTTTTTTTCTTCAGAAAGTAACGGATCGTTGCTCATTAGATGCATTTATTGGCGCCGATTACGATGCGCTCATCAGAAATGCAATTTTCGAAAAACTTTTGGTGGCCCACTCGAGTTGAAGGTTTTGCATTTTGCCCAATTTTCCACTTTTTGGGTCACCATCAACCCATATTACCAACGAGGTGCAAAAATTGCACTGGGTTGGTAGTTTGGTTCATTGGTGTTCCATTCGCTTTGTTTTTGTTGTTATAACTTGCACACATAACGGTTATTTTTTGCTTATTATCTCCGCTTTTAGTTGAGTTTGCACTGGCTCTCCATAGATGGCGCTAGCGGCGTGACATTGTAAGTGAATACTGATTTCCTCGGGGACCGGGAATGTGAACAGCAACGTGAAAGGTGAGAAGCAATTGCGAATTGGATTGTATAAACGCACTTAAAGAGCTGTTTTCAAGCAGCACTGAAGTTGTTAACACTGTTTCTCAGGTATTTTAAGCATGCCATGTCCAAACATGCTGCTGCTGCTGAAGTCCCGACCATAACCCTTTACCAATAGACGCAGGAACCATGGGGGCTGTGGTAGTGGCTGTTGCACCCAACTTTCAGAGTGTGGCAGCAGCTCTAACCCCGCCCCCAGTTTGAGCCGATTCTGGAACTTCTCTATTAACATTTAAGTGATATGCCTAATAACCCCCGGCCATACCAACGCGGAAGCCCTTTCCTCCAACTTACACCTTTCCTCCGACTAAATAGCATCTCCACCTATGCCTTCACCGACTGAATTCTTCCGTATTTGCGCCAAAGAGAATCTGCAGCAACCCTACTTTGACTGAAGTGCGAGGCCATCAGTTTTGAGGCTAGTAACCTCTGGCCCAGTCTCCTCTGACATATTTAGAGGTCGTTGTGGCCCAGAGAAGAATTATATGTTTTACGTATACGGATAGGATTGATAATTTTTAACGTTGTGGTCCAGCAGAAAAAATCCACCGGTTTGGCATTATGCAAACCTTTATTACAAACATGACATTGGTCACCAGGTTTTAAGGACCGAAGAAAATATGTTGTATGAAATCCTAAAATTTCCAACGACTTTCAATGACTAGACATCTTGCACTAGTTGCATTGAATAATTCACATACCGGCATAATCCAAGTTCTACGTTATGTTCTCCTTGCAGTTTTATGTTTCCTCTGAACAGAATTCAACATGGACGGACGGTAATATTTGCAAAAACCAAAAGAGCCTGACCGTAAGTTTGGTATGTCATAGGGCACCTTGTTATAACAAGAATTGGACTCATGGAGGAGCGTAGCAAAGATGAGTGCCATATTCTTTTGAAAGTATCAATAACAGGGTAACGGCTGAAATTATGGATGTATGTGCAAGCGTATCACTGCCTACACGTGCAAAACAGGCCGTGCTGAAGAAACTAAGAGGGCTTTAGAAAGAAAGAGAGACAAAAAGAAGCATGTAAACAGGTTTGGCAAGCGAGCTGCTACATCAACTGCTGCGATGGATTCGCTGATTGATATCAGCAGCCGAAAACGTGAGCCTGCACTAGTAGAAGACAGTGTATCTGGCCGTACAAGCCAAGTGCCAGACGTAATCAGACAGGCAGCCTCGATCAGGAAACCACAGAGGGATGGCAGAGGAGAGCTCAGCGAGCGGGTCGAGCAGTCATAAGAGGAGCAGCCGTCACCTCCCAGAGTCAACAGGCGACGGCCGAGACAGCAAACACGCCTGTGGAAACTGGTGTTTCAGGTAGCGCTATCATCTGCTAAGCTATAATGACTTGGTAATCCTGATCAAAGGGATATTATCTGTGTATGAACAATGCTATTTTCAGAAATCAGTCTGCTCATAAATCCTATCAGAACACCCACAAGCTATATATTTATATAGTTTCTTAAACACTGTCCAAGTCGTTCACAGTCCATAACTCACAAACCATAAGGAAGAATAGGCCGTAGAAGAACGACAAGTAATGCCTACCATTTTTATGTTTTATGAGCTATGGAACCGTAAGGAAGGAAAGGAGAATGACAAGCAATGCGTACCATGTCTTATGGTTTATGAGCTATTGACTGTGAACGACTTGGACAGTATTTTGAAAAATATATATACACATAGCTTGTAAGTGTTTTGTTAGAATTGATGAGCAGACTGGTTTTTGAAAATAGCATTGCTCATACACAGATAATATCCCTTTGATCGGGATTACCGAGTCATTATAGCTTAGCAGATGATAGCGTTAATGAAACACCAGTTTCCACAGGCGTGTTTGCTGTCTCGGCCGTCGCCTGTTGACTCAGGGAGGTGACGGCTGCTCCTCTCATGACTGCTCGACCCGCTCGCGGAGCTCTCCTCTGCCATCGCGCTGTGGTTTCCTGATCGACGCTGTCTGTCTGAAGACGTCTGGCACTTGGCTGGTCGGCCAGAAACACTGTGTTCTGCTAGTCCAGGCACAAGTTCTCGGCTGCTGGTATCAAACAGAGAATCCATCGCAGCAGTTGGTATAGTAGCTCGCTTGCCAAACCTGTTTGCATACTTCTTTTTGTACTCTTTCTTTCCAAAGCTCTCTTAGTTCCTTCAGTATGGCCTGATTTGCACGTGTATGGAGTGATACGCTGGCACACACATCCATAACCCCAGCCGTTACCCTGTTCTTGCATTCTTCCATAGGAATATGACACTCATCTTCGCTCCGCTCCTCCATGAGTTCAATTCTTGTGATAAGAAGGCGCCCTATGATATACCAAACTCACAGTAAGACTCCTTTATTTCTTACAGATATAACCGTCCCTCTATTTTCAATTTGGATCAGAGAACTGAAAGGAAAAGATCATGTATGCACTTAGATTATGCCGATGATTATCGATTATCATATGATTATAGATTATTATCCAATGCAGCTAGTGCAAGGTGCGTAAACGCTGGAAAACCTATTTTGTGATTTCATACAACATATTGCCTTCAGTCCTTAAAACCTGGAGACCAACGCCATGTTTGTAAGAAAAAATGTTCGCACAACGCCAAACCGGTCGATTTTTTTTCTGCTGGACCACAACGTTAAAAACCATCAATCCTATCCGTACACGTAAGACAAATAATTCTCCTCTGGGCCACAATGACCTCCAAATATGTCAGAGGAGACTGGGCTACAGGTCACTAGCCTCAAAACTGATGCCCTCGCACTTCAGTCAAAGTAGGGTTGCTGCAGATTCTTTTTGGCGCAAATACGGAAGAATTCAGTCGGTGAAGGCGTAGGTGGAGAGACTATTTTAGTCGGAGGAAAGGTGTAAGTTGGAGGAAGGGGCTTCCGCGTTGGTATGGCCGGGGGTAATCAGGCATATCACTTAAATGTTAATAGAGAAGTTCCGGAATCGGCTCAAACTGGGGGGGGCGAGGTTAGAGCTGCTGCCACACTCTGAAAGTTGGGTGCAACAGCCACCACCACAGCCCCCACGGTTCCTGCGTCTATTGGTAAAGGGTTATGGTCGGGACTTCAGCAGCAGCAGCATATTTGGACATGGCATGCTTAAAATACCTGAGAAACAGTGTTAACAACTTCAGTGCTGCTTGAAAACAGCTCTTTAAGTGCGTTTATACAATCCAATTCGCAATTGCTTATCACCTTTCACGTTGCTGTTCACATTCCCGGTCCCCGAGGAAATCAGTATTCACTTACAATGTTACGCCGCTACCGCCATCTATGGAGAGCCAGTGCAAACTCAACTAAAAGCGGAGATAATAAGCAAAAATAACCGTTATGTGTGCAAGTTATAACAACAAAAACAAAGCGAATGGAACACCAATGAACCAAACTACCAACCCAGTGCAATTTTTTGCACCTCGTTGGTAATATGGGTTCATGGTGAGCCAAAAAGTGGAAAATTAGGCAAAATGCAAAACCTTCAACTCGAGTGGGCCACCAAAAGTTTTTCGAAAATTGCATTTCTGATGAGTGCATCGCAATCAGCACCAAAAAAATGCATCTAATGCACTACGATCCGTTACTTTCTGAAGAAAAAAACCTAAATCCGGACCAGGCTACAGTGCTTCAGCTGGAGTAGTCACTGTGCTTCCCCACAGCCCGTTTCGAACACTGGCACAGGCCGGACACCTGGCTAGCAGACGTGCCACTCTGCTCGCCGGACACCTGGCTAGCAGACGTGCCACAGCTCGCCGGACACCTGGCTAGCAGACGTGTCACAGCTCACCGGACACCTGGCTAGCAGACGTGTCACTCTGCTTACTGAACACTTGGCTAGCAGACGTGTCACTCTGCTCGCCGGACACCTGGCTAGCAGACGTGTCACAGCTCACCGGACACCTGGCTAGCAGACGTGTCACAGCTCACCGGACACCTGGCTAGCAGACGTGTCACAGCTCACCGGACACCTGGCTAGCAGACGTGTCACTCTGCTTACTGGACACTTGGCTAGCAGACGTGTCACTCTGCTTACTGAACACTTGGCTAGCAGACGTGTCACTCTGCTCGCCGGACACCTGGCTAGCAGACGTGCCACAGCTCGCCGGACACCTGGCTAGCAGACGTGTCACAGATCACCGGACACCTGGCTAGCAGACGTGTCACTCTGCTCGCCGGACACCTGGCTAGCAGACGTGTCACAGCTCACCGGACACCTGGCTAGCAGACGTGGCACAGCTCACCGGACACCTGACTAGCAGACGTGTCACTCTGCCTACTGGACACTTGGCTAGCAGACGTGTCACTCTGCTCGCCGGACACCTGGCTAGCAGACGTGCCAAAGCTCGCCGGACACCTGGCTAGCAGACGTGTCGCTCTGCTTACTGGACACTTGGCTAGCAGACGTGTCACTCTACTCACGGGACACCTGACTAGCAGACGTGCCACAGGTCGCCGGACACCTGGCTAGCAGACGTGTCACTCTGCTCGCCGGACACCTTGCTAGCAGACGTGTCACAGCTCACCGGACACCTGGCTAGCAGACGTGGCACAGCTCACCGGACACCTGACTAGCAGACGTGTCACTCTGCTTACTGGACACTTGGCTAGCAGACGTGTCACTCTGCTCGCCGGACACCTGGCTAGCAGACGTGCCAAAGCTCGCCGGACACCTGGCTAGCAGACGTGTCACAGCTCACCGGACACCTGGCTAGCAGACGTGTCACTCTACTCACGGGACACCTGGCTAGCAGACGTGTCACTCTGCTCGCCGGACACCTGGCTAGCAGACGTGTCACTCTGCTCGCCGGACACCTGGCTAGCAGACGTGTCACAGCTCACCGGACACCTGGCTAGCAGACGTGTCACTCTGCTCGCCGGACACCTGGCTAGCAGACGTGTCACAGCTCACCGGACACCTGGCTAGCAGACGTGTCACAGCTCACCGGACACCTGGCTAGCAGACGTGTCACTCTGCTCGCCGGACACCTGGCTAGAAGACGTGTCACTCTACTCGCCGGACACCTGGCTAGCAGACGTGTCACAGATCACCGGACACCTGGCTAGCAGACGTGTCACTCTGCTCACCGGACACCTGGCTAGCAGACGTGTCACTCTGCTCGCCGGACACCTGGCTAGCAGACGTGTCACAGCTCACCGGACACCTGGCTAGCAGACGTGTCACTCTGCTCGCCGGACACCTGGCTAGCAGACGTGTCACTCTGCTCGCCGGACACCTGGCTAGCAGACGTGTCACAGCTCGCCGGACACCAGGCTAGCAGACGTGTCACTCTGCTCGCCGGACACCTGGCTAGCAGACGTGTCACTCTGCTCACCGGACACCTGGCTAGAAGACGTGTCACTCTGCTCGCCGGACACCAGGCTAGCAGACGTGTCACTCTGCTCGCCGGACACCAGGCTAGCAGACGTGTCACTCTACTCACGGGACACCTGACTAACAGACGTGTCACTCTGCTCGCCGGACACCTGACTAGCAGACGTGTCACAGCTCACCGGACACCTGGCTAGCAGACGTGTCACTCTGCTCGCCGGACACCTGGCTAGCAGACGTGTCACAGCTCACCGGACACCTGGCTAGCAGACGTGTCACTCTGATCGCCGGACACCTGGCTAGCAGACGTGGCACAGCCCACCGGACACCTGGCTAGAAGACGTGTCACTCTACTCACAGGACACCTGGCTAGCAGACGTGTCACAGCTCACCGGATACCTGGCTAGCAGACGTGTCACAGCTCACCGGACACCTGGCTAGAAGACGTGTCACTCTGCTCGCCGGACACCTGACTAGCAGACGTGTCACAGCTCACCGGACACCTGGCTAGCAGACGTGTCACTCTGCTCGCCGGACACCTGGCTAGCAGACGTGTCACAGCTCACCGGACACCTGACTAACAGACGTGTCACTCTACTCACGGGACACCTGACTAAGAGACGTGTCACAGCTCACCGGACACCTGGCTAGCAGACGTGTCACTCTGCTCGCCGGACACCTGGCTAGCAGACGTGTCACTCTACTCACCGGATACCTGGCTAGCAGACGTGTCACTCTACTCACCGGACACCTGGCTAGCAGACGTGTCACTCTGCTCGCCGGACACCTGACTAACAGACGTGTCACTCTACTCACGGGACACCTGACTAAGAGACGTGTCACAGCTCACCGGACACCTGGCTAGCAGACGTGTCACTCTGCTCGCCGGACACCTGGCTAGCAGACGTGTCACTCTACTCACCGGATACCTGGCTAGCAGACGTGTCACTCTACTCACCGGACACCTGGCTAGCAGACGTGTCACTCTGCTCGCCGGACACCTGACTAGCAGACGTGTCACAGCTCACCGGACACCTGGCTAGCAGACGTGTCACTCTGCTCGCCGGACACCTGACTAGCAGACGTGTCACTCTGCTCGCCGGACACCTGGCTAGCAGACGTGTCACAGCTCACCGGACACCTGGCTAGCAGACGTGTCACAGCTCACCGGACACCTGGCTAGCAGACGTGTCACAGCTCACCGGACACCTGGCTAGCAGACGTGTCACTCTGCTCGCCGGACACCTGGCTAGCAGACGTGTCACTCTGCTCGCCGGACACCTGGCTAGCAGACGTGTCACAGCTCACCGGACACCTGACTAGCAGACGTGTCACTCTGCTCGCCGGACACCTGGCTGGCAGACGTGTCACAGCTCACCGGACACCTGGCTGGCAGACGTGTCACTCTGCTCGCCGGACACCTGGCTAGCAGACGTGTCACAGCTCACCGGATACCTGGCTAGCAGACGTGTCACAGCTCACCGGACACCTGGCTAGCAGACGTGCCACAGGTCCCCGGACACCTGGCTAGCAGACGTGTCACAGCTCACCGGACACCTGGCTAGCAGACGTGTCACAGCTCACCGGATACCTGGCTAGCAGACGTGTGACAGCTCACCGGACACCTGGCTAGCAGACGTGTCACAGCTCACCGGACACCTGGCTAGCAGACGTGTCACAGCTCACCGGACACCTGGCTAGCAGACGTGTCACTCTACTCACGGGACACCTGACTAACAGACGTGTCACAGCTCACCGGATACCTGGCTAGCAGACGTGTCACAGCTCACCGGACACCTGGCTAGCAGACGTGTCACAGCTCACCGGACACCTGGCTAGCAGACGTGTCACTCTACTCACGGGACACCTGACTAACAGACGTGTCACAGCTCACCGGATACCTGGCTAACAGACGTGTCACAGCTCACCGGACACCTGGCTAGCAGACGTGTCACTCTACTCACGGGACACCTGACTAACAGACGTGTCACAGCTCACCGGATACCTGGCTAACAGACGTGTCACAGCTCACCGGACACCTGGCTAGCAGACGTGTCACTCTACTCACGGGACACCTGACTAACAGACGTGTCACAGCTCACCGGATACCTGGCTAACAGACGTGTCACAGCTCACCGGACACCTGGCTAGCAGACGTGTCACAGCTCACCGGATACCTGGCTAGCAGACGTGTCACTCTACTCACGGGACACCTGACTAACAGACGTGTCACAGCTCACCGGATACCTGGCTAGCAGACGTGTCACAGCTCACCGGACACCTGGCTAGCAGACGTGTCACAGCTCACCGGACACCTGGCTAGCAGACGTGTCACAGCTCACCGGATACCTGGCTAGCAGACGTGTCACTCTACTCACGGGACACCTGGCTAGCAGACGTGTCACAGCTCACCGGACACCTGGCTAACAGACGTGTCACTCTGCTCGCCGGACACCTGGCTAGCAGACGTGTCACTCTGCTCGCCGGACACCTGGCTAGCAGACGTGTCACTCTGCTCACCCACTCATCTTTCTTGCTCTAGCTTAACTTGGTACTGCTCTCAGGCTATTGGGCTCAAACAGTTATACAATGGGTAAACTTGTTTACCTAACACCGCATGACCCGTCAATGACTTAATAAATTCATTAATGTCTCGGTCAATGACTTTATAAACTCATTAATGTTTATATTTAAGTCAGCACAAGATTTGAAATTTGGACAAAAGTTGAAATAGAGTACATTGCGTGAACAACATGTCATATATGGAAGAAGTCATCAAGTATGGTTTCGTATGGTCTGTGAACAATTGTCAGAAGCGGTAGCACCCCTGGAGGTTAGAACGAGGTGCTGCTTCAGGCCACTGTATTCCAGTGCCCACCCCTCTCCCAGCTCCGCCTCCTATGGCTCTTGCTACATCTACCGCTGCCTTAGATTATGATCCAGTCCTAGTTCCATCGCTTCCATGACACCCGCCTTTGATAGTGGCGGCGGTGGTGGGCGGTGTTGGGCTGACGGGAGGTTAAGTAGTGGTGCTAACAGCGGAAATGGAAACGTGTCGACAGTGGGGCGGTAAGAGTTTCGAGCCTGGGGGCCTGCTACGGGTACTAGACTTCATTCTTCTTATTTCTGGATTTTGTAGAAATAAGTCTGTGAAATAACAAGCATTCAAAAAGTTCTAAAACATAATAGGAAATTAACGATTGTAAGCCTTCAACACGTTGAAATTTTTCTTATATGCAAGATTTTGGGTTGAATAATTTGTCAGGCTAGGGCGAGAACAGTCTTAAAAAGAAAACAATTGCTAGGTAGACCCAGATGGATAGGATGCCCGAGGTTATAATTATGAGGCCTTTTGTACGCCAACAATTTAATATGGAAATTTTAATTAGGAAAAAAGAGCATTAAATTGATAGGTACCCTCCTTTGTGAATTTCCATGGACTGCCCCATCTGACTGAGGGTGTCATCATTCGGTCGGGTCCACAGAGCTGCAAAAAATCTCAAATCTGTCGGGCACTTTCGAAAACACCTCCAAATCTGTCGGGTGGTTAGGATAGGACTATTAAAATTGTCTAAAACCCATTCAATTGGTAAAATGTTCCTACTCTTTTTCCACATTCTTAATAGAAAATACTAAAATTAGCATAAAAAACTTCAAGTTTGGCACCAATGGATATCATTATCCTTATTTTTGTGCTCTGATCCATATATGTGTGATATCCTTATTTTTCGTGCTCTGAAGCCGCCTATGGAAAATCTAAGTGGAATGGCACAAGTCTATTAATTTTCAAAACTCTAGAACTGAGACTGTTCTTCGGGTTTTCAATTATCAGACACGCTCAGGAAATTAAGGTTATCGGCAGAAACCTATAACAAATTGAATACCGAACCACCAATTCCCATTTTCTGGAGTCACCATTGGTAAAGGAAATTTATTATTGGATGTAATTTGAGATTTGTGGACGTACAGCATACAAATAGTGTGTGTCAAAGTCAGCTCGACTGGGTCTTGAATAAGACTCAGTCTTGAATTCAGATGATTTAGGTCACAGGTGGAAATATACAATAACATGAAAAGCAGCCCCCTTTTTCAGTCCTCTGCAGCCGCCATTGACAAAAAATGCTGCACTAGAATGAGAATAAGTGATATTTTGTTATTATGTTACATAGTCCAGCCCAGAATACTTAAGAAATATAGTTTGCAATGGAAGAAAGCTGACCTGGTTCCCATACCATGCGGTTACTTATGCCAGCTTCTGCAGATTTTCATGATTTCAGTTTTTTGGAGGTGGGAGGGGGTAATTTGGAAGGAACCCCAAAATTTATATATGGATTTCGCTCTGATGGCCAGACAAACAAGATTGGAGGGGCACTTTTTTGATATTCGAAAGTGTTTTTAAGCATCATGGCTACTTGTAGTTGAATACAAACATGTAATATTAGCTTTCCATGACTTTAAATGCATGTTTACATGAAAAATCCTAAATTTTGAAGCTGTTGGCTATCTCAAAGTTTTTTATGCATTGCCGTGCTCATTTCCATGAGGGTACGTGGTTTAGGATCTGAAGTTCATGAGGCTAATAAATAACCTTAAGTCAGTTAGATAGTAAATGTCAAATAAATATCATGTTTCCAAGGAAGTTAAGAGTAAAAGGAATGAGTAAAGGTTGCACTAGGCTGTGTTTTTGTTATATCTTTGTCCCCTTGACATAGATCATAGGCATATTTAGGTAAGTGAATAAAATGAAATAGGAGAAATAGTTTGGTACTTAAAACTCAAATTAATGTGGAAAGGTGAAGAGTTTTGTTTCTTTGGCATCTACAAATCCACTGATGAAGGTATGCAACTTTTGTGGTTAATTCTGGACAAACAGCCATTGGATTTAAAAGAAGATGGAAGGGAAAATCAAATGTTTTAGTCTAATTTGACCAGTCTGCTGGTAAAATTCATTTTTCCCTTATTAATATCATTTAAAATTATTGATCAACAGTGAGCATAACATACTGTGTGGAAATAAATGTAAGCTGCCGAAATTACAACGAACACCACATCACTTACTTCTCTGTTTTCTCCCCACACTGTTCTGATCTGCCCGCTGTTTGATCCATGCTTCAAAACGACCTCCTTGGCCAAAACCACTGTTCCTGAACTTGCAGGGCAGCCCAGAATGCTTGATTCGCTGATGCTCCTAAAAAAAACGTTTTTCGCCAAAATACCCACATCCCTCAAATCCACATTTAAGCTTGACACGGGACGGTGGAAGGGGCTTCAGCTTAATCGGAGCCATTTATCAGCCCTTCAACTATGGACGATGAAATCCAGGCTCAACCAGTTTACTCAAGATGTATACCAAAGTACGGGACGGTGGAAGGGGCTTCAGCTTAATCGGAGCCATTTATCAGCCCTTCAACTATGGACGATGAAATCCAGGCTCAACCAGTTTACTCAAGATGTATACCAAAGTAATGCAAGAGAAAAATAATCAAAAACACAACCTTCCACAAGGCAACACACCAAACCGCAGGGCTGCTTTTCTTCAAACCAAAGATACCTTTTACACTTTTTGCACTGGCTTTGCCGCAAGGGCGCTGTTCAAACAGCGCCCTTGCGGCAGCGTTGAGCGTACTTCCAAACGAAGGAAACGAAGGAAAAAAACTGTTTTGCCTGTCGCCTTTACCTTTACGGCGGCCTGTCGGGCCAGGCTGTCGCGTGCTATGGAATACAAATCGGGCCCGACAGGCCGGTGAAGGAATTTTTCCAGCAGAGGATTTTCTGGGTGACGTTTAAAAGGCCCTCTGTGCATAAGGCCCTCTATTCAAAGGTTCCTCGATTCATAAGTCCCTCGAAAAGACCCTCTGTGCATAAGCCCTCGATTTTCCATCGGTTCTTGCCGCACACTGGCTTGATATGGGAGAGGTGCAAATTCATGAAAAACTTGTTGAGTGAAAGAGGTGACAATTCTAATATTGAGTTTTTTAGAACAAAAAATATTTTCTGCTTCCTTTCAAGATTTTTTTCTCACAGATTGTAAGATCTGTCGCAAGACCAACCGTGCCCTAAAATCTGTCGGGCACTTTATGACCCGAGAGCCCGACTTTTTGCAGCTCTGCGGGTCCATCGCATCAGTGACAGCACTTACCATCTGTTACCTCCTCCTTTTTAAATGTGTGTGTATTGGGGTTTACAGGGCGCCTTCAGCGTCTAGGCTATATCGCGCCCACCTCCTTTTTGAGGTATTGACGTGAAGAGTGAAAAACCCTACCTCTCATGTGGACCTCTTTCGAATAAACCTTGAACTATCTGAGCATGTCGTCCTTTGGTCAGGTCCACGGTACCAGTGACCTTACTTACCACCTGTCTGAGGATGTCCTTTGGTCAGGTCTATTGCACCAGTGACGTCACTTACCACCTGTCTGAGGATGTCCTTTGGCCAGGTCCATTGCACCAGTGAAGTCACTTACCACCTGTCTGAGGATGTCCTTTGGCCAGGTCCATTGCACCAGTGAAGTCACTTACCACCTGTCTGAGGATGTCCTTTGGTCAGGTCTATTGCACCAGTGACGTCACTTACCACCTGTCTGAGGATGTCCTTTGGCCAGGTCCATTGCACCAGTGAAGTCACTTACCACCTGTCTGAGGATGTCCTTTGGCCAGGTCCGTTGCACCAGTGAAGTCACTTACCACCTGTCTGAGGATGTCCTTTGGTCAGGTCTATTGCACCAGTGAAGTCACTTACCACCTGTCTGAGGATGTCCTTTGGTCAGGTCTATTGCACCAGTGACGTCACTTACCACCTGTCTGAGGATGTCCTTTGGCCAGGTCCATTGCACCAGTGACGTCACTTACCACCTGTCTGAGGATGTCCTTTGGTCAGGTCTATTGCACCAGTGACGTCACTTACCACCTGTCTGAGGATGTCCTTTGGTCAGGTATGGCACCAGTGACGTCACTTACCACCAGTCTGAGGATGTCCTTTGGCCAGGTCCATTGCACCAGTGACGTCACTTACCACCTGTCTGAGGGTGTCGTCCTTTGGCCAGGTTCATGGCAACAGTGACGTCACTTACCACCTGTCTGAGGATGTCCTTTGGTCAGGTCCATGGCACCAGTGACGTCACTTGTCACCTGTCTGAGGATGTCCTTTGGTCAGGTCCATGGCACCAGTGACGTCACTTGCCATCTGTCTGAGGATGTCCTTTGGTCAGGCACATCGCACCAGTGACGTCACTTACCACTTGTCTGAGGATGTCGTCGGGCACGTTGCGCGGTGAGTCGCAGAGCGCCTGGGCGGACGAGTGAGAGAAGATGACTGGCGCTCGCGACACTACCAGCGCGTCTCGGGTGGTCCTCAAACTTGTGTGGCTGAGGTCCACAATCATGCCCAGCCGGTTCATCTCGAGGACAACTGCCTGAACCGAGTAGAAGGGCCGTCAACGTCAATACCACTCTCCGGACAAGGGGGCAGTGCTGGAGATCAATTCTCGAAACAGGAGGTCCTGGATGAATGACACTGACACAGCAAGAACAAGCCTATGCAAACCTACGGGAGATTCAAACCCAGGTGGCCCTTACCCCAAAACTTCCAAGATCTACCTTCATATCTAGCAGGCAAAGTGCCAGAAGCTGTCCGGTGTGTTCTAAAATGACTGTTGACGGGAACTATATCGATAAGATACAGAATGATGATCCTGGGTGCTTTGCTGATACAACAGCTATAGGCATGTTACCTGAAGAAGGTGCAACCTTAAAAGGATGTACGCAGAAAATAAGTCCTTGCCTTTTGGGCTTTAATGATGCATATTTAGCCCCCGTTATATACCGGGGGAGGAGTCGATGTACGTCCTCCACATTTTTCAAAAGCACAGTGCCGCCCGGGCTATGTGGACCATGTTCAATTTCACACATCTTGACCAAATTTCAAGTCTGGGTCATGTCCCGTCATGGAGATATGGGACTATTCTAAAAGATGCAAACTGTTGTGACGGAGGTAGGATTGGACTCGCGTGAGTAAGACCTGGACCTGGTGGCGAGTGATATACAGAATGGCCTTGCTAGGTTAGATTTTATATTTGACTTGATCCAGGGCCAGTCCAAGATTACATTGAGTGAAAGCGCAACCGCAGCAAGGAGACGGACCCAATGGCGTCAGAATAAACGCTCCATCTTCATTCCAGAGGGTGTTAATGAGTTTCAACCATTTTACCGATGCATTTCCAATGGAGAAGTCATGTCTCGCACCTGTCCTTGCGTCATTAATATAAAAATCCGAAGATAATTTCGCAGTAACCGATGTACCTTTTATTTGGTGTGGATTTCATGTTGATAGATTATCTGAAATTTGTTGGAGGTGAGGTCTCTTGCCCTGCACCGGTGACCTGACCTGGGATGCACAGTCTGTGTGTGGGTGTGTGCGGATGTGGGTGTGGGGTTGGGTGTATGTGTGTGCGTGTGTATTAGGATGGCCCCTTTTGCAACTTTTGTTTGAAAACACTGCTCCCAGGGTATTTTCTGGTGTATTTTGGGGCGCTGATTCCGAATATTACCTCAGAATTGCAAATTTGTAAAATTTCGAGACCGCGCATGACGAATGAAAATTCTCACAAATACCAAATTTCGAGCATTTGACTGCGTAAGTCCAAAATCGGTCAGCAAAGCAGTAATGTTACCCATCTCACGGTATTTCTGATAGTTTGCAGTCATTACAGCATTAACATTCGTCAGTCGATTAACATCAGTCGATCAGCTGACGATCGGCTGATCGGCTGCTCCTGCGAGTGCTCCGCGATTCGTGCTCCAAAAGTTGTGAATTAAGTGTTTTTCTTCTTAGAACGTATATCCAAGATGTAGCTGATAATATTTTCTACTTGTGCATCGAATTTCTTGATGTTATAATGGCTCTGCGACCAACATGAAGATCATTAAAGTTTGCAGAATTGCTGAAGACTTTTGCGATCACTGTAAAAATCCTTGCGACGATCTCGACGCCTCAGCATAGACTGCCCAAAAGACCCTGCGTTTTCAGACTCTTAAATCTCGTGACTTTCTCGGTTGGGCACTTATTTTCTAGAGACGGCAAATTGATCTCAGGCTGAAAATGGTTGTTCGAATAATCGTCATGTTTGCCTGGAAACTCGATGATATGTTTTCTACGTGGACACTACAACTATCGTGAATGTAATGAAGGATTAGGATATATAACAGAGCTTTCGCTGAGCGGTCCCGTATGTGTGACTTGCTCGCATTGGCTCTGTTTGTTTCTGGTCTTTTTGTTAAAGCTGGAGTTTTAATTTCCGTCCTTGATAACGCTTAGTTCGATGGCATTTGCCTCAATAACCATCATATGGCTTCTGATACGTATTTTTAAGTCTTCCTGTGATACTCAGAACATTTTACAAGACTGCTACTTCCGAACAGTGCACCGTGCTACTTCCGGACAGTGTACTACCCACGTCTGCTGCATTCTGCCTGGTTTCACTTCCTGCGGGCCGTCTACTTATGCACTCACCTGTTAAGTGATTTTAGTCTATCATCAAGGATTTAAATTCAAAATGGTTGCTGACCCTGATCCGAAAACAGCTATCCAAGCGAACTGAAAAGCAAGGAGGAACAGCCCCCAGCGCAAGGGTGGTTACGGTAAACTTAAGAATTACGATATAAAACGATTCTGTGCACCTAAAATTAATAGGTAATCGGTCAATCTAGCCGAATAATCTTATGTACAAGTGAGTTCCAGGCTAAGAATAGCCACATGTATTTTGTGGAGCGGTCTGATGAAGTAAAATAAATAAATAAATAAATAAATAAATAAATAACATCCTGGGTCAAGCTCATATATACTGTGTGCGACAGGGTTTTAAATATATCTCTTGTTGGCAGCACCAATCGCAGCGCCACCTGTGGGAATATTGAGAAGATAGGTAATGCAATCTAATAGGCGTTGTATTAATGAGGAAAATAGCGAGAGTAAAATGACATTTCTGTCATCGGGGTATCATTGTAACTGTATTCCAAAATTTACCAAATTTCTCTCCGTGGGCAGTTGTCTATGGAGCTTTCTCTTTATAGATCGACCATTGAAAGTACGTATCTCCACTTCGAAACACCTTTCAAAAATCCTGCTGATCTTGGAATTCGAAGGGCTCGAAGAGTGAATCAAGTGATCGTGCACATTAAAATGGTGTCGAATCAGTATTTGGTAAACGCAAAAATATTCTCTCCAGTTCACTCCCGGAGACAACTGGATATTTTGCTTCGTATCTGCCCTGGGCAGCGCTACCCAGAATTGGCTGCACTGCTGTTAAAGAAGTGGCCGCCCTGCCGATTCGTGCCTTCGACAGCGGAACCTGCCTCTGGCGTTGATCTCATTGCACGTTGAGTGGACTGTGTGTTGTTCGGCACGCCAGTCGTTTTCCACGTTACTAAACACTCATCCAGCTGGTTGGCGTCCAGGAGTTTGGTTTACAGTGACTCAATATCAGCTAAGGTGGCAGCGTCTCGAATGTCGCTCATTTCGGTATGGCATATCGCACTGAGGTGTATGACCGGCGCTGGGAAGCGGCGGACGGACTGCTCGGCGCGGTGTCCGCGCACCTGCTTGATCAGACTGACAGCTTCTGCAATGGTTGATTCCTTCGGGTCACCCAGCGCAGCCAAAGGGATGGTTTTTGTGCCAGTCATGTAGGAATTCCTGGTGACACTTTCCTGCACCGCCTTCAGGTCACTGTCCCTTAAGATGGAGCAAGGCGTGTATCAGAACCCACTTTGATCTGATATCCAAGGTGCATAGCACATCTGCACCCAGGCGACTTCTACAACGGGAATTTAACATGGGAAAGTAAGCATACTGGTGCTGAGGTCGCGCGCAAGCTCCTAGAATTCCTCCAGGAGCTGAGGTCAATATTGAGGGTTGTGATCGTCGGCGGAGACGGAACGAATCATGCCAGAGCCTGGCAGGTAGGATGAATGGTAGTGTTGGAGCAGGCCCTTGGCCGTAGCCTCGGACGAGTGGTGTGTCTGCTTCACCTGGCAGACCTGGTGTATTGTGCTCTGTTCTGCCACTTCGACGGCATCACTACCGGACCAACAGCTTGAATAGGTCCAGTAGCCAAGGTTATCAATATACAGGTGCACCTTCTGCGAGTGAAATGCTTCAATGTCATAAAGCATAACGGCTTCCCAACACTGCCAAAATCGTGTCACGTTTAGGTCGCATTTTCAGCTGGTGTACGACTGTGCTGGAGCGGTACTCCCAGATGAAGTCGATACTGTGGTTAACAGGAATGGCAAGAAACATCAGGCAAGGTGGCAGACGGCATTGGGCCTCCCTGCGTCTCTGTCGACGCTGGTCACCTACGTGATGTGTGTGTATGTGCCATGCGTCGTAGATATCAGACCAAAGTGGGATCTGATACTCGTCCCGCTCCATCTGGCTGAGCAGGCCTGTCGGCAACGGGGGTGTTTGAGGCACAGTAATCTGAAGGTGGTCCAGGAAAAAGTGCCTTCGCCTTCGTGCCTTTGCCAGAGGCAGGTTCCGCTGTCGAAGGCACGAATCGGCAGGGCGGCCACTTCTTTAACAGCAGGGCAGCCAATCCTGGGTAACGCTGCCCAGGGCAGATACGAAGCGAAATATCCAGTTGTCTCCGGTAGTGAACTGAAGAGAATGTTTTTGCCTTTATCAAATACTGACTAGACACGATTTAATGTGCACGATCACTTGATTCAGTCTTCGAGCCCTTCTGTTTCCAAGGTCAGCAGGATTTTTGAAAGGTGTTTCAAAGCGGAAATACGTGCTTTCAGTGGTCGATCTATAAAGAGAAAGCTTCGAAAGTTGAAACATGACAATGATTTGGTTTCACAAGCACTTGTTAGTTGTTGGCGCTTCCGTAAATATCGAAATAATCTGATCAGAAATTCAGACCAGCCCATTCAATTCCATAGACAACTGCCCACAGAGGCAAATGTGGTAAATTTTGGAATACAGTTACAATGATACCCCGATGACAGCAATGTCGTTTTACTCTCGCTATTTTCCTCGTTGACACCACGCCTGTTAGATTGCATTACCTATCTTCTCAATATTTCCACAGGTGGCGCTGCGATTGGTGCTGCCAACAAAAGAGATATATTTAAAACCCTGTCGCACACAGTATATATGAGCTTGACCCAGGATGTTAATGCTGAAATGGCTGCAAACTATCAGAAATACCGTGAGATGGGTAACATTACTGCTTTGCTGACCGATTTTGACCTTACGCAGTCAAATGCTCGAAATTTGGTATTTGTGAGAATTTTCATTCGTCATGCGCGGTCTCGAAATTTTACAAATTTGCAATTCTGAGGTCATATTCGGAATCAGCGCCCCAAAATACATTAGAAAACACCCTGGGAGCAGTGTTTTCAAACAAAAGTTGCAAAAGAGGTCACCCTAGTGTGTATGTGCTTATGCATTTAAGCCGACAATTGCGATCCGTATCCTTGCCCTAGCTGGAGTGAGCCGAGGCACTCGCGTCAGCAGCGAGAAATCCGGGTATTGTGCCGCCCTCCTCTGTCCCCCCAGTCCTCATTCCCGCCAGCTCCCTCCACAGTCATGCTCATTACAACTCTTCAAAAACCAACTTCCAAGTGTAGAAGTAGATTATAAATGGCGATGAGCTTTGTCTATTCATCAAGATTCAGAATAGCTGAAAAAGCACGGAGATATGAACCTCACATTCGATAATAATACATTTATTGTGTACGGTTCCATATGACAGAACCATACACGAACAGAACAACAATGTTACAGGGCACAAACATAGAGCCCAGAAAAGTCCGAAGGCCACGCAAGGGCTTTGCTTTGGGCCACCTCATATATATTATCAATATATATATATTTTTTTTTTTTTATTTTATATATTATATATATATATATATGCATATATAAAATTGTGCAATTATGTATTCCATCTATAACTATATAATAGTTCTACAGATATAGATTAGGACAAAAACAAACCTGAAACCTGGCAACTTCAATATAATTGAGACAGTGACCTTAGGCTTCCCCAGAACTGTTCTTTCTCCACTCTTTGCAGGTGCAGTTCAACGTTACGCCCTCGCCCTGTTTAGCCTGTAGCATGAGTATCGTTCCAAACAGGCCAGAAAATAAATGTTTTAAAGCCCAGCCTCTGATATCAGGCGTGGACCTCTCAAACCTACTGAATTGGACGGCCAATACTCTAGCAGAGGAGCAGCACGTGCCGTAGACTTTACCCTGTTGTACCGCTTGTTCCTGTGTGCCCTTGTCGGAACAAGTGGTTCAATGCAGATGTTGGTTGAATAAACACGGCTGCAACACGCCCACCGAGCTAAAATGCACGGATACCTCCATGTCGGATGATTAGTAAAAAGGCAGTTTCCGAGCCCGGCATTTCAGTCTTGAAAATTGTGCTGGGGCCCGGCTTCCTTCCGAGCAGTGCCAACTCATAACCGAGATGAGTGCAGATGTCCCCATCTTCGGTCACAGGAAGGGGTGCGGACATCTGTGCGCCGGTCCGAACCGCCTTCTGAGCCCACGCAGCCCATACCCGCCCAATGGACGCGACGGACCCCTTGCACGCCATGGACGCGGGAGACGCCTTGGACGCGGTGGACGCGGTGGACGCCCTGGACGCAATGGACGCGACGCACGCCGGAACGGAGGGCAGAGCTCACGCCCACTTTCCCTGAGGTCCTCAAAACGAACCAATTTGGGCTGCGCCTCGAGTGCCAGTGGCACCTTGATAACTCTTCGGTGTCCCTTATGAGACTTCCTTGACGAAGCTAGGACGTTTCTGGGAGGTACTATAGCTGCGGTCACCAAGAGGCCCAGTGTCAGAGCGGTGATGGTGTTGATTCGCATGTTGCACGAGGGCGGTGGTCCAGCGTGAGAGGCCGTACCGCTCCTCTGCTCAGCCCACAGTCTACTGCTCCCCAAGCCTTCAGAGCACTACCCTTCATCACAAATCTGGGGCTCGGGCGGGACAGCCCGCTGAGCTGAGTGCGGTGTATAAACAAACTCAGTACCACCAACTGTGCATACAAAAGTGAGGCCTCCCAAACAGGGAGGCCTCCTAGTGTGACGTAATGCCCTTCAGCGGAGGTGGACACTGGTCTCTCCCCTGCTTGCAATTCGTGTTTATCGTAAGACGCAGCGTGAGGAATGTTTTTCAAAATCGCAGGTTTCAGTCGAACTCCGCGGCCAACGGACACAGAATTTGGCTATTTCTTTCGTGAGGATAACAACCTCAGTTTTATTCTATAAGGCAGTTAAAAAATATGGAGAGTAATTACAATGTGGCATTTCAGGTGCGGCTCATATTCAAATAGGAATAGGTGAAATTAAATCGTGAAAAATGAGCCTGGTTTCCTGAACATGAAAAACAAAAAACTTCATACGTTTTCTAATTTGAATTATGCGCAAGCTAACGTTTTTGCGCATGAAATCATGAAAAATACACGTCCTCCCCTCCTCTAGTATCCAGTGTTGCTGAAATAAACAAAAAGTAAAGATACATATTTGTCCATATAACATTCTTAACAAAAAAAGATATTGCGGACTGCGGAATAGTTTCATTTTACAGTTAGAAGAAATTACTATTTATAAAATCGATTATTCAGTAAATTAAACTCGTCGATTCTTTTTAGCATAACTGATATTTGAAATGGTATTGCTCTGCACAAAGTCACAGTGCCATCAATTATAAATGTATTGTAAGATGAAGAGATAACATCACACACCACAGAACAACAATGTTCTTAGCCTTTTCTGGCAGGTTTTAGGGATACGGAATATCCCCGAGTGGCCAGGATACGAAACAGTTCCAAAATGTGTTATTCTCTCACGTCTCATGTTCTGTGCCAGTCTCTGCTGGCTAGTTCACAGATGCTCTTCTACGGCATATCCCATCAATGGTTCAACTCACTCGGCACTCCTTTCGAAGAACATACCCGCCATGCCCTGCTGAGCTAACGACAAAATGTCTTGGCTGTGAGGCCACCCTGTTTTGAGGTGGGGCCAGGGTGGGACACCGCAGGAAAAAGCACCAACTGAAACCAGACGCGCTACAAGCGCGGGGAGTTCTTACCCTTCTCCTGACATTTCTGTGGCATAAACAGTGCAGGTTTGCCAGGACGGCATCTCTGGCAAGCCCCAGACCTCTGGGGCACCACCAGCTATGATGTGATCGTTAACATTTCAAACTGTCATAGGCAGAGTTTCCTCCAACAATGAGAAGGGAGATCCCATGAAATCCCAGGGTATATAGGACGAAGAGACCACAATTATGAAAGACCCCCGATCCTGGCACTCAGACGCTGTACGACACCATGGTGTGTCCTCGCCGCTTCAGTGAAAGGCATCGAGGCAGTGGGACATCTGGACGTCCTAATCGCGATCTCATTATAAAGTTGCCAGAGTGTACCACATCCCCTCCAGAGAATACATTATTTACAATGCTAGCCCTGCACCGCCTAAGCTCTTTCGTACACACTACTGCCTGGAGGATGTGCATGAAAGGATGTGTTAGTGGAGCAGATAATTGCAAATAACAGAAGAATCGTTCACTTCTGAATACAAGCACCAAAATTGGCACGCATATTCTTAAGACATTGCTCCTTAAAAAACACCGTTAGTGAGCTGATATTTCAAGATGGCGGCCATTTTTTCAAGATGGCCGCCACTGAATGCACATTTACACTACGTTATACAATAAATTTACACATTTGGGTAGTTTGAAATTTGTTTGTGTTTAACCCTACATTTTCCACAAAGCAGAATTCAAATTTCATACTACCAACTCAGTGGCGATTACAAGAGAGGGAGATTGCGCCACTCTGCCTCCTGGCCGAACTTTCCCATTTATCAGTAGCTATACGAGGCATTATCGTTCCATGTCAATGGACATGATTCGGACCGCTATTTGAAACCTCTAGTGCTCTTTTTCGATCTATCTCCAGTCCTGTTCTGATTCTGGCAACTTGCGGAAATGTTAGCGAAGGAACAGTTACCTTGGTTCGGCGTAGGCAATGTTAAAAGTTGTCACACTGCGACCAATGGCGTCACGCACGACTCTTAAAAATATGTATTTAAAAGCTAGCTAGGTTCAACCAAATTTGTATAATTTCGTATTGAGCAAATAAATGAAAGCACTGTAAGATGGAAGAGATTTCCAGTATCACAAATTTAATACCAATTATAAAATCAAGAGTTATTTCAAGCCTTGGTAATGGCGTTATCAAGACGTACCTATGTATATAATCTAGGTATTGCATACACTGTAAAAAATTTGTACACCGTTGGTGCAACATCGCACCTTTAAAGCGTAAAGGCAAAACGGACGTTTTAAACGGACATACGTTCGCCTAAAAGGTGTATCATGCACTGGTATCCAGTGTACCGACGCTCCTTAACCGTGCCTTGTAACACCTTTGGTGCGTTGCCGTTGGTCAAAAGAGTGTAACGTAGCACTTCTCCAATGCTAGCTTGCTCTGCTTATCCGTGTATCGTAAAACCTTTCGTACTTTACTGGTCACCTATGAAGTGTAACGTTGCACTGCTCCAGTACTACCCTACGCTTCTTATAAGTGTATCATCATACCTTTCGTGCGTTTGTGCTTGCTCAAGAGTGTGACGTAACACTTCCAGTGCTGACCTGCACTGCTTCCAGCAACGACCATGATTTTTGTTCTGCAGAACTAAAATTCGTTACATGTACCAAACCTCTGAATTCGAAGATGGAATAACATTCCCCGGTAGAAAGCAAGACTTGTACAATCACGCACGCTTCCAAAATCATATTCTTTGTTTCAGGCCTTTACATGACCTTTCCGAAACTGTTTTGTATGGAACAACTCGGAGGTATCACTGCAAATAACGGCAGTCTTTTATTAGCGATATTACGACAAAACTCGAAGAAAATACTCCAACCACACTGATCACCTAACCCAAACGCGTATCGGCCTCTGCACCGCACCGCAGGCCTCGTGGCATGTCCTCCACTGGGCTTATAGCCTCATCATCAGCCTCACCACGTGGACCTGAATAGCCACCGCTAAACCCTGGTTAACCTTCCGGCAAAAGACGTGCTGATGCAGGAATAGCGCCACTTTTCCCGCCCCATTGCGGTTTCGGGGCGGAAAATTCTGATAAAGTACCGGGAATTTGGCTCTCATCTTGCCTTTGCGCTGCCACCTGAAACAAAGGACTAAAATAAGCAATCAGTACTATTTCAGTTATTATATTAAGACCTTTTTTTAGATAAATGAACAAGCGAGGTAAAATAAATATGCAGAATAATGAAGGACTCCAACCACAAACCCCGGTCTGCGACCTGGGCTAACGCCCCACTGGCGCAGGAGAGACGCATGACAATGTGCTGAAAGCAAACCGTATTTCCTTCGTAATGTATCTCTTCATAAGCCTGTAGGTCAGTGTTATCATTCTTTTCTTTGAAATAACTAATAAAGAGCGCGCGGTCCCTCCCGGATTCAAACCAGGCATCCATAATCAAGAGACAGGTCGTCTAACCACTATACCAATGCGCAACGTCTTGCACCATCCCACTAGCCCTACACCTGTGACCCGTCAGGAGGTCACTGGCTAGTATCACTCAACCGAGGATAGCGCCGTGGCGTGGCGTCGGGTGCTGTGTTCGTAACAAAAAGGTACGGTATAAAGCTGTTTCTAGAAAACGAACCAAACATTATGTTGACCTGGAATTACTTCTATCGGCGACCCAGGGCCGTAAGCTAGCTTCATGCCAAATTTCATCCACTTCATTTATTTTCAGGACTTGAAACCATGGTGAGAAACAAAGATGGTCCGAGAAATGTAGCACCTTGTACTACATTTTCAGAGTAATTACTCGAAAGCGTTGGAGATAAGTGGGTAGTGTAAATGAGTGAAAGGACTTTAATTAACCTTCCTATTCAGTCATGTCAATTCTGAGCTTATGAGTGAACTCGGAACCGAGAAGCTACAAATAAAAGCTACAAAATTTCTACAAAAATTATATTTATACATATAGCACAATGCAATTCGATATCACGATATCCATCTCAAAATATTGTCAGGCAGAAGCAATGTTCTTTCATTATCTGAAATGAAAATTCAAATCGGCGCATTATATCGCGAGATATTAAGATTTGAATGAAAAGAGCAAAAATGCAGTCCTCCGACGGAATGGCAAAAACTAGGTAAGAATTTTACGCTTTTCACTGGAAACTATGCCTAAGCACAATAAAATTGACCAAGCTGCCTCCAGGTGGCTGTCTTTAAACTAACTGCAGCGTGCCTTCTGACATTTCGAGCTTATAAACCAGCCGTCAAATTTCAATAGCTGTTTTGCTCGTATCAGAAATACTCCGTTTTGGCGTAATAGATACGTCGGACCAGATTGAAATTTTTGTCTTAGGTGGCCCCTGTTGCTTATTCAAAAGGAGCAAAATTTCAAGTTCGTCGGTTAAGAAATAAAAATGAGAAAAATGGAAAAGGGAAAACATTTGTTTCAAAATTTCTAAAAAAAACTATTTTGAATTTATATTTGGGGGCTTTAGTTTGAGCGTCTAGCGTAAAAGGGCTATCACCCTACACAATTGCAGAGCCCTGGCATCAACTGTCAGAACCGCCAAGCGGCCAGAATAGAGCCTCTTGAGAAATCTCAATCCGCGTCGCTTCATGGATTTCGTCATGCGGCTCTGACATAATACAGATCGCAGAATAATGAATTGTAGAATTTTGCTTTAAACTTAAACAAATGTTCCACGATCGCGGAACGTCATTTTTCCATCGCGGAATAGCGATAGCAAACCACTTATTTTTGGATCGCGTGCCCAGCACTGGAGGCGCGATATAGCCTAGATGCTGAAGGCGCCCTATAAACCCCAATACACACACACACACACACACACACACACACACACACACACACACACACACACACACACACACACACACACACACACACACACACACACACACACACACACACACACACACACACACACACACACACACACACACACACACACACACACACACACACACACACACACACACACACACACACACACACACACACACACACACACACACACACACACACACACACACACACACACACACACACACACACACACACACACACACACACACACACACACACACACACACACACACACACACACACACACACACACACACACACACACACACACACACACACACACACACACACACACACACACACACACACACACACACACACACACACACACACACACACACACACACACACACACACACACACACACACACACACACACACACACACACACACACACACACACACACACACACACACACACACACACACACACACACACACACACACACACACACACACACACACACACACACACACACACACACACACACACACACACACACACACACACACACACACACACACACACACACACACACACACACACACACACACACACACACACACACACACACACACACACACACACACACACACACACACACACACACACACACACACACACACACACACACACACACACACACACACACACACACACACACACACACACACACACACACACACACACACACACACACACACACACACACACACACACACACACACACACACACACACACACACACACACACACACACACACACACACACACACACACACACACACACACACACACACACACACACACACACACACACACACACACACACACACACACACACACACACACACACACACACACACACACACACACACACACACACACACACACACACACACACACACACACACACACACACACACACACACACACACACACACACACACACACACACACACACACACACACACACACACACACACACACACACACACACACACACACACACACACACACACACACACACACACACACACACACACACACACACATGCCAAATGCTTCATGCCAAATTTCATCCACTTCATTTATTTTCAGGACTTGAAACCATGGTGAGAAACAAAGATGGTCCGAGAAATGTAGCACCTTGTACTACATTTTCAGAGTAATTACTGAAAGCGTTGAGATAAGTGGGTAGTGTAAATGAGTGAAAGACTTTAATTAACCTTCCTATTCAGTCATGTCAATTCTGAGCTTATGAGTGAACTCGGAACCGAGAAGCTACAAATAAAAGCTAAAAATTTTACAAAATTATATTTATACATATAGCACAATGCAATTGATATCACGATATCCATCTCAAAATATTGTCAGCAGAAGCAATGTTCTTTCATTATCTGAAATGAAAATTCAAATCGGCGCATTATATCGCGAGATATTAAGATTTGAATGAAAAGAGCAAAAATGCAGTCCTCCGACGGAATGGCAAAAACTAGGTAAGAATTTTACGCTTTTCACTGGAAACTATGCCTAAGCACAATAAAATTGACCAAGCTGCCTCCAGGTGGCTGTCTTTAAACTAACTGCAGCGTGCCTTCTGACATTTGAGCTTATAAACCAGCCGTCAAATTTCAATAGCTGTTTTGCTGTATCAGAAATACTCCGTTTTGGCGTAATAGATACGTCGGACCAGATTGAAATTTTTGTCTTAGGTGGCCCCTGTTGCTTATTCAAAGGAGCAAAATTTCAGTTCGTCGGTTAAGAAATAAAAATGAGAAAATGGAAAAGGGAAAACATTTGTTTCAAAATTTCAAAAAAACTATTTTGAATTTATATTTGGGGGCTTTAGTTTGGCGTCTAGCGTAAAAGGGCTATCACCCTACACAATTGCAGAGCCCTGGCATCAACTGTCAGAACCGCCAAGGGCCAGAATAGAGCCTCTTGAGAAATCTCAATCCGCGTGCTTCATGGATTTCGTCATGCGGCTCTGACATAATACAGATCGCAGAATAATGAATTGTAGAATTTTGCTTTAAACTTAAACAAATGTTCCACGATCGCGGAACGTCATTTTTCCATCGCGGAATAGCGATAGCAAACCACTTATTTTTGGATCGCGTGCCCAGCACTGGAGGCGCGATATAGCCTAGATGCTGAAGGCGCCCTATAAACCCCAATACACACACACCACACACACACACACACACACACACACACACACACACACACACACACACACACACACACACACACACACACACACACACACACACACACACACACACACACACACACACACACACACACACACACACACACACACACACACACACACACACACACACACACACACACACACACACACACACACACACACACACACACACACACACACACACACACACACACACACACACACACACACACACACACACACACACACACACACACACACACACACACACACACACACACACACACACACACACACACACACACACACACACACACACACACACACACACACACACACACACACACACACACACACACACACACACACACACACACACACACACACACACACACACACACACACACACACACACACACACACACACACACACACACACACACACACACACACACACACACACACACACACACACACACACACACACACACACACACACACACACACACACACACACACACACACACACACACACACACACACACACACACACACACACACACACACACACACACACACACACACACACACACACACACACACACACACACACACACACACACACACACACACACACACACACACACACACACACACACACACACACACACACACACACACACACACACACACACACACACACACACACACACACACACACACACACACACACACACACACACACACACACACACACACACACACACACACACACACACACACACACACACACACACACACACACACACACACACACACACACACACACACACACACACACACACACACACACACACACACACACACACACACACACACACACACACACACACACACACACACACACACACACACACACACACACACACACACACACACACACACACACACACACACACACACACACACACACACACACACACACACACACACACACACACACACACACACACACACACACACACACACACACACACACACACACACACACACACACACACACACACACACACACACAGACACTGGAAGGGGTAAATGGTTTTTTCTAAAGCATTTATCCCCATACAACGCCATGAGGATAGGGGCAAGTATCTAAACTGGGGGGGCAAAGAGCTAATAACATTATGTTTGAACATAACATCTCAGCATGCCATCAGTGTGTGCGTGTGTCTGTGCCCTATTTTTGGTTCGTTTAACCAATCTGCAGCATGTGCCAGGAGACTTGACCAGATGGTCGGGGCGGCTTGAATTCTAGATTGCAAACTATCACAGGTTTTGACGAGATCTGATGAGGGCAGCCCTGTGGTAAATTTGCTGGTTTGAGGCAGCTTGTTCAGAATTTCAGGTAGAGGGAGGGAGATTGGGAGAAACGCATACACTTTGGGCATAGTATGATATGTCAAGAAGTGTAAGGGCAGCTGGGGGATAAAAGTGACCTTCATTAGCCGGGATGTATACGACAATGGTGATCTTACAAAAACACAAATGCAGCTGCTGCAAACTGCCCTGGCTGCGGGGCAGGCAGAATTATCTCTTGGGGCAGGCTGCTATACACAAGAGGTGCATGAAAAGCCAGGTGGTGGCAAAGTTAAATATTGGGTATTTTACGTTTCCGCTAAAAAAGATTTACCGAACATGATAATTATTGTACACTGCAAGAACCAAAAGTCCCCTTTCTACTAATGAAACATAGCCCCTTGAGTCCTGATATTGCCCCTTTCCTTCTGCAGTCCCCAGTTGAACTGTGAGAAAAAATGCACTGCATAGAAACATTCAATCCGTGATGCAACCAGACCCGGTCTTCCCAATGTATTGTAGTTTGTCGTACATATTTTTGAAGTTCTCACGTGCCCCCCATGCCCCCTGGATCTGCGAATGCGCTGAGGCCTTTCGGGAATGCCACGAAGTAGCATGGGCGCCAGATGCTTGATCGCTCTTTGTAGGAAAAGAAGCAGGAAAAATTAATATCCCACCCGAATTTTTTTTTAAAGAGCATAGTTTTCTATCAGCTATTTTTCAACACGTAGGGGAAAGTGGGGGAATGTGGACCACTTAATTTCGAAACACTCTAAAAATTATTTTTCTTTATTTATATTCAATTAGATTATGTCTTGTCGACAGCCGGACATTTAGGTACAACTTTGCGTAGTCCGCTTTTGGGAAACTGAACTCACTTTTTATAGAAGTGGCAAAAGATGAGACAAACTCAAAATTTGATCCTAAAAAATCACGGGGTAATTCGGACCACCCCTGGTCCAAACTACCCCACCGCTGTTCCGGGATCACCCCGTGTAGCATTGTCAGCCAAAGCATATAAATGCGCACATTTTTTGGGGTTAAAATGAAACAAAGCTTGTCGAATCAAACACTGTACTGCTTGTATTAATCACGTAAGAAATCACAGGATTTTTAGTGCTGTACGAAGTTACCCTATGGTCTATATATTTCACACAGCCCACACATCACGGGATTATTCATACAAGAAAGCACTTCGGTAAACATGTACCCATTCACGTTGAACAGCATCTTCCTATCCATGTCCTTCCGGTCTCATTGCAATTGGAAATCCTGTGGGGCGGAAATTTTTTACTGTCTAGTTCTTCCTCTAACACGTTAAAAAAACTTCCCCACTGTGACTGTTGGCCGCCCTCGCCTTAGCTGCAGATGCTGGTTCCGTTACTCTGAGTCCAATGTTTGGATTTCGCCCCAAAATACCCCTCCAGCCAGTCCTGCCTACGAGACCAGTTTCCCTGTTGAAGTTGTGCGTTATATAATTTATTTCTGCCAACTGAAATGCCAAGAAGTGGATATCCCTTTCAGTCAATCCAAAGAAGCACGCTTCCGTTTTAGCCCTCGCTCCGGTGGGGGTGTTTGAACACCCCTTGGGTTTTTCTGGCGGCACGAAAAACAGCGGCGCGAAGCACCTCTGTACCTGACACACCTTATCCTGCATCCATTCTGCAACTTTCCTCAAAACTTTGAGCTTGGGTCATCTTAGGTCAAGGTCATCAGTGCAGGTCAAGTGGCCTGCCGTATAGACTTTTTTCTGGATGGCGTCTGGAAATTGAAAGTTCCTTTCACATGCTTCCTGAGCGTAGACTTCGACACATTTTGTGACTTCGCTGCTTTTTTATGTCCCATTTTACCTGACGTTACCATATTTATGACAGCTGACATGTTTTCCTCGGTCCACTGCGGACCTTCCGTATTATTTCTGTACTTCCGTGGCATCGCTTAAAACCAGACAACCAATATTGCTTCAGTTTTATCCTCAATAAAAAACAACACTTATTTCCTATAACAATTTTTACATTGGGGTAACCCGGACTACCTGTGGTCCAGATTACCCCATATTGGGTTTTTTGAAACAGCCTGGCGCCGTGGGCAATACATTCAGGTTATCACAATAATAACTATAAATTCCGAGAGGCTATACTAAATTGCCCCAAAAGCACCTGAATGATATTCACAAACAACATAAAATGTCATAAAAAGAGGTCATTTCATGACCACTTATTTAAGATCAAAAATACAGAAATCACAATTTCTTACCTGGAGATTTTCTCCTGCGTCGCAGTTCAACTAAGCTAAAAATGGAAGTTACCCATCCGACGACAAATATATATTTCCTCTTTCCCACCTGGTGACAACGTTAGAAAATGCGGTAACAAGGGTGTGCCGAATTACCCCGGTGGTCCAGATTCCCCCACTTTCCCCTACATGAGCCCCAACCTCCCCCGTCCACTCAAACCCGTAGTGACCTCTGGCCGATCCAGGGGGGAGGGAGGCAAAACGGCAATCTCCCTGCAAACCACACTATTTGCCCGAATTTCTTCAAAAAGTTTTATCATGATTTGGGGCCATTTCCAACCCTCAAATAACCAATCTAGATCCGTCACTGGTGAAGGCCGTCCTGGTTAGACGATCTAAACACTTGGGGAAAGAAGATAATTCAGAGTCAATTATTTTCATGCAACGCCATGGTGTTGGTGGTCAAGTACCGAAATTCAGGTTGCCTTACCTTATTCCTCCTCTTGGTAGGGCTGAATACCTGCCAATGTCCTCATGGTCAGTTGGCAGGTAAAAGGCGTTAAATTACTCGGTGGGGCTGGGCTCTCTTGCTCAGTAAGGCGCCAAGGCTTAAGTCCAAGCAGCTCCACTAAATAAATCGATGATCCGGCACCCAAAATCCCTACAATAGGGCGTAGGCTTGTGTTGTTAAACCCTAATCAAGAACTGATCGAAAAAAACAATAGTAGTATAGCTCAGAGCCCATCCGCTCCGTGTCGCGTCCTGAACCAAAGTGGGGAGACGCGTGCGGAAGTGATGCACGTGCAGTAAAACCGACGGCACGCGTGAGCCTAACCGTGCCGCGTTGCACCCTTTAAAGGTGCAACGTTACACGCCTCGCTTTTAGGCGATCAATTATAATAGTTCACAATACAACTCGAGCGTCTTAGGTTGCACTTTTAAGCGATCTCGCCTGCACTCTGGTGAATCTTCGTTGATGTTGGTCGGGTGAAAGGTGCGCCTTACTCCCGATAGATATATGAGGCGTAGCTGTGCCTTTTAAAGCGCAGGGACAGCACCAAGCATACCACATGACTCGGAACATGCTATGATTGCTATGGAGCTTGCTTGCTATGCTACGGAGCTGCTATGATTTCTTGACACTTGATAGCCGTCTGTGCTTGCATCAATGGTGTACAAATTTTTTTACAGTGTATTGCAGTAGCACATTAGTACCAGCATGGAATAGATCCTTGGGTACCATATATATATATATATGGTATCTATAGATCTATATCCATGCTGGTACTATATATCCATTGGTATATATATATATATATATATATATATATATATATATATATATTGTTGATATGCTCTTTTTTATAAATTTTGTTCAAGTTCCTAGTACGGTTGCCGGAGTCGGAGTCTCACTAAAGTCATCAAGGGACTTGTCACGGAGACTCCGACCCCACCACCCGAACGAGCAACTCTCTCAATGGAGGGTTAATTTAGAAGCCAAAGTTTAACGTCCCACAAAGCACAGGGACGGCCGCCCCGCTCAGGTCACCCTCTCACCAGTCAGTTGCCAGCCGACCTACGTCGGGCAAACCATTGAGCGCCGGAGCGTCTCAGGGGAACCGATCCCAAGCCTGGACATGCACTGCCACTGCATGCTTCTGAGCAGCGGGCCGGAGCCCAACGCTCTACCAACTGAGCTACCGGGGCGGCATTATATATGATATATGGAAGAGACTTGAGACTTCTTAGTAATTTACTTTATATTTATCTTTTTTACAAATTATTGTAAAAAATAAATATAAAGTAAATTATTAAAAAAGAAGTCTCAAGTCTTTTCCATATATATATATATATATATATATATATATATATATATATATGGAAAAGACTTGAAATGGGCTTTATAGGACTTATAAATGGGCTTTCATGGATAGTTCAGCCTACAAAGACAAAATGAAGAATCTTTTCAATGACTTAGAAACTTACAAGAAGTGGAAGAACGGGCATTCAGCAAAGGAAGCAAAATCATTCAACAAAGAAGCACGGAGAATTCTGAAAAAATCTGAAAAAGGAAAGAAGCTACTAAATCTCATCGAGGAGGCCCCCAGACCACCCCAACTAAAAGGACTTCCAAAAGTGCACAAACCAAACATTCCCATGAGACCTATAATTTCTGGTATCGGCAGTGCACCCCATAAACTGGCTAAAATCTTAGCTAAACCACTAAGTAAATGCCTGGGAGTGATAAGTGGGACCCATTTAAGGAACACATCAGAACTCATGGGTAGGCTGAAGGGCGTAAACATAAATAACATGAAACTTGCAAGCCTCGACGTAATATCTCTATTCACAAATGTGCCGATAGATGGAGCATTAAAAGCTATCAAATCTGCTGTTGACGTGATTGATGTAAATACGCTTCCATTATCTAAATCACACTTCATAGGGTTGGTAACATTATGCATGCACTTTGGTTTGTTTACTTTTGAAGGCAATGAGTATGTACAATGTAGAGGACTTGCTATTGGATCCCCCTGAGCCCGGTAGCCGCATGTTTATACATGGAGCGTCTAGAACAGGAAAAATACCAAGAAATCATGAAGCGGGATAGTTTCTGGGTTCAATACGTCGACGATATTTTTATAGCAGTTTCCAAAAACATGAATCTGGAAGAAAAATTAACGAGGCTCAACAATGTTGACCAAAATATACAATTCACCTTAGAGATCGAAAGTGAAAATTCTTTAGCATTCCTGGATACCGTAATCATTCGGACTGATCATGGACTAAAATTTAAGGTTTACATAATAATAATAATAATAATTATTGGGGCTTATCGACGCACCAACTGCCAGGGTCATATGGCGTCGCCAACTCTTTCCTGTTGGAAGGGTTTCTCGGCCGCTTGCCCTTGTTCGGAAGCCGATTTAAGGTTTACAGAAAACCAACAAACAAAGAGGACTACATTCATTATTTTTCTGGGCATAGTGAAAAAACAAAAAGCGGCATTGTGATCGGCTTCTTTTTACGAGCATTTAGGATTTGCAGTGCTGAATATCTACATGCTGAAATAGATCATATCTGCAAACGATTTGAAACACTTAAATATCCCCGAGGGTGGCTATTCATGCTCAAACAAAAGGCAGAGAAGATTTATAAAGGAAAACACGTCAAGAAAAAACCCGATTCTAAATCAGACCGCTACATATCCATTCCGAACTCGAAAGCAGCTACTACGATTTCAAAATTCTTAGCACGTTCAGGTTTGAATGTAGGGATAGTCTCAGGAGCGAAGACTGGAGAAATTCTAAAACATAAAGAAAGGGTTACTTCTGAAAATAACATAGTTTACAGCATTCCATGTTCTGGATGTTCAAAATCTTATATAGGGGAAACGGGCAGAGGTTTGAAAACAAGGATACAGGAACGTAAGCGCGACGTTAGATTTCATAGACCATCAAATGCGTTAGTAGTTCACATAGACAAATGTGACCACTTACCAAAATTTGATAGCTCTGAAGCTTTAGCCGAAACGAAAAACAAGCAGATTAGGAAAACACTCGAAGCAGCCTTCATTTCAGTTCTTCCGAACACTAACCTTCGGTCAGGTTTTGTAAGTTGGGCGTCTTGGGGGGCAAAACTAGCTATAAAAGAAAAAAAACATAGAAAATTAAGCACGAGAACTTGAGAAGAAAAGAAATGAAAAACAAAATCATGTCCTGTCGAATCAGTTTGAAATATTGTGTCCTGCTGTGTGCTGAACTTTGTAATTTGATATTGATATTTTTATAATTTGGTATTACACTGATGAAGCTGTACAACAGTGAAACGTTTGTAAATTAAATATAACTTAAATCACTTTCTGTGTGTTCACCTATATCACATTATGTCTGTGATAACCCCATATATATATATATATATATATATATTTTATATACCTCTTATATAAAGATAACACCTTATCAAAGGATTTCAATGGTCAAAAGGGAGCTGCCTGTCACGAAATGGAGTGCTGGAGAGGGCTTTAAGGGGCTGTCTAAGATGAAGTTCCATGGTGGGCCGCAGAGCATAGTGTGGTTGGCCCGCGCTTCGCGTGGTCCCTTAAATTTCCCTGAAGGGACACTCGGGGGGCCGCCGCTCCAGCCGCCTCTCGACTACGCTTCTGTAGAGGGTCCAGCCGACCAGAGGGTATGCTGGCGATAGTGAGCACTGCGGAGAACAGTCGGTCCTGCTACGGACTATGGAACGTATGGAAGTAAATGTCCACTTGCAGTGGTCTATAAAAACACGATGTTTGGGAAGACAAACTAGCATTCGAATCCCTTTGCGCCACAAAATAGATGGAAAAAACACCGCAGTTCTCATTAGAAACATCCTTTATTCGCTGCACTTACAAATGTGCAAATACCAGAGGGATTTCCTCAAGTGCGGCGTAGTCCCCCATTTCCCCCTACATGGTCCATTTTCGTGTAGAGTGCGAACCATTGCAAAGTCTAATTTGGAACGCCATGGGCTTTGGCCTGCTGTGCTGACCCACAAGTCCACATTTGATGGTACTTTCCACTCGAGGTGCATCGAGCAACAAACCATTCCACTCACTCTTGTCCAGTTTCCACTTAATTCCACTTAATCAGTCGAGTTCAGTTACTGGCAGATAAATGGAACGAGGCATCTTCTTACTGGGATTTGGTCTGAGACAGTCATGTGATAGAACCTGTCGAGAAACCACTTCTTGATAGATATGAACCCAATTCATTATTATCATCTTACTTCCTAATGGTAACCTATTTTAGCAAAAAACGCCTAAATTGCATTCTTTTCCACTTTTGGCTCTAATCAACCAGGTTCAATCTAGCACAAAGCATAAGCAGCTCAAACTCCGACTTTGCGTCACGCTTATTTGGGGAGATTGTTTATTGTTAACAGATCAATGGTACAATATTACACTTGTCAGCCATTTTTCAGCCGAGATAAGGCTAGATCCTTTATTTTCAAACTAGATTGTTCATAAAACCACCACAGTCTAGAATTTAACAAGGTGCCCCGTTCCCTTTAACTAAGCGTGCGTGCAGGTTGGAATGCCTCCGTAGACCAAGCGTTATGGTTTGGGCTTGTCGTGCACGGTGCTGTGAGCTGCAGATGTGAGCTCTAGACACTCACAAAATTGTGCAGCACAAAGGGACGTTGTACGTCTGTACGTTGACGTATGTATCATTTAGAACAACTTGGCCTAGATCGTTTAGTATCCGAGTTACACCATGGTTTTTTCCAGCCTCATTTTAGAAGAACAGAATGGCCTTACACGAGTTCAGTAATAACGTCATAGCTCGTTGACCTGACATGACTGGATGCCAATTTTTAGCCATAAGTTGTCATATGGACCACCATAGAGGCCTGCGAAGCGACGCGCGCCTCATCTGAATAGGCTCAGGAAAATTTGTGAAAATGCCGAGGGGAGAGTTCGATATCGGACCCTCCAGGCGGCGATGAGCCCAATACATTTAATTTCGTAATTTTCGGTCCAGAGTAAGTGTAGTGCTGGTAAGTGCTATAGGTTTAATGAGACCAAGTCAATTTAAGCCCTAGAACAGCAATATAGATAACTTATAGGCTTAGTAAAATGCATTTTAACTTATTTTTTTCTCCCTATTTCATTTATTTACCTCGATCAAACATATAACTAACATTGCATGAATGCATGCATACGCATAAGGCAAAACGTTGATAGCAGCACTTAATATGACAGAAGGAAAAAACTCGCCAGCACGAACGTCCAATCGGCACCTATCCCCGCTACTACCGTCAGTAAACCAACCAACAACCGGTGACGAACACTCTCGCGTTCACTCCTGTGAAGGACATCACATCGGTCTGCGCTCTCAATATAATCACACAACACATCTTATTCCAATGCAAGAGACGCGCCTCTGGAATTCTGCCACTTTCCGACAGGGTTACTTCTGACATTATTGTGCTCTATCAAAGCTGCCACCTGCTCACATTGCCTATCTTGGCGAAGAATCCGTCTGACATGCTCAATGTGAAGATCCCTTCCCTTGCGTATTACTTATTTAACCACAATAATGAAATGGTTTATAAAGGGATCATCCCTTACACCGAAGAGGACTTGCCGATCAGTGAATAGGTCATCCGTTCCCCTCGCTCCGGCAGTTGCCAACCACGCTTGTACAGTGCCCCAAAATTGCTTGACAATTTGATATGCCCAAAATTGTTCTTCACTACCGTTTCCTCGCTGGTTTGACATCTCTTGCAATTACTACTTTCTTCAATTCTCACCTTTTGGAGCAGTGTGTTTGTTAACTCGATGTGGGTGATCATCTTATAGTGCAGCGTCCTGTATACGCTGCACTCAGTTATACTTCTTACGCCTCTGTATATATATATATATATGTATATATATATATATATATATATATATATATATATATATATATATATATTGTTGCGGACTGGATACGTCGGGACTGTGTCCCCGGTCGCTCCGCGGGTTAGCTCAGTCGGTTAAGGCGCTGTTCATTAGCAGTTACTCAGCGATGGTGAGTTCGAGGCCGAGCGGGCGCTGAGCTTTTAGCTCTCGTGTTAGTTCGTGGGTAGAATGTTCGAGAAGGTTTCCAATTGTTCCCGCCCCGTGTTAATGTGTCGTCGAATTTCATTGGTCCCCGTGCGTGAGCCGAGCTGAGGTCGGTGTGCCAGCGGGGTCGGGAGGTCAGTCCAGGACCGGACTCGGCCAGGTGAGTGGCACTGTTCCACCTCTCCCTTCCCTACCTCCGAGTTGATCTCAACGATTCGGTTGGTTTACAACCCAGGGCGATTCTCTGGGCTTCCTTCCTCCTGGGCTTGATCGAAACAAGCTCTTTACATTCTTGCCATAATGCTGGATAGTAACTAGCATGTCCGGGTCCGATTGGTGGCTTCGATTGGATTCAATCCTTCTCCCTTTATCGACCGTCTCGCCCCCTTGCTGGCTCGCTTGATGTGCTATTGCCATGTTCCGTCTCGGTGTGAATGCACAATACCGTTAGGGGGCGAATGGGCCTGGTTTGTTTGATGCCGTGTCGTTTGGCCATGCGGTTTTGCTTGAATAATTAGTTACCATCTTTACACACACTGTTTTCCTGCCGTCGCTTTTCCCCAAACGAACCCCAGACAAAAGGTTCGTAACATTGGTGTCAGAAGTAGTCACGTAACCCACGTTTGTTTTCAATTATGGATGGTAAGGGTATAACTACGAGGAGTCAGACCCAAAAACTTGGTGAACCCAATTGTATGGAGGCAGTGACAGCTCAAGCGGTGTGTTCTGCGGCCCACTCCCCCGGCTCAGTAGTGAATCAATATCACAGCCATTCTTCTCAGTTTGAGCAACTACAGAGGCAGGTCCAGATACTTACTGACTTGATGGGCTCACGCCTTCCTGATTCCATGCCGGCTGTTGATGTAGGTCAACATGGCGGGGAGAACCTGTCTGACACAAAGCCGGTGGCAAGCTGCATGGGACATTTTGTGCCCCAGCCTTATGATGGAACTATATCATGGGCGGCTTACAAGGCCCAGTTCCAAGCTATTGCTGACCAGAATGGATGGAATAATCAGGAAAGGGCTACTCAGCTTATTGCGAGCCTCAGAGGGACAGCGTTGGAGATTCTCGGCCACCTACCACAGGGTGTCGATTTGGATTTTGTTATGCTTTCAGAGGCGCTCGACCAGCGTTTTGGGATTCCTCACCAAGAGGAACTATTCCTTGCCCAGTTCAGAGATAGAACAAGGTATCAAAATGAAACGCTGTCTGAGCTCGCATACGATGTCAAGAGATTGGGGACGCTGGCATACCCCGGGGCACCCGTTGAATTCCTTGACCGGCTGATCCGTGACCAATTTGTTGAAGCATTGAACAACCCAGACATGCAGATATCTGTCATGCAAACCAACCCAGCAACGCTTCTTGACGCGTTGACTTGCGCCCAGAGGATAGAGGCTCTCCAGAAGTCGTATGGGCGCAAGGATAGCTTCAGTGGTAACCGTGGGTTAAAAGTTCATACGGCAGTGGCAAATGCTAGTGGTGCGACACCAACGCTTGATGCGATCTTGGAGAGGCTAGGCCACTTGGAGCGGACTGTAGCTGCGGGAATACCGAGGCAGACACGGTCCGAGCCTCCGGCTAGGGCTCCTCGAAGGGTCTCAGGGGTGTTTTGCTGGCATTGTGGGAAACTTGGTCACATTCAGCGCAACTGCCAGCAGCGCCATAGAGCTTCCGATCCAATGCATCACTATGAATCGAGCGGCGTAGCCCGGTCGGGAAACTAGGTAAAGCTGGTGATGAAGGGCGTTCACCAGCTGAACAGATGTCAAGCCCTGATGCTGAGTATGGGTCAAAATCAGTCGATGTTAGATCCCTGAGGGTGATGGGAGCAATAAAGGGCAGAACCCACCCGCTGCTCATCGACACTGGCTCCGCGAAGTCATTGGTGAGAGCTGACCTGCTCGAGGATATGGACCTCGGCAGATCAGATGTCGAATTACGTGGAGTGACGGGTCACACACTGCCTTTGCGAGGCCCAGTCGAAATCGAGCTGGAAATTGAGGGCGTTGTAAAACGGGTCTCTGTTTACGCGGCTGACATCCAGGACCCGTGTATCATCGGGCTTGACTTCTTGTCTGGACACAGCTGCCGAATCGATATCCCAAATTCGCAGCTGATCTTGGGTCACGATCGGGTTCCATTGGTGGTTCATGATGACGTTGAAGAGCACACGTTCAGAGTTGGCACACGTGAACCAATCAGCAATCAATCAGCAAGCAATCAGGCTCTGTTTCATGCTCAGGGTGCAAGCAAAAAGAAATCTCGCCCGTCTTCTGCTGTGTCTCTACAGCACACGATATCATCTTCATCATCTCCGACTGCAGGGCATTCGGAACCTTCCAAAGGGCCACTCCTTGTTGGGAACGAGGAATGTGGCTCTTCACATGAGGGCGTTTCCTTGGCTGAAATACGCCAAGCACAGCTGGAGGACGAAGGTATGGGTCCAATCCTTCGGCACCTTATGAAAGACAAAGTCAGACCCCCATGGGATGAGGTTAGCTGTCTCAGCCCTGAGGCAAAAGACTTGTGGTCTCGTTGGAATGTCCTCAGGGTCAAATCTGGTGTGCTCCAGCTCAAACGGGAGTCTGTAGATGGCCTCTGTGTTCACTGGCAGGTTGTTACGCCGCGTAAGCTCAGATCACATGTTTTGCAGGAACAGCACAACAGCATATCCAGTGGCCATCTGGGTACCAAAAAGACACTTGGTAGACTAAGACAACGCTTCTACTGGATGGGCATGCGAAGTGACGTCAGGGAGTGGTGCCGTGCATGCCAGACATGCTGTGCTAAAAACGGACCCCAAAGGAAAGGAAATGCACCTCTGCAGCTCTACGTTTCTGGGGCTCCAATGGAACGCGTTGCAGTCGATATTGCGGGTCCATTACCCACAACTGCCTCCGGAAACAAGTATATCTGTGTAGCTATGGACTACTTTACGAAGTGGCCTGAAGCGATAGCTATACCGAATCAGGAGGCAGAGACCGTGGCTCGCGCTCTGGTGGATAACTTTTTCTCACGGTTCGGGGTGCCATTCGAGCTACATTCTGACCAGGGAAGAAACTTTGAGTCCAAAGTGTTCAAGGCGTGTTGTGACTTACTGGGTGTTAGGAAAACGCGCACTACACCATTAAGACCAGAGTCAGATGGCATGGTCGAGCGATTTAATCGTACGTTGGGCCAAGAGCTGGCCAAGTTCTGTTCCAAGGCACAGAACGACTGGGACGAAAAGCTGCCGCTCTTGCTGATGGCATATCGGTCATCGGAGCATGAGGCGACAGACTTCTCTCCGGCTAGGGTGATGATGGGGCATGAGATCCGGCTACCCGTTGATCTGGCGATCGGACGCCCCCGGAAGTGGAGCCTCCCATGGCCAGTTCTAAGTATGTGGGGCGTTTGCAGCATCACCTGACCGAAATCCACCAGCTGACAAGGACGAATCTGAGGGTTGCAGCCGATGCAATGAAGATGAGACATGACGCAAGGGCAAAGTCTTCGGTTTTCGATGAAAGCGACAAGGTGTGGTTCTATAACCCCAGAAGAGTCAAGGGTAGATCACCTAAGTTAATGAGTGATTGGGAGGGTCCTTACACCGTGGTAAACTGTCTTTCCGATGTCACTTACCGAATCCGACGCGCTCCACACTCAAAGGCAAAGGTTGTACACGCCAACCGCTTGTGGAAGTGTGAGCAGCCCGCTTATAGCTGGGATCACGCACAAAAACCACCAGACACAACGGATCTTGGACAAAGCTCATCACAAAAACATCGAAAAACATCCGAACGGGCCCAGGGAGTTTTCGCTGTGAGTGCTCCCGCAGTTCGCTATAATTTGCGACCCCGTGGCGCACATCCATCCTACAGGCCCCATTAGGCTGATCCTCACTAATGGTATGTCTTGCTCCGCGTTAATGCCCGTCTTAACGAGGTTTGTGTCTTGTTATGACCAAGACATGCGTGTACATATATGCATAAGTTCAACACGTCGTGCATTGATAGTGCTCTTGTTGTTTCGTCACCGTGTTCCGTGTCTGCCGCTGTCTGTTCCTTCTTCAGGATGGATCCCTTGGCGGAGGATATTTATTTCGGCCTCGTCTGATGCTCGCCTGTATCTGGAGCTGGGCCCTGCTGATTGGGACTGGCTGGAGTCCCTCGTTCAGAGCCGTGGCAGGATCCACCTATCTCCTGATTCGGATTCGGTTTGTTCAAGAGATGCCGCGCAAGAAGAGCCATCAGATCGTGAACAATGACGGTTACTTTCGAAGCGATGGCGTCCAGCTCACCCCAATCGGTTTCCGTAGGCTGCAGTCAAGGCTCCCAACTTGGTTGCAGCTCCAAGAAGAGGACACATCACAGCTAAGCGATATTTGGTGTGCGTTCAGGATGCTTTGTTTTTGTTTATTAAATAAGTCTGCGGGTCGCAGACTTCTCAGGAGGGGGTAGTGTTGCGGACTGGATACGTCGGGACTGTGTCCCCGGTCGCTCCGCGGGTTAGCTCAGTCGGTTAAGGCGCTGTTCATTAGCAGTTACTCAGCGATGGTGAGTTCGAGGCCGAGCGGGCGCTGAGCTTTTAGCTCTCGTGTTAGTTTGTGGGTAGAATGTTCGAGAAGGTTTCCAATTGTTCCCGCCCCGTGTTAATGTGTCGTCGAATTTCATTGGTCCCCGTGCGTGAGCCGAGCTGAGGTCGGTGTGCCAGCGGGGTCGGGAGGTCAGTCCAGGACCGGACTCGGCCAGGTGAGTGGCACTGTTCCACCTCTCCCTTCCCTACCTCCGAGTTGATCTCAACGATTCGGTTGGTTTACAACCCAGGGCGATTCTCTGGGCTTCCTTCCTCCTGGGCTTGATCGAAACAAGCTCTTTACATTCTTGCCATAATGCTGGATAGTAACTAGCATGTCCGGGTCCGATTGGTGGCTTCGATTGGATTCAATCCTTCTCCCTTTATCGACCGTCTCGCCCCCTTGCTGGCTCGCTTGATGTGCTATTGCCATGTTCCGTCTCGGTGTGAATGCACAATACCGTTAGGGGGCGAATGGGCCTGGTTTGTTTGATGCCGTGTCGTTTGGCCATGCGGTTTTGCTTGAATAATTAGTTACTATCTTTACACACACTGTTTTCCTGCCGTCGCTTTTCCCCAAACGAACCCCAGACAAAAGGTTCGTAACAATATATATATATATATATATATATATTCTTGATTAAAGATGACAGCGTGTTTGGCATTTGTCAGTTTTCTATTCAGTGTTTCGATTTTCCTTATTAGTTTTCTCTGCTCGTTGGATGGAAACTCAGATAATAGTTTACCAAATAATACATTTCGCGACGTTTCGTCAATCACATTAACATCTTCGGGCATATCAATTGGTACAAATACATAAATGCATACAAAATACACTCATCTACTTTCGGATCGTCTCGATATAACTAGCTCTTAATTCTTAAACAGCATGGACAAATCTTAGTTTAAAATTTCATGCTGATAGCTCAGGAGGGCACCATCAAGAAAAAGACACGATACTGGTTTTTAAAATTAAACTTACATACATATTCTAACATATTTCTAAACACTTTTATTTAGGGCAATCCTTTGTCACTTATGCTACCTAACTTTACGCACACTTATCTTAACCTAGGCCCCAGGGGGCGCCATCGAATAATGATAATGTGGATATTTGATTCATCTGCCGATTGATGGTCGGGCTGAGATCGCGGATGAATACGGACTCCAGAACCTGCAGCTTCTTTTTGTCTTGGCAGCGAGTGAGGATGTCTGTATTATCGACGAGGATGGTTCTTGTCAGGGTCTTGTCGTGGTCTTGTCTTAGATGTTTGCAGTTTTTGATGGATATCGTCATCAAAAACTGCAAACCCAAAAACCCAGAGCACAAGATCAGCCTGGTAATATTTTATAAAAGCCCAAAAATCTCAAGTCTAGTCATGAAGAACAACCTGTCCGAGAAGAACTCGAAATTAAAAGCCATCAACATAGTCTACCAATTTAAATGCCCATTTGGTGACTGCACGCACCGTCCAGAGCGTAGCTATGTTGGTTACACAACGACGAGCTTCTCAAGGAGGATGACTATGCACTTGCAAGAAGGCGCTCCACAGAAACATCTAAGAAAAGACCACGACAAGACCCTGACAAGAACCATCCTCGTCGATAATACAGACATCCTCACTCGCTGCCAAGACAAAAAGAAGCTGCAGGTTCTGGAGTCCGTATTCATCCGCGATCTCAGCCCGACCATCAATCGGCGGATGAATCAAATATCCACATTATCATTATTCGATGGCGCCCCCTGGGGCCTAGGTTAAGATAAGTGTGCGTAAAGTTAGGTAGCATAAGTGACAAAGGATTGCCCTAAATAAAAGTGTTTAGAAATATGTTAGAATATGTATGTAAGTTTAATTTTAAAAACCAGTATCGTGTCTTTTTCTTGATGGTGCCCTCCTGAGCTATCAGCATGAAATTTTAAACTAAGATTTGTCCATGCTGTTTAAGAATTAAGAGCTAGTTATATCGAGACGATCCGAAAGTAGATGAGTGTATTTTGTATGCATTTATGTATTTGTACCAATTGATATGCCCGAAGATGTTAATGTGATTGACGGAAACGTCGCGAAATGTATCATTTGGTAAACTATTATCTGAGTTTCCATCCAACGAGCAGAGAAAACTAATAAGGAAAATCGAAACACTGAATAGAAAACTGACAAATGCCAAACACGCTGTCATCTTTAATCAAGAATGTGTGAACCAAAACCTGCTCCCATACTATACTAATATATATATATATATATATATATATATATATATATATATGACCATTCAAGGACCTCGCCGAACCTTGAGCTCCATTTTGGTACCCTTCATGTCGTCATCCTTAACCCTTGCCCCGGTGGCGGGTAGGAGCCAACTTCGCCCTGGTGGGGGGGCTAAAAAGACGCCCCACGATCTCAAATACTAAGAGGGCTAGAAAAAAGTGCAAAACGGCAATCGAAAGCTCTTCGAAAATGATATCGAAAATACTTCGGTCACTTTTCTCGTCAGGTCAATATCAAGGTCACCAGAGGTCAAAATAGGTCAAAATTGCTAATATGAGGTGTACTAAGAAAATCTCACATATCTCAAAAACTATGATAGCTAGAAACATTTTTTCTAACACCATTCGAAAGTTCTTGAGTTGCTCTTTCATTACAGTGGCATTCATTTTCGTGTCAGGTCAAAGCCTAGGGAGCTACAGGTCACTGAATATTGGGCATATTCTTGGGAATGTCCATAGTCATCCATGCATAAGGGCGTTCCCATTTTCGCTAATAAATTCCAAACCAGGCAAGATACAGCCATAGTTGATGCACCATTGCAATCGTGTCGTCAATACAAATCGAATGATATATAATATTGCTATGTCAGGTCAAATTTGAAAATTTGACCTGGCCCAGATCACCGGTCTGACCCAACTTGACCTGGTATAGTCATGATGCATATCATTTGACTTGCAGTGACTATACAAACACTTCGGTGATAAAATAAAAGTTTTATCTTTGTTTATTCAAAATTTATAGAGTAAAACACCAAAAAATGCTTATTTGACCTAAGGTGACCTTTCAAAGGTCAGAAACCAATTTTTTAGATCAGCTTTAGAAATGAGATAAGAACAATCCGTAACCAATGTTTGAAGTTGATACAATCCATACTTACTGAGAAAAGCTCATTTCGTGATTGTCCCCATGTATTTACAATGGGGAGGTCATGCTCTGCACATGACCTTAGGTCACCAATATGAAAAATCCCGGAACATGTGTTGTAGCTCTTGATGGGCCCAATATGTGGTATGAGTTTTAACTTGATCAATTAACCCGCCTTTTAGTTATGCAGTCCTAAGTATTTTTAGGTGAGGTCACATCACCTGGCCTGGTGAACTGACCTGATATGACCTTGAGCTAAAATTTTCAGGAAAGATGTAAAAATTATAAGGAAACAGCTAGACCAAGTTTGGCGGCGCTGCGCGCCACCGTTTTTTGGTCACTTCGGTGTTGATATACGTGTTTCCTGAGTTTAACTAAGGCTGGTAATATCACGTGGCCTCCCTCGGACACCTGCACTGAGTCTGGTCCGGATGGGGCTAGTTTGCAGGCTATATGTTTGCATTCGCAGATCCAGAATCCTCCAACTAAATCCTGAAACTTTATGGCAATAGCTGAATAATAGAGCTGTGATTATAAAGTGCATCCATTGATGGACACTGCATACCTTCGCCTAATCGGGACTGATGGTACCGGCACAAGTAGCCTTGGCAACTGACGCGCCCTAAAACTCCAATTATCACCGGGTCTGAGGTCAGCCGTTGATATTACCAGTATAACGCCTTTGTGGGCGAGCATTTATATTTGTACGTTACGTTTGAATTTGTAACGTTTTGATGGTAATAATTGTTGGGGTTTAACGACGCACCAACTGCCAGGGCCATGCGGCGTCACCAACTTTCACACTGTTGGAAGGGATTTTGGGCGTTTTGGTGGTACATGGGTGCAGATTTCACTTCTTGGCACCCATAATCGCACAAAAATAGGTTTGGAACTACACACCTCAGTGAAAATTAAAAACAATTGTAATTTTCTTGTTATTAAAAATTATTGAGCCCAAAAATTATCAAAGTGGGCACAGTGTCAGTGTGTCATTTGACCCGGCACCCTTCGGTAAAGTTTTTGTGTCGTTACCATCAATAGTTTCGAGCAATGGAAAAAAATACAATTTAGTATTATATCCCCTACCCCGGAGTTTTTCTGTCAATGCTGAATGAGCGCGCGCACGCGATTTGGTGCCTACTGTATAACAAACATTCATAAGAACAGTTCGGCGCAAAATTCACACCACATCATCTGCATGGAATATCGTGGCGCATCCTTGTGTTTACCAGAAAATTCCATCTTTTCATTTTTAAAGGGCTGTGGACGTGCGCACATGAGGCATGACTCTAGTGCCAACTCGCTCATTCCAATTATTTTTTTACTTAAATATTCATGTCAAATTTCAGTCTAATCGAGCCAGTATTTCCTGAGATAACGAAGAGAGCTGAACGTGGGGTAGGACCTCAAATGTAATCAATCCTATTTTATTCTTAGATCAGCCCGAATATATATTATAACTTTAATTACTGTGAGGTTCATTTTTTCTGGATTATGCCTCCGGGTGAAATCCGTTCATCCCTTTCTCGTGCATCTGTGCGCCAGCGTTTTGACTTGGGATGAAACTGACCTTCACCTCTGAACACGCACAGTGGAGGGGGACCTGGCGTCAACGTGCAGTGGGGAGGCGGTCCTGAAGGCCTAAAAAGGAGTCCTAACAAACGTCTGTTTGGGCATGGGTGGGGACGATAATGATCTACATTATAGCGAAGTTTCATTGACCTAGGTCACTATCTTCACGGCCAAACGAGGTCGTAAATATCAAATCTGGAACGTGCTGGAGAACTATTGGGAAATGCTGTGATTATGCGGAAAAGCCAGAAATACACCAAAAGCGGACTAAGTTCATAGAGGGAAGATCCTACGCAATGTTCTCTGAAAGTGGGAGGTCAAGGTTATTCAAGGTCACTGGCCTATGACGTAACAATATGGCATATTCCCAATAATGTGTAATATTACTGGCACTATAGGAGTCTTTGGGCGAGAGATGAGGGTTTGACCTTGAAAAAATACCTTTGACCTTGAGCTCTGTGACCTGGACCTTGACATTGAGTAACCTTAACTATGAAGCCATAGCATAACATACGTTATGTTAAATAGTGCCAACTGACGAAAGCCACCACAACCAACCTTATATATTTGTACCTCACCACTCGGCCTACAGTGCAAGCGAACTGGTGAGGCCGCGCTGTTGCGACAGTCTCAGAATATAGGTTTAACTTTGAAAGCCTATAAGTAAAATGCTATCAACAGATTTTCACAATTCTCTCACCTATCGACGGGCTCATGCATTCTCTCAAAAGTAGCTAAGTAGCGTTCTCTGGCGACGAATGATTCTGCGGCCACGTCAGAAAAATTGTTGGGGGGGTACATTTTAGGACCCCGCTCCACTGCGCGTGTTAACCCACATCACTGTTTTCTGCACACCAAGATTGGGCCTATTCAGACCAGCAAAACCGAGTTTATGACTTAATAAGTGACGAAAATCTGATGAATTGACATACATTTGCTTTGGCACGTACCACGAGCTTCGCCAGAACCCCAATAATCCCTGAGTTGTCCAGTCAATAATTGAATTGAACCGGCTATACCATGGGGAAGACCTCGCAAGTTATGTTGTTCTCTTTTGGGCACGTGAGCTTTTCGCTGGCGTGACGGTGGGACCGGGCCGGGCCGTGTCGCTCATATGTGACATTGCATCCATATGTGGGGAGAAACCTCCCGGGCGCTGCGCGCCCGCTTGGTGATGGGATAAATCGTGCTAAAGGCCAGTCAGCTCATATCCTAATGCATGTACGCACAATTGCACTTACTGCATGTAAAATGTCATCTGACCTTTCCGAAGTCGTTGAGGCCGCGGGGTTTCTGTGTTTCGGACGCCTCTCCGGAGGCTGAAGTGGCCCTGTCAAAGACAGCCGAAATTAGAACAGTTCACTGTAACGACAGAGTGTACAGTCGGTTGGGACCGCGATTAAAGGCCAGAAAAAATGGCGAGGTGTCAACAACAAAACTATTTTCTTATGGTGTGTCACCAAAAATACATTAAGTATGGCACCAAAAACAGTATATTTCCAATATGCTTTGAGCTGTGTTTCTGTTGACCCTCTGTAGGCATTAAGCTACACCCCACCGGGGGTCCGGCGCCACCTTCACCCCGACGGGGGTCCGGCGCCACCTTTACCCCACCGGTGGCCACCAATGGCCCTCTTCTTACTCCGAAAATATGGGGGTTAGCGCAAATATGAAAAGTTCACAGGAAAGCTCATGTGAATTCTGCATGCTTTTATTTGGCATACTTAAGCGCTTAGGTCAATGGTTTGACCTCCAGAGGTCAAGTTGGATCACGATAGGCTATTTCCACTAAAATATGCAATGCTAAAAACCCTGGGCATAGCTCTCATGCCATTAGAGCTATTCAAATCTGGTAAAGTAAATTTGATAGGAAAATGCCAGGACTTTCTCCGCTATGGGAACATAATGATCTCCCGCCAGTGGTTTGGCCTGCAGAAGGCACCTCTTGTCCTAGCATGGCCTGAGGTCACAAAAGATCAGAAAGTGACCATGCCGTATTTCAAATAAAAGCCAGTGACAAGACATGCATGATGACGATTAATTCATTAATTCAGCGATCTAGCTTGATTAGGTAAAACATTACCGTCAAAATACTGTTTTTGACCCCTGGTGATCTGTGATGACCTCAGATAGGTGAAAGGGGAAATATCGCCACTGGCATCCGTCAAAGGGTGGCCAAGCATGCTTTTCTGAGAAATCTGAGCATGTTCAATCATTTTTGTAACTTTTATTTCATGAGACAGATTTTCCCCATGATTTTTCAATGGGATAGGTCACCTCGTGACCTGACTTCAGGTCACCAAATCGAAAAATGCAGGACATAAGTCTTATAGACCCTGGAGGGTTATTTAGGTGTAGACTGTTTCAAATCGCTCGGCATGGAAATGTAGCCATGTTGGAGCTCAAGAGTTGAAGTGAGGTGGCCTTGTTTGACCGCATCTGGGGACTTGACCTAGGGCTTGTTCCAGCGCCTCCTTAGAAAAAAGATGAGAGTAGCTTGGAGTAAGTCGGAGCAGGCGCAAAAACCAGTGTCCGCTGGACCGATTTCGGATGAGATTGGATGAGATATCAGCTGATTGCGCCTGATCAGTGCCAACATGGCGGGCGTGGCGCAGCTAAGAAACTAATCGAATTTGATTAAGGCCTCTGATACTCATTTAATGTATTTTAGTGAAGGTGGAATACAGAAAAACAACGTAATCAAAACCTTAAGCTGCCCACAAACGTCGTTTCTCACTGTAAAACAACTTATTTTAGTTTCTCAATTGAAATTCGTGCGCCACAATTGAGCTCCTCCAGCCTCCTCTGAAAATCCACCTTTCGTTTGAGAGGAGGTTGGATTAGGTTTGAGATGAGCTTTGGCGAGCTTGGAGGAAGTTTAAGGAGGCGCTGGACCGGGCGAGAGGAAGTTGGAGAAGCTTTGAGGAGGTTGGAGCAGGTTTGAGGAGGCGCTGGAACAGGCCCCTGGTGTGGCCCGGGGTAAAAAATTAATTTGGCTCGCATTAACAACGCATTTTCCACTTCTTCCCAATCTCTGGCACAAAGTCGCTGTTTCGGTGCTTAGGTGGCCCTAATAATCTGTGGGGTTTACTTCCCAAGCACGGAATAAAGGGCGGCGTCATTCTAGCCCACACTTTTCATTGGTAGATATAGGCAAGGTTCGAGGGCTTGTAACATCGGGAATACCACCGAGCGGTGACTGCAAACATCGGACGGTGACTGCGAACATCGGACGGTGACTTCAAACATCCAGTGGTGACTACGAACATCGGACGGTGACTACGAACATCGGACGGTGACTACGAACATCGGACGGTGACTACGAACATCGGACGGTGACTACGAACATCGGACGGTGACTACGAACATCGGACGGTGACTGCGAACATCGGACGGTGACTACGAACATCGGACGGTGACTACGAACATTGGACGGTGACTACGAACATCGGACGGTGACTACGAACCTTGGACGGTGACTACCAACATCGGACGGTGACTACGAACATTGGACGGTGACTACGAACATCGGACGGTGACTACGAACCTTAGATAGTGACTACCAACATCGGACGGTGACTACGAACATCAGACGGTGACTACGAACCTTGGACGGTGACTACCAACATCGGACGGTGACTACGAACATCGGACGGTGATTACGAACATCGGATGGTGACTACGAACATCGGACGGTGACTACGAACATTGGACGGTGACTACGAACATCGGACAGTGACTACGAACATTGGACGGTGACTACGAACATCGGACGGTGACTACGAACATCGGACGGTGACTACGAACATCGGACGGTGACTACGAACATCGGACGGTGACTACGAACATCGGACGGTGACTGCAAACATCGGACGGTGACTACGAACATCGGACGGTGACTACGAACCTTGGACGGTGACTACCAACATCGGACGGTGACTTCAAACATTGGACGGTGACTACGAACATCGGACGGTGACTACGAACCTTGGATAGTGACTACCAACATCGGACGGTGACTACGAACATCAGACGGTGACTACGAACCTTGGACGGTGACTACCAACATCGGACGGTGACTACGAACATCGGACGGTGATTACGAACATCGGATGGTGACTACGAACATCGGACGGTGACTACGAACATTGGACGGTGACTACGAACATCGGACGGTGACTACGAACATCGGACAGTGACTACGAACATTGGACGGTGACTACGAACATTGGACGGTGACTACGAACATTGGACGGTGACTACGAGCATTGGACGGTGACTACGAACATCGAACAGTGACTACGAACATCGGACGGTGACTGCGAACATCGGACGGTGACTGCAAACATCGGACAGTGACTACGAACATCGGACGGTGACTACGAACCTTGGACGGTGACTACCAACATCGGACGGTGACTACGAACATCGGACGGTGACTACGAACCTTGGACGGTGACTACCAGCATCGGACGGTGACTACGAACATCGGACGGTGACTACGAACATTGGACGGTGACTACGAACATTGGACGGTGACTACGAACATCGGACTGTGATTACGAACGTTGGACGGTGAGTACGAATATTGGACGGTGACTACGAACATCGGACGGTGACTACGAACATCGGACGGTGACTACGAACATCGGACGGTGACTAAGAACATTGGACGGTGACTACGAACATCGGACGGTGACTGCGAACATCGGACGGTGACTACGAACGTTGAACGGTGACTACGAATATTGGACGGTGACTACGAACATCGGACGGTGACTACGAACATCGGACAGTGACTACGAACATTGAACGGTGACTACGAACATTGGACGGTGACTACGAACATTGGACGGTGACTACGAACATTGGACGGTGACTACGAACATCGAACAGTGACTACGAACATCGGACGGTGACTGCGAACATCGGACGGGTGAATGCGAACTTCGGACAAAGACCCGAAAGGCGATTCGTGAACTGGTTCTCAAAAACCTGCTGGGAATTGATTATTCAATTGGTATTCCATGGTATTGGTGGATCTGCAAACCATCGGAGGGTGCCTCCAGGAAAAATACTCTATGTTAATTTCTGTTTCTGCGTGCCAGAGGCTCCACTAAAGTTGTGATTTTATTTTTTCATTTGCGATGTGGTCATTCACATATGCTGTTAAAAGCATAGAGCTGGTTTGAAACTTATCAATTTCGGGGACTACCTCCATGTTTGTCATTTGTCGCCAACTTTGTTGGCAAGTTGGCAGATGTTTCTGCCATCTGGCTAGGTCAATCAGCCGGCAGCCTCTGTTGGCCGACCTTTCTGCGGGGTAGAACCCCGAAGTAGCTGAGCTCAACGAGCTCCCGCTCTTCAAAGATAGCTTAATGGTTGTTCCATTAATATTCATACTGAGCCACCCCTTTAGCTCAGTTGGTAGAGCGTTGGGCTCCGGCCCAATGCTCAGAAGCATGCTGTGGCAGTGCATGTCCAGGCTTGGGATCGGCTCCCCTGAGACGCTCCGGCGCTCAATAGTTTACCCGAGGTACAGGTCGGCTGGAAACTGACTGGTGAGAGGGTGATCTGAGCGGGGCGGCCGTCCCTGTGCTTTGTGGGATGTTAAACTTTGGCTTCTAAATCAACCCTTCATTGTGGGAGTTGCTCGTTCGGGTGGTGGGGTCGGGGTCTCCGTGACAAGTCCCTTGATGATTTTAGTGAGACTCCGACTCCAACAGTCGAACTGAGAACCACTTGGATACAATGTATATAAAAAATAAACACGAGAGAGAGAGAGAGAGAGAGAGAGAGAGAGACTGACCAGGGCGTGTCGCAGGCGTGGGTGAGGGTCAGGTAGCGGACGCCGGAGTGGTAGAACGTCCTCAGCACGGCCAGGCTGTTCCCCAGCGAGTGTCCGCCCTCCACGCCCAGCAGGCTGGCGATGCGGCCTTCTCTGTGCGCGTCCTCAATCTCTGTTGGAGTCAGGCCGGCATAACATATAAGTCACTTTCTGAAAATTGGAGGGAATAAACATAGGATTTTGTTGTAACTACAATAGTGCATGTGTCCTCCGTCGTGTGCAGTGGAGGGGTTCTAAATTCCCCCCCCCCCACCTATTTTTCCAAGATGGCCGAAGAACTATTCGCCGCCGGAAATCGCTACCGGACCACATTTGAGCGAATTTATGAGCGCGTCGATTGGTGAAAGAATTTTGAAAATCGGTCGAAAATTTTTTACTTATAGGCTTCAAATTCAGACCTATATTTTGAGACTGTCGCTATCGCGCAGTCGCACCAGTTCGCCTGCACTGTAGACCGAGTGGTGACGTTATAACGTCATATAATCAGGTTATACATCGAGGTCAATCCACATGAAGATCAAGGTCAAGGTCAAAGGACGGGGGATGAGGTGGCTTAGTGGATAGCACTCTTGTCTTCTAAGCCACCGGTCCCGGGTTCAAGTCCCGGCGGAGCCTCAGAATAAGTCGATCTGATCCCCAAAATCCCTTCCAACAGAGTGAGAGTTGGCGACGTCGTATGACCCTGGCAGTTGGTGCGTCGTTAAACCCCAACAGTTACTAAGGTCAAAGGACACAGTCAATGATCCGAGTATTCCGGTCAGATGACATTATTCAGTATGAAGTATGTTATGCTCTGACTTCATAGTAAAGGCTACTCAAGGTCAAAGTCAAAGGTCTTTTCGAGGTTAAACCCTCACTTGCCACGAAAAGGCTGCTGTAGTGCCAGTTAAATTATCCACCATTGTGATTATGTCAAATTGTTACGTCATACGTCACTGACCTTGAATGACCTTGACCTCAAAATTTCAAAGAACATTGTGTGGTACGTTCCCTTTATAACCTTAGTCCGCTTTTTGGTGTATTCCTTTTTTGCATAATCACGGCATTTCCCAATAGGTCTCCAGCACGGCCCAGATTTGACATTTACGACCTCGTTTGACCTCGACGATATTGACCTAGGACAATGAAACTCGGTCATAATGTAGATCAATATCGCCCCCCCTCCCACGCACTCCCCACTGGCGTTTTTCTAACCCTCTTGGTTTCTGAGATCTCAGGGGGGGGCACTTTAGTACCCCCATCCCCTCTCCACTGCGCATTAGCGCCAGACCCCTCTCCACTGCGCGTGCTAAACCTTGTCCTACAGGACCGGGGATCGATTCGGCCACGTCTACATTTGTCAAAATTATAGAATAACGGATCGGTTTAGTGCGATGCCGCCCAAGGATAGTGAAACAAGTTGGACTTCACACACCTAGAGCAAATTTCATGTTGGGATCATTTCAGGTAATGGAGAAAGTTTGCGCGAGGTTTGAGCCGTCTTCCACGCTGCAGTTCATCGCAGCTTCTATGCCTCGCAGCTTAGCACGATCCTAACTTAGACCTTAAGTGACATCGGAAATCTCTTGTCGATATGCCCGCTCGCATGATGAAACGTGCTCTACTGGCAGCCTGATGCGGTGAACGAATCGTTTAGCACTTACCTTGTTGATTTTTGATGCTGGACATTTCAGAGGTTAACCCTCAACCCGGTGGTGGTGTTTGAACACCCCCTCCCCTCGGGTTTTTTCCGGCGGCACGAAAAAACGGCGGCGCGAAGCTCCGCCGTGCTTGCAACACCTTATTCTTGATCGATTCAGCAACTTTCCCTCCAATTTTAGGTTTGGGTCATCTCAGGTCAGGTACTAGTACAGGTCAAGTGACCTCACCTCAAAAAATGTTTAAGGTGACATAAGCAAGAAATGGGTGAATCTATCGGATTGAAACTTATAGCGCATAATGAACCCACCGAGTTCTACAAAAAATGTTCCGGAATTTTTCATATCGATGACCTAAGGCTAAGTACGGACCATGACCTCTCCATTGGAAATACATGGGAAAAACAGAAATTGAGCTGTATTTGTGTAGATAAAGCTGATGATGCATTCATATTCTTCCAATCGAAGTATCATAAGCAGTTTTCAATCTTAGGTCAATAGCTTTGCATGGAATGATGATACAGCTTTTATTTGCATACATTGCGTTTGGATTGCTATTGCAAGTCGATTGATATGCTATTGACTATGCTGGGTAAAAAAGTGACCTTGAACTGCCCTGAGGTCAGGTAATTTTTGTGTTTTGACCTAGTATGGTCATAATATACATCATTCGATTTGCCGTGACGAGAGGAAGCGAATGGTGCCTACAAAATGATTCTAACTCAACTATGTCAGATGCTAGAGCCCAAAGCCTTTGCTCAAAATGGAAAATTCTTTGACCTGTCATGACCTCAATATTGACCTGAACCAAACAGTGACTGATATAGTTTCTTCATGAATGTGTATGACCTATCCACCAGCGTTCGCGTTTTTTTCGCTATCCCGCATAGGGGCCGAGTTCGAGGGGGTGTTCAAACACCCCCACCTGGACGAAGGTGGCTCGGAGGCCCACCGGGGCACGGGTTAACACCCGCACTGAAGCACTAACGCGCACTGGAGGGGCAACTGGTAGGCCCCCTCAGATCTCGGAAACTAAGAGGCGTATAAAAATGCCGTGAGGGGAGTAAGTTGGGATGTGGTGATCTACATTATTTATTATTTTAATTGACCTAGGTCAATAGCTTCAAGAACAAACGAGGCCATAAAGGTCAAATCTTGATCATGCGGGGGACCCATTGGGAAATGCCGTGATTATGCGAAAAAGACGAAAATAAGCTAAAGCTGGACCAGGGTCATAGATGCAGTGACGGATCTAGGATTTCGTTAGGGGGGCCCAGGCTCGGAGGGCGCCGAACCTGGGGGCGCCGAACTTGAGGGGCGCCAATTTCAGTGGCGGATCTAACCGGTCGGTTTGGGAGGAGCAAACCAAAGTCGAAAAGCAAAAAAAACGTCACGCAGTAAAAAGCTGCGCTACCAATATCATTTGCCCGTAGAATTTTGGGTATTTGAGGCGAAAATCCAAAAAAACTTCACGGGGTGAAAAATATGGGCTCGAGATACTTCTTCCTATCCAAGGCTGGCTATACTATGACTTAGCCATGTCATGGAGTACTATGGAGGTCTGGTATACTATAACTGAGAATTATTGATATTTACTCCATGATTCTGATGAAGGGCTGTGCCCGAAAATATAATCTTCAGTGTTTTTTACATTTCTGGATTCGAGGGGACAGGCCAGGGAACATCTTATCAACTTATGTTCTGTTTGAAGTTGAGAGTTGGAACACCAAAATCTTGCTTATAAACTAAGAAGGAGTAGGGAAAAAGGAGGTCGATCGCTTTGGGGGCGAAAACGCAGTTTTGCCCCGAGCTTTTTCGTTTGGGGGAATGCCTTTTCCCTCCCCCTTGGATCCACCACTGGCCAACTTAACACCCAAAAGGCGGCCAGTGTCAATGAAGAACGCGTTTAAAAAAGGATTTGTAAATGCTTATTTTCATTAAAGCTTCCTCCCAGTGAGGACATGTTCACGTTTACCATCAAGCATATTTCGGGCCAGCTAACGACTGGTACCGTGGTAGAAAATGCTGAAAGCACCCACTGACACTAACTGAAGCACGATGAGCAAATAATACAATTATATTCGGTCATGGTAAGAACTGAGGTGTCGTATCCACCACCTACACTTATCACAGTTGTCCTGGCTAACGGCTCAATACTGAAATACCCGATTGAAGCTAACCTGAGCCTCATAGGCCGCAGAACCTCTGCGAGCCTGGGCCCTGAGTTTTCGGTGACTTCGATGAAGTTATATCGAGTCCCCTCAGCTGATCTGGGACCGCTTTAGTTAACCAGGCTCTCCACTGAACTTGAAACCTATATGTCGCCGCTGAAGCCTATTAAGCTTTTTGGGCCCTTTTATTGATATAGGGCCCCTCACCGGTCCTGGGCCCTCTGAGCTAAAAGCTGGAGCTCTGAGCTCTGAGCCCCAAGCTGGATTAGTGTCCCTTAAGCTGGTCGGGGCCCTGGGTTGGTACCGTTTTCGTTTAACTGATATAGATCCCTTCAGCTTGTTTGGGGCCCGTTGTGCGTATCTGGGCACTAGTTCGTCGAGGCACCCAGCTAGTCTGGCCCTATTAGTTTTATGGGCCTTCTGAGCTTCTGCAGGTTCCCCTCAGAGTGTCTGGGCCCCATGAGTTGAAAATTGGACCCCTGGGTTAGTTTTTGGGTTCCTGGGCTTATTTAGAAACCGTTTAAATAGGTAGGCACCCCACGCTGGTCTTGAGAATCCTGTGTTGGCGCTGAGGTCAAATGAGCTCGTCGGGGCCCTTATCTGGGGCCCCCTTAACTGGCACGGACCCCTCAGCTGATTTTGGAGACCCAAAATCCCTCCTACCGGATTCCACCCACGCCAGATTTCCTGACTCCCTGAGGGCCCCTGGGGGCCATTGGGGATTTTTCCCGATCAGCGCTAGGGCCCTCCCCGAGACAAAGCTTACAACATGTCTCTGTGTATATACTCTAGCATCTGCCAGAGTTGAGCTAGAATCATTTTTAGGCACACTTCGCTTCCTCTCGTTACGGCGAATCATCAAATAATGCATAATATGACTATACTAGGTAAAAAAAATGACCTGACCTAAGGCTTTGGTCAAGGTCACCATTTAGCCTAGCATAATCAGCATGCATATGAATCAACTGACAATAGCAGTAAAAAATGGTATCAAAATACGGGTTTTATCAATATTTCCTGCAAAGCAATTAACCAAAGTCTTAAAACCTGCTTAGGAAGCCCCAGATGAACTCTCAGAGGTAACATGTCTAAACTTGCAACATGAACCGATAAAGAGGCCTAGGATACCATGATTTGGGGAATCCGAAGGTATTCCAAGCGGCGTCTGCAGACATAGAGCAATTTTTTGGCAAATTTCCGTTTTACCCCATGCATTTTCAATGGAGAGGTCATGATTCGTACCTGTCCCTAGGCCATCGATGGGAAAATCCTGCAATAAATGTATTAGTACTTTTTGGGCCCATTATATGGTACAAGTTTGAATTCGATAGATTCACCCTTTTCTTACTTACGCCAACTTAAGCATTTTTTGGGGTGAGGTCACTTGACCTGCACTGGTGACCTGACCTGAGATGACGCAACCTTAAATTTTGAGGGAAAGTTGCGGAATTGATCAATGATAAGGTGTGACAAGTACTGTGTCGCTTCGCGCCGACGTTTTTCGTGCCACTGGGAGACCTCGAGGGGTGTTCAAGCACCCCCCAACGGGCCGGAACGGGGCTCGAATACTCTAGAACAGGGCTGAGGCCAAAAGGGAAGGCTCTAAACAATGTCTCCAATTTTTGGGGTCAAGGTCCTTCATGGTCATTGACCTATTACGGCAAAACCCAACATATTATGCCTAATGTACGCTATAACTAGCGCTGTGCCCAAGCTTACCAATAACCTTTGATCAAGCCTTGATCATCAAGGCCAGTGACCTTTAAAATTGACCTGTAACCTTGATCTAAACACTGAATAACCTTTACTTTGATATAATAGCATACGTCATAATAGGAATCGTAACATCATGCAACGTCATTTAGGGGCTGTCCAGGAGTACCTGTGCTCATCAGGGACACCTATGCTCTCTGGGGGGCCTTTGCTTCGATGAGGCACCTGTGCCACCCAGGGCGCCTTCGCTCCCCAATGGACGCAACCTAGCTATCCAGGGGCATCCTTGCTGTTCCGGGGGTGCCTTTGATACCCAGTGCCCAAGGGGAGCTTTTTCTTATCCAGGTTCACCATGATATTGAGGGGCGTATTTTTATTCAAGGTAACCTATACTACCCAGTGGCGCCTACCCTATGCAAGGGGCCCTTAGGCTATCCAGGGGCGGCAATTTGCTATGCATAGGGCGCCCTTATGCTCTCCATGGGCTCCTCATTCAGAGGGTGCCTCTGATATTCGGGGGCGCTTTTCCTATCAACAGGGTACCTGTGCAATCTTGGGGCTATTCTTATCAAGGGACGCTGCTGTTATTTAGGAATACCTACACCACTGTCGAGGGTCGCTCTTTGCTACCCAGAGGCGCCTTTACTTCTTAGGAAATTTGGCGCCCGTGCTTTAGGAGTGCTTCGGTATCGATTGATTGCTCTACTATTGGGCTTAGGTACACGTGAACCTTGAGCTCATGTAGCGCCCATATTGTTGCTAAGGAACGCTTATGCTATCAAAGGGCGCCTTTACTATCCAAGGCTTCTGTTTTATTCAAGGCAGTCTGTTCTATCCATGGGCATTTGATATTTCGGGGCGGTGCCTAGGTTATTCAGGAGGCGGTTTTTTTCTCCACAGGGGCGCACTATTGCTTTCCAGGGGCGCCATTACTGCCCAGGGGTGTCTTTCTATCCAGGGGCGCATATGCTGTCTAGGTGTATTTTTCAATCACAGACATGATTGAAATACATGCCCGTACGTTATCCTGGGGTGCTTTTTGTCTCCGGTGAGGCGCTATTTTTCTCTTCCGGGCACCAGTTTATCCAAGGGCACCTATGCTGTCCAGAGAACCTTTGTTATCTAGGGCTGCCTTCGCTGTTAAGGGGCACCTTTGCTACCCAAAGGGAGCATTTTACTTTCCTGGAGTGCTTATTTCCATCTAAGGGGAACATATGCTATCTTGGAGCGCCTTTGCAAACATGGGGCGCACTTTTCTATCTAGGAACGCCTTTGAATTTGAGGGGCGCCTCTGCAATCCAGGAGGAGCCCAAAATAGATGGAGAATAAGAATTCTGAAATAACGCGCTCGAACACTGAAATAAAGTGCCTAGTTATCAGAAAGAGGCGCTCATCTGCTGAGCGGGGAGGACTGCTGGTTGGTGAGGGCAGCGTTCTCGGAAACGGGGCGCACATACTGAAAAAGGCACCCGGTTGCAGCGATGGAGCACTAAGCCTTCAGTTATAGGTTAATGAAATGTGGTTAAAGGCAGCCCATGCTCAAATTGAGCGCTCGAGCCCTGTAACAGAGCACGCGACTGTCAGACAGGTGTGCCAAACCATAGACAGTAGGGCAGCTGAAGATGGAAAGGGACACCTGTGATATCCTGGGGCGCCTGTACTCTCAGGTGAGGCGCTTGTTTTCTTTTTTAGGCGCCTAGTTTATCCATGGCCGCCTATGCTGTCCAGATCATGTATTTCAAGAAGGGTTAACTTTGCTGTCCAGGGGCGCCTTTGCTATCCAAGGGCGCATATGATATCTGTAGGGCGCTTTATGCAGAGGGCGCCTAGGCTGTCCAAGGGCGCCGTCCTAACCAAAGGCCGCCTTTCACTTCCCTGAAGTGCCTATTTCTATGTAAGGAGTGCATATATTATCTAGGAGTGCCCTTGATATACGGAACGCCTTTTTGTCCAGGGGCGCCTTTGCTCTTGAGGGGCGCTGCTCCAATCCAGGGTAGCTGAAGATGGATAAGGGACATCTATGTTATACAGGGGGAGCCTGTACTTTCCAATGGGGCGCTCATTTTCCTTCTCAGGCACCTAGTTTATCTAGGGAGCGCATAGGCTATCCAAAGGCGCCTTTGCTTTCGAAGGGGTGCCTTCCTAGGGGTGCCTTTGCTGTGCAGGGGCGCCTTTGCTGTCCAAAGCACTTGTGTTATCCAGGGTTGTCTTTGCTGTCCAGTGGCGCCTTTGCTATCTAAAAGTGCATATGATATCCGTCGGCGCTTTATCCAGTGGGCGCCTGGACTATCAAAGGGCACTTTTTCTATCCAAGGGTTGCATTTATTTTCCTGAAGTGCCTATTTCTATCTAAGGGGCTCCTATTCTGTCCAGGGCACCTATGTTTCCCAGATTTGCCTTTGCTGTCCAGGGACGCCTTTGCTATCCAAGGGCACCTTTCTTAACCAAGGGGCGCATTTTGCTTTCCTGGAGCGCCTATTCCTATCTAAGGGGCGCATATGTTATCTAGGAGCGCCTTTGATACCAGGAGGCGGCTTTTTGTCCAGGGCGCCTTTGCTCTTGGGGGCGCTGCTCCAATGCAGGGCAGCTGAAGGTGGATAAGGGACATCTATGTTATACAGAGGGCGCCTGTACTTCCCAGTGGGGCGCTTGTTTTCCTTCTCGGGCTCCTAGTTTATCCAGGGGCGTCTAGGCTATCCAAAGGCGGCTTTTCTATCGAAGGGGTGCCTTCCTAGGGGCGCCTTTGCTACCCAGGGCGCCTTTGCTGTCCACGGCACTTGTGTTATCCAGGGTTGTATTTGCTGTCCAGGGGCGCCTTTGCTATCCAAGGGTGCATATGACATCCGAAGGCGGCTTTTCCAGTGGGCGCCTAGGCTATCAAAGGGCGCCTTTTTCTACCCAAGGTGAGCATTTTATTTTCCTAAAGCGCCCATTTCTATCTAAGGGGCGCTTATGCTACCCAAGGCATCTATGTTACCAAGATTTGCCTTTACTGCCCAGGGGCGCCTTTCCTAGCCAAGGGCGCATATAGTATCCGTAGGGCGCTTCATCCAGGGGCGCCTAGGCTATCTAAAGGCGGTTTTTCTATCAAAGGGGTGCCTTCCTAGGGGCGCCTTTGCTACCCAGGGGCGCCTTTGCTGTCCACAGCACTTAGGGTTGTCTTTGCTGTCCAGGGCGCCTTTGCTATCCAAGGGTGCATATGACATCCGTAGGGCGCTTTTTCCAGTGGGTGCCTAGGCTATCAAGGGCGCCTTTTTCTACCCAAGGTGAGCATTTTATTTTCTAAAGCGCCTATTTCTATCTAAGGGGCGCTTATGCTGTCCAGGGCACCTATGTTACCAAGATTTGCCTTTGCAGCCCAGGGGTGCCTTTCCTAGCCAAGGGCGCATATGATATCCGTAGGGCGCTTCATCCAGGGGCGCCTAGGCTATCCAAAGGCGGTTTTTCTATCGAAGGGCTGCCGTCCTAGGGGCGCCTTTGCTTTCCACAGCACTTGTGTTATCCAGGGTTGTCTTTGCTGTCCAGGGGCGCCTTTGCTATCCAAGGGTGCATATGACATCCTTAGGGCGCTTTTTCCAGTGGGCGCCTAGGCTATCAAGGGCGCCTTTTTCTACCCAAGGTGAGCATTTTATTTTCCTAAAGCGCCTACTTCTATCTAAGGGGCGCTTGTGCTGTCCGGGGTACCTATGTTACCAGGATTTGCCTTTGCTGCCCAGGGGCGCCTTTCCTAGCCAAGGGCGCATATGATATCCGTAGTTCGCTTCATCCAGGGGGCGCCTAGGCTATACAAAGGCGGGTATCTATCAAAGGGGTGCCTTCCTAGGGGCGCCTTTGCTACCCAGGGGCGCCTTTGCTGTCCACAGCACTTAGGGTTGTCTTTGCTGTCCAGGGGCGCCTTTGCTATCCAAGGGTGCATATGACATCCGTAGGGCGCTTTTTCCAGTGGGCGCCTAGGCTATCAAAGGGCGCCTTTTTCTACCCAAGGTGAGCATTCTATTTTCTAAAGCGCCTATTTCTATCTAAGGGGCGCTTATGCTGTCCAGGGCACCTATGTTACCAAGATTTGCCTTTGCAGCCCAGGGGCGCCTTTCCTAGCCAAGGGCGCATATGATATCCGTAGGGCGCTTCATCCAGGGGGCGCCTAGGCTATACAAAGGCGGTTTTTCTATCGAAGGGCTGCCGTCCTAGGGGCGCCTTTGCTGTCCACAGCACTTGTGTTATCCAGGGTTGTCTTTGCTGTCCAGGGGCGCCTTTGCTATCCAAGGGTGCATATGACATCCTTAGGGCGCTTTTTCCAGTGGGCGCCTAGGCTATCAAAGGGCGCCTTTTTCTACCCAAGGTGAGCATTTTATTTTCCTAAAGCGCCTACTTCTATCTAAGGGGCGCTTGTGCTGTCGGGGTACCTATGTTACCAGGATTTGCCTTTGTTGCCCAGGGGCGCCTTTCCTAGCCAAGGGTGCAAATGATATCCGTAGTTCGCTTCATCCAGGGGCGCCTAGGCTATACAAAGGCGGGTATCTATCGAAGGGGTGCCTTCCTAGGGGCGCCTTTGCTACCCAGGGGCGCCTTTGCTGTCCAGGGGCGCCTTTGCTATCCAAGGGTGCATATGACAAATGACATCCGTAGGGCACTTTTTCCAGTGGGTGCCTAGGCTATCAAAGGGCGCCTTTTTCTACCGAAGGTGAGCATTTTATTTTCCTAAAGCGCCTATATCTATCTAAAGGGCGCTTATGATGTCCAGTTCACCTATGTTACCAAGATTTGCCTTTGCTGCCCAGGGGCGCCTTTCCTAGCCAAGGGCGCATATGGTGTCCGTAGGGCGCTTCATCCCGGGGGCGCCTAGGCTGCCAGGGCGCTTCATCCAGGGGGCCTAGGCTACTCAGGGGTGCATTAGTTCCCCATGGCGCAATCTTGCTATCTAGTTGCGCCTTTTCTTTGCCGGAGCGCTTTTGTTAGCTTTCTAAATTTCATCTTCAACATTTTACTGGGTCGCAAAAGACCAGTAAAGGCGTCTAGTGTTTGGGCAGGGGCGCTTTGTCATGGTTTTAAGGAGTATGTGTTCATTCAAGTGGAATAAGTGGTGTCTACCACCTTGGCGCACGAAATGGGTACAGGCGCGCCGCTCATATCGGGCGCCTTCGGCGCCCGATATGAGCTGAGCTTTACTGGGGCGCTTCGGAGCTAAGGGGGCCCGGGCCCCTGGGCCCCCTTGGATCCGTCACTGCATAGATGGAAGGTTGCGAACAATCTTTCCTACACTTTGTGGCCAACGTCATTCAAGGTCATTGACCTATAAGGTCACAATATGTTATACTACTTATAATATACACTTTAACTAGCAATATAGCAACTGTTTGGCGGGAAATGAATATTCACCATCAACCATGACATTTGACCTTGACCGTTACATTGGGTTATCTTAACTATGACATCATATCGTGATATACGTCAGACCGGGTAACAACATTTGACCTGAAGCACTGGGGTCGATGACCTAAAAGTGCTGATATGACCTTGACCTGTGACCATTAACCTTGACCTTCAAGTGAGGTGACCTTGACATACAATACCGGTTATATGGAGTTATGACATCACCACTCGGTCTCCAATGCAGGCAAACTGGCCCGACCACGCGATTGTGGCGATCTCGAAATGCAGGTCTGGCTTTGAAAGCCTATAAATAACAAATTCAGCCCATTTGCAAAAGTATTTCACCAATCGACACGCTGCAAAATTCAATTAATAGTGACCGAGCATCGCTTTTCAGCTTTCAGCGGTTCTCCGGCCACCTTGGAAAAATAGGTGAGGGGGCTCCGAGCCCCCTCCTGTCTAGTGCGCGTGTTAAACAAGATCATGACCTAGAGTGGTCCAATTAAATAAAATCATGAAATATATCGATAGTCAGCCTCTAAGCTGGTATACCTTTAATAGTTTGTTTGGAAAATGTCCCCCAAAATCAGTGGCCACTTCAGGTCCAACAAGGTCACTGGCCTTAAAAATCTCCATCGGTCCTAAAGTTGCTTTAATATAACCCATGTCTTTGTGCATTCAGAAGTTCCCGGTCAGTTCCAGTTCAGTTCCCGGTCACATGGATGACCCTCAAGTAGCTTACTGGCAATTGATCTTCCAAAGTCAGAGAGGGTTGGTGAACTGAAATGACCGTATTCAAGCGCATTAGATGCCGTTTTACTGATTCTGCAGGTCCTCCTGTGCTCGGAGAGACCAGACTTTGGCAGGTTGTATTTGGTTGCATAGGTCATTTGGTGAACCAAAGATATTTTAGGCATTAACTCGCGTGCGAAATCATCAAAGATGTTGCAAAGCACACCTCTGTGGTGTTTTGTCACTAGATTTGAGCTCAGAAAAATGCCGTTACATGGCGTATATCGAGTCCATGGCGATCAACTCGATAAACCCTAAAGCATCCATACACATATACTCAAAGCATATAGATGACATCTTCACGGATATCTAAAATGAAGAGCAGCTCCTGCAATTAAAGTCCAAGCTAGAAGAACACTGTGCGTAAATTTTCCAGAGAGCGCCCCATTAACGAGAAAATACCCTTTCTGGATGTCTGTAGACGCAACGAATGGGCCCTTCATAGCTTCTGTCTACAGAAAAGCCGCTGACAAAGGTCACTGTCTCAATGGTGCCAGTGAATGTGCTGACATAGGTAGGTATATAAAAGGAGTGTAACTCGTGCGTACATCAACCGTGCTATCAAACACTCTTCCTCCTGGCCTTTACTACATCAGAATCTAGGACGGATCAGACAGATCCTAGTTAAAGGGAGTGTCCCACTTTTATAATGGGTTTTGAACTGAGATAACAGTTTTTTAGAGCGTGTTGAGAAACCACTATCGGCATATTTAATTTCATGCAGAGCTCTCGGTATAAAATTTCTGCCGGCTTTAAAGTTCAGAGCAAAGGGGCCTATTGGCTTATTTCAAACCCTGAGGAATACGTTCAATATGGTTGCAGTAATCTGATTGGTCGTAAAGCCCTACGTCTCGTTCACACACCGAAATTACCATGTTAGCGAGAGAACCAGCATGCAATTGCTTGTCCACCGGCATGCCAGGCAAAAAGTTCTACAGTTCAGGGCGTTATTGGGTCAAAATTAGGCCAATAACTGTAATACACATCATATCCTCCCTCCCCCGTACTTGTGCAAACAAAATATAAATGTTTTTGTCAAAATCCAACTCTGAAGTTGTTTCCTTACATCAGACAGATGCATAATCGTTCTGCTACTGAATAAACTCGGCTACCGTAGTGACACCTGACGTGCAGTTCTTGTACCAGTGTTTCTTCTTGTACTGCATGCTATTTTCGCCGTGCGGAAATACTCTGAATGGAGCTTATAGCAAGTCTATGACCAACGTTTGGGATTTCACTGATTATCAACAGTGTTATTTTGATGCCGTCACATATTGTTGGAAAAGAGGATATATTTCTGTGTTTTTAGCGCATGAAAGTGAGAAAAACTCTGTCTCCTGTTTTTCAGGCCTCTCTTGTTCTTAAAATAATCTTTTTAGGATTTCACAAAGTGGTCCACTCCCTTTAACAACAACTACAAACCAAAAACAGAATGATGAACAAATTCGTATTCAGCTCCACCAGATCTTATCAAAAACATCACTTTATACTACTCTCAGGGAACCATGTCGACAGAGTACAAGCGCGACGAAAGAGTACTTCGGAACATTGTCGCGAAAAACTGCACCCCGACAGGCCCAGAACACCAAATTAAGCTCGTAACCTACTACAGAAACCCTTCCATTCCCAGTCTGGTCATGTCAAACAACCTTGATAAGGAACCCCCCACCCCCCTGAACGCCACTAATGTCGTATAATAATTTTTCATCAGCTTTTTTATTTCATTTTTCATATACAAACAGGGGGACAGAAGAAATGAATAGACCAGCAAAAGAAGACATGGGCAAAGCAAAGCAAAGGCTGAACAGCTAGCAACAGAATAGAACTTTACAGGCACATAGTATGAACAAAAGGAAGTAAGCAACCAGACCACGAGTGTAAAAGAGCACGTGTGTAGCATAGGCAGAATGAGCAAATCATAAAAACCTAACAAAGAGACAGTAACCATGGAACGAGAAAACAAACAGAAAAAGCGATAAAACAGAGACTGACAGGCTAACAGCATAACAAAGTAAGATGAGCGTTAGAGAACGAAATGAACAAATATAACGCCAAAACACAGTTAAAAGAGCAAAATAAAGCTACAAGTAAACAAAACGGGACACAAAACAAAAATTAATAAGGTTAAGTTATAAGTAGATACGTAGAGGGCCCACATATGTTGAACATATTGAATCTAAGAAAATATTTAGTTATTAGAAGCAAGAACAAATATGAGAAATAAGGACAAATACCTAATCAAAGCAGGAACCAATCAAACTCAACAACATTCAAGCAAGGCAATCAAACCAAAAAACTAGAAAACAAACAAAACAAAACAAATAAAACTTAAAAAAACAAAACTAGCTAAATCATACATAAACAAAGCAGGATATGTCTAAACCACAGACAAAATGCGTTCGGCGAGATCAAATTAAGGCACTAGTGGGAAGAAACCAAAAACAAGAATAGAACAAAACAGTTAGGCAGTAAACAGACAAAACAGAGCAAGAGGGATAAAACAGGAGAATACCACAAATATAAGTGTTAGGCCATTGGGGTATCACAGGCCCAGCCGACCACGGTGGGTGGCGCGGTATGTTTGGGGCTTACCGACGCACCAACTGCCAGGGTCATATGGCGTCGCCAACTCTATCCCTGTTGGAAGGGTTTCTCGGGAGCCAGCTTGCTCCTTGTGCAGGGAAGCCGCCGGGCCTTGAACCCGGGTCAGCTGCGTGGAAGTCAGCTACGCTGACCACTCCACTATTTAATGTGATGTGCAAGTACTCTTGTAAGTAGTTAATTTGTAAACATGGATGAGGCTATCTTTATATGAAAGATACCTACGCGAAAGTAACATGATACATAACTGTACAGATATTGAAATCATCTTGATTTCAAAATCATCTTTGAAATCATCTTTGATTTTTCATCCACAGGCGGAGGTTTTTTCACTGTAGAGGAGCCTTTTAGAAATCAAACTATTCAGCTCATTGTACATTTTTCGGAGAAATGATGACAGTGTATACTTTTTGCACGAAAAAAGCAGACAAACACTAAGCAGTAAAGACTGAATCACAACACTTACAGGTACAATAACGTTCTCCGACTGATTTTGCTTAACCATTCATATGCAGCAAATAGTAATTTCCGGCATGTGTTATTTAACTAAATCCATTCTTCATTCGAAATCACAACACACCTAGACTTAACCACGTGTGCATCGTGGCACATCTCTGGCGGCATAACAGAGCAGGTACGCTGATTCCGTCTTCACTTTTGCGGCCGGCACTTCCATTATAGCAGCATGGTTCATGCAGCGCCAGCGCGCCGCTGGCTGGTCCCAGCAGAAGGCGGTGTAGTTGGTACTCCTGTTTTGGAAGCCTAGAAACCAATTGCTCGAATCGATTGAAACTGAATGTATTCGTATCTTATTTTATTGTTGTGCCTTTATATTCATGTGTCTGAAAACGTTGTTGTATTGACGAAACGTTACAAAATGTATGCAATATAGGCACAATCTTAAAAAGCGTTAACGACCATGAGAAGGAAATTATTTGGAAAATTGAAAACTTATCAAAGAGAACACCAACGCACAATATGCCGCCATCTTAACCGAAACTTGCATTTATATATATATATATATATATATATATATATATATATATATATATATATATAAATATATATATATATATTTAATAGCGTGCACCGAATTTCACCAGTAACCAGCTTTATGTCAGGATAGTTATCTATATTCATTACTTGTATATATTTCATGACGAGCCAAAATTTTATCCAAAACTATATTTAAATTACTTTCAGAATGACTGAAAACGTAATTACTAAAAAACAAGGCATTTCCATTTACAGACTAGTAACGCGATACTGAATGCCCAACATAAGCATTTACCCACCAGCGGGGATAACATGATGACTATATTTGGAAGGCAAAGCTCGCATTAAGCGCCCTGTTGAAACGTCGCAAAACATCCGCTGTCGATTTCAGCAGGCCCAGAAATATGCTCAGCAAAGGAGAGCCTTCACAGACAGCATAGCAAGTGGCTTTGTTAGGGCCTCTCAAACGCTTTTTGAAGATCAAAGACATCCAATTCAGGCCGGCGTCAGTTTCTCGCTAAACAAGGCATAGAAAACGTAAAGCTTCTTAAACGAGAAGCCTTACTAGTCACTTTGATGTTTCATAGGCGTTTTGACACTTAACTCATTGTTATCATATAGAAGTCACCTGGAGAGGATGGCGGTTAATAAAATTTGTTACAAGTGAAGTGAAAGCATAAATAGCTAGTATATAAACTTCCTTAATAAAGACTTATGCTTAATGAAAATAACAGTGATGTTTTGTTTATAATCATTCAGTGCATGATTTCCTTCTTAAAAAAAACACAGGATTAGCCTGGTGAAATCAACGGCAATTAGGCCCCTCTGGAAGGCGTCTCTAAATTGACCATAAATCCCTGTTGTCACTGTGCTGGTATTTGGTCAATTCTCTCTACTCGTTCTGTGATTAGGGCAGGGACGAAGGTCGGTGATGAGCTGAAACACGTTGTGTGAAGACTTTCAACCACGCAGGTAAGGGAGGTTTTAAAGTTGAAGTTTTAACGCTAGCCAAAAAAGTCTGGGCAACGCCCTGCCATACTTAGTACGCTTTTTATGTGGCCTTTGTGACAATTCGTACCTAAATTTGGACGTCAGGTCATCTCAGTTCGTCACCAGTCGAGAACAAGTGACCCTCCCCATTTTAAGGGGCGGCTCATTTGATCTGGAATTGATAGTGAGGTCACCGCGTACATCAGCTTGTGGTCCCGCCGCTTTTACCGGGCTCAGACAAACACCGTGACCTCCATCGAAAATACACGGACAAATGGGATTGAGTTTAATAACTGTGCATAATACGGCGATAGAGTTTTATCTGAACTTCATTGCGGTTACCATATCATTGCAAATTGCAAGATATGCAGCATGACCCATATTGACATTGGCTTTGTTGACCTTAGTTCAGTTCAGTTTTAGGATTTGGTGTCACATACGGTATCTGATCGGGCTTAACAAGTAGATTCACTGGTGCCTCAGTTTTTATATGGCTCTCCCATGTTAGTTGTTAAGGCAGAAAACGCAGGTTTCCACCTGCGTATGCTAGGTATCGTTTGATACAAAGTGATCTCAAAAGCGACTTGGCTGAAACATTTTATTGTTGAATATTTCAGACAAACACTAGGTAAATGGATGGAAAAATACAAACCCTGTATGCACTTTGTTGCGTTTGGAAATGCCTTTGACGAGTTTGAACAAATGTGGCGGAAGAGGACCAGCTTACAAAGTTCCCTTTCATAATAACAGAACAATAAAACATGTGTAAGAACGCCACGATCTCTCAGTTTCTCGTTAAACGCTGACGTTTAAAAAAACATCATCACATGTCGGTTTCAGGGTGAACTTCCCCACTGCCTGTTTAAGGGATGGCCTACTCGTCCTAGTTTCGATCGACTCTTGCGCTGACCTCAACCAATGCGGCCCGATCGCCAGAGAAGCCGCTTTGCTGGAATTGAAGTTTTGGCCGCAGTCCAGCCAATGTTAGGCCGCCGGTGGGGGGGGCAGTTCGGTGCGGTCAATCGCATGCCGTATGTTGGCCAAATATTTATTCAGGCGGACGCTTTTTGGTCGGCCTGTTTCTCCCACATAAGAAGCTCCACATTGGCATGACGTCTCATAAAGAACCCCTTTTCTATCACATTCCTTAACACGCGCCCCGCTGGGGGACGAAATTCCCCATTCTCCTGGTTTTCCCCAGATAACGCAAAAACAAAGAGACGCAGAACAACATAACTTACAATACCTAATCCCTGATCGATTTTGCGCATCTGACAAATTTTTTTAGGTCAGTTCATGTCAGGTAAAGGAGTTATCCTAGGTCAAGCGACCCGACCCCAAAACCTAAAATCACGAGTTTGAAGCGGCGCCTAAGGAACATCAGTCGACCGATCACTTTAAAACTTTCACAATATGATGAGGTCATTAGGGTCCGCTATCCGCTATCTCAGAATTTTGATATTGTTGACCTAAGGTGGGGTCAATTTTTTGGTCACCCCATTATGTCTATGGTGAAAAATAGAAAGGGCTCGTTTTCAGTAAATAGTGGATAGATAAAGCTAAAAATTATCAAATCATGTATTCTTACCACGATCTTGGTAATAAAGTTCAGTTTTTCACCATTTGACCTCTTAAAAATTGCCAGTTCACATCAGCATACCGTGATTTTTTTCCAATTACTTCTCAATGAATTGATATAAAGCTTCTATTTTGCGTGCATTGTGCTTATATTGTCACGGGGGAGTCGGTTGATATGCAACATGATCATACCAGGTCGCCCTGTGGCCTTGACCTAGCTCGATGTCAGGCACTTTCACAAATTGACCTAATAAGGGCAAATTATACATCATTCAATTTGCCACGATGAGAGGAATCCAATGATGCATAAATATTTGCTATAGCCTTACTGAGTAAAAATCTAGAGGGGAAATGTACACTGCCCTGTTGTAAGCCTATGGAACCTTCTTTGACCTGTGCTGACCTCAATATTGACCTGGCATAAAAATACTACCTATAATTTATCTTCGTCTTGTCAAGAGCTTTTGAACATCATCAGTAATTTTCCTTTAGCTTTCCTGGGGAATGAGATACGGAGGGGCGAAATTCGCCCTCCAGCGGGGCGCGTCATGCCAGGGACCCCAGCGGGGCGCGTGTTAATAGGATCTTTAGCTCTAACTAATGTGTTGCCGAGCGTTGGTCGCGGTTTGTGGCCCGGCCTTATACCGTGGGGAGCGAGAACCGGACCTTTTCTTTCACTGATGCCCCTCCCGCAGGGAGCACCGATGTATGTTGGGCTACATTCTTGTCCTCGAGCTTCTGAAGATGTCTTTGATGTTGCACCTGCTGATGTCGCTTCCTTTGGCTTCAGGACACGTTGAATATGTCTTCCGGCGTAACCGTTTTCTTTGAATACTTTCCGGTTCTTCCGCTTTGGGATAATCGTCATTGCAGATGGTGCTAACCCGACAAGACAGGCACTTGAGTACTTCGTTTTATGGATTTCGCGTGATGCGTCTGCTTTTATATACAGATTGGACGCCATCTGTTGGCGGAAAACTTTCGTTTTCAAACGACCCCGATTTTGGGATACTTCTACATCCAAGAAAGCCAGCTTTCCATCCTCCTCTACTTCTCTGGTGAAATCGATGTTGAGGCTTGCTGCGTTGATGCATAGCTGAAATTCGCCAGTTTTTAGCCGTGTTGCCAAATCATGAAGTAATCGTCGCCGTACCGCCTCCAGTACTTGGGTTTCAGTGGGGCTGTGGAGAGAAGACACTGTTCTAAACCCTCCATATATCCATTTGCCAATGCAACAGAGAGGCTAAGTCCATGGGCGCACCTTCTAACTGAAGGAAAAATGTATTGTTACACTGGAAATATCAGCAGTTAACACATTCCTTCATGAGAGTTATAAGGGAGTCCACAGATAGTTCATACCGCTCGCTTAGGGTGTTGTCTTCTTCGAGCTTTGCGCAGACTTCATGTATGGCGTCATCAACTGGAACTCTGGTGAAAAGGGAAACCACATCAAAACTAACCCAAATGTATGTAGGAGATAGTTTAATGTCATGGATCTGTTCAACAAAGGAAGTGGTGTTTCGGGCGGCAAATTCCGTTTTTCCCAGCGCTTCCCAGCGCAGTTTAAGGAGTCAGTGCGAGAGTTGGATGAGTAGGCCATCCTTTAACCAGGGAGGGGGAAAGTTCATCCTGAACCCGATATGGGGTGATGCTTTTGGAAAAAAACGGCCGCGCTTAGCGAGAAACTGAGGGATCGTGGTGTTTTTATACACGTTTCATTGTTCTGTTATTAGGAAAGGTAAATTCGTAAGGAGGTAGGTCCTCTTTTGCCATATTTGTTCGAACTCTTCAAAGGTACGTCCAATTTTACCGCAGTACAGGGATATAATATTTGCATCATTTTACTTAGTGTTTGTCCGAAATATTCAATAATACTCTCAACCTCGGAAAATAACTCCAAATGCATAAAACATTTTACCCTAAGTTTTGGTAGAGGTATAGGTGGCCTTTCTGAAGTGACGTTTTGCTTTTTTGCTCCATCGTGTGGTACGGATATCTTCGGGCTAGAATGTGGCAGGTGGCTACCCTCTCCAGTCCGGCGTGGTGGCGCATCCCTTTGTGCTTCTGCCTGTGAACTGATTTGTTGTAACAACCTATAACAGCTAAGGCAAACGCCTCTTTAGAATTCAGCGCGGAGAGCAGCCACAATTTCAGACACTTAAAGCTGGGGTATTTCTGAATGAATGAATACAGCGATAGCAGAATCGACTCTGGGGCCACAGCATCTTCATTCTATACGGACTCTTTATAAATTGCTTAGTTCATTCTACCCAAAGCCTTGGGGGTGAGTTATGCTCCCAACACTGCTGCTGCTTAGTCGGATTAGAGCATCTCACTGTCCCGTAAAGCACGATTGTTGTAGCGGTAGAATAAGATATATCATAATAAAATCAGACTAGGAAAATAAGGTTATGCAAGGTAAGTTGGTAGGTGAAGTCATGTTAGCAGGCATTGACGCCTGACTGCGAAAGGTTTGCATTTTACAGAGTAAAGTTGTGAGCATTGCTAAACATAACAAACACCTCTATGACTTTTGCAGGGCTATGATTTAATGCTGCAGGGTAGGGAGTGTGGAGGGAAGAACATCCCTTGCATCTCTTTCCGCGGCATTTAGAGGAGGTAACATCTAAACTCCGTGTAGATTCCTTTTACGGCCCATCAACATTAAAACAGGCTATTGCCGGCCGGAAAAGAGGACGTCAGGCTCAGAACAACCATTTGTATTCGTGGCCATGGCCGGCCATCGCTGGAGTCGGTCCTCAGCAGACCATTACGGCCTGGTCCTAACGACAGAGGGCAGTTAGTGAGCCGATTACCCGTCGGCGCCGACGGGTCCAAGGGCCGGCCTGCCAGCAGAAGCTGCCGCACAGTGGGAACTGCTCCTTTTTAGCCTGAATTTATTCCCACCGACAGAATCCACGAGTGAATTCTATTAATTTGGATTGGAATCAGTTGACTGATGATAAAATGACAGCATTTCACTTTGTATTCAAATTTTGACTTAACGCGCACAGAAGAGGGAGTCCTAAAGTCCCCCAAAATCATTTTCAAAATAGCTCTAATAACTAAAACGGGTCTCAATTAATGCAACAATAACTTGTTACAATATATGAATATCGTTTCTCATTTCATAGCCTAACACTAAAATCTACGTTCCAATTAACACGCGCAGTGGAGAGGGGTCTGGTGTCAAAGCACAGTTGAGGAATCCTAAAGTGCTCCCTGAGATCTCGGAAACCAAGAGGGCTAGAAAAACGCCCATTGAGGTGTGCGTGGAGGCTTTAGTGATTAACGTTATGGCCAAGTTTTATTGACCTAAGAATATCTTCAAGGTCAAACGAGGTCGCTAAAGTCAAATATGGGCCTGCTAGGGGACCTATTGGGAAATGCCGTGATTATGTGGAAAATAGCCGGGAATACACCAAAAGCGGATTAAAGCCATCTAGGAAAGGTACGACACAATATTCTCTGAAATTTTTTAGGTTAAGGTCATTCAAGGTCAATGACCTATGACGTAACAGTATGCCATATTCACAATAATGTACAATTTAGCCGGCACTATGGCAGCCTTTGGGCGGGACTCGATTATTTGACCTTGAAAATTTCCTCTGACCTTGACCTGTGACCTTAACCTGGACCTTGAGTAGCCTTAAATATGAAACCATAGCATAACATACATCATACTGATATTGCCATCTGACCGGAATACTAGGGTCAATGACCTTGACCTTCATGTGGGTTGACCTTGACGTATGCAAAATGACCGTCGCTGTCGACGCGCCCTTAAACTCAACTGATGACCTTGACGTATAACCTGATTATATGACGTCACCAATTGGTCTATAGTGCAGGTGAACTGGTGCGACCGCGCGATTGTGACGGTCTCAAAATGTAGTTCTGACTTTAAAAGCTTATAAGTCGATAAATTACTGACTGATTTTTACAATTCCTTCACCAATGGACGCGCTCATAAACTCTGAAATGCAGTGGAGTAACGTTTTCAGGTGGATAACGGTTCTCCGGACAGCTTGGAAAAATAGGTGAGGGGCACTTTAGGATCCCCTCCACTGCACGTGTCAACTCTGTATTATTCTATTATTTATTTTTGCCGGAAGAGCTACTAACGTCATCTCCGGTAAATGCCAACAGAGGATCACACAAGTTCTAGCGTGGTGCCACACGCACGCGTATTCAAGAGATTAGATCGGGAGCACTTGGTCAGGGGCGGCATCCGGACCACGAGGTTACCAATTTTCTAGGCGTAGAACCATCAGATGGAAACAAAAAATTATCAAGCGCGCGTCAAATTCTATCGTAGGGGTCGATACCCCACCCCACTGCCATAGCCGCATATTGGGGGAAAGGGATGAGAAACGACATTTCAAGGGGCGGCATCGGACTTTCAAGGGGCAACGAAGTTCACGTGAAGGGGAGTTCCTCCACTTGCCCCTTGGATCCGCCTATGGTGACACCACCTACCTACAGTTGTAATTATCGCTAAAGAGTCCATAACTCCACAACCTCAGTGGCCTCTCTGTCATTGTGGCTGCAAGGGCGCCGCGCCGGCCAGGCGCATTGCGGTAAAAATACAAACCTTTCTCCAAGAATCGCAAAAAGTCGCAGGAAATTTTTGTTGGTTCCTACCTAGAATTGTCTGCCGTGTCCTTATTTACACATTTCCGTGCGCCAATCGATGTCACTAGTAGTTAAAACCTTACACATTTCTTGGAGACTCGAAATTGAAAGTGGTTGGAAACAAGGTCCAATATAATCTAGCAGAATTGTATTCCTATGACATTTTTTACCAATCCGACGGCTATTTTAGACATAAAAAGAGCCAGGCTTTCCAGCGGACGTCCCACTTGCGTTCCTATCTTGCCATCATTTCCCGGCGTTGAGACAGTTAACACTGGATGTTCAACTTTCTCCGACTTTAGATACATTTTCACCCACTTTTAGAAAAAGGAGACAAAATTAATTTTCCCCATAGTAAAATTTGGTCAATTTTGAATCAATTGAGAGCATATTTTCCCCAAAAATAGAATTTTTGACTTTTGATTAAGTTCAGGCTACCAGTGGAAAACTTCCTACTGTGCGCCGCTCTGTCCAAGCCTCCCGGCAGCCGCTCCATTCATAGTGGAGGGGCTCACAGTGGCTTGCCATTATGTTGCGAGCTTCCAATATCTCACAAAGGTTTCCGTACCTCCGCGTCCCGCGTGAGGATTCACATATACCGCTCTCCTCTCTCTCTCTCTCTCTCTCTCTCTCTCTCTCTCTCTCTCTCTCTCTCTCTCTCTCTCTCTCTCTCTCTCTCTCTCTCTCTCTCTCTCTCTGTCTCTCTGTCTCTCTATGTCTCTCTGTCTCTCTCTGTCTCTCTGTCTCTCTGTCTCTCTGTCTCTCTGTCTCTCTCTCTCTCTCTCTCTCTCTCTCTCTCTCTCTCTCTCTCTCTCTCTCTCTCTCTCTCTCTCTCTCTCTCTCTCTCTCTCTCTCTCTCTCTCTCTCTCTCTCTCTCTCTCTCTCTCTCTCTCTCTCTCTCTCTCTCTCTCTCTCTCTCTCTCTCTCTCTCTCTCTCTCTCTCTCTCTCTCTCTCTCTCTCTCTCTCTGTCTCTCTGTCTCTCTGTCTCTCTGTCTCTCTGTCTCTCTGTCTCTCTGTCTCTCTGTCTCTCTCTCTCTCTCTCTCTCTCTCTCTCTCTCTCTCTCTCTCTCTCTCTCTCTCTCTCTCTCTCTCTCTCTCTCTCTCTCTCTCTCTCTCTCTCTCTCTCTCTCTCTCTCTCTGCATGGATGAACAAAGTGATGGTGCTGTCAGGACACGACAGCAGTGCAGGAAATGTCCGACATGTTAAGGAACTTCTGCGTCGAGCTGATACAGCCCCAGCTTTAACTATTTCAAATTACTCCGCAGAGCGGCCTGGTATTAAATGTTTCTATTGGAAGCCGACGTGATTCGCACGTTCAAGAGGCAGCCTGTATTCACGCGCAGCCAGTTTTGTGTCCATAAGGCGTGGACGCTCATTATTCAAGTTCAGAGGTATGGCAGCGTGATCTTACCGCCCGAGAAAAAACGAAGCTATCTTGTCGCTGATCTAGAGTGGTGTTTTCTCCAGGGATAAACAGGCGGCTTCAACTGACACAGCTCAGTCACAAGTCGTCCGATATTGTCAGAAAAAAACTGTTCAGCAAAATGGGTGCCAAGCGCAAAATGTGACCACGTTACCACTCCTGTCTCGTATTTCAATGATAATAATTCGTATTAAGGCACTAACAATGAGCATTGCTAGTATTGATAACAGATCTTAAAAAGCTGTAACTAAGTCTTCAGGTCTTAAGATCTTGAAAATTCTTGAAATGTCTGAAAGGTCTTATAATTGCTGAGGGGCTGGAGTATGGAATTTTGTGAAGGATATGACTGGCCCTCGCATGATACCCATATTAACACGCGCAGTGGAGCGGTCCTAAAATGCCTCCCCACCTATGTTTTCCAAAATTGCCGGCTAACTACTCGCTGCCGAAAAACGCTGCTTAGTCACTGTAGAAAAAATTGTGAGCGCGTCGGTTGGTTAAGGAATTTTTAAAATTGGTCAAACATTTTTTTACTTATAGGCTTTCAAAGTCAGTCCTATATTTTGAGACCGTCGGAATCACACAGTCGCACCAGTTTGCCTGCACTGTAGACCGAGTGGTGACGTCATAATGTCAGTTCATATATCAATCAGATCATATATCATATCTATATTCATCAGATCATATATTCATCAGATCATATATCAAGGTCAACCAACATGAAGGTCAAGTTCAAAGTCAGAGGTCAGAGGTCAAGGTCATTGACTCATTATTCCGGTGAGATGGCATTATTCAGTATTAAGTATGTTATTCTATTGCTTCATAGTCAAGGCTACTCAAGGCCAATTTCAATGTCAAATGCCAATTTCAGAGGTCTTTTCTAGTGCCGATCAATCAATTTCCGCCCACATACTGCTATAGTGTCAGTTATATTGTACATTATTGGGAATATGTCATATAATTCCATCATAGGTCATGGACTTTTAACGACCTTGACCTAAAAATTTCAGGAATATTGTGTGGAACGTTCTCTAGAGAGAAGGTTCCACACAATGCTCCTAAAGTCATAGAGTTTCTTGTGTATTCCCGGTTTTTACATAATCACGTCATTTCCCAATAGGTACCCAGCGCGACCTAGATTTGACCTTTACAGCCTCGTTTGACCTTGAAGATATTGACCTAGGTCGATGAAACTTTGCCATAAGGCAAACCACCATCACCCCCACACCCCCCCACGGCCCTTTTCTAACCTTCTCGGTTTCTGAGATCTCAGGGGGGGCACTTTAGGACCCCCTCCACTATGCGTTGGTGCCAGACCCCTCTCCACTGCGCATGTTAACCCCGCTTAAGTGGGGGTCATTTTAACCACCCCCTCCCGAAGTTTTTCCTAAATTGTCAAAGAATTACGGGATGAAGCGTCGCAAAACATCGTCTGCCTTATTATTGAACTTTTTTGCAGCTTTCCTGAAAAATCTGAACTCAGCTCATGTTAGGTCAGATCACCAGCCCAGTTCAAACGACCCTACCTCCAAAAAACTTTCAAGTTGTCCCCTACCTGCAGATTTTGAAACAGCAATTTAAGATTTATGGCGTTTTGTAAGCCCACTCAATGTTGCAAGGTAGGGCAACGGAATTTTTTATATTATTGACCTGGGATCATCTATTTAGCATGGCCTCCCCATTGGAAAACGATGGGAAAATGTGCAAATGCCCTCTTTTTCCCAGAATGCCCCAGACCCGGCGATGGGGGAGACTCTGACCCGGCGATGGGGGAGACTCTGACCCGTCATGGGGGACTCTGACCCGGCGATGGGGGGAGACTGTGACCCGGCGATGGGGGAGACTCTGACCCGGTGATGGGGGGAGACTCTGACCCGGCAATGGGGGCACTCTGACCCGGCGATGGGGGGAGATTCTGACCCGGCGATGGCAGGGGAGACTCTGACCTGGTGATGGCTGAGTAGGGGGTAGACTCTGACCCGGCGATGGGGGGAGACTGACCCGGCGATGGCAGGGGGGGGGTAGACTCTGACCCGGCGATGGCGGGGAGGAGTAGACTCTGACCCGGCGATGGCAGGGAGACTCTGACCTGGTGATGGGAGGGGTAGACTCTGACCTGGCGATGGCAGGGGAGGGGTAGACTCTGACCCGGCGATGGGGGGGGGGAGACTCTGACTTGGTGATGGCGGGGGAGACTATGACCTGGTGATGGCTGGAGTAGGGGGTAGACTCTGACCCGGCGATGAGGGGGAAACTCTGACCCGGCGATGGTGGGGGGGACTCTGACCCGGCGATGGCAGGGGGGGGTAGACTCTGACCCGGCGATGAGGGGAAACTCTGACCCGGCGATGGTGGGGGGGGGACTCTGACCCGGCGATGGGGGGGTGACTATGACCCGGTAATGGCGGGGGGATTCTGACCCGGTGATGGTGGAGGAGGAAGACTCTGACCCGGCGATGGCGGGGGTTGCGAAGCCTAAACTTGATGGCGCTACCAAGACAGTCAAAAAACTAAAAGTGAGAAGATTTAGGTACGCCTGTCTACACTGGTAAGAGTGGAAAATATTAAAACTTGGTTAATTTTCACAATTTTAAGGGAGCGTCCCTCCTGGATCACGAGTTGTGGAAGCAATGACCTGTAACCCACTTGCGATAGCCATGCTAGTACATCCACCTTTGGCAATCGTGTCGAGGCTGGTGATAGCCACGTTTGCCACTGGAGACCAGGCTGGTGATAGCCGCCTTTGGCACTGGAGACCAGGCTGGTGATAGCCACCTTTGGCACTGGAGGAGGGGGCTGGTGATAGCCACCTTTGGCACAGGAGACGAGGCTGGTGATAGCCACCTTTGGCACTGGAGACCAGGCTGGTGATAGCCACCTTTGGCACTGGACGACCAGGCTGGTGATAGCCACCTTTGGCACTGGAGGAGGGGGCTGGTGATAGCCACCTTGGGGTTTGGCACTGGAGACGAGGCTAGTGATAGCCACCTTTGGCACTGGAGACCAGGCTGGTGATAGCCACCTTTGGCACTGGAGGAGGGGGCTGGTGATAGCCACCTTTGGCACAGGAGACCAGGCTGGTGATAGCCACCTTTGGCACTGGAGACGAGGCTAGTGATAGCCACCTTTGGCACTGGAGACCAGGCTGGTGATAGCCACCTTTGGCACTGGAGGAGGGGGCTGGTGATAGCCACCTTTGCCCAGTGGCGGATCTAGCCGGTTGGTTTGGGAGGGGCAAACCAAAGTCGAAAAAACGTCACGCAGTGAAAAATTGCGCTACAATATGCCTTTTCGGTAGGGTTTTGGGAACTGGAAGCGAAAAGCAAAAAAAACGCCACGGGGTGAACAGTATGGGCTCAAGATACTTTTTTCTTATCCAAGCCCCAATATTTACACTGAACTTCACTAATTCTGTTTGAAGTGGAGAGTTGAAGCACCAAAATCTTGCTTACACGCTAAAAAGAAGTCGGGGAAAAGGAGGTCGATCGCTTGGGGGGGCAAAAACATAGTTTTGCCCCGAGCTTTTCCGTTTGGGGGGCAATTGCCTTTTTTGCCCCCCCTGGATCCGCCACTGCCTTTGCCACTGGTGCAGTGCAGAGGCTAGGATAGTAAGACACTCACCTTTGGCACTGGTGGCGAGCCGGAGGTAGCTGGGGTACTGCTGTACCAGCCGACGTACCACGTCCACCTGTTCCAGGCTCAGGGGCACGGCGTCCAGCCACTGGCTGGCGCACGGCACATAGGCAGCCCAGAACTGCCGGAGGCCAGACAGAGGTGGCACTGTTACTGGTCGAGGTGGGACTCAACTGTCTGCGCACGCTGGCATGCCTCCGACCTGAAAAATACGCTGATTACCTGGCGGCTTTTATTAGTTACTTGGGCTCAGGAACGCGCCAACCCGCGTGGTCACGAAACATCTTTCCCTCGCCTCCCTTTCCGTCGCGCGTACCTTCCCCTAGTACATACTTGTCCCTCGCCTATCTTTCCCTAGCGCCTAACTTTTCCTCGCCTCCCTTTCCGTCGCGCGTACCTTCCCCTAGCACATACTTGTCCCTCGCCTACCTTTCCCCTAGCGCCTACCTTTCCCTCGCGCCTACCTTTCCCTCGCCTACCTTTCGCTCGCCTACCTTTCCCTAGCGCCTACCTTTCCCTCGGCTACCTGTTCCTAGCGTCTATCTTTCCATAGAGCCTACCTTTCCCTAGCGCCTACCTTTCCATAGCGCCTACCTTTCCATAGCGCCTAACTTTCCCTCGCTCCTACCTTTCCCTAGCGCCTACCTTTCCCTCACGCCTACTTTTCCCTCGCCTACCTTTCCCTCGCCTACCTTTCACTCGCCTACCTTTCCCAAGCGCCTACCTTTCCCTCGGCTACCTGTTTCTAGCGCCTACCTTTCCCTCACGCCTACTTTTCCCTCGCCTACCTTTCCCTCGTCTACCTTTCACTCGCCTATCTTTCCCAAGCGCCTACCTTTCCCTCGGCTACCTGTTTCTAGCGCCTACCTTTCCCTCACGCCTACTTTTCCCTCGCCTACCTTTCCCTCGCCTACCTTTCGCTCGCCTACCTTTCCTTAGCGCCTACCTTTCCTCGGCTACCTGTTCCTAGCGCCTACCTTTTCATAGAGCCTACCTTTCTCTCGCTCTTACCTTTCCTCGCCTATCTTTCCCTCGCACCTACCTTTCCCTCGCCTACCTTTCCCTATCGCCTACCTCAGAATGAAGAACGCCCTCCCTGACGCTGCCTCTCATTTTGATAGCCCTGCAAAAAGCTGGAAGTCACGCCACAGCGGCATGGATTAGGGGTCATCGTGTTTAGCCTCCTGCAAACAGGCAACAGGCCTCTAAAGCCACACACTCTGGGTTTCCGCTCATTGTTACCGTGGGTCTAAGGTGACAAAAACCAGTAAGATTTGCGTCTCAGTTTTGTTAGACTTTGTATTTTCTGGACGAAAAGTGGGGGTTCAAGGCCCTATGGTCCCAGGCTGGCTCTGGCTCTAATCCCACATAAGAGCAGAGTGCGCAGGCGCACTGGGAGAGAAAGAGACCAACAGCGGGGTTAGTGTCAGATGACAGATATGATGAGAGACTACCAGCGGAATTAGTGTCAGATGACAGGTATGATGAGATACTGCCAGTGGGGTTAGTGTCAGATGACAGGTATGATTTTTTTATAAATTTTGTCCAACTTGTTCCCAGTACGGCTGCTGGAGTCGGAGTCTCACTAAAGTCCTCAAGGGACTTGTCACGGAGACCCCGACCCCACCACCCGAACGAGCAACTCCCACAATGGAGGGATAATTTAGAAGCCAAAGTTTAACGTCCCACAAAGCACAGGGACGGCCGCCCCGCTCAGGTCACCCTCTCACCAGTCGGTTGCCAGCCGACCTACGTCGGGCAAACTATTGAGCGCTGGAGCGTCTCTGGGAAACCGATCCCAAGCCTGGAAGTGGACATGCACTGTCACTGCATGCTTCTGAGCAGCGGGCCGGAGCCCAACGCTCTACCAACTGAGCTACCGGGGCGGCTACCAGCGGGGTTAGTGTCAGATGGCAAGTATGATGAGAGACTACCAGCGGGGTTAGTGTCAGATGGCAAGTATGATGAGAGACTACCAGCGGGGTTAGTGTCAGATGACAGGTATGATGAGAGACTACCAGCGGGGTTAGTGTCAGATGACAGGTATGATGAGATACTGCCAGTGGGGTTAGTGTCAGATGACAGGTATGATGAGATACTGCCAGTGGGGTTAGTGTCAGATGACAGGTATGATGAGAACTGCCAGTGGGGTTAGTGTCAGATGGCAAGTATGATGAGAGACTACCAGCGGGGTTAGTGTCAGATGGCAGTATGATGAGAGACTACCAGCGGGGTTGGTGTCGATGACAGGTATGATGAGATACTGCCAGTGGGGTTAGTGTCAGATGACAGGTATGATGAGAGACTACCAGCGGGGTTAGTGTCAGATGGCAAGTATGATGAGAGACTACCAGCGGGGTTAGTGTCAGATGGCAAGTATGATGAGAGACTACCAGCGGGGTTAGTGTCAGATGGCAGGTATGATGAGAGACTACCAGCGGGGTTAGTGTCAGATGGCAAGTATGATGAGAGGCTACCAGCGCACAGTGGGAACTTTTCCACTTTTAACCTGAATTTGTTCCTAACGACAGAATCCATGAGTGAATTCTATTAATTTGGCTGGGATTCAGTTGACTAGTGATACAATAACATTTCACACTGAATTTAAATTTGGACTTAACGCGCACAGAGGAGGGGGTCCTGAAGTGCCCACAAAATCATTTTCCAAATTAGCCCTTATAACTAAAACTAGTCTCAATCACTGCAACAATAACTTCTTACAATACATGACCATGGTTTCTCATTTAATAGGCTAACACTGAAATATACGTTCCAATTAACACGCGCGGTGGAGAAGGGTCTGGTGTCGACGCACAGCTGAGGGGGTCCTAAAGTGCCATCTGAGGTCCCGAAAACCAAGAGGGTTAGAAAAACGCCCGTTGGGGTGTGCGTGCCGGAAATAGCGATCAACAATATGATCAAGATTTATTGACCTAAGAATATCTTCAAGGTCAAACGAGGTCGCTAAGTTCAAATATGGGGCTTGCTAGGGAACCGATTGGGAAATGCCGTGATTAGGCCAAAAATAGACGACAATACACCAAAGGCGGATTAAAGTCATATAGGAAAGATACCACACAATTTTCTCTGGATATTTTTAGGTCAAGGTCATTCAAGGTCAATGACCTATGACGTGAAAATATGTCATGCCATATTCACAATAATGTACAATTTAACCAGCACTATAGCAGCCTTTGGGCGGAAATATATTGTTTGACCTTGAAAAATACCCCTGACCTTGACCTGTGACCTCGACCTTGGGTAGCCTTAACTATGAAATAATAGCACAACCTTCATACCGAATAATGCCATCTGACCGGAATACTGGGGTCAATGACAATGACCTGTGATATTTGACCTGGACCTTCATGTGGGTTGACCTTGATGTATAACTTGATTATATGACGTTATGACGTCATCACTTGGTCTACAGTGCAGGTGAACTGGTGCGACCGCGCGATTGCGACGGTCTCAAAATGTAGGTCTGATTTTGAAAGCCTTTAAGTCGAAAAATTACTGACCAAATTTCAAAATTCCTTCACCTATGGTCGCGCTCATAAACTCTCTCAAATGCAGCCAAGTAACATTTTCCGGTAGAGAACGGTTCTCTGGACAGGTTGGAAAAATAGGTGAGGGGCACTTTAGGATCCCCCTCCACTGCACGTGTTAACCAGAGTTGTGCGTTTCAGAAATTTCTTGAGTCGACTCAACTCAACTCAAGCGCTGAGAGCGGTTGACTCAACTACAACTCAACTCATGATCAAGAGTTCAGTGTGTCGACTCAACTCCGACTCAAGGATAAATCCATCCGACTCAACTCTGACTCAACTCACGACTCAACTCAACTCAAAATTCGACTCATTTTCAAAATAAAATGAATGCTTGATAAAAATTTAAATAATATTAAAATTAACAAATAAATCAATAAACCAGCAAAAAACAAGCTGTTCAGAAAGTCTGGCATGAAACAGAAGATTGATAGAAGGAAAATTTATTCGTTGGCATTCAAACATTGGTTAACAATTAGCCAGAAACTATGAATAACTTTTAATTCTTCCAGACTGTCACAGCCCAAAAAAAGCTACCACATGTTGCAACTATTTCTAAAAGAAGCATTGCATATTAAACTAGGTAAATGGAATGGAAAGGAACCTAAAAGAGCTAAGGTTACACCAACACAGGCAAAAAATTGAGCCTCTATACCGTCAAAAAAGGCCCAGCCTAAAAACATGATATTAACTGTATTTGTAGGGATGGTATAAGTATTGTTTTTTTCTGGTAGAGAACAATGCTGGGTAATCTCTATAAATGAACATTAATATGCCATGAGTTAAAGGAAAATTTAAGCAATAACTACTGGAGTACCTAGCTGCAATTGCTAATTATAAGAACTACAGCATACCCTACGAAAAAGTATACCATATATGACAAAGGACAGTAGAAATGGAAATTCTATCAACGTGTAGGATTTTAATATATTCATATTTTGAACCCAATCAAATTTTGAGCTTGAGAACCTTCAATACAATACATACCTATTACCTATCGCTCTTCAAAATTGGAGCACGATTTGATAAAAAATTGTTAATGTATAGCTTTCCAAATTAAATACAGACGCCAAGCAAGGATTTCTGTTCAGACAGAAACAGTAACATAAAATAATTCCTCTGATTCTTACTATGTAGGTTTCTCAACATTTCTGTCCAATCAAGGGTTCAGTTTTTCATACTTTTAGCAATAACAGATATTAATAGGCAAAATGAAAAGAGTGGCGGCAGACAGCGCATTTGAGACACAAGAAACAATATCATATGTAGTTCAACAAATATTTGCATCACTGTAAGAATTATCACGTGACACTTACATTTTTTGCCCTGGAGCTACCTAAGCTTGAGCCTATACTTGGGTGAACTTGTTCTTCAAAGACAGCAATGGCGCACACTATTCTCAGTCGACGACCACTGATGACAACAACCAGCGACGACGACGTGTGTTGTTGTTGCGGGGCTTAAAGAAAAGAAGTAATTTTCAATATTGAAGATGATAAGTTTTTGAGAGATTTTTCATATATTTTTTTAGTGTGTTACACCACTTCAAATGTTTAAGACAAGGCCAGTGATAGGAACCTGTTTAATTTTTCGAGTGCATGTATTATTTGTGTCTAGGGATTTCTTCTGACCGGATCAGGATGGGCCTTTAAAATACCTGAGCAATTGAACTGTAGAATTATTCATATATTAAGATAAATTGAAGTTTTAATTTAAACAGTTGAAACACTGGAGGGAAACATTATTTAAAGGAGGTTAAAGGAGGCTCGCAACAGGTCGGCAAATTCAAACATTTTTACTCCACGTTTACCTGTTGAGCCAACTTTTTCGTCAACTCATTTGACTCGCTGTCTCTACAACTCAACTCAACTCAACTCATTGACATGTTGTGAACCAACTCAACTCAACTCATTTGTTTAATTTTTTCGACTCAACTCAACTCAGCTCAGAGTCGAATGAGTCGGAATTTGAGTTAAACTCCGACTCTGACTCGCGAGTCGCACAACTCTGGTGTTAACATTTTATTATTCTATTATTTATTTTTGCTGGAAGAACTACTAACTCCATCTCCGGTAAAAGCCGACAGAGTATTACACAAGTTCTGGCGTGTTGCCTCACGTAAGCGTATTCAAGAGATTTGATTAGGAGCATTTGGTGGGGGACGGCATTCGGACCACGAGGTTGTGAATTTTCTGCGCGTAAAACCATCAGATGGAAACAAAAATTATCAGGCGCGCGCCAAATTCTATCGTAGGTGTCGATACACCCCTCCCCTCCATGGTCGCATCTTGGGGAAATGGATGATAAGTGGCATTTTAAGGGGTGGCATCGGACTTTCAAGGGTCGACGAAGTTTAATCGAAGGGGAGTCCCCCATTTCCCCCTGGATCTGCCTATGGTCACACCACCTTTCTGCATCTGTAATTATGGCTTACAAGTCCATAACTCCACAACCTCAGTGGCTTCTCTGTCATTGTAACTGCATGGGCGCCGTGCCGGCCAGGCGCACTGCGGTAAAAATACGAGGTCGCAGAAATTTTTGCTGATTCGTACCTAGAGTTTTCTGCCGTGTCCTAATTTATACATTTCCGTGCGCCAATCGACGTCACCAGTAGTTAAAGCTTACACATTTCTTGGGGGCCCGAAATTGAAAGTGGTTAAAAACAAAGTCTAATATATTATTTTACAATTGTATTCCTATGACATTGTTTACTAATCAAACGGTTATTCTGACATAAAAGGAGTCAAGCTTTCCAAAAATACCAAATTTGGTACACATTGAGCAATATCAGACGTCCCACTTGAGTTTGCATCTTGCCATCATTTTCTGGCATTGAAACAGGTAACACTGGACGTCCAAATTTCTCCGACTTTAGACACATTTTCACCCACTTTTAGGAAAAGGAGACAAAATTAATCTTCACCATAGTAAAATTTGGACCATTTCCAACCAATTGAGAGCACATTTAAAAAAATTGAATTTTTTAACTTTTGATTAAATTCAGGTTACTAGTGGAAAAGTTCTTACTGTGCAGCGGGGTTAGTGTCAGATGACAGATATGATGAGAGACTACCAGCGGGGTTAGTGTCAGATGACAGGTATGATGAGAGACTACTAGTGGGGTTAGTGTCAGATGACAGGTATGATGAGAGACTACTAGTGGGGTTAGTGTCAGATGACAGGTATGACGGACAGACGAGGCACAGTCGCCAAACAACCAAAACGGTGACAGTGGGACTGCCAATAACGTTCGGTGAGGGCTGGCGAGAACATCACTGTCAGCTTAATAACAACACTGTGGCCTTACAAAAGAACCGAACTTCATTCCCACACAGCAAAGTAGTTCCCAATACACCATTCATTTATTGCTATCTGCTAGTAGTGCTAAAATTTGATATTTTGAAAACTATTTTTCATCATTTTTAGTCGGTTAGAATTAAATCAATTAGCACCGTGCCTAGGAGTTAAGATATACGAACGCATTATCTGTCCGAGAGATGTACAAATATTTCATCTGACATCCCAAGCCAGACCGGAAGACATAAGCAGTCTGAACCCAGGATCTTGGATCGATGTGGGGTGGTGCACCCTCCGCACGTTTGGTGCGGAACAAACAGTTCGGGCGGATAATCTGAAGTTAAGCGGCAGAGGTAGACAAATGTGCCAACTCCCAAACAATGTTGGCTGCAAAAATATATCAATTTGGTGACAAAATTGATAATTTGGATAATTTTGCGCTCGCATCAACGCGTGATGTCAGCGCTATCTGTCAAGACGCCTTTTAAAGATTCAGGCGGATTCAGGGCTTCCGAAAGATGCTGACAAACCTCGCCATTTCTCGTGATTTTATATGTGGTGAGAAGCTCCTTTAGTGGCAACCATAAGTTTTGAGAAGCCTCTGTAAAGTGGGATTGCGGTAAAATGCTCCCCAGGACTGCACTCTTGGAATTAGGCCAATTATGATTGAGGAGAAGTTGTGATGCAGCCAATGAATCCAAAGCAAAAAACGTATTCGGTGCAGTGTCTGCAATGATCCCAAAATTCCGGGTATGGATGATCGATTCAGAGTCGGAGGCCAGTATCTCAAGCTAAACTGCCAGGTGCGTTGAAAAAGATAAAACATTTGAATGCTGATAACAGAGGAATGGAGATCAATATGTCAGTAGCTGGACAACAGGTTTGGCAGGATGTGCCGCACACAGAAACTAGGCAGTACTGCTCAGAACGGGAGGTAGGGATCGGGAGACCCGGAATTGGTCAGCTTCGGTGCCAAGTATTTTCTCTGGTGGCAGATGTCGATTGAACAGAGTCACAGCAAAAATTCCAAAAACTCCAAAAATTCCAAACATTATGCAATGTGTAGGCTATGGCCAGATTACGTTAACACGCGCATTGATGGGGATCTGAACCACATTCGTTTTGACGAGACCCACCATCATAAGGTCTAAAAATCAAGCTAGATAGGGAAAAACGATAAACGGCGTTGGGTAGCCAGTCCAAATTTCTGTAGAAGACATTTGAACCATTTTTAGGTCATATTTAAGGTCACTAGCGGCCAAGGTATGTCACCAAAGGGATAGCATGTAAATGAAGGTTTTCATTCACTTCATCTGAAAAAGTAAAGATATAGCAAAACAATATAGACCATTGGAATCCTTCCAGCAAGCCGAATCGACTTATATACAATATGACATTGGCAGTTTAAATCAGGTCAAATATAGGATTTGACCTGACCTGAGGTCAGGTCAAAGTCAAATTAGGTAAAAATGTATATCATTAGAACTGCAAGGACAAGACAGACCCAATGCCGTTAAAATAAACGCTCTGCCACTATCTATTACTAAGTTACTCGGTTTAAACCATTTTCTCATGGATTCCGAATGGAGATAGTTATGGCTCGTACCTGAGGTTAGGTCATCAACATAAAAAATACCAGAATATATTTTGTATAACTCGATGGGCCCATTGAGTGATGAGTTTCAATCGGATAGGCTCACTCCGTTCTGACCTATGCTATCTTAATTTTTAGGTGAGGCCGCTCGACAGGCATTTGGTGACATGACCTGCGACTATCCAAACTTAAAATTTTACAGAAGTTGTAAAAATGATAAGGAAAAGTTATGTCAAGTTCAGCGTTGCTATGCGCCGCCGTTTTTTTGGCGCATTTGTCTGCCAAAAAACCGAGCGTGTAGTACCCGCCCCCTGTCAATTCGCGTATTGAATTATCATTAGATTATTTCAACCATTACTTTGCCCGATGTTTCCTTTTGAGAGTTCATCAGGGGTTCCAAAAATCTAACATTAACTAAAAATGTTATGAAAAACGTTCATAAGACACAGGTAGGTGGAAATCCAATCACATCACACATTTATGTGTTACTTATGTAATGTCCCTATACATATCTCATGTCTGTAGTTATATTGCATTTTATATTTTCCCCTGATGAAACTGTAAAAGCAAAACGCTGCACTAAATGAGGGTAAAATAATATAATCATAATTCTCACGTTATTTTTCATTTACCTACACATTGCTCAATCTGTTGCTCAACCGAAACTCCACCAGTCATTTCAATTTTAACAGGCGCAGCGGAGGGAAGGGGTCCTAAAATGCCCCCCACTCATTTTTGCAAGGTGGGCGGAAAACCATTCGCAGCAAAAAAAACGCTGCTTTTCTTACTTTTGAAAAAAAATTATGAGCTCTTCAATTGTTGAAAGAGTTTTAAAAATTGCTCAATAATTGTTTAACTTATTGACTTTCAAAATCACTTCTTTATAATGAGAAGGTACCAACCGCGTGGTCGCACCAGTTCGCCCGCAATGTAGACCGATTGGTGACTTAATAGGGCCATACAATCAGGATTATATGTCAAGGTCAGCTCAAATGAAGGTCAAGGTCGAATTTCACAATTCAAGGTCACAATCATTGCAAGGTCATCGACCCCAGTGTTTTGGACAGATAGCATATACATATGTTATGCTATGACTAACTTTATAAATAAGGTTACTGAATGCCAATGTTAAGATTACAGGTCAAGGTCAAAGGACTTTTCAAGGTAAAACCCTCATTTGACCTTGAATAACCTTGACCTGAAACTTTCGGAGGACATTTTGTGGGACAATCCCTCTATGTCCTTATTCCACCTTCAGTTTATTCCGGGCTTCTTCCTGCGTAATTACGGCACTTTCCAAATAATATCCAGGACGACTCGGACTTGACCTTCATGACCTTGTTTGGCCATCAAGATATTAACCTAGGTCAATAAAAGCTGGAAATAATGTAGATCACTATAGTCCCCGTGCACCCCAAGACGAGCCTTTTTCTAGTGCCCTTGGTGTTGGGTAATTTAGGACCTCTCCACTTCACGGTGACGCCAGACCCCTTTCCACAGCGCGTGTTAAGGAAGGAAACAACAGTGTTCCTTACAATCGTGGTACAGTACACTGCCCTCTGCTTCTTAAAGTAATTTGTGAGGGAATTAATGCTTCTAATGCTAGAATCGCATCATTCAATCATGCCAGGATTGTTTTTGGATGATTTCCATGCATAATTTGGTATATAATGTCTGACAAAGAATGCCCATATTTGTGGAGGGATGAGGTTCAGCTCTGCGTGATTCTAGGATTGCAAAAACACGGTGCACAGGAATTTTCAAAATATCGTGCTAAGCGATCTCTTTTTCAATCCGAAACGCGTTGCAATCGAACTGGTATTAGTTGAAGCGATATTGCCGTCGGTACCCGGGGGAGGAGAACATTGCAGCCGCGCCACCTGAATGTTGAGCCATGCATATTGCATTAGCGCGCCGGCCGGGCTGTGTTGGACATGTGATCGGCCGGGCCGGCAGTACGTGATGTGTTGGTCTGGCTCGGCTCATGCTCCGTTCCGCTTCCAGGAAGCGCGGGCCCAGATATGGATTTTACGGGCCGGCCAGACGCCACGGCGTGTATACTGTGACCCGGCGTGAGGCGGAGGATTTCTGATGCACGTCTCTGCCACATTGTGTGGGCATCACTAAGCAGCAGGCTCACCCACTACATCTGCCGCTGTCTGATAACAACCTTACATGCCGAATAATTCGTTGTAACTGGATTACAGTGACATTTGGGAAGCTTTACAGGGCCAGTAGCATTTCATTCCTAAAACATGCGTGGTTTTAGGAAGACGATTACTCAGGAATTGAAACAAAGTCAATATGTGATCTTAGATAAGCTTAGATTATAATCAATAATGCATAAGGCTTTGATAGATAGCATCAGTGGCGGATCTAGGTGGTAGGTTTTTGGGGGCAAGCCAAAGTCGAAAAGCGAATAATAAAAACGTCACGCGGTGAAACATTTTGCCATTAGCTAATTGGACGGTAGGTTTTCGGGGTAAACCCAAAAGTCGACATGCCAAAAAAAGGTCACGGGGTGAAAGATGTGTTCACAAGATACTTGTTTTTAGTCCCCATGGCCCAATGTTTAGGTACACTGAAGCTGACTGATTCTTTTAAGTTGAGAGTTGAAGCACCAAAACTTTGTGTTTAAACTGAGAATAGGTCGCCGCAAAAAGGAGGTCACTAGCTTGGGGGGGGCAATCATTGTTCTGCCCCGAGCTTTTTCTTTGGGAGGAAATACTTTTTTGCCCCCCCCAGATCCGCCATTGGATAGCATCACACTAGGGTTCAATGTCATTTGTGATGGAGTACACTTTTGGATGCCTAGTTTAATTTGATAATCATAGGCGCCAAATAGCTGAATCCATCTCTGCACTCTATGGCCTGAGGTATGATGCAGTTTGAAAACATGACAGCGTATTTAGCGCGGTTCATTTCTGCTGCAAGCACTTTATCATAGCCAATACCTCTAGTCGAAATGCAAAGCCACCCACTGCAGCCGCGTTGCCGAGCCGCCCGGTGCGGTCACTAGAGCTCACCTGGGCGCCCACCATTCCCCTGCGGAGGCGCGGCAGGTCGGTGTGGGACCACCTGCTGGCGTTCCAGGGCGCCACGCGCCGCAGGTCTGCGCTGAAGTCGAAACTCTCCACCTCGTTGTGCACAAAGTTCCGTAGATTCCACGGGAAGTCGTTGTGTCTGCAGACAAGAAAATATCTGCACAATTGGTGGTGGCTGTGGAGTCCACGCACACGCCCACGCCCACACACCCATACACCCACACCCACACGTACTCGCTCACGCCGCACACCCATACCCACTCCCACGCCCACATACCCGCACACCCACACCTACACGCACGCCCCCCTCACACACATACGCACACAAAGCGACCCGACGCCTGCGCTGATTTCAGGGAAGCCCGCGTGCAAATATCGAATTTCAGGCTACGGGTTTTGGGCTTGAATCACAGTGCCTAATGGATCCGGACGGCCATGTAGCTGGTGTTTCCGCATGTGAGCAGCATGCCTGTGGGTGGAACTGGCACCGTTCCAAGTCACGTGGTGAGCTGGGCTGTGTGGCGCTGGCTGTTGGCGTCCTGAGATTGTTGTGGGGTTTGACTCGCGCCCGCTAGGATTCCTAGCGCAACGCACCCTACAGGGGACGGGCGCATTCCCCCATTCCAGTCAACTTCGTTTCTGGGAAGAGCTCTAAATAATTACGGGATGCGTTCGAAAGCTCTTGACAAGCGAGTCAGGATGATATTGAGGTCGCCAGAGGCCAAACAATGTTCCATAGCATACGCGTCGGAAAAGGGGGCCAGGGGGGCCTGGCCCCCCACTTTTTGGCCAAAAATTTCCTGATCTCAGTCAAAATAAAAGACAACCGGACATTCTTATATCCAGCCGCTGCGGAATGCAGCGAGGAGCCCAAATTCGAACAGTTTTTGGTCCTGATGTTGAAAGTTTTTAGTCAGCATCAGGTTGAAGTTTGGCTGGCCCCCCCACTTTTTTGCCGGTGGCGACACTTATGTTCTATAGGATTTCCACAGGACTGCAGATTTCCCCCTATCGATTTTAACTAAGCGGTGCTAGAGCAAATGTGTCAGGCCTCATTGGAGTTTCCTCATCGTGGCATCGAATGACGTATAATCTGACCATGCTGGGTTAAATGACAAAAATAAAATGACGTCAAATCAAGTCATGGTCACGTGTCGAGCCTGTGTGATCATTTTGCATACACCCAATCTCAGTGACAATAAAAACAATGACATAAAAATGAAAGCCTTATCTCAATTCAGCGTGAAGCTCTTGACAAAAAAGTCAGCCTAATCAGGTAACCTCAAATGATCTCCAGCAGGTCAGATGCTATAAGAACTCGACTTGATGATCGGTAACGTGGTTAGAATGCATTACATTTCCAACTTGACCTATCCCGAATTTACTGAGGGCATACTCACCATAGACTCGTAACGGGGTGATACAATTGGACCCCACCTTAGATCAACCACGAAAACTCAAAGCTAAATTATCTGTAGACCTCAATGACCCCATGCCAGTACAAAAGTTAGGAACTAATCGGCTGTGCAAATACCCCTTTGGCGCCGCCTCAAACTCACAATTTAAGATTTGAAGTCACATGACCTAGGATAGCTTCTTGATGTGCCATACCATGGCATGAAAAATTGGTCAGACACTGGAGATTGATCCAGGATAAGGCACTGTAAGTTATGTTGCCCTACGGTACTTTTTTTAGTTATTGAGGGAAAACAAGAGAGGAGGGGGGGGCGAATTTTCCCCCTCCCAGCGGTGCGCGTTGACGATGCACCGACAGCTCAGGTTATACGACATCTCTTGCTCGCAGCCCGTAGGAAAAATTTCAAGGGACCATATGTTTATTTATCTGAATAACCCACCAAAAATTGAAGCCGCTGAGCGACGATGTCTTCCGAATTCAGCGAGAGGGCTTTAACACGCGCATCCACGGGTTCTGAGCCACCTTCGTCTTGACGGGGGGGGGTCTGGTACCCGCCCCCCTAAAATCTCGGGAACTACGCAAGATATAAAAAATCGATCGAAAGCGTTGGATAGTCCATTCAAATATTCTATCGAATACGGATAACATGGAATAGTTTCTAAGTCATTTCATCTGAACTAGTGGAGACAGAGCAACAAAATCTAGATAATTAGCATCCTAGCAGTAAGCTTAATCCAATGATATATAATCGGACCTTACTTGACTAAATCTAAGACTTGACCTGGCTTTGGCTCAGGTCAAGGAAAATTGGGTCACAGTCCATCTTATTAGAATTGCAAGGATAAGACCAACCCAATGCCGTTAGAATGAACATGGTGCCGTCATCCATTGCTAAGTCATTCAGTTTAAGTCTCTTGTCCCATGTATTTCTAATGGATAGTTTCCACGCGCATGCTAAGACATGACCTTAGGTCATCGATATAAAAAATGCCGATTAGTATTGGTAAGTATCCAGTAGGCCCACGTGAGATGAATTTCAGATCTAAAGATCTAAATATCTCACTTATACTATCTTATTTTTTCGAGAGGTGAGGTCACTTAACCTACGATAGTGACCTGATCTGAAATGACCTGGACCCAAAATTTTGACAGAGGACGCAAAAATGATCAGAAAAAAGAATCCAGTATGATGAAGCTGCGCGCTGCCCTTTTTGTGATGTCTCCCAAAATCTCGATTGGGGGGGGCGGCTACCCGTCTCCCGTCAATGCGCGCGCTAATGAGTGGTTTGGAGCTGCAAAAGTAACATTCACGGGAGAAAACAATCAAAAGGGTCCTGGTCCTCCCATCCTTTCGGACGTCCACCCACGGTCAGAAGCACTGAACCTCGTCTGAATGATTGTAATGTCTGCGGCCTCGCGGTTGTCTTTGCACAGTATCTGAGCCTGAAAGGGCTTAGACTAAGGCCATCAAAGCCGGGATTACGACACACGCCTATCCCTTTCACATTTTGCTGGGTGGAAAGTATTGGTAATGATATTCTTCACATAAGGTTCTGTGAAATATTTATGGCAAAACCAGGGTAATAGAGAACGGGTAGCTCGAAGTTTCGTGCTGCCATATGCTAACTCCTCCAAAAGACGGACACTAAAAAAACAAGTTGTGCGCGACATTTTTTTCATTGCGTGGCTCTCGCTTCTTTTGCTGGCGTCCTCTCGCCTGTGCTTGCTCGCTGCTCGCTTGATGATTGTTGTTGATTCGGAGGGAGTGAGGTGGTTCCAGTATTTATTTTTTGTTATTAAATTTCTTGCAGAAATTTTGCTTGGGTTCTCTCTGTTACACTGCTTCTCTATTGAGAGCCCCTCCATTGACAGATGTGTTACCTGTAACCTGAGAAATGTGTATTCTGCAGCTAAGGTAATAAGCATTCGCCAACGAAAGGTGTGCTTCAAAATAGCCCAGTTTGTGAAATCTGCTGGATTTCTACAATATATAATTTCGATTTGGTCAGCCCTTAGGTATGTTCAGAAGACTGACTGTGCTGGAGATTGTGGTAGACACAAACTTTGGGTAAATTTAAATTTTAAAGTAAATGAATTCTGCTGTCACTTACGTTTCTGAGCATTTCGTTAGAAGCTGGGTAAAATGTGCTCATCCCTGGCTCTATAACAAATGCATTTTCAGCATAGAAAGTGGGTCTATTAAGCTACATGGCTTGTAATGCTTCCTGAGAAATGTCACTTGCGCTCACTTGTTATTCCAGGTCTGCTTGCATTTTTTCTTTCCACGTTTTTATTTCTGGTGGGTTTGCCCCGATGCATAAAATCTGGCAATCATTTGGTAGAAGTCTCCTCTCTCTCGCCTTGTTTCTCAATATTTCCCAAGATCCAGGAATAGCAAGAAATTCCTCAATCTTCCCCTGAAACAATGCTAAAGGTATAAAAGTATGTAATGTCTAAACAGTTGATTTTTCTTCCTAGCATGTTACCTGCCTCCTTCCTTCTCTATTGAGCTGCATCAATCTGATCTTGATATCTTCCTTTGGGAACGCACAAACACCTGTTCAACACCCAGACACTTCTTAATCCCATGCTGAGGAAAACACGATTGCACAGCATGATAAATCCAATGCACACAATCCACAGTACAAGAGGGAGCCACAACCACATGCTGGAACAAATGTGAAGCTTGCAAACATAAGTTTTGTTTCTTCATGGAGCATTACCTGTCTCCCTTCTCCATTGATTCACATAAATCTGATATTGATCTTTTCTTTTGGAAATATAAGCACCTTTCCAACACACACACGCTGCTTAATCGTATGCTGAGAAAAACAAAATGGCAAGACATGATAAAATCCAACAAATGATATCATTGCACCAGCAGCAGGCACATTGGGAATTAAGCATAGAACATTTGTGGGCAAGGTCGGTGCACACAACCTGCAGTGCAAGGGGGGCCACAATCACATCTGAAAAAATAATGCAAAGCTTTCTTTGATCCTGATATTTTGTATGTGGGCTGTCTGCTTTTAGTTGATGAAATGTTATTTTTGTCCACCTCAGTGTCTTTTTCGCAGTTGATTGTCTGAATTTGCTTTTAAAAGATATATTTGTATTGGGGAAATATCCCTCAATTCAAGGCAAAGTTAGTTTATTTTTTACTGTAAAAGCCATTGATGGTAGGTTTGTATTTTCCCGAACTACCCAATTGAGTCACCTTCATCATTTTGTTCACTGGCTGCTCCTATGCCCTGTAGGGTCATATCCCTGGTATGCCCCTATTCCTTTGTGACCATAGGGATGTCCATATGACCTGTAGATATATAATATTTTAGGATTTTTAAAGGCTTTCTTGAATTTATGGTGATCATCTATTCAAGACCAGCCCGGGGACCACCTAGTTTAACATAGAGCCCCACAAGGCAGCTGTCCCCCAGCTGTGCTGCCAGGGACTAGAGTATAGCTCAATGGCCTCCGAGATGATGGTGGTTGGCCTTGTGTTCTTACTCCACATCTATTCAAGACCAGCTCAGGGGAACCATGATGTGGATCAGAGTCCCCCCCCCATAACAGCTCAATCTTCCCCCAGGGACTAGACTAGCTCATTGGCCTTCAGAGATGGGGTCATCAGACTAGCTCAATTGGCTCCAGATGGGTTCATATGGCCTTTGACCAGCCCAGGGGGCACCAAGTGAGCTCAATGGGCACCAGAATAGGTTCGCCCTTACGATTATTGGCGACGATGAGGCATTAGCTGGACGCGTATTAGGTGCCCATATTCTTCCCGGGTACTGTGAAACGCGACAGAATGCCCTAGCTGACAGTGGCGGCGCTTCCATAGAGGCACATTAGGCACTGCCTAGCCACTTTTTAATGTCGAAGTCGGTATGTATTTTATGTGGAAGAAATCTAACTTGACTCCATGTTTGGGTGGCAGAGAATATTCCTTTTTCGGATCACTGGGTCAAAGAGCCGATAATTTGCATCTCTGATAATCCACGTTCGCAGCTTTTACCGTCAACAAACGTGATCTTAAGCACTTGGCGATTCCGCTGAATCTACCTAACACCGTTGCTTACCTAACGTGTGCTTTTAATTGACATCTCTAATACCTCATTCATTCGGACGCGAGAGTACTGGCTCGTAAAATCAGCAACCTAGGCTTGCCTAGCACGTGCGATGCCGCGTTTTAGGACCTTGAATACAGCGGATTCATTTATTGACTTTCTTGTAATCGCGAATTTCTAGCCTTCTCTAGGGCGGGACAGTTGTTTGGCAATTATTAGCAAGATATTTAATTTTGAAAACCCTTATGAAGAACGTGAGTCATGGCACAAAATCTGGGGGATGAAATTTAAAAAAGATCCGTTCGATCGTACAGCGAGAAATTGGCCGTCATAAAAAATGAAGTGCCGAAGCCGTCCTTGAAATGGGAAGTTCTTGTGAGTACCGTGTCCTTCCCGGCTTACTTACCTACCTACCTATCCTTCTTGAATATTGCCTTGTACCTTCATATACTGCTGCATAACCGTTTCCACAATCCCCGACACATATTTTAATGTATATATATATGATATTAAAACTTTAAACATAAATATTATTTTTGCTTACCGACATGAGCTTGCTCCCCTATCCAGGCGACCTGCTGCATCCGCCCCTGTCCACTATCAGGTAAAAGCCTGGGCGACATCCTTACCTCTAAACCAATCGTGCCTAGGCTGTCATAATGCTCAAGCGCCGCCACTGCTAGCTGACCAAAAATAGTTCGGAATTGTCTAATAATAGTTGCAATCGCTACATGAGGTCTACTTGCATCTAGGTTCAACGGCGTATAGCACTAAATTTCGAGCGGCACAGCCCAAACGGTACACCCCCTAGCGATTAAAGGGGCACTCTAGCACCGTTGAGGTCATGTGCTCCCTGTTCCGTCCTTGGCTGCGCCCCTGTGGAAGACCCTAAGTCTTGGGGCTTCTGACCCCCACCTCCTCCCGCCATCTCCATCCGTGTTCGGAAGCCACTGCTTGGCGAGTTTGCAGTTTTGCTCTGCGCTAGAATCTGTCCAGTAAACACGAAAAGGAAATATTCTGAAAGTTTCTATTAACATCGGCTTACAATAGCATGTAAAAATAGTTAAGTTTAAAGAATCTCTGAAAATAACTTGTTAAAGTGCTCCCACGCAGTTTCGAACTCACAATCTATTGTGTGCCAAGCGAGCGCTCTACCAGTTGCGCTACGGTGATGCGTGCGCGGCCGCCCGCTGGGGGGAGGGAGGGTCGGTGGCGGCGCAACATCGAGTCAGTTTTTGCTCTCCTGTGGGAAGATTTTTGTGGGCATTGTAAAACAGACTCCGGAACCCAAAAGGAAATTAATGGCGCTTTCAGATGATATGCAATTTGTTTTTGGGACCACCCAAATGTGCGATCTGGAGACCAGTGGCGCAGCCAGGGGGGCACAGGGGGCACGTGCCCCCCCATCGGTGCCGGGGTGCCCTTTTGATTGCCAGGTTGTGTGCCCTTTTTTGGCCGTGCCGCTCGAAATTTAGTGCCCTACGTCGTTGAGCCTAGATGGAACTAGACTGCATTTAGCGATTTGAACTATTGTTTGACAATTAAGTGCCTTTTTGGTCAGTTAGGGCGTTCTGTCGCCATTCCAAGCACCCGGGAAGAGTATAGGCACGTAATCCGTTTCCAAATAATGCCTCATCGTCGCCAATAATCGTATGGGCAGAGCTAATCTGGTGCCCCTTGAGCTCATCTGGTGCCCCCTGAGCGCTGGTCTTGAACCCTGGAGCTGATCATGTGCCTTCTGAGCTGATCTGATGCCCTCGTAGTCAATCTGGTGCCCCCCCTGAGAAAATAATTGTGCCTTCTGAATCTATATAATGCTCTCTGAGTTAGTCTGATGCCTCCGAGCTTGCCTGGTGCCCTATTAGCTGTTTTAGTGCCCCTTGAGCTGATCCGGGCCCCCTGAACTTATCTAATGCCTCCCGTAGTTTATCTACTGTCCAGGGCCGCAGCCAGGGGTCACAGGGGGCACGTGCCCCCATCGGTGCCGGGTGCCCTTTTGATTGCCAGGTGGTGTACCCCCTTCGGGCCGTGCCGCTCGAAATTTAGTGCCCTACGCCGTTGAACGTAGATGGAACTAGGCCGCATTTAGCGATTTCAACTATTGTTTAACAATTAAGTGCCTTCTTGGTCAGCTAAAGCATTCTGTCGCCTTTCCAAGCACCCGGGAAGAGTATAGGCACGTAATCCGTTTCCAGATAATGCCTCATCGTCGCCAATAATCGTACGGGTGGAGCTCATCTGGTGCCCCCTGGAGATGATCATGTGCCTTCTGAGCTGATCTGATGCCCTCGTAGTCAATCTGGTGCCCCCCCTCCCCTGAATAAATAATTGTGCCTTCTGAACCTGTATAATGCTCTCTAAGTTAGTCTGATGCCTCCGAGCTTCCTGCTGCCCTATTAGCTGTTTTATTGCCCCTTGAGCTGATCCGGGCCCCCTGAACTTATTTAATGCCTCCCTGAGTTTATCTACCGTCCAGGGGGCACAGGGGGCATGTGCACCCATCGGTGCCGGGTGCCCTTTTGATTGCCAGGTGGTGTACCCTCTTTGGTCCGTGCCACTCGAAATTTAGTGCCCTGCGCCGTTGAACCTAGATGTAACTAGACTGCATTTAGCGATTTCAACTATTGTTTGACAACTAAGTGCCTTTTTTGTCAGCTAGGGCATTCTGTCGCCTTTCCAAGCACCCGGGAAGAGCATAGGCACGTAATCCGTTTCCAGATAATGCCTCATCGTCGCCAATAATCGTACGGGCGGAGCTCATCTGGTGCCCCCTGGAGCTGATCATGTGCCCTCTGAGCTGATCTGGTGCCCTCGTAGTCAATCTGGTGCCCTCCTGGGAAAATAAGTGTGCCTTCTGAACCTATAAAATACTCTCTGAGTTAGTTTGATGCCTCCGAGCTTGCCTGGTGTACTTTTAGCTGTTTTAGTGCCCCTTGAGCTGATCCGGGCCCCCTGAGCTTATTTAATGCCTCCCGGAGTTGATCTACTGTCCAGGGGTGCAGCCAGGAAGGCACACGGGGCACGTGCCCCCATCACTGCCAGGGTGCCCTTTTGATTGCCAGGTGGTGTACCCAATTTGGGCCGTGCCGCTCGAAATTTAGAGCCCTAGCCGTTGAACCTAGATTTAACTGGACCGCATGTAGCGATTAAAACTGTTGTTGGACAACTTTATACCTTTCTCGGTCAGCTAGGGCATTCTGTCGCCTTTCCAAGCACCCGGGAAGAGTATGGGCACCTAGTATGTGTCTACCTATTGCATCATCGTCGCCAATAATCGTACGGGTGAAGCCAATCTGGTGCTCCTTGAGCTCATCTCGTGGCCCCTTGAGCTGATTACTTGCCCTCTAAGCTGATCTGGTGCCCCTGAGTCAATCGAGTGCCCCACTGAGCAAATAATTGTGCCTCCTGAACCTATATAATGCTCTCTGAGTTAGTCTAATGCTTCCGAGCTTGTTTGGTGCCCTGATAGCTGATTTAGTGCCCCTTGAGCTGATTCGGGCCCCCGAGCTGATATCATGCCTCCCCAAGTTGATTCTGTATCCTAAGTCAATATGGTGCCTCTTCAGCTGATTAGGTGCCCCCTCAACTGATTATTGATGTCTCCTTAGATGGTCTGGTCCCCCCCCCTGAGCTGGTTTGGTGAGCCCTGAGTCCACCTTGTGTCCCCTGAGCTGTTATGTTGCTCCCTGAGCTGATTTAGGCTCCTGCCATAGTCTGGGGGGCTAGGAGCTGATCTGGACCCCGAGCGGATTGATCTGGTGCCACCTGAGCTGCACCAATGCCCCTTAGTCGATCTGGTGCCTCCTGAGCCCATATGATGCCCCCCTGAGTAAGCTGGTGCCCTTTCAGCTGATCTGGGCCTCCTTACGTGATTTCATGAGCAGATCTAAAGCCCTGAGCTGAGCTGGGCCCACAGAGGCTGATGAGGGCCCCTGAGATGGTATGGGCTCATGAGCTGATTAAGTGCCTCCTGACTTGATCTGGTATTCCCAAGCTGGTCGGGGACCACTGATCTGATTGTTTGTCCCCGGAGCTGATCTGGTGCCCTATGGGCATCTGGTGTCCCCTGAGCAGCTCTGGGGCTTTTGAACTGATTGGGCCCGGAGCTGGTGAGGGATCCCTGAGCTGATTTAGTGCCCCTGACTTGAACATGCCCCCTGTGCTGATCGATCTGGTGCACCCTGAGTAGATATACTGCCTCCTGAACTTAACTAATGCCCCCTGAGTCGATCTGGAGCCTGCTGAGTCATCAGTGTGTCTCCTGAGCCCATCTTATTCCTCTGAGCTAGTCTGGTGCCCCATGGATAATATTATGCCCTTTAAGCTGACCCGGGCCGCCTAGATTAATTACGTGATTTCCTGAGCAGCTCCCAGGCCTTGAGCTGAGATGGGCCCACAGGGGTTGGTGAGGGTCCCTGAGATGGTATGGGGCTCCTGAGCTGATTAAGTGCCTCCTGACTTGATCTGGTATTCCCGAACTGATCTGGGTCCCGAGCTGGTCGGGGACCACTGATTTTATTGTTTGTCCCCTAGGCTGATCTGGTGCCCTATGGGCCGATCTGGTGTCCCCTGAGCAGCTCTGGGGCTTTTGAACTGCTTGGGCCCCGAGCTGGTGAGGGATTCCTGAGCTGAATTAGTGCCCCTGACTTGATCTTGCCCCCTGACCTGACTTGAGGCCCCTGAACTGATCTGGGGCCCCAAGAGCTGATCTGGGGCCCAAGAGCGGATCTAGGTTCTGAGGGTACCCTGAGCTGGTCCGTGCGCTGAGCTTGTGAGAGCCCCTTAAGTTGGCTTGAGGCCCCCTGAAGTGATCTGGCGCCTTAAACTGTTCTGGGGCTTCTTGAACTGGTTTAAGGCCCCATGAGTCTATCTGTGGCCCATTGAGCTAGTCTGATGACCTCATCTCTGGGACCAATGAGCTAGTCTAGTCCCTGGGTGAAGCATGAGCTGCTCTGTGGCCCTGATCTACATCAGGGGCCCCTGAGATGATCTTGAATAGATAGATAATAAGAACACAAGGCCAACTCCCATCATCTTGGGGCGGGGTCACTGAGCTAGTCTATTCCCTGGAGGCACATCTGGGGGGATGGGGGAAGTTGCTCTGGAGGCCTCTGATCCACACTTGGGGGCCCCAGAGCTGGTCTTGAATAGATTGGGAATAAGAACCCAATGGAAACTCCCCTTGTAAAACGGAGCTAACGGGGAATGAGGAATCTCTAAAACGGCTTGTGATACCTAGGCACCCCTGGTTATATAAATTGCTTATTATACTGGTGGATTCTGGGAAGGGATGATAAAAAGGCATGTGCCCCTGAGCTCAGAGCACAGTCCCCTAAACCAGGATTTCTACTAATTAATTTAGATGAAGAAATAGTTTTCACAATTTTCAGCCCTGTCACACCATCCCCATCCAAACCACCGGCCTGTTCACCTTTTATTTACTCTTAACTGGGACCGAGCCTTGCGAATATGGAACTTAATAAACGCGTTCAAAAGGTATCTCCCAAATTTTTCCGGCAGCAAAAATGTGTTCTTCCAAAGACACTATACTACTCCTCGTCCCACGGCGATTGTGGGAGGCAAGGAACTTAATCCGCATTCAGCTAGGGCCCACTCGTCACGACAAAACCAGTGGGCATAACAGAAAAATGTTCGACTCCAATATGCTTTAACCTGCACATTGTAACAGATATCACATGCTCTGCTGATTTCTCTGATGTTAAGTACTTGCATGAGTTGGCTGCCCTTAAATCTATCCAAAAAAGTAGTGTTTTGGCTACTTCCATGACATTTTGGTGATATTTCGTTCCTTTTTTCGGTTTTAATCGAGTTTTCCTTCTCCGTCAATGATTTCTTTGCATTTATATTGAACCAAAGATGCCCAAAAAATTATATAAACAAAGATATAGTAAGTTTTTTAGGTTACGTTAAAAAGTGCCCTTTTTTCCCCGGGGTGCCCCTCAAAGTTGGTGTGCCCCCCCATACGAAAGCTCTGGCTGCGCCCCTGCTGGAGACTTTCCAAAATGAACATTATAACATGCGATGTCAACGGGATAGAGGAATTATCAAGCCCGTGCTGCCAACTAACTTCGATGGGGGCTGGGCAAAACCCAGGGTACTTTAACTACGGGTACAACCAAGTTTCCTACTAAATATAGCCCTCCCATGATGACGTCACCGGACTTTCCTACTAAGTTATAGGAGATTCTACTAAGTTTTTGGAAGGATCAGCTGGAACATACCAAGTTTGGGCGTATTTGGCAGCAATCTAGTATTACTCGAAATAAACATGTTTCGCCCATTTGACAGTAGCCTTGATCTCAACGGCGAGCAGCGTATTCTACGTAAATCTAATGAAAAAATCATAACACTTCAAAGAATTTGTTGAAAGGGCATACATTTATTTGATCAACTCAATAGCCGAGAGAAATAAGTTTACCTTCGCCAAAGAGATCACCGGTGTTTATTGTCTTCTGCTGCAGGTGCCACCAACAGCCAATCAAAGGTCAGAAATCAACAGCCAATCAAAATCGAGATTAGTCTTACTGTAAACCGCTGTAAGTGCTGAATCTGTCCTTATTTTGACACGCTCTGGAAAATTTGTAAAAATAATATTCTTCACTGGAGTTTTTGCAAAACGTCTGATGGTTTCATAAAATAAAAATATTTTAGCTTTCTGTTCAACCATATAAGTTTTGTTGATACAGTTCTACAATAGGTTATTTAGAGCTTCGAAAAAGTGCAATTTCTCCTATGCCCTGCATAGTAACTGTTGTGCCTCTCCAGCCATGATGACGTAATGCTGCCAAACAACTTGAACGGGGTCTGAGCAAAACCATAAGGTCTGACTGGGTTTTTATTAAGATCGATTGCTAAAATTGGGGCTTGCTGAAAATGTGCCTCTGTGTTTTTCATTCAAATCGAAGCAGATTCTAGTCAGCTCGGATCATATGATCCAAGCAGTGGTGCATTCATTTCAGGACGATTCATTGAAGGATATAACCTGATTGGGGTGTGACCATTCATGGGTTACTCATAAAGGCTTCCTGTGAATTCAAGTACCCGACTATGTCCACAAATAAGCCCTCGTCCACGCTTTTTTATTCAATAACAGTAAAAAGAATAGGTGCGTTTCATCGTGTTTTTCAGGCCTTGTAAGCCTGTGTCGTTGGCCGCTATGCTAATCCTATGGTGAAGCACGGAAAGCGTCCAAATAAATAGCAAACAGTTCTATTAAGTTGTATCTTCGGCTTCTGTGATGGCCCTCGAATCCTTGTCAAGTACCATCATCGCAGTAAGGTTTTGTACTAGAGGTGGGACTTTCCAGGCCCGGGGGGCCCGGGGCAAAAGCCCGGCCCAGGCCCGCGGGCTTGGACCGGGCCTGAAGGCCTGACTTAGGCCAATACCGGGCTGATAACGGGCTTCACCCAGCTCATTCCGGGCTTCAACTGAACTGGGACTTCAAAGTCAATTTTCTGTAAGCTAAATAAGCCTTTTCAGTACAGACCTAGTTTTTTCCACTGAAACATAATCTTATTCATGCACCTGCAGCTTTTGAAAATGCATTTACAATTAATTTTGAGACATGGACTTTAAGAAATACATCAGGAATGCAAAAGCATGAAACTCTAACTTTCTATCTGTTACTCATGTCAGGGTCAAAAGCAAGTTACTTAAACCTGTATCAATATTTATAATCAAATATTGAATAATGCCTACAGTTGCACACATCCATGCTGTACTGTCATCTTATGAATATCCTAATGACTTCAAAATCTTGAAGTCATAAATGGGTGAATAAAATATAAATTGTGGTAGCCTATTTGTTACTTTCATATTGTCAGTATACCATTTCAAAGGAAGTCATTTAACCCATTTGTTGCTGACATATTGATACTAACACCTAGCTCTAGCTAGAACATTCTTTCCAGAAGCTTTCTGCTTCAGGTAAAAAGAAAATGCCATCTATGGAGCCATTCCCATGTCCTCTGCCAAAAATGGCGAAGTGAATGACAGGTACAAACTATCTATTGGGAGCCCATAATTGTCAAACTGGCCTGATAACTCTAGATGCAAGAACAAATGTTGATAAGTTTGACCCTTCCACAGCTTCATCTTGCTCTTTCATTGCCCAAAAGATGCAGAATCCACTCGAAAAGGCTAGTATAAGTAAGGGAATAGGCACAAAGAAAACATGTTATTGATCGAAGTACTTTAGAATATAAATTAGTCTGTTGCGGGGAGATACAGGGGAGAGCAGTCAGCCTTAGAAGGAACCTTTGAAATTGCACCAAAACATGAATATACTGGACATCATGTGTTGCATTTTCCTTGTGGAGATACTTCCCTGGCCTCTATGAAATACAACTTCTATTATAAGCTTTGAACATAACAGCACTTCCCTCCCAAGATACCTTTACTTTACACCTCCCTCCCAGCACACTAAAAATGTACTACGGAAACATAGAAACACAGAACACAAAAACAATATCCAAATTATGATGGTCTTCAGGTACGCCAAATTCAGCGGGCTTCAGAACAGCTTGAAAAGATTTGCAAAGTCAGAAAAGCGTCATATATGAAACAACTGCGCAAAAAGGGGCTATTCTCAGGAACTAAACAAATGCACTACACAGTTTTTGCTGATTTTTAAATCCTTGAAATTTTTAGAATATATTAGGAGTACTGAAATATTTAAACTGAAATAAACTTACTATTCTGGTAAATTTTAGTGAAAAATATTTTCATAAATGATTGCTATAACGTAGACAAGCACGGCGCTTCAGATACCTTCTAAACGCAAGCCCCTAAAATACAACAAAACAAACGGAAATAGTGTTCAAGCCCGCATGGTGATGGTAATGTGGATGGAGTTGTTTTTTGTGTCAGATTTACTTTTTGGTGGAGATTGGGTGCAACCTTTTATACCATGTTTGGTGCGAACCTGTGGAAAACTAGTGGTCCTTTATCAAGATAGGCTGATGGACCTTGTTGGCTTACCTACTTTGCAGATCGGGCTGACCCAAGCAGAACAATCTTTTGACTATATTCCAAGCTGTTTACTGACTAAATTAAAAGGAAATGCTCACACGTATCAATTCAGGGACAATGTGAAGGATTTTTGGTTCATTCACCGCCATTCTGCCATGATATTCTGAAAATTTTTAGCTGAAAACTTGTCACTGCTCTCTCCTCTATTCATAAACATTCTTGGAACTCAATTGTGAGGCTCGTGCCAGCATAAAATGATTTTTAAAAGTGCAACCATGAAGGAAATGTCTGATATGATTGGGGTTATTTCATCCCGATTCTTTTAGCTGCCATGTGCATACCTCTAGCTCGAATGCCCATTGTTTTATAAGGTGATGCTGGTCATTATCTGAAGTAAGCTTGCATCATAAGCAAGGCATGTTTCATACTGTGTTTTTCAGTATCATTTTCTGCTGAATTATTAAGATAGCTGAGGCTACTGATGCCGCATGCACCTTTTTAATATGGTTTTGGGTGCAACCAAAACTTTTTCCAGGATAAATTGGCTTAAAATATGTATTTGAGACAGCTTTAAAGTAAATAAATGCTGTATACAGTCGTTTATGGTTTTTCCATGATACCGGGCCTTCCCGGGCTTGATAAGCCATTTCTACCACAAACCGGGCTTGTGACGGGCTTCTAAAATCAGCAGCAGACCGGCCCGGGCCCGGGCCTGCAAAATTGCCTGAAACTCCCACCTCTATTTTGTACACGAATCTTCGATCGGGTTAGGGTAAGCCCAAGTTATCGTCAATCAGACGGACATATCCGATTTTTAGTCAAAGTCTTGGTATCAGACAATTCATACATGTAGGAAAAAGCCCAGTCTTACCACCACAGCCGTGAGGAGCGGCAACAGCGGGCGGCCCGCCAGCCTCTGGAGTGGCTGCGGCCCTCTGTTGAATTGCGGCTGTGGCAGGTCAGCTGCAGCCCGGCGTGACCAGACTGGCAGAGAGGGCTGACAAAGCCCAGCTGGCGACAGCTCCGCCGCCGGCCTCATTCAGACGGCCCCGGCCGCCACCGCCACGTGCGCCGCTTTGTTCGTGGCCGGCAGCGGTCCCCCGCACGTGCGAGTTTCATTCAAGGAACAGGACAGAGCTCCTTAATCACGTGGTGGCCAGAAATAGTGTCCATTCACCGTTCAAACACCACCCACCGCTGACCTACTGACACACAGGAAACGCGTCCTCTCAGAGCCGGCAGACGCACACGAGAACAATCTGCAAGTACAGGTGGGGTGGCTCAAAGAGGCTACAAAATAGCTATTGTTCTGGAGCTGCCGTAATTTAGATACATCCTTTAGACAAAGATTGTTTCGAGCACTTCTGCAGCTTCGACCTAACTAACGGAACATATAAGTATTCAGACGACATAAGTAAAGCTGAGAAAGGTAAGGGTGAAGTAATAGCTGCTGTGCTCGGAGATAATTGAAGCTGGTTTCCTAATGCATCTGTTGAAAAATGGGTGCTTCTTTATCTGCTCAGCACGGCCACTCACAAATGGGAGCATTGGAGCCAAACGACCAACCATGGCTGTCCGTGCCACCGGCTTCATCTTCCACACATTCCAGCCTGAGCGATGGATGCCGTTCAATGTTTTCTCAACACCAATGCCGGAAATAATGCCATGAATTGTCTTTGGTCTGACAATGTCCTCGTCAGTCATGCCGGATTCATTACAAGTTCGAATCCGGACCCGTGCATCAGTAATGTTCTCAAGAACCCTGCCTAAAAAAACCGTCACTTACGAGCGCAGCTTCTGCAATGACTGGTGAATTTGAAAGCTAACGTTACACATCCCACGCGGTGCAAGAGCAGCTGCCATGCTCAGGTCACTCCCTCACAATTCAGTTGCCAGGCGACCTTCGTCAGGTGAAATAGTGAGTACCGATGTGTCTGGAGGGAGCCAATCCCGTGCCTTGTGAAGCTGCCGTTACTACTACTGCATGAGTACTGATTAGCGGGCCTGCAGCCTAACGCTCTGCCAACTGGGCTACCGGGGCTGCAAATCTTCTCTTTCATATTTTATTACACAGATGAGTCTGCTGGGAGTCTTCATCTACAGCACCTTCTTGGGCTGACTGGACTCTGAGTATGCCTGCGGCGGTCTTCCTGCCCTCTTCGTGTGAAGAGACGACACTTTTCCGGGATATGAGAGGTCAGGACACCTTCAGCTCCCTGGATGTACCAGTGCTGGAGTTGATTTTTGAAGATGGCGCCGACAGAGGCAGCCTATTTTCGGACCTTTCATGGCCAGCCGCTCTTCCGCTGTCAACCGCAGACCTCGGCTCCACTATTTAGCCGGACCCTCCAGACAAGGGCGACCCTCGCATAAAATCAGCCCTGCTACTTATCAAATTTAGAAATAACTGCCACTAAGGAACGACCAAAGTATTTTGCGGGAAGCTTCCCTTATATGCGCAAAAAGTCTTCCTCCAAGGTGATACTTTGTTCTTCGCGTAAATATTCGCCTCATAACGAAGCTCTAGATACAACACAGGAGATAAGACAGGTGAAAACAATTTTCTGCCCCTAACTGGAAATAACCTACTACTAGAGCCCACGTATATTTGTTATTTCTTATCGCTGGCATGCGTTCCGATCAAGACCAATATTATGCTCCCTTCAGTTAAGGTAGAAGGGACTTTGAAAAAATTGGGTAGGCTGCCCCACTTTCCCCGATTAGGATTTTATCGGGGAAAGTGGGGCAGCCTGCCCAATTCCGATCGCTGCTCTCTCGGTCCCTCGATAAAGGGTGGCGAGGGCAGGTATTCCTCCGGTGAGCGACAAGCGAGAAGGTCATCTAAAATTCAGGATTACGCGCTATAGCCTCAGTAGGTTGAATCGCCCTAAAACGCCGAACAAGTTTTGGGTCTTAGCAGAAGTTTTGTACCGTTTCCCATCCGTAGTGCATATACTTTCCGGCAGTATTTTGGTGGTGCTAGCGCTCTCCAGGTCGGTTATTCTATAGCAACGTATCACACCCGCCCCCTCTCCCCCTCCATCGGTCACCGTCACAGCAGGCTCCGTTGCTATCCAACCAGCAGAACTTGAGCCGACGCTTCCGTCAGGCACGAGCTCGGCAACTGTTCTGCCTCGCCGTACAGACCAACAATGAAGACAACCGAGCCGGTGCGAACAATCATAGCTAGGAATTTCTGAAAATTGTATCATCAATAAAGCTTCATGCGCATACCCTACCACACTAAAATTGTCATCAACAATCATATGCTGAATTTATTGGAAGGCACGTGAACGCGCCTCCACCAATGGCCGGCATTCAGCAGTAGCTGCATGGCCGCGAGGCACAGAGGTGACAGGGTTCACAATCGCACGACACCGGCGCGGAGTTCAAACGCCGGCGATGGGGAGGGGTAGCGTGGTGAATAATACTTTAAAGGCAATGGGGCACCTTGGTCAAATCCTGGAATTTATTGCAATTAGGCGTACTTTTAGCCGAACATAAAGGAATCACTCATTATTTCACTGAAAAATGTACAATAAGTTCAATATTTTGATTTTTAAAATACTCCTCTTGAAAAAGAAATAAATATCAGTCTGTGGATGATGTCACGATCTGGCAACCACTCCCATACTTGAAACGCTTCAAGGGCTTCGATTGGCTGATGCTCATCGTGACGTCAGCATATGTCGTCACACCAGCAGCTCACAACAATGGCTGCCCGGCGACGGGCTGATGGGGGGCTGGCATCAGGTAGGTTTTAGTTTTTTTCTACGGAAATATCGAGTTCCAAGACAAATGATATATTGAGTACCGGGTTTCCCGACTTGCTTTACAACTGGGCTCTCTCAGTTAAAATCACGTTATGAAGGTGCCACATTTCCCTTTAATGTGTATAGTCGTGAGGAGGTTGTTCGTAGTTTATCGGCGCTTGCTGTTGGACCAGGGGGGACTAGGTGAAAGGAACATTCATTGTATGTGAGTGCTATAGGTAGGCATGTGGGTAAGGTGGTTAGTCAGGGAAATAAATTTGAGTTCATGAAAAGTGAGAGGTATTGTGGGGGGTGGGGGTGAACGGGTTTTCAATTTTCTAGCATTAAATATCTTCTTGGCAATGCTGCAATAAGCTTATTTTCTGCAGATCGCATCAGACAAAAAGAAAAGACCTCCAGACAAAAACAGCGCTGAGCAGTGGCGGATCTAGCCGGTTAGTTTGGGAGGGGCAAACCAAAGTCGAAAAGCAAAAAAAAACGTTGCGCAGTGAAAAATTGCGCTACAATATGCCTTTTCGGTAGGATTTTGGGAACTGGAGACGAGAAGCAAAAAAACGTCACGGGGTGAAAAATATGGGCTCAAGATACATTTTTTCCTATCCAAGCCCCAATATTTACACTGAACTTCTCTAATTCTGTTTGAAGTTGAGAGTTGAAGCACCAAAATTTTACTTACAAGCTAAAAAGGAGTCGGGGGAAAAAGGAGGTCGATCGCTTTGGGGGGGCAAAACATAGTTTTGCCCCGAGCTTTTCCGTTTGGGGGGCAATTGCCTTTTTGCCCCCCTGGATCCGCCACTGGCGCTGAGGTTATCTGTGGCTTCTGTCCGGTGGCATCAGTGGGCGTCACTTACCAGTGGCGGATCTAGCCGGTTGGTTTGGGAGGGGCAACCCAAAGTCGAAAAAAACGTCGCGCAGTGAAAAAATTGCGCTACAATATGCCTCTTCGGTAGGATTTTGGGAACTGGAGACGAAAAGCAAAAAAACGCCACGGGGTGAAAAATATGGGTTCAAGATACATTTTTTCCTATCCAAGCCCCAATATTTACATTGAACTTCTCTAATTCTGTTTGAAGTTGAGAGTTGAAGCCCAAAAATTTTGTTTACAAGCTAAAAAGGAGTCGGGGGAAAAAGGAGGTCGATCGCTTTGGGGGGGCAAAACATAGTTTTGCCCCGAGCTTTTCCGTTTGGGGGGCAATTGCCTTTTTGCCCCCCTGGATCCGCCACTGTCACTTACAACTAGTCGCCGGTTATAGATACTTAAGAGCGCAATTGAATCAGAAACGCTTTGAACGGGAAAATGCATTGTCCAAGATGTGATTCTTTAGGGTCGAAACACAGTTGACGAAGTGCACTAAGTGTGAATATAAGTACATACCGAAGGCTGGCGCGGTTCGTTCCACCTCACCCATTTGGCGATTGGCGATTGGCCCACGCAGCACTGCTGAACTTCCGGCCAGATCCTGCGCAGTGCATTCCGAGAAAGGCCTGGCTGTGTCGAGCGTCCGGGATTGATGTCTGGGCCCGGGTATTCGATATGGGTATCTGATGGAGGATCGCCGCCGACACAGAGTCTGTTCGCCGGAGGCGGAACCCAGAGGGGCGGCCAGCTGCCGGTGGTGCCGCCCCAGGCCGGGCAGCTGCCGGTGGTGCCGCCCCAGACCGGCCAGCTGCCGGTGGTGCCGCCCCAGGCCGGGCAGCTGCCGGTGGTGCCGCCCCAGACCGGCCAGCTGCCGGTGGTGCCGCCCCAGACCGGCCAGCTGCCGATGGTGCCACCCCAGACCGTCCAGCTGCCGGTGGCGCCGCCCCAGAGCGGCCAGCTGTCGTTGGTGCCGCCCCAGGCCGGCCAGCTGTCGGTGGTGCGCTGGTGCCGCCCCAGACCGGCCAGCTGCCGGTGGTGCCGCCCCATACCGGCCAGCTGTCGGTAGTGCCGCCCCAGACCGGCCAGCTGTCGGTGGTGCCGCCCCATACCGGCCAGCTGTCTGTGGTGCCGCCCCAGTCCGGCCAGCTGCCGGTGGTACCGCCCCAGACTGGGCAGCTGCCGGTGGTGCCGCTCCAGACTGGGCCGCTGCCAGAGATGCGCCACTACCAGTGGTGCCGAGACCGCTCGAGTTTTATCCTCCGCAGCAATGAGAGCATACTCTTCTGATGAAATCGTAATCGTATCGGATATATACAGATTAGCCTACAAAAAGACGGGACATTACAAACCACTCAAAGGCTCAGAGTAGGACCTGATCAGAAAGTTTTCAAAAGTTCAAAGGAGCAGACTTGTTTGGTCACCACTCAGGGTCAGATTCTACGCTGAGTCAACACAATGTTTCTTGAGTCAGAGATCAGTGGACTCACTTCTGGATTTGGGTGGAATCAGAGTAGAATCGATTGCTTGAAGAAATGAGTTGGGTCAGGACAGTGTCGGTCGGGATTGAATTTACCTTCTTTCTCCGCGACCTTAAGTTCTGGGACAAATGAAATAAAAATATGCACCAAGTGGGCTCTCAACATGCGCTACCATATGACTATCTCAGTTAAAATCCTACTATAAAGGTTGCATATTCCCTTTAGGGTCACATAGTAGGTACCAATTTTAAAATATAAACGTAACCAGACTTCCATTTTGTAAAAAATGTCTTCGTAACTTCCTGAGCCCCCACTCATAGTCGACCCCAGGTTGACTCGATTTTTCTTGAGTCAGAGTAAAATCGACTCACCTCTGGATATGGTTTGATTCTGTATCGACTCACTGGCTCAACGAATTGAGTTGCGGCAGAATCATAGTCACTAAGCTGTGAGTCAGAATTGAGTTAACAAAACAAATTGAGTCAACTTTTCAGTGCAAAGTACTCTCAAAGGCATGCCGGGACATTATTTTACCTTCCTTTTTTAGAGTGCCCTTGAAGCTGATCGGTCCAGCAGGAGGTAAGCTGCTGCAACTTGGACACTGTTAGAAGAATCTTAACGCGCGCATTGGAGAGGGATGTGGCGTCAACGTGTAGTGGAGGGTTCTAAAGTGCCCTCCCCGAGATCTAAAAGACCCCCGAGATCTCAAAGATCTAAAAGACCTATTGGCTAGAATAACGCCCGTTTGGATGTGTCTGGAGGTGATGGTGACCTATATCTAATTTATACTATATATATATTATATATTATATATATATATATATATATATATAATTATATAGCTATCTAATTTGCATTTATTTATATCAATTCTTCGAGGTTAAACGAGCTCGTATAGGTCAAATCTGGCCCGTGCTGGAAACCTATTGGGGAAATGCCGTGATTATGCGAGAAAAAAACGTGAAGCTGCCAAAAGCAGACTGAGGTCATAGAGGGAAGGTCCCATAAAATATGATCTAAGATTTTGAGGCCAAGGCCATTGTAGGTCGATGACCTATGACGTAACAATATGACATATTCACAATAATGTACAATTTAACTGGCACTATAACAGCCTTTGGGTGGGAATTGAGGGGTTGACCTTGAAAATGCCTTTGACCTTGACCATGACCTTCAGTAGCTTTAAATATAAAGTCATAGCATAACATACATACTGGGGTCAATGGCCTTGGCCTGAGGCCATGGCTTTGACCCTGACCTTCATGTGGGTTGAACGTGACGTATAACCCGAATTATATGACGTTATGACGTCACCACTCAGTCTACAGAGCAGGCCAACTGGTGCCACCGCGCTATTGTGGCGGTTTCAAAATATAGGGCTGACTTTGAAAGCACATAAGTCACGAAATTATTGACTGGTTTTCAAAACTTTCACCAATCGACGAACTCATAAATTCTCTCAATGTTGCAAAACATCTCAATCGAACATCTCATCTCTAAATATCATCAAAAAACATCAATAAACATCAACAAACATCTCAACAACAACTCAGTCGAACTGCCCCCACTGTGCGTGTTTATAATGGAAAATTCGGAGTTTTCAATCGATCAAACACGTATCAAATCAAATTCATGACTTGTCTCGAAGGATGCGCGAAAATCACAGTCGCAGTAGTCTCGGCAGTTGGATAACGGATGGCCGGAAAGCTTTATTACAACAACATCGCAGAACCCCGATGTAATAAAACAGGGCGGCCGAAATTGCAGAGGCGGCAGTGATAGGCTGCGCAGTAAGGCAGCAGGATGCCGGGCTTTAAATCAGCGATCACTGGCGGCGCTTTACTCATCGCTGTTCAGTCGCAAGTATACCTACACCCAATGCGCCGATATGAAACATCACTGGCTCGTACCCAAAGCAGTCAACCACAGCTAGAAAGCTAACAATTCCAGACATCCGGCTCACCAGTTTGTACATTGCTCGTGAAACCATGTTTACCTAAGTGTAGAATCAATCGAATCATGCTCATTTCGGCACTATTTTTATAACGGCAAATAGCGGAGAATGCGGAAATAAACAAAGACACTAACGCATATTCGTAGTGGCTGTGTTTTAATCGAATCTTGTGTTTCACAACTCTGGAAGACGAAACATTTTCGATCAAAATCGAAATCTTTGGATCTCCAGTATTAGCATCTGAGTCCATCTCTCAAATAAGGCACTGACATTCAAAATCAGCCGTGTCTCGGTAGATCCCCAGGGTGGAAGTAAATTCTAATTCTCAATAGAACGTCATTGTTGTCCCGAAACGCTCTTGAACAAACGTGCAATTTTTCCCGAACATTATTTAGAAACTTGCACTGTTTGATTATTTTTCCAGGCAAGAGATGTATGTAAAAGGGACACATTCGTATAAGATTCTCACATGTGTTAATCAAACGACTGAAAATCCAGCAACCAAGTCAACCAGAAGGGGGAACCAGCAGTCCTGGCGAGCCAGTCGCGAATACCCGCTGCTGACTCCCGCGGGCTCCCACTGACCATTGTTTTATTGCCTCTAATAACAAAGTTCGGTGGGTGCTAGCCATGGCTGTAACAAAATAACCTATTATATTACTTTCGAGCACAAAGAAAGATCTGATTTATTATGGAATGTCTGCAAACTTCTAGTTTGCATTGGCATAGAGGGTATAACGGCCACGGGTGTCAAGGGCCTACAGCTCACCCAGGTCTCTCAGTCAGTAATCATTTAGATCTATAATAAATATTCCCTCCAATCCAACCTAACCAAACGCACTCACCCAAAATAGAACAGAATGCTACTAAACAGTAAAAACAGGAGGCTGGCAGGTAGGGTCGAGTACTGCTTACGGGACAGAAAAGGAGCCGCAGCGAGTAATCAGCCCTAGCTGGTGCAGTTTATCGCAGGCCAGGACCCAGCGTCCCGGTCAATAAGGAACGCCACGGGCAGTTAGTGGCGTGGTAGCTGACGTCTGCACTGACAGACGCACGCGCACGTGGCACGGTGGATTCTACGAGCTAGACTGGTCTACGATTTAACCCGCGCCCCACCGGGGGTCCAGCGCCACCTTCGCCCCACCGGGGGGAGCCATCGATGGCCCCCCTCTAACTCCGAAAATATGGGCGTTAGCGCAAATCTGCAAAGTGCAATAGAAAGCTCGCGTGAATTCAGTAAGAAATTACCTCGCATGTTTTAGTGCTCAGGTCAATGGTTTGACCTCCAGAGGTCAAATTTGGTCAAGATCGGCTATTTTCACTCAAATATGCAATGCTTAAGCAAACTGGGCATAACTCTCATGCCATTAGAGCTATTGAAGTCTGGTAAAGAACATTTAATAGGAAATTGTCAGTCCTTTTTCCGCTATGTGGAACGTAAAAATCTCCCGCCATTGGTTTGACCTCCAGAGGTCACCTCGTAACCTAAGATGACCTGAGGTCACGAAAGGTCAGAAAGTGACCTTGCTGTATATCAAATGAAAGCCAGTGACAAGACAAACACGATGGTGTTTGTTTCAGCGCTCTAGCTTAATTAGGTCAAAAGTTATTGTCAAAATACTGTTTTTGATCCCTGGTGACCTTGGATGACCTTGGAGAGGTCAAAAGGCAAATATAGCCCCTGGAATCCGTAAAAGGGTGTCCATGAACGCTTTTCTGATCAAGCTGAGCATTTTCAATCGCTTTTGTGACTTTTAGATCATAAGACAAATATGACCCCTGGGATCCATGAAAGCGTGTCCAAAAACGTTGTTCTGGCAGTCTGTATTTGCAATCATTTTTGTGGCTTTTATATCATGAAATAGCTTTTCCCCATGCTTTTTCAATGGGAGAGGTCACCTCGTGACCTGACCTCAGGGCACGAAATCGAAAAATCCCGGATATACATCTTGTAGACCCTGGAGGGGCCATAAAGTGTAGGAATTTTCAAATTGATCGTATTCGAAATGTAGCTCTTACAGAGCTCTAAAGTTGAAGTGAGGTGGCCTTGGTTGACCTCGTCTGGTGACCTGACCTTTGGTGACCCGGGGTAAAAAATTTTCAGGGATGGTGGGAAAAATGATGCAGTAAGAGGTAGAGCCCTCAACCGTGGTGCTGCGCCTCTTTGTTTTTCTGCTATCCCGGAAAAAACCTTGGGGGCCATCGATGGCCCCGGTGGGGCGAGGGTTAAGTCGACGGGCATCGGTGCATCGGCGGAGCGGCGGAGCGGGCCGAGAATCGAGTCGATCGCGAGCGATACAGCGACGCTGAGAGGTCGCACACGCACACACCAAACTGTAAAAAAAGTTTACACTTTTTGGATTTTCATACCTGCCTTAAGCGATTCCAATTATACCCAAACGCATTTATTGGCACGATATATTCGTGTTGATCAGGGGCGCAGCCAGGGGGGGCACAGGGGGCACGTGCCCCCCCCATCGGTGCCGGGGTGCCCTTTTGATTGCCAGGTGGTGTGCCCTCTTTGGGCCGTGCCGCTCGAAATTTAGTACCCTACGTCGTTGAGCCTAGATGGAACTAGACTGCATTTAGTGATTAAAGCTATTGTTTGACAATTAAGTGCCTTTTTGGTCAGTTAGGGCATTCTGTCGCCTTTCCAAGCACCCGGGAAGAGTATAGGCACGTAATCCGTTTCCAGATAATGCCTCATCGTCGCCAATAATCGTATGGGCAGAGCAAATCTGGTGCCCCTTGGGCTCATCTGGTGCCCCCTGAGCGCTTGTCTTGAACCCTGGAGCTGATCATGTGCCCTCTGAGCTGATCTGATGCCCTCGTAGTCAATATGGTGCCCCCCTGAGAAAATAATTGTGCCTTCTGGATCTATATAATGTTCTCTGAATAAGTCTGATGCCTCCGAGCTTGCCTGGTGCCCTATTAGCTGTTTTAGTGCCCCTTGAGCTGATCCGGGCCCCCTGAACTTATATAATGCCTCCCGTAGTTTATCTACTGTCGAGGGCCGCAGCCAGGGGACACAGGGGGCACGTGCCCCCATCGGTGCCGAGTGCCCTTTTGATTGCCAGGTGGTGTACCCCCTTTGGGCCGTGCCGCTCGAAATTTAGTGCCCTACACCGTTGAACCTAGACGGAACTAGGCCGCATTTAGCGATTTCAACTATTGTTTGACAACTAAGTGCCTTTTTGGTCACCTAAAACATTCTGTCGCCTTTCCAAGCACCCGGGAATAGTATAGGCCCGTAATCCGTTTCCAGATAATGCCACATCGTCGCCAATAATCGAACGGGTGGAGCTCATCTGGTGCCTCCTGGAGGTGATCATGTGCCTTCTGAGCTGATCTGATGCCCTCGTAGTTAATCTGGTGTCCCCCCTCCCCTGAATAAATAATTGTGCCTTCTGAACCTATATAATGCTCTCTAAGTTAGTCTGATGCCTCCGAGCTTGCCTGCTGCCCTATTAGCTGTTTTAGTGCCCCTTGAGCTGATCCGGGCCCCCTGAACTTATTTAATGCCTCCCGGAGTTTATCTACTGTCCAGGGGGGCACAAAGGGACGTGCACCCATCAGTGCCGGGTGCCCTTTTGATTGCCAGGTGGTGTACCCTCTTTGGGCCGTGCCGCTCGAAATTTAATGCCCTGCGCCGTTGAACCTAAACGTAACTAGACTGCATTTAGCGATTTCAACTATTGTTTGACAACTAAGTGCCTTTTTGGTCAGCTAGGGCATTCTGTCGCCTTTCCAAGCACCCGGGAAGAGCATAGGCACGTAATCCGTTTCCAGATAATGCCTCTTCGTCGCCAATAATCGTACGGGCGGAGCTCATCTGGTGCCCCCTGGAGCTGATCATGTGCCCTCTGAGCTGATCTGGTGCCCTCGTAGTCAATCTGGTGCCCTCCTGAGAAAATAAGTGTGCCTTCTGAGCCTATAAAATACTCTCTGAGTTAGTTTGATGCCTCCGAGCTTGCCTGGAGTCCTTTTAGCTGTTTTAGTGCCCCTTGAGCTGATCCGGGTCCCCTGAGCTTATTTAATGCCTCCCGGAGTTGATCTACTGTCCAGGGGTGCAGCCAGGAAGGCACAGGGGACACATGCCCCCATCACTGCCGGGGTGCTCTTTTGATTGCCAGGTGGTGTACCCAAGTTGGGCCGTGCCGCTCGAAATTTAGTGCCCTAGCCGTTGAACCTAGATGTAACTGGACCGCATGTAGCGATTGAAACTATTGTTGGACAACTTAATACCTTTCTCGGTCAGCTAGGGCATTCTATCGCCTTTCCAAGCACCCGGGAAGAGTATGGGCACCTAGTATGTGTCCACCTAATGCCTCATTGTCGCCAATAATCGTACGGGTAAAGCCGATCTGGTGCTCCTTGAGCTCATCTCGTGGCCTCTCAGCTGGTCTTGGTCCCTTAAGCTGATTACTTGCCCTCTAAGCTGATCTGGTGCCCCTGAGTCAATCTGGTGCCCTCCTGAGAAAATAAGTGTGCCTTCTGAGCCTATAAAATGCTCTCTGAGTTAGTCTAATGCTTCCGAGCTTGTTTGGTGCCCTAATAGCTGATTTAGTGCCCCTTGAGCTGATTCGGGCCCCCAAACTGATTTCATACCTCCCCAAGTTGATTCTGTCTCCTAAGTCAATATGGTACCTCTTCAGCTGATTAGGTGCCCCCTCAACTGATTATTGATGTCTCCTTAGATGGTCTGGTCTCCCCCACCTGAGCTGGTTTGGTGGGCCCTGAGCCCACCTTGTGTCCCCTGAGCTGTTATGTTGCTCCCTGAGCTGATTAGGCTCCTGCCATAGTCTGGGGGGCTGGGAGCTGATCTGGACCCCGAACGGATCGATCTGGTGCCACCTGAGCTGCACCAATGCCCCTTAGTCGATCTGGTGCCTCCTGAGCCCATCTGATGCCCCCCCCTGAGTAATCTGGTGCCCTTTAAGCTGATTTGGGCCTCCTTACGTGATTTCATGAGCATTCTAAAGCCCTGAGCTGAGCTGGGCCCACAGAGGCTGATGAGGGCCCCTGAGATGGTATGGGGCTCCTGAGCTGATTAAGTGCCTCCTGACTTGATCTGGTATTCCCGAGCTGGTCGGGGACCACTGATCTGATTGTTTGTCCCCGGAGCTGATCTGGTGCCCTATGGGCATCTGGTGTGCCCTGAGCGGCTATGGGGCTTTTGAACTGATTGGGCCCCGAGCTTATGAGGGATCCCTGAGCTGATTTAGTGCCCCTGACTTGAACATGCCCCTGTGCTGATCGATCTGGTGCGCCCTGAGCAGATATACTGCCTCCTGAACTTAACTAATGCCCCCTGAGTCGATCTGGTGCCTGCTGAGTCATCAGTGTGTCTCCTGAGTCCATTTTATTCCCTCTGAGCTAGTCTGGTGCCCCATGGCTAATATGGTGCCCTTTAAGCTGACCCGGGCCTCCTGGGTTGATTACGTGATTTCCTGAGCAGCTCCCAGGCCCTGAGGTGAATTGGGCCCACAGGGGCTGGTGAGGGCCCCTGAGATAGTATGGGGCTCCTGAGCTGATTAAGTGCCTCCTAACTTGATCTGGTATTCCCGAGCTGATCTGGGCCCCGAGCTAGTCGGGGACCACTGATCTGATTATTTGTCCCCGAGGCTGATCTGGTGCCCTATGGGCCGATCTGGTGTTCCCTGAGCAGCTCTGGGGCTTTTGAACTGCTTGGTCCCCGAGCTGGTGAGGGATTCCTGAGCTGATTTAGTGGCCCTGACTTGATCCTGCCCCCTGACCTGACTTGAGGCCCCTGAACTGATCTGGGGCCCCACGAGCTGATCTGGGGCCCAAGAGTGGGTTTAGGTTCTGAGTGTACACTGAGCTGGTCTGGGCGCTGAGCTTGTGAGAGCCCCTAAGTTGGCTTGAGGCCCCCTGAGGTGATCTGGCGCCTTAAACTGTTCTGGGGCTTCTTGAACTGGTTTAAGGCCCTATGAGCCTATCTGTGGCCCATTGAGCTAGTCTGATGACCTCATCTCTGGGACCAATGAGCTAGTCTAGTCCCTGGGTGAAGCATGAACTGCTCTGTGGCCTGATCTACATCAGGGGCCCCTGAGGTGGTCTTGAATAGACAGATAATAATAACACAAGGCCAACTCCGATCATTTCGGGACGGGGTCACTGAGCTGGTCTAGTCCCTGGAGGCACAACTGGGGGATGGGTGAAGCTGCTCTGGGGGCCTCTGATCCACATTTGGGGGCCCCAGAGCTGGTCTTGAATAGATGGGGAATAAGAACACAATGGAAACTCCCCTTGTAAGACGGAGCTAACGAGGAATGAGGAATCTCTAAAACGGCTTGTGATACCTAGGCACCCCAGGTTATATAAATTGCTTATTATACTGGTGGGTTCTGGTAAGGGATGATAAAAAGACATGTGCCCCTGAGCTCAGAGCACAGTCCCCTTAAACCAGGATTTCTACTAATTAATTTAAATGAAGAACTAGTTGTTACAATTTTCAGCCCTGTCACACCATCCCCATCTAAACCACCGGCCTGCTCACCTTTTATTTACTCTTAACTGGGACCGATGCTTGAGAATATGGAACTTAATAAACGAGTTCAAAAGGTATCTCCCAAATTTTTCCGGCAGCAAAAATGTGTTCTTCCAAAGACACTATGCCACTCCTCGTCCCACGGCGATTGTGGGAGGCAAGGAACTTAATCCGCGTTCAGCCAGGGCTCACTCGTCACGACAAAACCAGTGGGCATAACAAAAAAAATTTCGACTCCAATATGCCTTAACCTGCACATTGTAACAGATATCACATGCTCCGCTGATGTTAAGTACTTGCATGAGTTGGCTGTCCTTAAATCTATCCCAAAAAAGTAGTGTTTTGGCTACTTCCATGGCTTTTGGTGATATTTTGTTCCTTTTTTCGGTTTTAATCGAGTTTTCCTTCTCCGTCAGTTATTTCTTTGCATTTTTATTGAACTAAAGATGCCCAAAAAATGATATAAACAAAGATATAGTAAGTTTTTTTAGGTTACGTTAAAAAGTGCCCTTTTTTCCCCGGGGTGCCCCTCAAAGTTGGTGTGCCCCCCGATACGAAAGCTCTGGCTGCGCCCCTGGTGTTGATTTACTTTTATCTGGTCAGTTGAACTAATCATCCACATTTCGCGACATTTTTTGCTTGAAAATCGATTCACTGCAAACCAATTTCAAAAGCAGTCGCTAAAATCCGAATTGTGTTTCTTTACACCCCTGGATCATCTTACAAAAACTCAGTCTTTGTTCTCCATCAAAGGATCATAAAACACAAAACATATGATGGTTAATCAAAACCATGTAGTCCTACACTTTTCGTGTCATTGTTTGGGAAAACGGCATCACTTAACACCATCTGTTTATTAAATGAGTTTTGATACACTATTGCTAGAACCAACATTTTCAAATTCGAATAACGCATAACAACATCAGCTCCAATACGGTGTAAGTTTACGCAAAACAATTTCATGGATTCATAAAGGACCGAAAATAGCTTCCAATGACATGAAATTGATTTCCGGACTCGATTTTGCTTTCCACTTGGATCGAGCCACTCATTTATCAGATGAGCCCGATTCAGTTGACACGCTTATCACTATATTTAGCATTAAAATCATTGAGAAATAAGTGAAGTGCCTGGTCTTTTCATGTAAAGCAACACGTTTGCATCAAGTATGTATTTTCGGTCGCCACTGCGCGCGTAACTGTGCACTTGTGGCCGGAGTTTTTGGTCTCTTCAAATGGTAAGTTCCTGCAGTTTCTTTGTACCTTTTCACCGTGATTTATTGCGTTGAAATGCGTTAGTGGGACTTACCATACATGACAGATGTGACACATTATACTATATTTTTGGGAACCAGCCTTTTCAAGTGGATACTGTTCCTCAACTGTTAGCTACTGAGTCCATCGACGCGCTAGGGTATCTCTGTGTAGCACAAGCATGTCCATGTTATATCATTGAAACATAGCACACAATTGCCGTCATTCCAAATTTAAAGGCAAAACTCATCCAGTGTTTAACACGCGCATTGACGGGGGTCTGAGCCACCTTCGCTTTGACGGGGGTACCCGCCCCCCCTAAGATCTCGAGAACCATAGTAGGTAGCAAAAAAACGGTAAACGGCTTTGGGTAGCCCATCCACTTCTCCATCGAAAATATTTGGAGCATTTTTTTCTCAGGTCACATTTAATTTCACGAGAGGTCAAAATATGCCGTCATAGGGATAACATGTAAATTAAGGTTTTCGGCCATTACATCTGAACAAGTAAAGATAGCGCAAAATGACTTAAACCATATGAATCCTCGCAGCAAGCCAAATCGAACGATATATAATTTGACCTTGCTAGGTCAAATCAAGGATTTGACCTGACCTGAGGTCAGGTCACAATCAAATTATATAAAATGCATATCATTAAAACCGCACAGACCAGGCGACGAATCTAATGCAGCTAAAATAAACGCTCTATCACCATCAGTTACTAAGGTATTCAGTAAAACCTATTTTTCCATGTATTTCCAATGGAGAGGTCATGCCTCGTATCTGACGTTAGGTCATCGATATAAAAAATACCGGAACATATTTTTGAGAACTCGGTAGGCCCATTATGTGATATGAGTTTCCACCAGATAAGTTCACCCTGCTTCGACTTATGCTATCTTAAACTTTTTATTTTAGGTCAGGTCACTTGACCTGTACTGGTGACCTGACCTGAGATGACCAAACCTTAAAATTTTAACAGAAGTTGTAAAAATGATGAGGGAAAAGGTATACCAAGTACGGCGGCGCTGCGTGCGTTTTTCTGCTATCTCCGAAAACCCGAGAGGGGGGCGGGTACCCGCCCCCGTCACATTGCGCATGTTTTAAATAATTCGCAATGTACAATACTGGACCATGCATAGTTTATGTTCTGTAAACAGACAAATATGCTGCCTAATCCACATGCCAAAAATATATAAACCAATTTGCCCAAAGGTAGTCCAAAAATTAATCGCTACATTTTTACAGTTACCGATAGGCGCCTAGGATATTTTTGCGCCCGAAAGCCCAAATACCTAATCAAAAACTGTTGAAATTTTCGCTACGGAAAATCAAATGAGGTATGGCACGAGCTTAGCAGGTCAAATTGTAAAACAAAACTGACCAGAGTGAGTCTGTGAAACTGAGTGAGTCTGTGGCCAAAGTCACTATCTGCTCTAAGATAGAAAACAAAAAAAACATAGAAAAGAACACGGAAAAATATGGAAAACAGAAAACATGATTATATAAAAATGTAAATTTTTAATTTGACTTCATATCACCTATCAAATGTTACAGGGCACAAATTCTTTATTTCAAGCCTAGAAATGGACCACGAAAACATAATGTTGAAATTTGAAATTAATCTGGGACGTATATACTGAGAAACCCGCATTTCACAAATTTCACGCAGACATTCAGTAGTGAAGTCATTGGCTGTACATGACCTTAGGTCATTGATACCAGTGTCGTTCAGGGGCGTAGCCAAGGGGGAGCGGCAGGGACAGCCACCCCTCCCTGAGGGCCCGAAGGGCCCCCTGAGGACACGAGCCGCGTTAACACGCGCACTGGAGGGGGCCTCGGAGGCCCCCCACCTGTTTTTCCAAGGTGGCCGGAGAACCGCGCGGAGCCGCGAAACGATACTTGGCCACATTTAACAGAATTTAATAGCGCATCGATTGGTGAAGACTTTTTGAAAATCGGTCGAACAATTTTTTACTTATAGGCTTTCAAAGTCAGACCTGCATTTTGAGATCGCCGTAAATGCGCGGTCGGACCAGTTAGCTTGCATTGGAGACCGAGTGGTGACGTCATAACTCCATATAACCGGGATTATATGTCAAGGTCACTTCACATGAAAGTCAAGGTCAAGGTCAAAGGTCACAGGTCAAGGTCATATCTGCACTTTCAAGGTCACTGACCATTGTGCGTCCGGCTGAATGACGTTACCTGGTCTGACATATATTATGCTATGACGTCATCGATAGGGTACCCCAACACAAAGGTCAAGGTTAAAGGTCAAGGTCAAAGGTCATTTGCAAAGATCAATCCTCATTTCCCGCCAAACAGAGGCTATAGTGTTAGTCGAAGTGCACATTATAAGTAGTATACTATATTGTGACCTTAAAGGTTAATGACCTTGAATGACCTTGACCCCAAAAGTTGTGGGGAAGCCTCTTTGAGACCTCTTCTCTATGAACCTTATCCGCCTTTAGCTTATTCCCGCCATTTTCCCGCAGAATCACAGCATTTACCAATCGATCCCCATCATGGCCAATATTTGACCTTTAAGACCTCGTTTGACCTTGAAGATATTGACCTAGGTCAATGAAAATTGGTCATCATGTAGATAACTATAGCCCCCATCCATCTACCAAGTGGCGTTTTTCTACACCTCTTAGTTTCCGAGAACTTAGGGGGGCCTACCAGGCCTCCCTCCAGTGCGCGTTAGTGCCAGACCCCCTCCAGTACGGGTGTTAAGTGCGGCTCGCCCGCACTATGGTCTGTGGCCAAATTTGGCATTTTATATCAGACAGGGCCCTCTTAAGCCCTCTTCAGCACTCTTTTATGCAACAAGCAGGGTCCTTTTTACCCATCAGGGCCCTTTTGGGGCTGTCGCAGGGGACCTTTTCGAGGCGCCGCCCCTCCCTGAGCGAAATCATGGCCACGCCCCTGGTGTTGTTACCACATATTGTGGTCCTTTGTTGCTTTATGTGCTACAAATTTCAGATCAATAGATTAAACATGCTTTCACTGCGGCCACTTTGAATATTTTTGGACATTGGCCAGGCCTGGCGACGTGACCGTGCATGAGCTTGACTTGAAATGTTCAAGAAAAACATGCATTGGGTCAGGAAAAGCTTACACAAAGAACGTCGGTGCTGTGCACTGCCGTTTTCAGCCACCTTGGATAAATCTTAGGGGGTGTGGGGGGTGTAAAATGGTCTTCCGCCAGAGCGAAGGATAAATAAGTTCCACCCGATTTGAAGAAAAAAAACTACCAAGAGGGGAAATCTAGCAACGCCGTATGACCTGGTAGTAGTTCAAGTCATTACACCACAACAATTAGTATTCGCTTCCGTTAATGTATTGTAACCAGATGTAAGTACTGTCAATTTCACATTGTCGAGTGATACCGGTGGAAGCGTTATGAAGAACCTGACTCCGATCAACCATTGTTATTTTGCATGCTCTTGGTTGATATAAAGCTTTATGCTTTATTAAACCGAAATGTTTTAGTGTCATGGCTCATCATCTGACTTGTAAAACCTTTCCTTACAGAAACAGATGAGGAAAAACTCGCAATTCTCCTGAGTATATCCAGCTGGACAGTGCCAAAGAGTTTGAAGATGACTTGTCAGCCACCACCCAGCAAAATCAATTCTTAAAGTGTGGCACCCTCCACGTTGAGGGCGTTAACGTTGTGAACTCGGAGGGGCTGCCGAAAAGTGAGTAGCTGCTGGTGCGGTCAGCAAGCTTACCCCTACTACATCAGAAATACCCGGACCCGCATCATGAGGAAGCCCAGCTGCGCAAATAAGCAGGAAATTGTTCGGAAAAAGGGTCGCCGTTACCAATCTGCACCCATCAGCGACTAGTACGCATCAATAATGCCACTGGCCTGGAGTGAGTCTGTGGTTGTGACGTGGAGTTGTTTTGTTTATGGAGTGGTTTTAAGATTCAGGGTGTCTGATAAATCCATGAAAAGTAGATATTTTTCAATGTAAAATAACAATTTAGTTAACATGTCCAATGAATTTTCGGGTGCTAGGCTGTGGAACATTTGATAATCAGTGACTTTTCAGTCCTCGATCACTCCTCTGTGGATTGCTTGGCTTCTTCCAGCCTGTGCTCGAGAGGGACTGTGCACGTCTGAACAGGCTTAAGGCGCAGGCCTGTGCACGCCTAAACAGGCATGCACCTTGCGCAGGATGCTCTTGTAGGCTCTCCTGACCTCCTGCTCCTGGATGGACTCCTTGAAGTCCTCCACAGTCATTTGAAGCTCCTCCAGGGTGGCGGGGAGGGGCTCCTCATAAACTCCGCCAGACACACGGACCGGAACCAGTAGTCCAGGGGCGCATAGGCGGTGGAACTAACGGTCACCAGATCACCGTGCCCCCTCCCCTTCTTCAATGATGATTCTAAAACTAACCCTATGACGCTGCCTGGAAATAAATTGATTTAAAAGTTCATGGTGCTTCCTCCTTAAACTTCGCCCGGGTGGGGGGTCTTTTAGACCCCCTCGGGTTTTTCCGAAGCGACCAAAAAAAAAAAAACGACGGCGCGCAGCGCCGCCAAACTTGGTCTAGCTGTTCCTTCTTCATTTTACATCTTTCCTGAAAATTTCAGCTCAAGGTCATATCAGGTCAGGTCACCAGGCCAGGTGAAGTGACCTCACCTCAAAAAATGCTTAGAACCGCATAACTAAAAGAAGGGTTAATCGATCAAGTTCAAACTCATACCACATATTGGGCTCACCAGGAGCTACAACATATGTTCCGGGATTTTTATATTGGTGACCTAAGGTCATGTGCAGTGCATGACCTCCCCATTGTAAATACATGGGGAAAATCACGAAATGAGCTTTTCTCAGTAAGTATAGATGGAATCAACTTCAATCGTCGGTTACGACTTGCTTTTAGCCCATTTCTGAAGTTGATGCTAAACATTTTGACTTGTGACCTTTAAAGGATCACCTTAGGTCAAATAAACATTTTTAGGTGTTTTACTCTATAAATTTTAAATAAAATAAGATAGAACTTTTATTTTGTCACCAAAGTGTTTGTATAGTCACTGCAAGTCAAATGATATACATCATGACTATACCAGGTCAAGTTGGGTCAGACCACTGACCTGGGTCAGGTCAAATTCTTAAATTTGACCTGGCATAGCAATATCATATATCGTTCTATTTGTATTGACGAGAGGATTGCAATGGTGCATAAACTATGGCTGCATCATGTTTGGTTTGGAAGCTATTAGCGAAAAAGTAAACGCCCTTATGCATGGGTGGCTATGGACATTTCAAGAATATGCCCAATATTCAGTGACCTGTAGCTCCCTAGGCTTTGACCTGACACGAAAATGAATGCCACTGCAATGAAAGCACATTTCAAGAGCTTTCGAATGGTGTTAGAAAAATGTTTCTAGCTATCATAGTTTCTGAGATATATGAGGTTTTCTTAGTACACCTCATGTTAGTAATTTTGACCTATTTTGACCTCTGGTGACCTTGATATTGACCTGACAAGAAAAATGACCGAAAAATTTTCGATATCATTTTCGAAGAGCTTTCGATTGCCGTTTTGCGCTTTTTTCTAGCTCTCTTAGTTTTTGAGATCGTGGGGGTCTTTTTTAGCCCCCCCTCCACCAGGGCGAAGGTGGCTCGTACCCGCCACCGGGGCAAGGGTTAAGTCCGGAACCTCCACCGCCACTGCAGAGGCGACATGTCGGGACTACAGGAGGCTCACACAACACCCCTCGGCCTCCTGCACCCCTGATATGTCGCCCCTGGACTACCGGTTCTGGTCCGTGAGTATGAGGAGCCCCCTCCACGCCAAAGGAGCTGAAAATGACTGCAGAGGACTTCAAGGAGTCCATCGAGGAGCTGTATAAGAGGGGAGCCTGCAAGAACATCCTGCGTAGGGCGCAGGCCTGTATAGATACAGAGAGTGGGCTTTCTAACACAGCGTCAAAGAAGTCAAGCTTCCCACATGCGAGGAGGGGTGATTGAGGACTGAAAAGTCACTCTGATTATCAAATTTACTTTAGTCTAGTGTCAAAAAAATTCATGAGAGAAGTTCGATACCTTATGATTTCACATTGAAAACTTCGATTACGTTTAATCATGTATATGTTGCAGGGAAAGTGCGAAATCCGGGATTTCGCGAACTCCCTAGGGATTTCGCGAAATCACTGACCAGCCAGGGAGTTCGCGAAATCCCTAGGGAGTTCGCGAAATCACTGGCCGACCAGGGATTTCGCGAACTCCCTAGGGATTTCGCGAACTCACTGAAACTTCAGTGATTTCGCGAACTACCTGAATGTTTTTCAGGGATTTCGCGAAATCCCTAACATGCCAAAATGTCATATAGTTTAAATCCGAAGAACTGATCCTTCAGTGATCTGGTTTTACACTCCCCGGCCATGTTTTCTCTTTCTATGATGTATTTTGCTTGAGTTTATGTCTACCTGATGTTTATTTTTTGAAAATTAATTTTACACCCTCAGCTCTACCTCACACCGGGTCCTTGTGCCCGCTGACGAACTATTCGGGTCACTAGCCTTCCTCGAGGTGCATGGTTTATGCAATATGAACCGTAGGTGTGAGGGGGGGGCTCAAAACAAACTAGAGATGCCACTACTTTTTTCATTGTCATCTGTAATGAATATCTTGATTCCTTAACAAAGCAAACTCCTGATGGGAAGTATTGTGCCGAAAGAAACGGACAAAGAGCTGGTATACTTTCACAAATATCTATTTTAGCTATTTCTATGTTGGAATGTACTATGGACGTCCACAAATTTTCCAATAACAATATTTTGATTCAGGAGGAAGTGTCGGCCTCGAAAAAGCTCTCGGTGTAAGAAGCGGCACGACTGTCATCGTTTGAACATTGCCAAGGCTTTCAGAAATTTTATTGTCGATTCCGGCGGGCTAGCAAATGCACTTCAAGCTTAAGTGCTCCAGCCACGGTCATGACAATAGGCAATGAGATAGCACATGGCAAATATGCGTAACAATTGTTTTATTCCGTATCTTGTTTATGCCGACAACTATAGTTGTCGGCTTGCTTATGTTCAGCTATAGCTGAAACTGTATAACGCTTCTGGTATGCTGATAAACTGAAAACAGAGATATGGTCTAAGTTAATTTGCAGAATAATTATTTCGTTGCTGCAGCTCTGAAAATTTATCTTAGTATAGCCGAGTAAAGACTGGCCAAAGTTTTGGAATACATTAATGAACTTAATGCAGAAAATAATATAGCATTATTGTATTTTCCTTACCCAGATTGTAATACGAAATGGCCATCAGATAAGTAGCATTTCTCTTTTGTGTAGTAATGAGGGTTGTGATATGATAATGATCTCTCTGCAGATGCCGGATAAGTGAGTTGGAAAGAAACGCTTCAAAATTTAGTCTGTAATGGTACTTACAGTTGGTGCACCTGACCGACTTCGTACCGAGTACGTGCATGGCCGGGGCGGGGGTTGGGTAACCATATCCCTTGGGTTTTTCACAAAAGTCTTGAAAACGGCTACGCACAGCGCTGCTGTACCCAGTACAGTTTTTCCTGAAGCTTTTACAACTCCTGTCAACATTTTCGGTTCAGGTCATTTCAGGTCAGGACATCTGTGCAGGTTAAGTGACCTCATCTCCAAAAAGAAAGAAAAAACATGAGCAAGGAACAGCTTAATTTATCAATCTAAAATTCGTGTTGAATAAAGGGCCGATTGAGTACACATAATTTTTTTAGGATTTCTGAAGTCGATGACCTTAGGTCAATTATGAGTCATGATGACACCGTTGGAAAAGTATCGGTAAAATGGTTCAAACATAATAATTTTGTTGGGAACGGAGCTAAATTGTATATTTTGGTATCATTGGGGTTGTCTTGTTTCTGCAGTTCTAATGATATACATTCTGACCCAATTCGATATTGACCTGATCCAAGGCCAGGTCAAATCTTAGCTTTAACCTAGAATAGTCACATTATTAATCATTCGACGTCGCATGCAGAAAAGCTTCAGATAGTGAATCCTTATATATTGTATGTCTTTTACATCAGATGGTAGGACTGAAGAACTGTATTTCAGTTATATCACCATATCCATATTAAGCCATTTTTTGGCTTCCAATGCCGTCAGATTTTACCCGACAAAAGAATGTATAGAACACTTCCTTTAAAGCTTAGGTTGTGCTGCTTAACGTCATTTACTTTTCCGCTAACTAGCGTAGTTATTAGATTTTAGGGGGGCGTAACCCACCCCTCGTCATGGTGAAGGTGGCTCAGACCCCTGGCATTGCGCGTCTTAAAAATTGCATCCCGCGAAACTAGTTTCAGACTCATACCAAACGTTTTTGACTGTGATGATTTTAAGCCATCAAAAGGCATAGTCATAAGAGACTTTGCAATTGATCTCGGTGACCGGCACCTCATCGACACCACCAGCTAAAAGACACGTGATGAGTTTTCAAAAATGTGAGCGTCAGGCACATTCTTTTTCGGATGGCGTGGTTTGCTCAAAAGTGAGTGCGTTGCGCCATTGCCGAGCATTTATTCCATTTTTCAATAGCGCAAATATTTCTGCCATTTTTTGAACTATGTTATACCCAGATTTATTCTAGTTATCAAGCCATTGATTTCGTACCATTTTCTTTATCGTATCCGTAGGTAAAATTCCATAATAATGCAACCTACACAAAATACCGTAACGTTATTCTGTAATGTAGATTTGATATAAAATAACCGTAGCATCACATAATTATGAAACGTGGTGATAGCGTAGATCACTTTTTATTGAATACTTGGGTAGTTATACTGACTCCATGCACTGCATATGTATAATACTAAATATACAGATCTATCATAGGCGGATCCAGGATTGCCGATCGGGGGGGGAATCTTCCGGGGAGGGGGAGAGGGCGGGGGCGCTATCCGGACCAGGGCAGTGCCTTTTTTACCGAAAAAAACCTATCAGGTGGGCGCAAAATCCTATCGGTGGGCGCCGATTCTTACATCCCTAGAGACGAGGAATGGAAAGCGATATTTCAAAGTGGCGACGTGACCATTTCAGGGGGCGCCGAGGATCGATCGGGGGGGGTCGGGGCACCTGCCCCCCTTTGTCCCCCTATATCCGCGTATAACATATATCATAAATATAAAATAACCAAGTACCAAATCACAGTGAAGGCGAAGGGTATTCTGCGGGGGAGTGTGTGGGAAACAAAATTTTAGAAGTGGACCAGGGCGTTTTGGAATCGCCAGGGGCCAGTGTCTTTCTCTCCCGCGATCCACATTTGCAATCAGCAGCAACTGAACTTTTACATTGCAGTACGATATTTATCAGCGAAACTAGATAAATGTATCGCTACGACCTCAACAATAAAATTATGACCTTCCTTATATTTAGCTTAAAACCTTCCTAATATTTAGCTTAAAACCTCCCTTATACGTGATTTTTACGGAAAATGTCCGGTTACTGTTTGAAATAAATCATAAGAACAATAGTCCGCAATGCTAGCTAGTCATCCTTGAGCTGACTAAATGTCAGGGAATTCGCGAACTCCCTGAGTGTTTATCCGGGATTTCGCGAACTCCCTGACTTCTAAGTCCAGGGATTTCGCGAACTCCCTGGTCACCTAGGGATTTCGTGAACTCCCTAGGGATTTCGCGAACTCCCTGGCTGGTAAGTGATTTCGCGAAATCCCTAGGGAGTTCGCGAACTCCCGGATTTCGCACTCTCCCTGTAACATATACATGGAACACTCTGTAGTTTGTGTTATTTACCTCAGACACATGGGCACCTTTTCGTATCCACCACGGAAACGGACTTAACTCATGTACCCAGGATTTGGTCTTCCAAGTCCCAGTTACACGAGTAGATAAGTCCTCACCGCGGTCAATGCGTAAATAGAGCGTTCTGAAGGTGCCCACTGCCAATGTATGCGGGGTAAATGAGGGGCAACCGCTACCCATTGTAACTCTGTGCTCATCAGCGACTGGCCCATAGATCATAGGCAAGTAGTTTGGAGCGAGGGCTAGTTTTGTGTTGGTTCACAATCATCGGCCTGCCCCACTCCTTTTTATTTGGGTGCTCGTTAGCTGTGTTATGGAAAATACAGTCTGTCGTGTTGAAGCGTCATGTCTTTCCTTGCATTCCAGAACTAGAGCACGCTGAGTGACTTTCACGTTGCTAGTAGGCCTTCTAGAGCATCATGCCTAAGCATACATTCTCATGGGATATCCAAGTCATGTATCCTCGCCCCCAATCCCTATAGGGTTGGCGTGGAGAGGGGGTGCAGGGTATCAGTGTAAGCTTACACGTAAAAGAAAAAGGCGCTCCAAATGTTAGTGTAACATTACACGACTGCGATCAGGTAACATGTTTTTCCAGTGCACTCTGTATTCGAAATATATGTGAACGTACATCTTTGGGATTTATGCACATCGTGCGAAAGTGTAAAATAATCCCTACGTGTGTCGGTTACTCGATTCTCACACGAAAATGGCACCATGGGGCATAGGCAGATCCAGGGGGCAAGGGGGCACGTGCCCCCCCGATCGACCCTCGGCGCCTCCTGAAAGGTCGATGGCGCCCCCTGAAATGTCGCTTCCCACCCCCCCCAGGATACGAAAGTTGGCGCCCACCGATAGGATTTGGCGCCCACCTGATTGGTTTTGCCGGTCGTAAGTGGCACCCCCTGGCCCGGATGGCGCCCCCCCTGGAAGGTGCCCCCTCCGATTGGCAATCCTGGATCCGCCTATGCCGTGGGGGAGTGCAGCGGATACAATTACACTGTTTTACTGAGTACTAGTACACGGTTTTGCGATTCCCCACACGTTATTGTTCTGCGAATCTGTGTAAGATGAGACGATTTAAAAATGTAAAATTACACCGCGCACGCTTTGCAAGAGTAAAATGACACCAATTTCTGTGTCATGCACGATGTAAGATAACTCAGTGCTTCATTCAACCGAATAGAATTACAACTAACACGTTTAAAAAAGAAAAAAATGAGGCGAGTACAGCTACACAAAATAGATAGCATTACTCAATGACCGAGTCAATCGTATTATATCACATGTTAAATTCGCGTTCTTAAATCCAACTGCTGTTTTAGAGGAGTGGTTTATCACATGAATAAAGGGTGTCAACCTCCGTTTGAAAACGGTGTAAAAGTTGCTGTGTGTAAAGAAATCCAAAAAGTGTAAACTTTTTTACAGTGTACGAATGCCAACGAGAACAGTGTGTGACGAATGAGAGCAGGCGTCGGACGGAAGGCCAGACCTCAAATTCGCGGTCAGTGTACACTATGACTGAGAATCTGTGATTCGATCTACCTTAACACGCGCATTGACGGGGGGCGGGTACCCGCCCCCTCGGGTTTTTCGAGACAGTGAAAACGGCGGCGCGTAGCGCCGCCGTACTTGGTGTACCTTTTCCTCATCATTTTTACAACTTCTGTGAAAATTTTAAGGTTAGGTCATCTCAGGTCAGGTCACCAGTACAGGTCAAGTGAGCCGACCTCAAAAAAGTTTAAGATAGCATAAGTCGGAGCAGGGTGAACTTATCCGATTGAAACTCATATCACATAATGGCCCCACCGAGTTCTCCAACATATGTTCCGGTATTTTTGATATCGATGACCTAAGGTCAGGTACGAGGCATGACCTCTCCATTGGAAATACATGGGAAAATGGTTTTTACGGAATAACTCAGTAACGGATGGTGATAGAGCATTTATTTTAGCTGCATTAGACTCGCCTGGGCTTTGCGGTTCTAATGATATGCATTTTATATAATTTGACCCTGACCTGACCTCAGGTCAGGTCAAATCCTTGATTTGACCTAGCAAGGTCAAATTATATATCATTCGATTCGGCTTGCTAAGAGGATTCATATAGTTCAAGTCGTTTTGCTCTATCTTTACTTGTTCAGATGTAATGCCCAAAAACTGAATTTTACATGTTATCCCTATGACGGGCATGTTTTGACCTCTCGTGACCTTAAATGTGACCTAACAAAAAATGGTTCAAATGTTTTCGATGGAGAAGTGGATGGGCAGCCCAACGCCGTTTACCGTTTTTCGCTACCTACCGTGGTTCTCGAGATCTTAGGGGCGGGTACCCGCCCCCCGTCAATGCGAAGGTGGCTCAGACCCCCGTCAATGCGCGTGTTAAATTCGAGGTCTGGCTGCACTATGACCGAGAATCTGTGATTTGACTTGCCTGATTCTGATGAAGCACGAATATTTAAGCTAAGTGTATTTCACATCCAGGATTCCAAGAGAGAAGCCAGTGTACACCTCATCAAAAATACCTGGCTTCGATTATTCCAATCAAAATTACCAAAGATCACGTATCTAAGCTATTTTTTAAAATCTTAAGATAATCTTGCAAAATCATCCAATCTTGAATCAAAGACGATATATGTAAGATACCTCTCAGCTCTTAAGAGAACCTTAAAAGACTCTCCAAACTTATAAAATACCCTTACTTGAACTTACATGTATAAGTAGCATATATATACATGATCAGTTGAGTTTGGAATTATGATATCTGACAAAATTTGGTTACATTGATACCAGGCATCTGCAGAAAAGGCTAGGGGAGACCGGGGCTGGTTGCATCACGGGTTGAATGCATCAGGGGCTGTAACTAAAAAAAATTCACTAGATATCAGCTTAAGCGGGCCCACTAGAACAGCGCACGCGCAATGTCTTTCCGGAGAAAAAAACCAGCGAAGGCGGTCGGCCGATACCAGGTGAGGAGGCAAAAACTCTTTTTTAGGGTGAAAGTATTTTTTTAGTCTATTACATTACGTTTTAAATGAGATGCAAGATAACATGCACGCTGGTCATAAGCCTGGCAGGTTAAAGTGTGTTTCTCCAGTCTTCAATTGAGGCAAATACTTTTGGCGGGGCCTCTTGGCTTGTGCAATATTTGGCGCCACGATTAATTCAGGGCAGGGACGGGGCAAGGCGAATCATTTTTCGCGGGGCAGGTTGAAACATTGTTGCAACCTACCCCGGCGCTTAGTTTTATTTATAGGAAAACTGAATAGTCATAAGAATGTATTATTGCAATAATTATTGGCATGGGCGTCGAAAGTGGGGGAGGAGCACGTCACTTTCGAGAAGCAGGTGCTATATCTGTCACCAATGTGACTCTGACTCTGAGTAGGTAAGCTCGGAATGGTATCCGATGGAAAGCGTGCCTACCAAGGAAACGTGCCTCCGCTGAATGGGAAACGTGCCTACCAATAAAGCGAATCTGACGTATTGTGTTTCTGTGCACTAATTCCTCATGATGCAAGTTGCCCCGGCGACTGATGCAACTTACCCCGGCATGGGGGCAGTTTGCATCAGGTGCAGAGCTGATTTCAAAAGTGTATTGTGGTAAAATGTGTGTGTTTTTGGGAAAAGATTAACCGTTGTTTGGTGGGGAGAAGAACTATATTTTGAATGGTGGTATCCAACTTTCGATAGATGTTGTGGATTATTAGCTACGGAGGGAAAAGTGAAAAATGATTCAACCAGCCCCGGTCTCCCCTATGCTAAGGTCTAAAACGCACTGGCCTAGGCATGGGTAGATATCCCAGAGATGTTGGGGGAGGGGGGTCAAGACGCCCTGGATTTTATATCCCCTCACAGACTTTGTATAGGGCTTGTATTGCTGTGCCAGCGTTACCCCATCCAGGCCCCCCTATATCGAAAATAAATCTCCAGCTTTGGTTTTTGGCCTTTTAGCACGCGCAGTCAAGGGGGTACTAAAATGCCCCACCTATTTTTTCAGAGGTGGCCGGAGAACCGTTCTCCGCCAGAAAATGCTACTCGGCCACATTTGAGAGAATTTATGAGCGTGTCGATTGGTGAAGAAAGTTTGAAAATCTGTCGATAATTTTTGACTCATAGGCTTTCGAATTCGGGCCTATCTATATTTTGACACCGCCGCAATCGTGAGGTCGCACCAGTTCGCTAGCACTGTAGACCGAGTGGTGACGTCATAACGGCATACAATTAGGTTATACGTCAAGGGCAACCCAAATGAAGGTCAAGGTCAAAGGTCACATGTCAAAGTCATTGGTCAAGGTCATTGGCCCCAGTATTCCGGTCAGATGGCATTATTCAGTATGCTGTATGTTAGGCTCTGACTTCATAGCTAAGACTGCTCAAGGTCAAGGTCGAGGCCGAAAGTCAATTTCAAAGGTTTCTTTCAAGAGCAAACCCTCACCTACCGCCTAAAGGCGGCTGTAGCTCCAGTTATATTTTAGATTATTGGGAACATGTCATATTGTTACTGTAGCCGACGTCGACGACTCAGAGGCCCTAGTGATGATCACGGGTGTATTCGCTCGATCCAAGACCGCGTCCAATACTATCACCACCTGAACACTGTTTCTACCACGAGAATACATCGTTAACACTCCACCTTGGGACATTTTGGGCAGGGGGCACGGGGCACGACTGGGAACGCTGACAACACTAACATACGAACAACTGCCAAGCTGATTCATAACTCGCTATTCCAGAAACCTATCCACTGTTCGTAAATCTACAGTGCTCAAGTACTTAAATTACTTTATAACGTTCGCTCGAAAATGACTACACAAACCGCTTACGTACCATCACGTTGAAGGCTCTTGTACCACCTTAGGAAAAAGACGACCTTCCCTCTACGTCGTTACTGTTGACGCCACGCCTGCGCCGTCCCAGCCGACTACGCCATCCACCAGCTCCCCGATGCCGGAGTCCTACAGCCCCAAAGTACACGTTTCTAAATACGGCGCAAATGAGACAATTACGTCTCCCATACTCCGCCCATATCGACAGCATGAATGTTGCCCAAATATATCATCAGCAATTAAAAACTTACGCAAAACCTTTAACACGCTAAACGATAAACTACAAAATATATAACGTTCAATATCGTCAAAAACTTACAATGCCTGCCGCTGCGTCCAGCACCGATCTCCCTCGCCACCAATCAACGAGTGCGGGCCTGAATCCAAAGAATCCAAATAGTTAAAGACACATGCTACCACTTCGAAAGAGGTTCTTTGAAAAATTGTAAGCGCGACAAAGCCACCTCAAAATTTCTTTGATAATACAAAAATGACGACAGCTCACTTCACTGCAATTCTCCTAAATTATTGGCATTCGCAACTACAAAATTCATCACCTTAGCCGTTGTCAAAATCGCAACTTTACAGAATCACATTATGAGCCAGAGTCACGTGATGAGCCGCTCCCGCCGGCTATCGCCGCAGCCAACATACTAACGCCACCCCACAGCGGATATCGCAACTACAGCTTACCATAAAGAGCACGCTACCGTCGCTGCACTACCGCCAACCACCACTTCCAATAATCCATTGTAATATCCAACCACCGCTATCCACTAACAGCCTGCAAGCTCTTACAGTTACCTTGAATGATCTTGCCCTTAAAAATTCAGAGACAATTATTTGGGAACTTGCCTCTATAACCTTAGTCAACTTTTGGCGTATTTCCGTGTTTTCCACATAATCGCGGCATTTCCCAATAGGTCTCCAGCACTGCCCAGATTTGACCTTGAAGATATTGACCTCAGTCAATAAAACTTGACCATAAGACAGATCACCATCAGCCAACACCCCGCCCCCAACGGGAGTTTTTCTAACCCTCTTGGTTTTTTTAGATATCAGGGGAGAGGCACTTTAGCACCCCCTCCACTGCGCGTTAACGCCAGACCCCACTCCACTGCGCGTATTAAGGTTTTTACCCATTTAAAACTATCGGTATTAATTGAGTTATCCATCAAACACTCTACACAGCTTCAATCTTATTGGCCTTGTACATACAAAACACGGATTCCGGACGAAGTTAGTGTTCGCTGATGGGCCTGCGTTTGCAGTGCCATCTATGGAGAGATGTTACAAGCTCCGATGACGAAGCGAAACTGATGAGCCATTTCCTTATTAAATGAACAGCAAAAGTTAAATCTTTCTTTGACAAGGGTGGTGAAAAGGGAGGGGTTCATACAGAGAGACCAGACAGCCGCATTACCTAGTTTTACTCCAATTAATTTTGGCATCCTCTTCAACATCTGCTTGATTAAATAAGGCTGTCGCTCATCATAAATTTCGATTACGACAAACCTCTTGATGTAAGACACTCAAATGAGCAAAGGGTTCTCAAAAGAAAGAGAGATACTTAACACGCGCATTGACGGGGGTCTGAGCCACCTTCGCATTGACGGGGGGGCGGGTACCCGCCCCCCTAAGATCTCGAGAACCACGGTAGGTAGCGAAAAACGGTAAACGGCGTTGGGCTGCCCATCCACCTCTCCATCGAAAACATTTGTACCATTTTTGTCAGGTCACATTTAAGGTCACGAGAGGTCAAAACATGTCGTCATAGGGATAACATGTAAATTCGGTTTTTCGGCCATTACATCTGAACAAGTAAAGATAAAGCAAAACGACCTGAACCATATGAATCCTCTCAGCAAGCCGAATCGAATGATATATAATTTGACCTTGCTGGGTCAAATCAAGGATTTGACCTGACCTGAGGTCAGGTCAGGGTCAAATTATATAAAATGCATATCATTAGAACCGCAAAGCCCAGGCAAGTCTAATGCCGCTAAGATAAATGCTCTACCACCATCCGTTACTGAGTTATTTTGTAAAAACTATTTTTCCCATGTATTTCCAATGGAGAGGTCGTGCCTTGTACCTGACACCTGACCTTAGGTCATCGATATCAAAAATACTGGATCATATTTTAGAGAGTACTCGGTGGGGCCATTATGTGATATGAGTTTGAATTGGATAAGTTCACCCTGCTCCGACTTATGCTATCTTAAACTTTTTTTTGAGGTCGGGTCACTTGACCTGTACTGGTGACCTAACCTGAGATGACCTAACCTTAAAATTTTCACAGAAGTTGTAAAATTGATGAGGGAAGAGGTATGCCAAGTACGGCGGCGCGTACGCGCCGCCGTTTTTCTGCTATTTCCGAAAAACCCGGGGGGGCGGGTACCCGCCCCCCGTCAATGCGCGTGTTAAGCTTCTCGAATACTTTCACAGTGTATATCGCAGAATGGAATGCCAGATTCCAAATGCCATATTCTTGAAATGTCATATTCCGATAAGGCCAAAGTTCTATATAAGTATATAGGCTTCCTGAACAAGGAGAAGCTGGCTCCGAGAAACCCTTCCAACAGGGAAAGGTTGGCGACGCCTATGACCCTGGCAGTTGGTGGTCGATAAGCCCCCAAAATTATTCTATATAAGTATAACTAGTTGCCAGCTCTGCAGCGGGTGGCCGACAGACGGCGGAGTGCCGCCGTCACAACACCCCTCACACTCGTACAAACATGGTGGCAGCGACAATCAACAGCAGCGCCGACAGGAGGCCAAACAGCGGCCGCCGAGGGGCCCGCCGGCGCCACCCACGTCTGATTACATCACTATTCAGCCGCCTGCCACCCTGTTTAGTCCCACCGCATGTCTCCGGATTCTCCGCTGCTTGTTTATGCTGACGGTGCAAGCTTCCAGAGTTGCAGAGGATTTACTTATCGCCAGCTAACTTTGCGTCGAGCTTTAGTTAGCCCAGGTTGTAATGGTTGCACTGCGAAACTGGAACTTTTGGGAGTAGAATGAATTGAGAGAATGCGCTGTTGTGGTTACCTGTCTAATCGGATGAGATTAATTACCATTAATGCCAAACACGAAAAAGGCATCGACAGAGTTGATCATTACCACTGGTGCAGCCAAAGCATCAGCAAGGCGGGGAAGGGGGCTTCCTGAGGGTACCATGGGATAATTTACCACTCTCGGTGGAGGGCTAACCAAAAACTTTTTAGATCCTTAGATCTTAGTTTAAATATAATTTTAGGCACATTTGAACTGAAGTATGTCCAAACCGACCAGCAAGAGAATCGGAAATTCAGGAAAAATGTATAGAACATTGGTGACGATTGACCTAAATCTGTTCTAACTGGTTCAGAAATCGGCCGGTTTTGACAAATTCATGAATGGATCAGTTGATTCCTTAATTCAGTTAATCCATTCACACACATAAGACAATTTAACACTCCCCAGCATGGTGAGATAGGTACCCTCCCTTAAGCTTTTTACAGGACAGTGCTAGAAGTATTGATGTTGATTTCAGCACGAGGCGTAGTGGCAAAACATAAGCAGCTACCCGCGCAAGCCCTGCTAACCTCGCTGTCCCCAGAACAGTGTTGGATCCAGGGGGGAAGGGACTGTGGGCCCCCAAAGCCTAAAATAGTATCTTTCCCCAAAGGACCACATTTAAGACATTTTTTCTTTAAAAATACTGCGTTTTCATGATTTTGTCTCAAGTTATTCCCCTCAAAACGTTGGTTTGGCCCTCACCAAAAGCTTCTCCTTTATCCGCCAATGCCCGAGAATACTTATTTTACTGAACTGGCATTACTGGAAACAAAATTTAAAACAGGCAGAGGAAAGGGGAAAACTCTACCCACCCCGAAAATGTTTCCAAGTATCCAGTCGTTGCAACCAGCTCAAGTCAAAGGCTTATTTTAGCACCCTCACTGGTGAGGGGTCCGGCACTAACGCACACTGGAGGGGGTGCCTGGTAGGCCCCCCCCTAAGATCTCGGAGACTAAGAGGCGCAGAAAAACGCCGTTTGGAGGGTGGATGGCGGGTATGGTGATCAACATTATAGCTCATTTGCATTGACTTAGGTAAATATCAAGGTCAAACGAGGTCATCAAGGTCAAATATTGGCCATGCTGGGGATCTATTGGGGAATGCCGTGATTATGCGGGAAAAATACGGGAATGAGCTAAAGGCAGGTCAGGGTCATAGAGGAAAGAATCTTTCCTGCAATTTTCTGGTCAACGTTATTCGAAGTCATTGACCTATAAGGTCACAGTATGGTACACTACCAATAATTTACACTATAACTAGCACTATAGTAACTGTTTGGTGGTAAATGTGGATTAACCTTTACCCATGACCTTGACCTTTGCATTGAGCTACCTTAACTATGACGTCATAGCATAATTTACGTCAGACCATGTAACGCCATTTTTTCCAGTAGGGGAGACCGGGGCTAGTTGAACATGATTTTTGTTTTGGTCGCATATCTCAGAGATATCTTAAGGTAAAGACTTCGCTCTGTCATTGCTGGAAAGCTTATTCTTTTGGCTTTCAAGTGATGCGTGTAACAATGCTTGAATGTTGTCGCCGTGTGAGATATTTGATCATGAATAGGTCAAAGTAAGATGGCTCAACTCGCCCCGTGTCGGGGTAAGTTGAGCCGCCTAACGATTTGAAACTTCCTACACTTAATGACCCATCCAGGGTCTGCAAGGTGTATATTCGGGATTTTTTCGATTTCGTGACCTGAGGTCAGGTCTCGAGATTACCTCTCCCATTTAAAAAGCATGGGAAAAGCTGTCTTATGATCTAAAAGTCACAAAAACAATTTCAAATGCTCAGCTTGCTCAGAAAAGCGTTCTTGGACACCCTTTCACGGATCTCAGGGGCCATATTTGCCCTTTGACCTCTCCGAGGTTACCTAAGGTCACCAGGGGTCAAAAGCAGCATTTTGGCAATAACTTTTGACCTAATTAAGCTAGAGCGCTGAATCAAACATCATCGTGTATGTCCGTCACGGGCTTTCATTTCATATACGGCAAGGTCACTTTCTGACCTTTTGTGACCTCAGGTCGTATTAGGTCATGAGGTGACCTCTGGAGGTCAAAACACTGGCGAAAGGTCATTACGTTTTACATAGCGGAAAAGGTCTGGCATTTTCCTAACAAACGTACTTACCAGATCTCAATAGCTCTAATGGCATATGAGTTATACCCAGTTTTCTTAAGCACTGCATATTTTAGTGAAAATAGCCTATCGTGACCTAACTTGACCTCTGGAGGTCAAACCATTAACCTGAGCGCTTAAACATTCAATGTAATTTTTACTGAATTCACGTGAGCTTTTTAATAAGTACATGGAATAAGTTATGAAATCAGTGATGCCAGGCTAAAAAAAGCCACATGTCTATTGTGGAGTGTCCTGTAGAAGTAAAATAAATAAATACATAAATAATACACTTTCCAGATTTGTGCTAACCCCATCTATTCGGATTTAGAGGGGGGCCATCGATGGCCCCCGGTGGGGCGAAGGTGGCGCCGGACCCCCAGTGAGGCGCGGGTTAATGGAAGATGTAGGCCCAAGCCCAGCACTGAAAGCTCTTCTCCATAATTGGTCGGCCTAGCAGCAGGTCAGGGGCAGGTAATGGGACATTGAATCGCTTTGGTGTTTTGAAAATAAACGGGAAAATCAGAAGCTGTTGGTAAATGTCTTTCCCCTTTCGCCAATGAGTCGACCCGATAGCAGAAATTTTAGGAGACAATTTTCAGGGCCAAATAGCATCGCCAACTATTTCCCTGTTGGAAGGTTTCTCGGGAGCCAGCTTGCTCTTTGATCAGAGAAGCCGCCCGGTCTTGTACACGGGTCAGCCGCATGAAAAGTGGGGGTGCTATCTACTACACCAGCGTGCCCCATTAGTTTCCGGGGGAAATTGAGGTATTCCATGTTTTTTCCTCCGGGGCGGGTTGATCATGGCTTAACATACCCCAATACCCTATTGGCTCAACTTACCCCGAGACCCCGCCGCCATTTCGGAGGCAGCTGACATAGAAAGTGGGTGATCAGGTCTCATAGTTTTCGGCCCAAATAAGGCGTAAATACATGCATTCCACTCCTTTAGTAGGGCTAATATTTATCTCCAATATCAACAGTGCTATTACAAAATGTTTGACAAAAGTAAAATTCACTTTTGCTATGAAAAAAACAGGTTTTTCTGTCTCCAAACCGCTACCGACCAGATACCACGACGGTTTCCAGCTGAAAGATGGAAAGCGGTTGCGCGCATGCACTGTTATGATTACAGCGCAATCTCTTCCGAAACAGCGGAGTTATCGCGAGTGTCTCAGCATGCCCCTGGCTGCAACTAGCCCCGGTCTCCCGTAATGCATATATTTCACAAAATCATGCATCATTTCACAATTTAGGCTCATAATAACAAACTCCACAATAAGCCGAAAAAAGAGAGACGCGTGTTGGGTTCGTTCGAAGCATCAGCGCTTGCCCTACAGACCACCTCGACGAATTATTTGCAGTGAGGGATAGCTGCCAAAAATTTGTGCAACAATTCTCATGAGCTATCACAAAATATCCCAAAATATACCATGTAACGCCATTTGATCAGAAGCACTGGGGTTAATGACCTTGAAAGTGCTGATATGACCTTGACCCGTGAAATTTGACTTGACCTTCATGTGAGGAGAATTTGACATATCCACCCGGTTATATGGTGTTACGATGTCACCACTCGGTCTCCAATGCAAGCGAACTGGTCTGACCGCGCGATTGTGGTGATCTCAAAATGCAGGTCAGAATATGAAAGCCTATAAGTCAAACAATTTTCGACCCATTTTCAAACTGTTTTCACCCATCGACGTGCCGTTACATTATCTCAAATGTGGCTTAGTATTGTTTTCTCGGATATCAGTGGTTCTCCGGCCAACTCGGAAAGATATTTGGGGGGGCTCCGAAGCCCCTCCCTCCAATGCGCGTGTTAACGCGCGCAATGGAGGGGTCCTAAGTGCCCCCACCTATTTTTTTAGAGATGACCAGAAAACCGCTCGGCGCCAGAAAACGCAACTCGGTCGCATTTGAGAGAATTTAGAGCGCATCGATTGGTGAAGAACGTTTGAAAAGCAGTCAATTATTTTTTTACTTATAGGCTTTCAAAGTCAGAACTACATTTTGAGAGCGTCGCAATCACACGGTCGCACCAGTTCACCTGCACTGTAGAACGAGTGGTGACGTCATAACGTCATGTACTGAGGTTATACGTCAAGGTCAGCCCACATGAAAGTAAAGGGTTATGGGTCAAGGTCATTGACCCCAGCATTCTGTTAAAATGTCACTATTCAGTATGACGTGTGCTATGTTATGACTTCAAGGTTCAGGCTGCTCAAGGTCAATGTCAAGGTCAAAGGTCTTTTTTCAAGGTCAAACTATCCTTTTCCGCCCAAAGAGTGCAATAGTATCAGTTATAGTCTACATTATTGGGAATATACCATATTGTTACGTCATGGGTCATTGACCTTGAATGACCTTGACCTCAAAATTTCAGAGAAGATTGGGTGGGACCTTCATTCTATGACCTTAGTCCACTTTTGGCGTATTTCTGTTTTTTTTGGCATAATCATGGCATTTCTCAAAAGGTCTCCAGCACAGCCCAGATGTGACCTTTACGACCTTATTTGACCTTGAAGATATTAGCCTAAGTCAATGAAAATGTGCCATAAGGTAGATCACCATCGCCCCCATACACCCCCAACGGGCGTTTTCCTAACCCTCTTGGTTTTTTAGATCTTAGGGGGTGGGGTTAAAGTACCCACCCCCCCGCCCCTCCACTGCGCGTTGACGCCAGACCACTCAAAGCTACTAGTGTGTGAAGGCTACGTATAAATGAAAGCAGACTGGTGCCTTACGTATGTACATATGTTACAGGGAAAGTGCGAAATCCGGGATTTCGCGAACTCCCTAGGGATTTCGCGAAATCACTGACCAGCCAGGGAGTTCGCGAAATCCCTAGGGAGTTCGCGAAATCACTGGCCGACCAGGGATTTCGCGAACTCCTAGGGATTTCGCGAACTCACTGAAACTTCAGTGATTTCGCGAACTACCTGAATGCTTTTCAGGGATTTCGCGAAATCCCTAACATGCCAAAATGTCATATAGTTTAAATCCGAAGAACTGATCCTTCAGTGATCTGGTTTTACACTCCCCGTCCATGTTTTCTCTTTCTATGATGTATTTTGCTTGAGTTTATGTCTACATGATGTTTATTTTTTGAAAATTAATTTTACACCCTCAGCTCTACCTCACACCGGGTCCTTGTGCCCGCTGACGAACTATTCGGGTCACTAGCCTTCCTCGAGGTGCATGGTTTATGCAATATGAACCGTAGGTGTGGAGGGGGGCTCAAAACAAACTAGAGATGCCACTACTTTTTTCATTGTCATCTGTAATGAATATCTTGATTCCTTAACAAAGTAAACTCCTGATGGGAAGTATTGTGCCGAAAGAAACGGACAAAGAGCTGGTATACTTTCACAAATGTCTATTTTAGCTATTTCTATGTTGGAATGTACTATGGACGTCCACAAATTTTCCAATAACAATATTTTGATTCAGGAGGAAGTGTCGGCCTCGAAAAAGCTCTCGGTGTAAGAAGCGGCACGCCTGTCATCGTTTGAACATTGCCAAGGCTTTCAGAAATTTTATTGTCGATTCCGGCGGGCTAGCAAATGCACTTCAAGCTTAAGTGCTCCAGCCACGGTCACGACAATAGGCAATGAGATAGCACATGGGAAATATGCGTAACAATTGTTTTATTCCGTATCTTGTTTATACCGACAACTATAGTTGTCGGTTGCTTATGTTCAGCTATAGCTGAAACTGTATAACGCTTCTGGTATGCTGATAAACTGAAAACAGAGATATCGTCTAAGTTAATTTGCAGAATAATTATTTCGTTGTTGCAGCTCTGAAAATTTATCTTAGTATAGCCGAGTAAAGACTGGCCAAAGTTTTGGAATACATTAATGAACTTAATGCAGAAAATAATATAGCATTATTGTATTTTCCTTACCCAGATTGTAATACGAAAGTGCCATCAGATAAGTAGCATTTCTCTTTTGTGTAGTAATGAGGGTTGTGATATGATAATGATCTCTCTGTAGATGCTGGATAAGTGAGTTGGAAAGAAGCGCTTCAGAATTTAGTCTGTAATGGTACTTACAGTTGGTGCACCTGACCGACTTCGTACCGAGTACGTGAATGGCCGGGGCGGGGGTTGGGTAACCATACCCCTTGGGTTTTTCACAAAAGTCTTGAAAACGGCTACGCACAGCGCTGCTGTACCCAGTACAGTTTTTCCTGAAGCTTTTTACAACTCCTGTCAACATTTTCGGTTCAGGTCATTTCAGGTCAGGACATCCGTGCAGGTTAAGTGACCTCATCTCCAAAAAAAGAAAAAAACATGAGCAAGGAACAGCTTAATTTATCAATCTAAAATTCGTATTGAATAAAGGGCCGATTGAGTACACATAATTTTTTTAGGATTTCTGAAGTCGATGACCTAAGGTCAATTATGAGTCATGATGACACCGTTGGAAAAGTATCGGTAAAATGGTTCAAACATAATAATTTTGTTGGGAACGGAGCTAAATTGTATATTTTGGTATCATTGGGGTTGTCTTGTTTCTGCAGTTCTAATGATATAAATTCTGACCCAATTCGATATTGACCTGATCCAAGGCCAGGTCAAATCTTAGCTTTAACCTAGAATAGTCACATTATTAATCATTCGACGTCGCATGCAGAAAAGCTTCAGATAGTGAATCCTTATATATTGTATGTCTTTTACATCAGATGGTAGGACTGAAGAACTGTATTTCAGTTATAACACCATATCCATATTAAGCCATTTTTTGGCTTCAATGCCGTCAGATTTTACCCGACAAAAGAATGTATAGAACACTTCCTTTAAAGCTTAGGTTGTGCTGCTTAACGTCATTTACTTTTCCGCTAACTAGCGTAGTTATTAGATTTTAGAGGGGCGTAACCCACCCCTCGTCATGGTGAAGGTGGCTCAGACCCCTGGCATTGCGCGTCTTAAAAATTGCATCCCGCGAAACTAGTTTCAGGCTCATACCAAACGTTTTTGACTGTGATGATTTTAAGCCATCAAAGGCATAGTCATAAGAGACTTTGCAATTGATCTCGGTGACCGGCACCTCATCGACACCACCAGCTAAAAGACACGTGATGAGTTTTAAAAAATGTGAGCGTCAGGCACATTCTTTTTCGGATGGCGTGGTTTGCTCAAAGTGAGTGCGTTGCGCCATTGCCGAGCATTTATTCCATTTTTCAGTAGCGCAAATATTTCTGCCATTTTTTGAACTATGTTATACCCAGATTTATTCTAGTTATCAAGCCATTGATTTCGTACCATTTTCTTTATCGTATCCGTAGGTAAAATTCCATAATAATGCAACCTACACAAAATACCGTAACGTTATTCTGTGATGTAGATTTGATATAAAATAACCGTAGCGTCACATAATTATGAAACGTGGTGATAGCGTAGACCACTTTTTATTGAATAATTGGGTAGTTATACTGACCCCATGCACTGCATATGTATAATACTAAATATACAGATCTATCATAGGCGGATCCAGGATTGCCGATCGGGGGGATCTTCCGGGGGGGAGAGGGCGGGAGCGCTATCCGGACCAGGGGAGTGCCTTTTTACCGAAAAAACCTATCAGGTGGGCGCAAAATCCTATCGGTGGGCGCCGATTCTTACATCCCTAGGGACGAGGAATGGAAAGCGATATTTCAAAGTGGCGACGTGACCATTTCAGGGGCGCCGAGGGTCGATCGGGGGGCGGGGCACCTGCCCCCTTCTCCCCTATATCCGTGTATAACATATATCATAAATATAAAATAACCAAGTACCAAATCACAGTGAAGGCGAAGGGTATTCTGTGGGAGAGTGTGTGGAAACAAAATTTTAGAAGTGGACCAGGGCGTTTTGGAACCGCCAGGGGCCAGTGTCTTTCTCTCCCGCGATCCACATTTGCAATCAGCAGCAATTGAACTTTTACATTGCAGTACGATATTTATCAGCGAAACTAGATAAATGTATCGCTACGACCTCAACAATAAAATTATGACCTTTCTTATATTTAGCTTAAAACCTTCCTAATATTTAGCTTAAAACCTCCCTTATACGTGATTTTTACGGAAAATGTCCAGTTACTGTTTGAAATAAATCATAAGAACAATAGTCCGCAATGCTAGCTAGTCATCCTTGAGCTGACTAAATGTCAGGGAATTCTGAACTCCCTGAGTGTTTATCCGGGATTTCGCGAACTCCTGACTTCTAAGTCCAGGGATTTCGCGAACTCCTGGTCACCTAGGATTTCGCGAACTCCTAGGTTTCGCTAACTCCTGGCTGGTCAGTGATTTCGCGAAATCCCTGGGTTCGCGAACTCCATTTTGACTCTCCTGTAACACATACATACATACAACCCCATACATAACACAAAATGTATACGTACAGCTGAACCTATACTCCGGCGCAGTATAAGCTCAAGGTTGTTGTGCGGTGCAGTATATTCTCAGGAGTGTCATGCGGCGCAGCGCGGCCTCGGGAGACCCAGTAGAGGAGCGCAGTCTACATACTTGTGCACCACAAAGTGAAACATCGGCTTCTGACCGGACTAAGGCGAAAGGCAACCGGCATCCAAGTTTCTACGGCGGCAGGGTTGAGTCTTTGTAGGGCAAGTGATAAGATTGGACCACAGCACGAATCACTAATACCTCCTTCTGAACACAACTTCCATCTTTTTAGAACACTAATCGAGTGTTCAACCTGCATATCTCATTAACCTACTCACTTGAGCCGCCCTTGGCAGCCACGTGACCGTCCGCATTGCAGAGCGTTTTATCACGTGATCGGTGGAAGTCGCCTACATCGAGTACCTACCACGGCGTTTCAATAGCCTCTGCCGAATAATGAAGAGCAAAGCCGGTGTAAAGCGATGATACGACTGGGGTAGGGATGCAACACTCTATTTAGTGTCCTTTAAAGTTGAAAGATGTATGCTGAGGGACTGAAATGCTGTAACCCCCGATCGTGCAACTTTCCTAAAAAAATTTCAACACTGGTGCCGTGTGATCTCGGAGAGAGAGAGAGAGAGAGAGAGAGAGAGACCTGTCAGAGATCAATGAGAAAACCATGCTGAGGGGGCCCCGCATCCTACTGTAGGCAAGTTTGTCCTATTACTAAGTATATACCGGAGATTGAGCCACGCGACGGAGACTAGTATCCTACTTCTGCAGTTGACCAAATAACTAGCACACTGAGACAGTTCTGATAGCGGGTTATCAAGGCCTGGAGCACCTAATCTTACCCAATACTGGACGAGAATAATATGGTGTGATCTGGAAACGGTCTGTCTGTTCTGGTGCTCTGGCGGCTCACGTTTTACCCATCATGACTCTGGGGGATTGTACCATAATTATTTCTGCCGTGATGAATATTTCCAGTTGAGTGCATTTGGAAGCGTGCTTGACCTTTTTCTGTTACCTTGTAGTGGGAAAACATGATGGAAGAATGAGGTACCGACAAATATCACACATGTACAAAGGTTCCTATTATCAGGGGCGTAGCCAGGATTTCGCTCAGGGAGGGGCGGCGCCCCAAAAAGGGCCCCTGTGATAGTGCCAAAAGGGCCCTGATGGGTAAAAAGGGCCTTGCTTGTTACAGAATAGAGTGCTGAAGAGGGCTTAACACCCGCACTGGAGGGGGTTCTGGCACTAACGCGCACTGGAGGGGGGCCTGGTAGGCCCCCCTAAGATCTCGGAAACTAAGAGGTGTAGAAAGACGCCACTTGGTAGATGGATGGGGGCTATAGTTATCTACATGATGACCAATTTTCATTGACCTAGGTCAATATCTTCAAGGTCAAACGAGGGCGTAAAGGTCAAATATTGGTCATGCTGGGATCGATTGGTATATGCTGTGATTATGCAGGAAAATGGCGGGAATAAGCTAAAGGCGGACAAGGTTTATAGAGAAGAGGTCTCAAAGAGGCTTTCCCACAACTTTTGGGTCAAGGTCATTCAAGGTCATTGAACTTTAAGGTCACCATATGGTATACTACTTATTACTTACACTTTGACTAACACTGTAGCCACTGTTTGGCGGGAAATGAGGATTGACCTTTCCCAATGACCTTTGACCTTGACCTTTGACCTTGACCTTTGTATTGGGCTGCCCTACCGATGACGCCATAGCATAATATATGTCAGACGGGGTAACGTCATTTGGCCAGACGCACAGTGGTCAGTGACCTTGAAAGTGCAGATATGATCTTGACCTGTGACCTTTGACCTTGACCTTGACTTTCATGTGAAGTGACCTTGACATATAGTCCCGATTATATGACGTTATGACGTCACCACTCGGTCTTCAATGCAAGCTAACTGGTCCGACCGCGCGTTTACGGCGATCTCAAAATGCAGGTCTGACTTTGAAAGCCTATAAGTAAAAAAAGTTTCGGCCGATTTTCAAAAAGTCTTCACCAATCGACGCGCTATTAAATTCTGTTAAATGTGGCCACGTTTCGTTTTTCGGCTACAAGCTGTTCCCCGGCCACCTTGGAAAAACAGGTGGGGGCCTCCGAGGCCCCCCTCCAGTGCGCGTGTTAAGAGGGCCTTGTCTGGTATGAAATTTCAAATTTGACCACAGAGCATAGTGCGGGCGGGCCGCGCGAAGCGCGGCCCGTGTCCTAGGTGGGCCCTTCGGACTCTTACGGGGGGGCGGTTGTCCCTGCCGCCCCCTCCTTGGCTACGCCTCTGCCTATTATACCGGGTGGCCCAAAAAAACGTTCCCAACTTTGGCTCTCCCTATCTTTTTTATTTCACCAAGGTAGTATACCAATTTTTGTTTCAGACAATCTTGCTCATTTTTAAATGTGTGTATGGAATTTGAGATAAAGCTGCCGATCCGTTGTTTTACAGCCATATTTTTTAAAGCAGTCAAAATGCACCTTTTCCTGGGCTAGGTATTGAAACTCGTGAACTATGGCACCTCCCTTTGCACGATCCATTGCGTGCAGGCCTTCTTTGAGAAGCGTGCCTGGTCGTGATGCAGACACTCCTTAGGAAGATCCATCTTTTTCCCCTTCCGTAGACACGGTTGTTCTGAGTGTTAGTTGGAACTTCCACGGTAAAGTCCTTTTTATCAGCGAAGAATGTCTTCTTCACATCAGCCATGCCGATATTATTGTACAGTCCAGCTGCTCTTTTCTTGCGTTTCTACCGCACAGATTCTAGTATAGGTGGGCAGCGAAGTCGCTTGAAAGCTTTGAACTTCTTTTTCTTCAAGTGGTGTTGGACTGATAACCTAGAGACGCCCAAGGTCTTGGCAATCTTTCGCTGACCCAGGTGGGTTCCTGACTGGTCCGCCTACGAACAGACCATGTCCTCGATCTCTTTCTTCTGATGCTGTGTCAAGGCGCTTCGGGGACCAGCTCCAGCTCTCCTGTCGGATGAGCCGGTCTTTTGGAGCTTTTCAATGTGACTGCATAAGCTCCGACGATTCCAGGGTAAACGAGGGAACTCCTTCACCAAATGTCCCCCGCGCCATCTGTTTTGCCCGAAACAGAGCTTTATGGTAGACTTCGTAACTTTCGTAAGGACCATGTTGGCATTATAAAATACCGTTTTGAGTTTTAAGGTACTCTGATCATTCACATGTGAGACAGGCCATATATTATGCATGTTTTCGTATTCATTCACAATCTCACGTGCCAGCACGTGACAAAATTACGACGCCAAATCTGGCGATAAAGGGAATCGACAGCAGAAAACGTGATTTTTACTAACACTGACATAGGTAGGTATATTTCAAATACTATAAATTCTGGACAACAAAATTTGAACACATGGAGAAGTATGACAGTTTTAGTCCTGCTAAACATTTCATATAAATCTAATGAAGACTTACTGAAATATCGTTTTCCAAAGTTGGGGGACGTTTTTGTTTTGGGCCACCCGGTATAACACTTTCCCGGCGTCTGAGAAAATGCAGTGCACGGTAAGGTCACGCAAGAGTTAAGATTCAAATCGGTGCCACCTTCATTTCAGATATTAATCGACCTAACCCAATCAAGCAGCGTTGGTTTTGCATTACTAGGGTGATATCCAATACGAGCCTGCATGCCGCAGGACAGACTGCAAGACACGCGGGAGAGGAGCCGATTGCTGGGTGGAGGAAATATCACACCCCTTTCCCCGTTCGGGTTAGGGAATCTCTCAGAAATTCCGTCGATAGCTGTCCGAGCCCAGCCTTGCGGTTGATCGGCATCCGCCACTGCTCAGGAAACCGCACTTCGGGTCATGTCCAAGCTCGAACCGCCCTTAAACCGGGTGCAAGACCGCTCAGTCTGGGCTGGATGGAGCTCACTTATGCGACTCTGCCCTTGCATTCTTTTTACCAGCCTCAGCTATGTTCGGGGGCATGCAGATTTCAGAAGGTATATGTTCACTGCTGGCACACATTGTTTAATTATCAACAAAGTAAGGGAACTCGGGATACGCCATGGTATCCTGAAAATCCCTTTTCAGCTTCTGAAGATACATTTTGGATCCAAAAATTAATTGGAGAGTGTCTGTGCAAAAGATTCTGGCGCCCAAAACTCGCGGTTCTCAACCTGAACGTAAGCTGCCCCTTGTTCCCCAACTGGCCGGAAACTTTAAAACAAATCCAAAACGTTTTTGGTCGTACCTAAAGTGCATCAGGGGGAATAAGGGACGAATTGCATCACTGTTAGATGGAACACCCGAAATCTATGATGACATTCAAAAAGCCAACCTGCTTAACGATACCTTCGCGAGAAAATTTACCCCACCTGATGTTGCTGATTACCCCACTGTCACAGAGTATAACTTGCCGTCTCTGGACAGGTTTGAAATATCAGAGGGAACAGTTCGAGCTGTCTTGGATGATTTGCAGGTGCACAAGGCCTGCGGGCCTGAAGATATCAGTGCTAGGGTCGTCAAGGAATTGCGTAACGAGCTGGTGGTCCCTCTCTGCATCCTATTTAGGAAATCAATAGAAGAGGGGATATTCCCGAGCAGATGGGCGGAGGCCAACATTGTCCCGATTTTCAAAAAAGGATCTAGGAAATCACCTCAAAATTACCGAAGTGTCTCTCTGCTTCCACTATTTGGCAAAACTTTGGAGAGACGCGTATATCAGACCCTTCTCACTCATGTTCAACCAGTCCTGTCTGAATATCAGCACGGATTTGTCCCGCGCCGTTCATGTGACTCTAATTTGGCAACTCTTCTAAAAACGGCGTAGGACTCTATCTCTTTCGGCCATCAAACTGACATAATCTACACTGACTACTCTGCGGCCTTTCAGAGCGTGAATCATAAACTCTTGCTCTATAAGCTTCAAAAATCTTATAACGTGTCTGGAAAAGCGCTGTCCTGGCTTAAATCATTCCTTTGCTCGAGAAAACAACGGGTTGTCGTAAACGGAAAGTGCTCTCATTGGACGGATAAACGCTCTGTAACACCGGAAGGCAGTCAAATATCTCCTTTGCTCTTTGCCTTGTTCATTAATGATCTGCCAAACGAAATTCAAACAAATTCTTTGCTATTTGCTGACGATGTGAAGCTTTACCACCAAATTCATACTCCCGAAGACTCAGAACTGCTCCAGGCTGATCTAGATAGTTTGGCTAAGTGGTCCGAATCCTGGAAGCTAAATCTGAATCCCTCAAAATGTCATTCGTTTAGAATCACTTTAAAAAGGAACCCCATCCCGGCAATCTATAAAATTCGAAACACACCTCTGGAGCACATGGACAAAGTTCGCGACCTCGGCATTTGGTTAGATTCCAAATTGAACTTTTCAGAGCATATAAACATCATCGTCAGCAAGGCAAACAAGAGGTTGGGTCTGTTAATGCGCTCTCTTCAGACTGGCTGAGGTGGTGGAAGACTTAAGGAAGGACCAATTTTGGCTGCATATTTTGGCAATGTTCGATCAATTCTGGAATATGGATGTGTCATCTGGGGCGGGGCTGCAAGATGTCATTTGGACAGATTAGACAGGGTTCAACATAAATTTTTGATTTGGCTCGCATCCAACATTCACACATCTCGACCATCTCAGTCCTTGTCATACCATGATCTCTTAAAGCTCTTCAAAATTAGCAGTCTGTCCCAGAGGAGACTCCAGTACGACATTTGCTTCGTACTCAAAATCATAACCGGGAAGGTGGACTCCGCCTGTCTGCTCGGGAGCTTCCCACTCCATGTACCTCAGCGGCGAACCAGGGGGATGCAAAGCCACCTTTTACATGTTTCCCTGCCTCGTGTGGAGACCGTCAAAAGAGACTTTTTCGCAGGGCAGCGATTGCTTTTAATGGCCATCTTGGACGCTGTCCTGAGGCAGACCCCTACGCTTCGACCTTTAGTAGTTTTAGAGCCAGGGTGAGGAGATATGTTAAAGCTCATCCATTTTAGGCTTCTTATCTTATTTTATGCCGTTTTTCATGTCTTAATGTATTGCAGTGTTTCTGATGTATTTTCATTTGCTTCATATTCATAGCTTCGTGTATATTTTATATCGAGTGTTTTATATTATTGTTGCAGGAATAGGTTGCATTACATTGCTACACGGTTGCATTGTAAATATTCATTGGTGTGCTGTTTTATTGCTTGACTTCAGCTGTAATTGGGTTTCCACATACCTGTTGCTGATAAGCCTGAATAAATGAAATGAAATGGCCCGTAACTGCTACGGCCCCGATTCTTACCCAGCCTTTTCTTGTAAGATGAATTTCTGGCTTTTGCTCAGTCGATTGATAAGAACTACAATTCTAAGGCTATATGTGGAGGCATGCGGTGTGAATGCTAGTAAATGCAACAACTATTTGTGATCCACTAATTGAACTCACAAAAAGCGAGGAGCTTCGGATTACCTAGATTCCCATAATCTCTGTTAGGGAGACGTTTGCATCTGTTCCGTTTCCAACACCATCTGCTGCGGCACATCCCAGCTCGGACTTAAGGAACTGCAGCATCACTATGACGTAGGTGATGACGGTGGCGGACACTGAGAGCACAGTGGCCAGCCTCAGCCGGAGCAGTCCCAGGTCTCCCACAGTCTGCAGGTCCATGGTGATGCCTTCCAGCATCCTGGTGACCTCGCGGCCCGCGTCAGCTGACGTCCAGGGCAGTTCCAGCAGCAGTCGGCGGCAGTCCTCCGCTGTGTTCAGCATCAGCTGGGCGATGTGACACGGTACAATCAGCGTGGCTGTGGAACTGAGCAGCGACGACAGGATGGCCGGAACAAACATAATCGTCTCACCGGAAGCAATCAGCGTGATAAATAACGTGCAGGCATAGATTTCGCTGAAAGTGCCAAATAGAGTACATAAAACTAGCTCAAAGGCTAAAGCAGAGGTCAGTCGTGCCATGAGAGCGCTGAGACGGGACAGGTGTAGCCTGAGCACCATCAGCTGCTGGGCCGCCGGCTCGGAGCCCGACCGGATCAACGCGTCCAGCTCAGCGTTGACAATTAGATATCCTGTCCTAATTATGCCAGAAATAAACGCAAACTTTGTGGGCACGATAATGACTGTGATCTCTCCGATAGCATGCTTTAGATGGCCGAGCATGAATTTTAGACAAAAAGAAGATGGGCAAAGGTGACGACTTAGAGTGTGTGCGGACCATGCATTGAAGCCTCCCACAAAGCCCGCTATGATGACGACAAGTGTAAGAGCCCTCAGAAGGTAGTGCCGTGCGACTTTGAAGCCATTGATGTAGCCTGGCAGTGTTCTCATGCCTCGGAGGCACTCCCACACAGCGTTGGTCGTCCTGGTACACGAATTCCGGCAGCAAAAGAACCCGGCGCTTATAACTCCGAGCCAGAGCAGCTGCTGAAGCCCGAAAAAGTTGGAGCCTAATGCAGCTAAGAAAAAGTGTCCGGAGTTCCGCCAAGTCTTCAGGCCATAACGGTAGCTCTCGAGGCCGATGTAGACCAGGCTGGCCGACGTGACGAAGTACAGGCCGGACTGGTGGGCCAGCAGCAGCCAGGAGCTGCCTGCCAACTGGCCGCTCCACTGCAGGCAGCTGGTGATGAAGCCGAAAGGTCTAGTCAGCTGGGCCTCCTCAAGGGCAATCTGTGCACCGCCGGAGTTCTGGTCGTCAGTCCTCGGGCCTGCCGTCTCTGTCTCAGAGGTGGAGAGCACCTTGATCCGTCGCATAATAATTTGCAGGTGATATATGACAAACTATTATTGTGGGGGTTTCGCTGTTTTCTCTTAAATTAGAAGTTGACGTATAGCTTGAATAAAGCCAAAGAACAATATCGATTCGAAGAGAACAAAACTTTTTCAAGAGATCTACTATCCTAATGCTGATAAAAAAGCACTGCTGCAAAACCAGAACACAAGGGAATAGTAGCTAAGCTCCTCACAAGCACTGCAACTGTGAGAAATCAGCAGTTCTGCTTCGTGACTTGGTAGACTGGTACAATCAGTTATCTCTGCTACACGCAAAGTCTGTTGTTATCTCTGTTCTTCGCCAGGATAAGTAAGGTGACCTCTCTGGCTGTCTCTGAGCTGACGTAAGTCTTAATCGCAAAGATGTTCCGACGCGTTGCTTCGGCTCGAGCCGCTGAGAGCTGGCAGAGTGACCTGCTTCTCTGGGTGTTTCGTCCTGTCACTCCGGTGTATCACGAATGCCGCTAATTCAACCAAACGCCCGCTATATAACACCGTCTGGGACAATGTGACCGTGTCGCCTCCCAGAAGCCGGTGAAATTCCTCTCCTTATGGCACCGCTGCACTGCAGACGTCAGCAAACATCATCCACCTTTACAGACAAAGCCTTCATCCTCAATGAAGCCTCGTCAAAACGTATTCAGCACCAGCGTCTACAGCCCAGTAAACAGCTCCCTTAGCCAGTGTGAATGCGAGTGCTTAAAGGCTTATCAATTTTGCACAATGGGAATATTCAGTAGGGTGAACATGTAAACGTTTCTGACACTGAAGAGCTTGAACAAGAACATGAAGTAGAATTCAGTTTGTACATGTTAACCAGCAATAAAAACAAGGAAGCGGCATAAACAATTAAGCTATGATTAGCTACCCAGAGCGCAGGCTTATGAACAGCATTGAAGCTTCGGCTATCTACTCACCGAAGGCCATTCTTCAAAAGGGAATGATTAATTGCTGGCTATAGCACTGTTCTATTGATAGGCAGCACGAGCTATATGTCAGGTGTTATGCTGTAGGCATCACGATCCCGACCACGTTCAATGTGCATGCACAATGGCTTCACAACCATTATGATCATCGCCACTTTGCAGGTTAAATAGCTATTGGGCTCGTTGGTTATTTTATTTTTCCCGTAGTGTTGGACAAATGAATTCAAATGGAAACTGTTAAAAAAATTACCTTAAATCTAAGGGCACGTTCAGTCTTTATCACCTCTCCGGCAGAGGCGGAACTAGACCGGTTATTCGGGGGGGGCAGCGGGGTCACAAATCGTGGGAAGTCCCTAATAACAAGTCCCTAATACTATGGGAACGTTCTTTGTCATTAGGGATAATCATGTCTAGTAATTCTGGGGATATGCCCATTAATAGCCATTTTTGTAAACGTATTTCTTAACAAGTGCACATAAGACACTCAATGAGGTTTCTAAAACAGTTAGCTTGATCAATAGGAATGGTTTGCAAATGATGGAAGGACGGAACATTTTCGACCATGCCTTATTTGTTCTAGTACATTCTAAGAGCATAGTCATGCCATTCGCGTCATAGGCATTCGCGTTTGTCTGTAGCATACTTGCTTCTTTTTCTCTAGTGGCGAATAATTTACCATTCGTGTCCTTGATTGTCGGACCTCTATGTAACTGCAGGCAAATTTTCAAGCTAGGATTGTATTCTGTTCTGGACAGCATTTGGACGAGGACTGCTACTTGTGAGCTTTTAGCCTAACATGTTTTTTTCTCTGTGCACATGAGAGCAGGTCACAAAAGCTGTTAGCTCCTTAGTTGAATGGATATAATTTTTCCATTGGTAACCTTTTCCACCGAAAATTATTAATACTCCGCTGAGAAGTTTTTACAGTGCCGGAAAGCCTGCCAGAGCCATGAATCACAAATCACAAAGTGTCTCACAAATAACAATCTATCTCATCGGCTACATTAGGGTGCATAAATATAGGTCGGATTCCCTATTCAGCAAATAACAATCACCTAAAATAGGAGAGCCAGTATCTATTCTGGTTATGTAATGAGCAGATCCAGGGAGAAGGGGCGATGGGTGGCTTAGTGGACAGCTTCCCTGTCCTCTAAGCCACCGGTCCCACGTTCAAGTCCCGGCAAAGCCTCTGAATAAGTTGATCTGATACTTAAAATCCCTCCCAACAGGGTGGGAGTTTGCAACGCCGTATGGCCTTTAGCAGTTGGTGCGTCGTTAAACCCCAACAATTATCATCCAAGGAGAAGCGAGACACTTAACCCCCCCCGCCCGATCTGCCCTCGGTTCAGCCTGGAATGGTCACGGCGCCCCTCTGAAATATCGATGGCGCCCCTCTGAAATGTCCCTTCTCAACTCCCCACGCTCTCTGCAGGATAACACCGGCGCCCCACGATAGCATTTGGCGTCACTGATACGTTTTTCCGCCAAAAAATGACGCCACCTGGTCGTGATGGCGCCCCCCCATCATGTGCCCTCTTCGATCAGAAATCCTGGGTCCGCCTATGTGGTAAGTAGTGTATGGAGTAGCGAGTAGGGTACATCCATGTGAGGACATAAACAAGCACGGCCTTGGTCAAACAGTGCTCTACAGTCAGAGTCTGCCGGCAGAACCACTCCTGTGGAAACAAACCGTAACGCGCTTTCAAAACTGGGTACTAATAAGTCAACTCTCTTCGTAATCGGCATAGCTTCCAGCGAATACCACGCTTCTTAAATCAATAAGTGACATTTGTGACCGAAGATTACGCTGGGACCGGGAAATATGTTTTCCTCAAAGTCTTCAACACAATTATGATTATTTTAATTTCCAGAATTTCACAAAGTACCTATATCCACCTCATCGAAGGCACCACTACAATACAAAACCCAGACCCCTTCCGACCCTGCAAGAACTGTAACACTGAGATTAAGTTGGCTCAGTAATACAAAATCGCAGTTTGAAAAGGTCAGATATTTCAACACACCCTATATTCTGCTTCCGTGCTTGGACGGCTACTTTAGAAAAGTGGCCTATTATACCCACTTGACCATGTAATAAGGTGGTTATGTCCAATTGGCTAGCATCTTGGATGGTGAGGTCACACCCACCCACACCCACACCCACACCCACACCCACCCCACACCCACACCCACACCCACACCCACACCCACCCACCCCACACCCGCACGCTCGCACGCACGCACGCACGCACGCACGCACGCACGCACGCACGCACACACACACGCACACACACACACACACACACACACACACACACACACACACACACACACACACACACACACACACACACACACACACACACACACACACACACACACACACACACACACACACACACCCGCACGCACACACACACATGTTAATGAGTGATGTCAAAATTATTCGCCCGTAAGTGAGATCCAATTTAATTGGCGATGAGTAACGTCATGCTCGCCCACCGATGAGTGACGTCACACATGCTCCCCGTCGATGAGTGATGTCACACTCACCCGTCGATGAACGGCGTCACACTCACGCGTCGATGAGCGGCGTCACACTCATCCGTCGATGGGTGACGTCACACTCCCTCGTCGATGAGTGACGTCACTCTCAACTGTCGATGAACGGCGTCACACTCACCCGTCGATGGGTGACGTCACACTCACCCGTCGGTGAGTGACGTCACACTCACCCGTCGATGAGCGGCGTCACACTCACCCGTCGATGAGTGACGTCACACTCACCCGTCGATGAATGGTGTCACACTCACCCGTCGATGAGCGGCGTCACACTCACCCGTCTTTGAGTGACGTCACACTCACCCGTCGATGAGCGGCATCACACTCATCCGTCGATAGGTGACGTCACACTCCCCCGTCGATGAGTGACGTCACACTCACCCGTCGGTGAGTGACGTCACACTCACCCTTCGATGAGCAACGTTACACTCACCCGTCGGTGAGTGACGTCACACTCACCCGTCGATGAGCGGCGTCACACTCACCCGTCAATGAGTGACGTCACACTCACCCGTCGATGAATGGTGTCACACTCACCCGTCGATGAGCGGCGTCACACTCACCCGTCGTTGAGTGACGTCACACTCACCCGTCGATGAGCGGCACCTGCTGCAGCAGTGAGGTGGCCATCTCCAGCCTCTCGGTGAGTGAGGCAGTGCGTCGTGCCTGCAGCGCCAGAGGTACACCCACGCCGACGCTGGTGACGGCAGCCAGTACCAGCAGCGCGCCGATCACGCACCAGTGCCGGTACTCCATGTCGGCACCGGCTACTGCCGGACACAGCCCGGTCAGACGGTGCACCGGACACTACAGCCCGGTCAGACGGTGCACTGGACACTAGAGCCCGGTCAAAGGGTGCACTGGTCACTACAGCCCGGTCAGACGGTGCATCAGACACTGCAGCCCTGTCAGACGGTGCACCGGACACTAGAGCCCGGTCAGACGGTGCACCGGACACTAGAGCCCGGTCAAAGGGTGCACTGGTCACTACAGCCCGGTCAGACGGTGCACCAGACACTGCAGCCCGGTCAGACGGTGCATTGGACACTACAGCCCGGTCAAACGGTGCACTGGACACTACAGCCCGGTCAGACGGTCACTGGACACTACAGCCCGGTCAAAGGGTGCACTGGTCACTACAGTTCGGTCAGACGGTGCACTGGTCACTACAGCCCGGTCAGACGGTGCACCAGACACTGCAGCTCGGTCAGACGGTGCACTGGACACTACAGCCCGGTCAAAGGGTGCACTGGACACTACAGCCCGGTCAGAAGGTGCACTGGACACCACTTCCCGGTCAAACGGCGCACAGGACACTACAGTCCGGTCAAACGGTGCACTGGTCACTTCAGCCAGGTCAAACGGTGCACTGGACACTACAGCCCGGTCAAACGGTGCATTGGACACTACAGCCCGGTCAAACGGTGCACTGGACACTACAGCCCGGTCAGACGGTGCACTGGACACTACAGCCCGGTCAGAAGGTGCACTGGACACCACTTCCCGGTCAAACGGCGCACAGGACACTACAGTCCGGTCAAACGGTGCACTGGTCACTTCAGCCAGGTCAAACGGTGCACTGGACACTACAGCCCGGTCAAACGGTGCATTGGACACTACAGCCCGGTCAAACGGTGCACTGGACACTACAGCCCGGTCAGACGGTGCACTGGACACTACAGCCCGGTCAAAGGGTGCACTGGTCACTACAGTCCGGTCAAACGGTGCACTGGTCACTTCAGCCAGGTCAAAGGGTGCACTGGACACTACAGCCCGGTGAAACGGTGCATTGGATACTACACCCGGTCAAACGGACTGACATACAGCCCGTCAACGTGCACTGGACACTACAGTATTAGTATTGCGTAGTTGTATCACAAAACAAACTTACATGTGCCGTCAGCGTGACAAAGTGGATCCGACATTGGGTGTAAGTATCACGGACAGTTAAATAGGGTGTCAGTGTCACGAACCAGGTCCACCATTGTATGTTGTTGTCACGAAAAGAACCAACGTGGTGTCGGCGTCAGGAAATGGGTCCAGGATTGGGTACCAGCGTCGCAAAACGAATCCAACATGGGGTGTCAGCGTCACCAAGCGAATCCAACATGGCGTGTCAGCTTCACTAATTGAATCCAACATGGGGTGTCAACTTTTAGAGTCATGAAACAGACCCAAGATGTGGTGCCAGCGTCATGAAGCAGACCTATCATGGGGCATTAGCTTCACGAAAAAGATCCAGCATGGGTGTCACTGTCATGAAGCGAATCATCTCTGGGGTTTCAAGGTCACAAAGGAAGCCAACACTAGTTGCTGCGCTGTTATTGATCCCAGAATAGGGTGCCACCGTTACAATGCAAAGCTTGCATACGGTGCCAGCCTTCATGATGACCATGTGGTAGAGTGATGGGGAATATAACGAATTCAGGATGGGGTGTCGGCGTTGTCAGCAATGGGTGTCGCTAGAAAATCCCAAATCCTTCATGGGCGTGGAGCACCATATATGGGTGTCAGTTCAACAACCAAGCACTTTTAAATTGTATCTGAAACTTCATGAGAGTGCCGTTTTTTGGTGCACAGTACCATAGAAGGGTGTCACTCCTACAACCAAGCATTCTTCAATGGTGTCTGACACATCAAGAGGGTGCCATTTTTCCTCTAGAGGTGATTTGGATGGTCATCGACACTTCTGAATGGCTTGAACACCATGTAAGGGTGCTTGTTTTACACTCCTAGAAAGAAGTTCCTTGTAGCCTGACGCCCTACACTCCCAATGGGAGTAGTGGTAGTTCCGATAACACCCAGCCAGGGTGTTATTTTGTATAGGACACCCACACCGCGTAGGGATGTTTGTATTTTTCTCAGTAACCCTCTTTACTCCCCTTGGATCCGTCTCCAGTAGTCGCATCGGAGGGGGGGGCAGCGGGCCTGGGACCCCTAAAGTTTTGTCCTTAAGTGACGCCCCCGCCCATGTCAGGTGTCGAAGGCGCCCGACGTGCGTTGTGGCAGTAATTGGGCGCGCAGTCGCCCATCGAGAGCAGGGATGAGGCTTGACCTGGCTGTTAGTGCTAGTGCTACCTTCACTTTGCCGTCCCTGCACCCAGCATGCTGCCCGAAGTAAGGCCTAGGCACATTACATTTAGCCTCATGCCTACTGTTCCGCCCTTCAGACAACTGCATGGCTTAAGGAACCAGCCGCCTTCGAAGTACAAAGACTGTCCTTAAACCTATTGTGCGGACCTCTAAGAAAAAGTCACACTTCTGCTCATGAGTTGCCGCCTCTTAACTTAAAGAAACTGCCCACCCTTCACTCAAGTTAGCGCCCCTCCATATGGTGCGTCACCCCCAGCTTGAAAAGCAAGCACCTCGAAGTACTCATGCTGACTGTACCAACATAGTGTGCCGCCCCCTCCCTCAAACTGGCACTCCTGCACCTGGCGTGCCATTCTCTTGTTTGTGGAAGTGTCCGTTACGTCACAAAAATGCCACCCCTGCCCGGAGCATGCCGTCCCCTTGCGTTAGGAACCGGTTACCCCATCTGTGCTTCACGCTACCCCTGTACCTGTACTGCCGCCCCCTCCCCACAGGCATACATTCTGTACATCCTGTTTATGTCGTGCCGCCTCATAGCCAAAAGAAGTCCCTGCTTCCTTTTTTACTACCGTACCTGTGCATGGCATGGCACCCCTATCTTATATGTAGAACCGGTCACTTCTGTGCTATACACGGCCCCTGCTTCTGTTCAGTCACTACTGTTTCTGATGTGCCCCCTCCCCCCTCACTACGAAAACAAATCCTAAATTATGACTAAGAAAGTTGCCTCTCCTTCACTTTTAGTACTTCTCCTTCATATGACAGCCTCTTAGTTTGAACTCCTGGCCGCCCCCTCAAGTACACACGCTGGCTCTGTACCTGGTGTGCCCCCCTCCCCCACTCCTTGACCCGAATCGGCACTCCTGAATCTGATGCGTCGCTCCCCAGCCGGAAAAAGTTACCACTCCCTCACCCGAAATTCCGCCTCTGCCCATATCGTTCCGCTCCCTAGTTTGAAAAGTAGCCACCCTCAAGTACACATGATGCCTCTGATGTATGTACCTGGTATGCCGCTTCCTCACCCAAATTGATGCTTGTGGTGCGCCGGTCTCCAGCTTGAAAAAGTTACCAGCTTGCTTGCATAGCTTGCTGCCCCCTTTTTTAAAGAACCGATCGCACGTGATAAACACATCTCACAAGTCTTCTAAATCTTGGTGATTGTCTGGGAAGTAAACATTCGTAAATTTTTCGGAATTTCGGAGGAGTTTCGGAGGGGGCCTCTGAAAAAAACGTGACGTGTTTGAAGAAGCTCCTCCGCCTGAATATCTTCCGGCTCTAAAATATCTAACGGCGTCCTGAATACTATTGCTAGACAATTTGACCCGCCGACCACATCAACAACACGGTAACTAGAGCAAACAGAGCTCTAGGCGTGATGATTAGAACCCTCCAATCTTGCCATACAGGGGGAGAATTGTCACCAGAACCTCTCATGGCAGCTTATTTTGGCAACGTTCGGGCAATTCTAGAATACGGTTGCGTGATTTGGGGGTGCTGCCCAAACAAACCTTGAAAGGCTTGAAAGGGTTCAACATAAATTCCTTATCTGGCTCGCTTCCACTACTCGTACATTAACAACGTCTTTGGCATACTCAGACCTTTTGGCGACTTTTAACATAACCAGCCTTTCAAACAGGAGGTATCAGTACAATGTACTTTTCGTTCACAAAATTCTAGCCGGGAAGGTGGACTCTGCTCTCTTGCTCGGGACATTCCCCCTTCACGTCCCCGCGCGACCCACTCGGAATATGAACGGTACTTTGCTCCAGGTTCCCTTTCGCCAGGGTGGATACTGTAGGCGCCGATTCAGGCGTTGTCTGCAGGAGCGTGCAGGGGGGTGTGGGGCACCCACTGCCGCTCATTCTGGGCTGGGTCCGTGGTCTGGGCGGCTCGATGGAGGGGTTTGGTTGGCCGACTCCAGCGCTGCCCTCCCCCGTGGCTTTGCTATCAGCTGTTGTACGGCAGCGGTCGTTGGAGTTTTCATGGAGGTTAGCGCTGTATTTTTGGAGACCTCTTGAATTTAACCGCAATTTTCTCTAGTGAGCCAATCTGGTATAGGATTGTTTTGGTGCGTTTAGCCTATCTGGCAGTCCGTCGGTGCGGGGGTGGATCAGTGAAGTCACGTGATCAGTGAAGGTTCGTTGTATATCCATGTGAAAGAAAGTAGTTCCAAACTGCGATGTAAATCTTTGTGAACAACCGGTGATTTCAGGTCTTAAATAGTTTTCTATATGATTTATCGCTTACAACAGGTGTAGGCCGCTGAAGTTCATGAAGTGAGGATGATGCGTTGTATTTTGGGTTGGAGAGTGAAATAGTGCCGACTTCGGAGCATTGTTTTGAGCAGCGGTTCTTTCGGTAGCCTGATCTCGTGCGGAGCAGACGTGCGTCTCTCGCTAGGTAAGTCTCTGTCAGTTTCGGGATCGGATCGACTCTATTCGCGTCTGTTTGTTGCTTAAATTGGCCTTAATATGTTTGCATCTTGAATAACGGTCTATTGATGACTTAAAGTAGGCAAAGTGGTGATATAATTCTGAACTTCAGTAGGTGCCCGAGATGAGGTGGTGCGCGCAGCGATGCGCCGTGGAGTGAGCGCGGTTCGGCGCTGAGCTAGCCATCTTGGCCGTGCAGCTGTCCTGTCTGAGTCCTGAAGTCGCCGCGGATGTGAATGGAAGGCATCGAGTAGGTACGAAACCTCATTAGGCATCAATGTGTGAAATCGTATCATTGAATAGTGAACTTGGTATAAAGTAGCCTGCAGTTTATTCACGGATAAATTGTACCTATTTATTGTTCGACGATTGTATGGTTCTTCCGCTGGTAGTTTCATGTGATAGCCGGTAGTTTTGCTTAAACCTGCTTGATTAACCGTAATTGAAGTGAGTTGGCAGGTTGCCAGATACCTGTTTATTAGTAATACTGGTCGTTTATCTCTACATTTTTCTCTCGGCTGTTTTTCAGCACAGTTCATGTCATGATCGTTCTCCGATATTATTTACGGTCGTTACCGACATATTTTTGGCTTGGACTGTTATCAGTGTATTAACTTAGGGAAACGCTTGGGTTTGCAGCATGTTTCCTGTGGACTGGATTGAACTTATCAGGTTTCTAACAGAATTTGTTTTCGTCAGTTCACCCTCATCAACCTCTGTCGACCTCTGTCAACCTCGACCATGTTGAGCTCGACCTGCCGCTGAGCAATAAACAGAGGTGTTGAGCTCCGTTTCTTCATACCGCGTGGCGGCGACTACAGATACGGTTAAAAGAGGTGTATTTTGTCGAGCGGCTGGTGCTATGAACTCTTTCTTAACCGTGTGTCAAAATTCAGATGTATTCAGTTCAACATTTTGTCAGTTCAGATCTCAGGTCCGCGCGTATATAAAAAGTCTGTAGTGATCTCCCCTTGTTTTCTTAGGACGTTTTATTTGTATTTAGTGCGTATGTGGATCATTGTATCCTGTATAAGCTGAGTGTTCGATCGTCGTTCGTGTTTGATCGTCTTCGATACGACATGAGCTGTAATTGGGGGCAACCTGTTGCTCATGACACAAATAAACAATAAACAATAGAATATTTTTTGCGCACTTATTCAGTCCAGGGTGTCTACAGCACGCTTGAACGATGCCACTTAATCCATTGCGGCGATTCGACCGATGTACAAACACTGCTTACATCTCGTTTAATTCGCAGTGCTTTATAGAAATATGGAAACGGACTATTAGCTCCGCCATCATCCCATCCAATCACCAGCAATCCTAGATATTGTGCGGTTCATCAATAGTCGTGTCGTATAAGTTTGGACTACATAGCCTCCCGTAACCTGCACACACTAATTTCGACATTGTTTTGTTCGGTAGGTCGACTTGGAGTTGAAATATTCTAATTCTTAGTTTTAGAATAAGCTGAATGCGCTTTCATTCTTGATTCGTTCTAGAATAAGCTGAATGCGTGTTTCATTAAGTGCTGCCATTTTTAGCACTTTTCTGGCTTTGGGGGTTTTCAAACTTTTATGAAATCCAAATCATCTATATTGTGCGTCGGACAACGGCCCGTCTATTGTTCCCTCTCCCAGCGTCATATCACCCTTCAACTGCGGGCCTTACGCACTGCATGTCCCACTAGGGTCGTTAAAAATTACTTTTCAGACTGGAACTCACGTTTTCCCCATTATACATTCAATTTTTTTAACATAACATCAACTTTATTTTTCGACATAATTTGAAATGCACAGTATACAGGTGTGGTACGGCGCAAAAGCCCAAGGCTTATATCGCGGTGCCGCCCACTAATTACAGAACACTTTGTACACTTTCAACTATCACTCTGAACATTAGGCATAATATTATATCAAACTCGGTACCTCCGACCGCTGCCCAGCCAGCCGCACCCGCCCCGGACCGACCAGCGCAGCACGCACCGCCCACCGCACGCCTGAATTTGGTTTAAAGATGTCCGGTTGCTAACATATATTTTTGGAACTCCGTTGCCACCCGCCGGCTGCCGCTCTCATCAAGGCTGGAACCATAAAGGAGAGCTTTTATTTTTCTGTTTCGGTCATCGTTGCAAATTCTAAATTGCTTATGAGCGGCAATGCGTTAAACAACACTTCTCTCTGATCCCTAAATATGGGGCACCTTAGCATATAGTGTTGCGTCGTCTCTTTTTGGAATCCGCAATCGCAATTTGGGGTTATAGCATTTCCTATTCTAAACTGGTGATTTTTTTAAATTTGTTAAACCAGCTCTCAGTCGTGTATGGAGTATATTGCAGCTCGCTTAGAGCCGAGTAAGTAATATTTAGGAGGTTTGTCTGGCACAATCAACAAGTTAAGCTCCTTTTTAAATTTATGAACAGAGGGAGCCTGTGTTATGTGTGCTGGCAACGAATTCCAATTTTGTGTGGTCGCGGTGATGAATGACTTTTTGTAGAGAGTTGTTCGTATTTGTGGAATTGAATACTGAAAAGCATTTCTCAGCTCTAAGCCAGTCTGTCTTCTTCTCATGTCAGGTAGTAAATTTAGGATGTATGAAGGTGCTAGTCTGCCTGAGTTTCTAAGCTTGTAATAATTTGAAGCTTGTGAATTTTTGTCTCCTTTGTAATGTCACCCAGCCTAGTTCGTTCATTATCAATGCGGTCGATGTTCGGAAACAAGCTCCTGTGGCACACCTAGCCGCCCGCTTTTGCATTTTCTCCAGCCGCATGCAGTCAGCCACAGTTATTAATTCAATTTTCAATTACAATGATTTTAATGAGCCACACTCAAAGCGTTTACGACAACGGGAAAGATCGCCTCAAAACGGTTAAAGATTTCATGTTTTAGGCGCCAGATTGACTGCCCGGCGTTGCAGTCTCCCGTTGTTACATGGGGATGAAAGGAGTGCATAACCTACCAGTAAAGACAGCGCAGCCTGTATGTATGTATTGTACATACATACATATGTGGGTATAAGAATGGTAGATGGGCTTTAACATGCAGACATATATTTGTCATATATATTTTCAGTGCAATATAAATACATGCTATTTCACATAAGACCTGGAATTACATGGTTCAGCATCCTAGTACTCTAAATTCCTACACAACAGGAATGTCTTCTGGAGGTGAACCTTTACTCTAATAACATTCGTTGGAGAACGTCGTTGAGACAGGTGCTTCTCTCTATTCTCCTGCGAACTATTTAAGAGCTCTGGTACTGCTAAAAGAAGATTCTGTTGCATATTTTTTCGCTTTCGATGGCTCACGAAATCTTCCACCAGCTTCACACCTTGATCTGTGGGATCGATCAACATCAACAGCTGTCAGGAGTGACAAGCTGGCTGAGGCTTAGTACCGAGCATTTACAGAGCTTTTCATAGCCTCTATCGGAAACTTAGCCTTCCCGACTTAAAGGTGAATTGTTTGCTGTTTTGGCCAATTGTTATGCCACTGGCTCCTTACCTCCACGATGGTGATTCTCATTAGCGCGACAGAATATAACTTTCTGTGCACAGATACCACAGCTGATGGCAAATTGACTTCAGCGCATCCAGGGCGATTTCTTTATCAACTTAATGCACTGCATTGCATTTTGCACTGCACTGCAATCAAGCACTGCACTGCATTTTATGGATAGCTTCGAGGCTCATAGAAGGCTCTAAAGCTGCACATCGGCGACAAAGGAACCAAAATGCATGGTTTAGACCCATTTACAAGGAAAGCCGCTTAACTCTTTCGGGGTCTGAGTGGTGCAGTCAGTTCGCACGCGCGCTCGGCTCGGCCAATGACATTCTGTATGTGCAGGGTGTCGTGGGTTCGAGCCCACCCAGAGGCAGGATTTGGCGCCCTGCCCTAGCTCAAGCCTAGTTCTTTCCCCTTCCCCATCCGATGTCATATGACCTGAGCAGTTGATGTGTAGTTAACACGCGCCCCGCTGGGGGACGAAATTTTCCCCCTTCCTGGTTTTCCCCAGATATCGCAAAAACGAAGAAACGCAGAGCAACAAAACTTACAGTACCTTATCCCTGATCACTTTTACGCATCTGACCAAATTTTTTAGGTCAGGTCATGTCAGGTCAAGGAGCTATTAAAGGTCAAGTGACTCGACCTCAAAATCCAAAATCACGAGTTTGAGGCTGTGCCTAAGGATGATACTAATGGCCTAAGATGGGGTCAATTTTTTGGTCACCCCATTATAAGTCAATGGTAAAAAATAGAAAGGGCTCGTTTTCAGTAAAAACTGGATAGATGAAGCTGAAAATTCTCAAACCGCATATTCTTGCCACACTCTTGACCTTGAAGTTGAGTTTTGACCATCTGACCTCTCAAAAGTCATGTCAGGTCACAGGAACATACAGTGATTGTTTTGCCAATAACTTATCACTGACTTGAGATAAAGCTCCCATTCTGCTTTCAATGTGCTTATATTGTCACGGGGAGTCGATTGATATGCAATATGACCATACCAGGTCACCATGTGACCTTGACCTAGCTCGATGTGAGGTCATTTTCAAAATGTGACCTAGCAAGGTCATATTATACATCATTCGATTTACCACGATGAGAGGAATCCAATGATGCATAAATATTTGCTGTAGCTTTGCTGAGTAAAAATCTAGAGGGGTAAACCTACATTGTCCTGTTGTAAGCCTAAGGAACCTTCTTTGACTTTTGCTGACCTCAATATTGACCTGACATTAAAATACTGCATATAATTTCTCTTCGTCTCGTCAAGAGCTTTCCAACGCGCTCCTTAATTTTCCTTTAGCTTTTCTGGGAAATGAGATACGGAGGTGAGAGGGCGAAAAACGCCCCTCCCTAGCGGGGCGCGTCATGCCAGGGACCCCAGCGGGGCGCGTGTTAAATCCCAAAAATTATAATATTCAATCTTTAGGTATCTTATGAACGGAATCTGACTCAGTAGCACCGCATACTTCATGCCATAAATGTCCGGGGCTATAAATCTGGCTCGCTGGTGGGCTCCGGGTCGCACAACTAACCAACTCTCAACTCTCCCTCACACTCTATCTGTTCTATTACCCTTTTCTCTTTCTCTGTGCGGCAGCTACCCAGCCGGAGAGGGTGCTGTGACCTCACCTCCTGATTGCAGGATAAAGACCCGCGGCACGACGACATGGTGCTTGCGGGTGTTTTTAATTACCCAAAATTATTGTTTCAATGGAGGAATTCGAGTAATGTAAGCAAAGCGGTCATTTGGTAACAGGCAAAAAATTCAAAAATAATAAAATATAATTAAAAAGAGAGAATTACTCTTAATTCACTAACCTTTGCGGTGGCAGGCCTCTTCGCGTACCCCCTTAGATCGCAGCTGTACCCCAACAACCAGGCTCGGCATCTCTGCCGTAGCCGTCACCCTACCCTCGCAAGTGTTGCTACACTTCGCAACCCATTCCTTGAAATAAGCTCCCCCTTTGCTCTGCGAAATAAAAGCAAGCGCCTCTCCTGCCAAATTCTCCCACACACTTTAGAGGCAGGCAAAGGTGCCTTGCACAGAACGCCTTATAAAAAGCCCTTAAGTAAAGGGCTCCGGGTCTTCTGAACAGAAAGATGTTGAAAGATTTTGAACATATGACAAACTCTCCTGACAGCCACACTTAAACCAGCCTGTGCAGGTCGTGATTAACTTCTCAAGGAAAACAGAGCTGGCATGTCTTCCAAAACACAATCACTAGCGGCGCCTGGTGATCCAGGAACGTTCCCTGAGAGGTCTTCCAATAAAAATACTCCGGTATGATGTAGAGGCGCTGAAGTCAATGTGCAAACGCAACTGTTATCTGTGCCCAGAAAGTTGTATTCTGCCTCGCAAATAAGAATCACCATGCTGGAGGTAGGAAAGCAGTGACACAACACTTGGCCTAAACAGCAAAACCATCCACCTTTGAGTTCGGCAGGCTAAAGTTTCCGACAGAGGCTATGAAGAGCTCGTGAATGGCTCGGTACTAAACCTTTGCCATTTTGTGATTCCTGAAAGCTGGCTGGTATTCGATCGCCTGAATCTGAAAGATTCTGACATGAAATAGCTCCGTTGAAAAGTTGGTGACTGGTACAGCTTCCCCGGTTTCAAGGTATTTCAGAGCCTACTGTCGTGAACGGTCCCACAGATCGTGGTGTGAAGCTGATTGAAGATTTCGTGAGCCATCCAAAGGGTAAAAATATGCAACAGGATCTTCTTCTAGCAGTATCAGGGCTCTTAAATAGTTCGCAGGAGAATAGGGAGAAGCACATGCCTCAACGACGTTCTCCAACGAATGTTACCAGACTAAAGGTTCGCCTCCGGGAGGCAGTCATGTTCTGTAGGAACTTAGAGTGCTGGGATGCGAAACCATGTAATTTAAGGTCTTATGTGGAAAAGCATGTATTTATATTGCGCTGCAAATACATCTGACAAGTAAATTCCTGCATGTTAAAGCCCATATGCCGTTCTTATACACATGTACATGCCGTGCTGTCTTTGCTGGTAGGTTATGCACCCCTTTCATCCCAATGTAACAATGGGAGACTGCAATGCCACCTGAAACACGACCAGGCGCCAACCAGGCGCCAACTAGGCGCCTGAAACACGAAAGCTCTAACCGTTTTGAGGCGATCTTTCCCGTTATCTTAGACGCTTGGAATGCGGCTCATTAAGATCGGAATTGAATATATGACGGGAAAAGTGAGTTTTATCCTGAAAAGTAAAATAATTTTTTAACGACCCTAATGTCCCACTCTTTACTTTTAAAATTTATGGTTGGCTATTAGTACATGGAGAAAGCAGCTTTCAGGTCAGATCGATACTCTGTTATGTTTTTACTCAGAGTATTTTTACGGGAAGGACTTTCTCCGCCAAGGCGAAAGTTAGCTTTAAAATAGTTGCACCCATGGGCATGGAATTCGGGAGTTCTCACTAATAATTGCTCTCTAGAATCAGCCGCCCATGGTTAAAACATGCCGAGCCTCGATCAGCCTGCCGCCCCCTTTTGGCAGTCCGCCGCCCCCTTGGTCAGATGGGCCCCTGGGTTCGCGCCTGTCCGTCTCTGCCGCGAAGTGAGGGGCCAACCGGCGCTGAGCCCCGATCCCAAAACGCTGCTGTTTCCATGACCCAAATCTTTGAAAAGAATGTAATAGGAAACTATAGTGCTCGGTACGCTTTATAGGCCCTAAATCTCTGTTCAAATATTTCTTAAAGGTGCCACATCTGCTGTGAGGAGGGTTGACTCATCGTATCATAGTGGTTACAAATATTCATCTGTGATGCATCTCTCCTGGACTTTACATACAACGTCAGATGAAAACTTGCTAAAAAGTCCTTATTTCTGTTTGATAGTTGGTGTTGTCTATATGTTACAGGGCGGATAGAAAATCCGGGTGTTTAAAACGACCCTAGGGTGGTTAAAACGACCCTGAGCACCAGGGAGGTTTTAACGACCCTAGGGTCGTTATAACCATCCTAGGGTCGTTGCAACCACCCTGACCAGTCAGGGTCGTTTTAAGCACCCTAGGGTCGTTTCAACCACCCTAGGGTAGTTATAAACACCCTAGGGAGGTTATAACCACCCTGCTGATTTCAAACCGCATTTTATTTGTATCCATCATGCAACCAGTTATGCATCAAGAAGTTGCGAAACTGGAAGGGAATATCAACAAGGCTCAAAACGGGAATAATTATTGTGGTCTTCAATACACGTCAGTTAGAGGTTTTGAGAACTAAAGATTCGCAACCAACTATTAAGGTCCTACAAGGATTAAATGTTGTGTGCTCTGAGTATCTACTCTGTTATCCTATTTTACTCTGTTATCCTGAATTATTGCACGGCGGGCAGGAATACCGTCTGTGAAGCGGCTATGAATTCGGAGTCATTGTCCGATCACAGGATGCCGGGTATCACCAAAAGTGCAGAACTTTTTCTTTGTCTTCCGCGCTCGTACCATGGAAAATTTCAGAAGGTAGCCTTGATAAGCCAGAATGAACTTGAAATAATCTGCTTGAACTTCGGGGAGGATAATTTTGAATCTGATGAACTTGAAATATTGCTTGTTCTCATGAAATCCACTTCAGCTCAAGAATTCAGATCCTTTGATAAAAGAGGTTTCACTCTGATTCCCTTCTTTGACTGGTTTCCGTTTTTCATGTGCATGTGGAAAAATCAATTTTAACGAGTTTTGGCTGATGTTGAAATAGTGTTTCTAGACTTTTGAGATAATTCTATCACGCCTCGAATGTGTCATTGGTGAGATGAACAATGTGCAGCTTACCATGAATTGCTATATTTTCATTCTCTTTAAATCGGGCTTACCTTTTTCGGACCAGTTTCTATACGGAACCATGGTTGCCAAAATAGAGGGTACGCAGTCACTGACGAAGTTTTTTCCGTCGGTTTAACGCTGCTGTCTGCGCTTTGCACTAGGCCATGTCATCATCTTCCAATTTTCGATTTCAAGCAAGGAAAATTGATATTAATAGACATGAAAAATTCATTTTGGAAAACAAAAATTAAGAAGTGGAAGATCAATTTGTGGAAGTTAATGCGTGCTTTAAGCCATATGCCTACCTGAAATACCGACAAAGCTACACTTAACGGGGGGATTAACTGAGTTTTTAAATCATGCAACTTATACCCCGGCGTTAAAGTCTCCATTGATTTCACTTAAGGCTATTCTCCTCACTGAAACCCGATGACTACTGATTAAAACAGCCTTATTTTCTTGACTATATGTGCAGACGTGTGCTTTCGTGAGTGAGTAAGTAATTGAGTGAGTGAGTGATTTGTATGCGGGTGATTAGATTATCACCCGCCCTGGTGAGCCTCCGAGCCACCTTCACCCTGATGGGGGGTGCTCAAACACCCCACCCCTTCGAACTCGGCCCCTATGCGAAAAAGCGAAAATGCAGGAAGGTTGGTGGATAGCTAAAAATCATTTTAAAAAATCAGTCACTTTTTGGCTCAGGTCAATATTGAGGTCAGGACTGGTCAAAAAGTGGCATGTCATATAAGGGTTTCCGGGCTCTAGCGTTTGAGTGTTCAGCTAGACATTTTTTGGTCATCATTCGCTTTGTCTCATTACGACAAATCGAATAACGTATAATAGAAAACCAGCCTAGGTTAAGATATAACAACAGCCCGACCTAATGACAGGTCAAAGTCACCATCTTACCAAGCATAGTCAATATGCATATCAATCGACTTGCAGATAGTAATCAAAGCGTAAAAGTATCAAAATATAATATTTATCATCATTTCCCACAAAGGTATTGACCCAAGTCTGAAACCTGCTTATGGAGCTCCAAATGACCTCTCAAAGATCACAGGTCACAAATTGCAATATAAACCTTGAAAGGGGCCCAGGATAATAGGATTTGGGGAATATGAAAGTATCCGCAGCTGTATCTACACAAATAGAGCCCAATTACTATTTCCCATGCATTTCTAATGGAGAGGTCATGATCCGTACCTGACCCAGGTCTATATATAATATATATATATATATATATATATATATATATATATATGTTATATATATATTATATATATATTATATATTATATATATATATTATATATATATATATGAAAAACATCAGAATATGTTTTGTAGCGCTAGGTAGGCCCATTATGTGGTAAAAGTTTCAAACCGATAGATTCACACATTTATTATTTATGCCACCTTAAACATTTTTGAGGTGAGGTCACTTGACCTGCACTGGTGACCTGACCTGGGATGACCCAACCTTAAAGAATTTACTAAAGTTGTAAAAATGATCAGAAAAGGCGTACCAGATTCGGTAGCGCTACGCACCGCCGTTTTTATTCCAATTCCAAAAAACCCGAGGGAGGGTGTGGGGGGCGGGTACATGCCCCACCGTCAATGCATGCGTTTAACGTTGGAAAACTGCAAGTTATAATGTCTTTTTATTTTGGGTATTTATGATTCAAGCAGTTGTTGTATGGTGTCTTAAAAGGAAGGTCGATTATCTTCAGAGTTGGGCTAGAGATAACGTCATTTCTGACCCTACGTCGAACTCACGCCTCATGAAGACGCTAATTTAAACTGTACACATGTCAACTAGTTTTGCATTTGGACCCCAGCAAGATGAAAAGGTGTCATAAGTTAGCCACATACAAACATTCGTTTTCATCAGCCGCGTGTAGTATTCATTCATTTGCAGGCAGTTGTTCGTTAGACAGTTCTCAAGCAGACCTTCAAATGGTCAGGGTGTTTAAAACGACCCTAGGGTGTTTAAAACCACCCTAGGCTCGTTAAACGGCCCTGCCCAGTCAGGGTGGCTGCAACGACCCTAGGGTGTATATAACGACCCAAGGGTGGTTAAAACCTCCCTGGTCCGTCAGGGTCGTTTTAACCACCCTAGGGTCGTTTTAAACACCCGGATTTTCCATCCACCCTGTAACATATACATAGTTGAATTTAAGAGTAAGAAGTATCTTCCTGAAGCAGACTTCGATGCTCCTTATATCTTTGAATTCCACTCGACCATGATCAGGGGCGTAGCCAAGGGGGGGCGGCAGGGACAGCCGCCCGAAGGGCTCCCTGAGGACACGAGCCGCGCGAAGCGCGGCTCGTCCACACTATGCTGTGTGGCCAAATTTGGCATTTTATACCAGACAGGGCCCTCTTAAGCCCTCTTCAGTACTCTATTCTGTAACAAGCAGGGCCCTTTTTTACCCATCAGGGCCCTTTTGGCGCTGTCGCAGGGTCCGTTTTGGGGGCGCCGCTCTCCCTGAGCAAAATCCTTGCTACGCCCCTGACCATGATAAAAGTTGGAGCATGAGAGACATAATTTGGCATAAAGCGGCATTGACGATAACAGATTAGCCAGATAATGAGACCTTGATCCTAACGGTCTGAACTCATCATCATATTTGGGTTTTTGGGCGCAGCGACAGCTTAGATCATATGGTCTCAACACGATGCAAGCTGGATACTATTGACAGATTCTCGCTGTTGACTTTGCTGGGCTGTTTGCTGAGGCTCTCTCCCCCTGCCCCGCCGGCCTCCACGGTCCAGTGGTCATTGTGATCGGAGCGAAACGATTGCCTCGTCGGCCGGCGCAATGAACGTGCCACCGTCTGCCTACTGACTTCACGCTCGGAGAGAAAAACCGCCGGCGACCTGCAAAGTCTCTCAATAGAGCAGTGCACCACCAGTGAGGAAAGCAGCGGCGCGCCGGCACGGGCCGGGATCGAGTTTTGAGGTCTGGCCTATTCAGAGCCTCGCAAATTACCGGCGCTAGGAATTGGAGGCGACGTCGCCGCGCTGAGTGGTGAGGAGTGCGGTGAGCTCAGGACATACAACGGTGGGTAAACTCGATTAAGCCTGTGTTGGCCACGGACGGGGTGGAGAGGCACGCACGTCCGCTCCTGGACTCTGCGTTGGCTGGGGTGGTGGCATACTCGAGAAGACAGATGCCAGGAAGAGGTTTCCCGTTCCGGATTCGAAACCTTAATGGAAGTACGGAATCGGCAGTGGAAGTATCTTGTATTAATTCGGCGGCGGAGCTTTGGTTTGCGCCGCTGCTGCGAACTGCAGTGTGCGCCATACTTTGACCTCGGTACTGGTGAGGAGTCATACAGAAAGCCGGCGCCACAAATCTGGTAAAATTGTCTACCTTCCCTCTGGGACAGGGCTTTACTTCCCACGCAGGTAGTAGTATAGCAAGGGATCGGTGGTTGGGAGACTAGCGTTTCCACAGACAAGTTATTGGGACAGAGGTGTGGAAACGGCTAGCTTATTGGGAGGGGGGAGCAGGGGCAGGTCACTTTGACAAAAGAAGACCAAATCAGGGCACCGTACACTCATAACTAGTATTTTTCCTTACAAGCTGGAAATCGAAGCGGGTTCGCGGCGTTTTGCTAATATTTTGTATATTATATCTGATTATCTGCCCTCGTGCATTTGCCAAAATCACACTCCACGGCTGAATACATGCATCTGGGCCTGTGTTGGCCAGTGAATGCATGGCATTTCATGGAATTATCTAAAGTATGCTTTATCTTCTCAACAGGTGCACGTAAAATACGCCGCGCGCTGTTGAACTCGAAGCTGCTGGTCTACTAGCCTTAAATATGGTATTATATTTTCCGTTTGTTGTTGTGTATCCCGTAGTTTCTAGCGATGCTGGATTCTAAGGTTCGGATATATTCCTTGCCCTTTGATGGAATTTTCAGCCTAATATATTTTGCTTTTCTATTTCTTGGTTTCCAGTTCAATCCCTTCCAGCTTTCTTCAGAATTCGATTCGCCGTGGCGAGAGAAAGTGAATGGTGCCTAAAAATGATTCTATCTTAACTCTGTCAGACGCTAGAGCTAAAAAACACTACCCTAACATGCAACATTCTTTGACCTTTCATGACCTCAATATTGACCTGAGCCAAAAAGTGACCAATGTAGTTTCCTCATGAATTTGTATTAGCTATCGATCAGCCTTCACGTTTTTTCGCAATCCCGCATAGGAGCCGAGTTGGAGGAAGGGGGGTGTTCAAACACCCCACACCAGGGAGAAGATGGCACGGAGGCCCACCGGGGCGTGGGCTAAGGTATTCAGTTTAAACCATTTTTCCTATGTATTTCTAATGGAGAGGTCATGACTCGTACCTGGCCTTAGGCCATCGATATCAAAATACCGGAATATATTTTGTAGAACTCGGTATGGCCATTATGTGATATGAGTTTCAATTGGATATGTTCACGCTATCCTGACTTACGCTACCTTAAGCATATTTTGAGGTAAGGTTACTTGACCTGCCTTGGTGACCCGACTTGAGATGACTCAACCTGAAATTTTTCCAAACGTTGTAAAAATGGTCAGAGAAAATGTACGCAAAGTACGGCGGCGCTAAGCGCCGCTGTTTTTTTATATCTGCAAAGAACCTGAGGGAGTATCCACCCCCGTCAATGTGCGTGTTAAACGTGCTCCGCGTTGGTTCAAAGCAAAACAATAAAAGTGGTGGCAATCCTCCAAAAACACTAATCTGAAATTGTTGATTGATCTCCCCTTTAACGGATACACATTTATCTGTGTTGTATTTGATAAACTCCAAAGTTATGCTTTGGGGACACCGTAATCCACACCTGGTTAGGTTAGGTTAGGTTAGAGCAGGTCATGCTTTGCCTCCATTGACGACGTTCTCGGTACTTCTCAGGTGCATAGTTTGTATTTAGTGCGTATTAAGTTTACACATTTGAATGTATGTTTTGCCGTTCCTCCCTTGACAGTTCGATACATTCATACATATCTTTTAATCATGTACGACACCCGCAAAAAATTACCTTAGAACTAACGAAAAATCAGCGAGCTCCTAACGTTAACGCGCATGAAAATCGCAGACAGCACACACACGAGCACGGAATGGAATTGGCTCATTATCTCCTAGAAATCGAGTGCAATGGCCCGTTATGGAGTTAGTGGAATTAGCTGGCGCTGGCCTGGTGTGCATTTCCACTCAGAAAATGTTCCTTGTGGACGGACGATCTGAACTTGTGGCTCCCGTAAACACCTGACGGGACCGAACAGATGGCTAAAAGATTGAAGTTTTCGGAAGGGGTATAAAGTGGATAGGCCTTCTTTCATAAAGTTGGGCCGAAAATTGGAATGCTGCGTGTGTTTGTTCAGAGCGGAATAAGGGATGATCGGTAAAGTGAGAATATCTGCACCCATTTATCTTACCTCTACACCGAAATATTGGAAGGGCTACCATGAGCTTCCCTTAGAAGCTGGGCTTCCAACGGGAAGATGGGCTTCCAGGTGGTAAATCTTGACATCCTTGTAACGGAGCTTATTTGCTTCCGATCCTTCCATAGTTTGTTTGAAACACTGAACTCATTTGATAGGATGCAGGTGGCAATCGCCTGTCATGGGCGCCACCTTCTGGTTCTCTGTGTGCTACGAACTGTGGTCTGTGTACTACCCTCTGTGGTCTGTGTGCTGTCCTCTGTGGTCTGTGAGCTGCTGAGCTGCTCTGTGTCGTCTGTTTACTACCTCTGTGGTCTGTGGATTACCTTCTGTGGTCATGAGACTGCCCTCTGTGGTCTGTAGACTGCCCTCTGTGGTCCGTGGACTGCCCTCTGTGGTCTGTGGACTGCCCTCTGTGGTCTGTGGACTGCCCTCTGTGGTCTGTGGACTGCCCTCTGTGGTCTGTGGACTGCCCTCTGTGGTTTGTGCACTACCCCCTGTGATCTTTATACTGCCCTCTGTGGTCTGTGGACTGCCCCCTGTGGTCTGTGGACTGCCCTCTGTGGTCTGTGGACTGCCCTCTGTGGTCTGTGCACTGCCCTCTGTGGTCTGTGCACTGCCCTCTGTGGTCTGTCAGCTGCCCTCTGTGGTCTGTGGCCTGCCCTCTGTGGTCTGTGGCCTGCCCTCTGTGGTCTGTCAGCTGCCCTCTGTGGTCTGTGGCCTGCCCTCTGTGGTCTGTGGCCTGCCCTCTGTGGTCTGTGGCCTGGCCTCTGTGGTCTGTGGCCTGGCCTCTGTGGTCTGTGGACGGCGGTGCCTGAGCGGCAGGTGCTGCTGACTTACGGGGCCGTTTGAGCGTCTGGTCGTGAGGTTCCCGCAGCTCCATCTCAGAGACGATCTTGGCGGCGTGGTAGGCGCCGCCGTTGGCGCTGCGGGTACTCCGGGTGCTGCGGGTGCTGCGGGTGCTGCGGAGGGAGCTGGAGCGGGAGACAGTCCGCCACGTCTGCAACAGAGCCACCCAGCCGTGGTTACTGACAGTGGCGGGGACAATTTGGACCCGTTCAGTCGGCGCCAAACGGTTAGTGATGCATTTCTCATTTCAGGGGACGTGCAGTTCGCCCTCTGCCCTTATCGGTAGTGCTGCCCGACTGATCACTGCCCAGAAGCTGTTTAAACGTCTCAAATTAAAGCATCGCATAACCGAAGGTTATCTAAGGTCAGCGGCCTTCCTTGGACTCTTCACAAGATATATATGGCAAAACATGGCATTTGGCAGTTCATAGGTCAGCACAGTATTATCCAACGCCTGGTCAAGACAAGTTTATGAGAGTGACGGTATTACCAGGGGTGTGGATATATATCTCTTGGGGGGTGCCCGGGCGAACCTAATGAAATGTTGAGTTAGTGTGAAAATTTCCTTTAGATTTAATTGTTTATCATTTTCTGGAATTTAAACTGGTTAATTTGCTTCAGCAGGTCTGCGTCAGGGCCAAAGCAAAACTTACATCTTGCTATCTGTTTTTGCGCGATAGTTATAGGCATTATTTCAAAATTGGGCACCCCCAATAATTTTCGGAAATCCACGCCCCTGGGTATTACTATTTCTTATCAGAAAACTTTAAACACCAGAAGAAAAATGGTCAGAGAGCCTACAGGTATGTCCATTTACCTGACCTGTACATTCCTCGCTTCAAGTCGGTTAAAGGGACCTACGTTTCCAAATTAGCTAAGCCGACTAGCTTTCGGGAGGCTAGCTTTCTGTCAGTTATGGTTAGAGGGCGGCGGCTGAGCGCCGGGTCTCTGTCAGCTGGGCTCCGGCTGGTCTTATCCCCTGCCGGGCAGCTGTGAAAGACGCTGCTTGTTTTCTTCAATCTCTCACACCCTGCCGTAATCACTGTCTTGCGTTTAAACTATGGCATTTGCATAACTACATTGCAAATGCCATTAGCATCGTGATGAGGCGGGGTCTGCCTGGAAACGCCGACTAATTTCGCTGCTGGGGCTTGGCCTGCCGCTGGTTGAAAGACAATTTATGAATAGAAAATTATGAATCAAAATGACAGTTCGCTAACAACTGAGGTATGAACACATCGGGTTTTTTTTTACTAAACCCAATGAAGAAGGCAGCATCGGGAGCAAGAAGGCTATCACCTTGGCAGTGAATAAAATCACAGTCATTCGATCAGTATTGAAATGCCCGATTTTCTACTTTAACACGTGGAGTTAAAAACGGTCAACGTCAACGCACAGTAGAGGGGCTCCTAAAGAGTGCTCGCCCTGAGTCCTCCAAAACCCAAGGGGTTTAGGAAGACGCACGTTTAGGGTATTGTGGGCGTTACGATGGTCTACATTTTCCATTATCCTTTAACCTAGGACAATATTAAAGTCAAACAAAAGTCGCATCTGAGCCGCGCTGAGACCCTTTGGGTCATGTTGTAGAAAAAATCACCAATACACTGAAAAAACGAAAAGAATTACAAACAAATCACAAATACACTGAGGGAGGACTACGGTCAACAAGAAACGTCCCATCACAGGTTGTCCGAGATTTTAGAGTCACAGTCATTCAAGGTAGTTGACTCATGACATCACAATATGATATATTCCCCATAACGTACGCTGCTACTAGCACTGTAGTAGTCGCTGGACTGGAAATAAGGTTTAGACCTCCCTTGACCTTGGGGTTTGACCTCATAATTAACACCGATCAACCTTAAGTATGACGTCATAACATAAAACACGTCATACTATGTAGGTATCGCTATTTGAGCGGAAACACCGGGTCAATGACCGTGAAGATCGTGGCATGACCTTCGCCTGTGGCCTTTGATCATTGAATTGTATGCGAGGCGAGGTATCTAATCTTGATTATATGACGTCATGACATCAGCACTCTGTTTAAAATGCAGAGGAATTGATGCGAACGAGCGATTGCAGTGATCACAAGATAAAAAATATAGGTCTGACTTTGAAAGTCTATCAGCCAACGAAATTTGACCGATGTTAACATTGCTTACACCAGCAGACGACGTCGGCTGCATTGTATACATTGAATGTGAATCTACTGCTGAGTAGCAGCGACACAGCGGCTCGGGGAGGGGCAGTGTTAAGCCGGCTGCCTGTGGGCCTACCGGGCGGCGGTGGAGACGAAGGCTCCCGAGCGGGAGGATGGCCTCGATGGGGTACACGCCCTATATGAAACATGTCCGCTTTAAATACATGCAGACGGTGAGTTCCGAGACACAGGAAATACAAAGCTTTCCACTATGTACCCCATTTGGGGCCTCAGTTCAAACCCCATTATAAAGGTGCTGCTCTTCCTTCACACGCCGAGCTTACACGGACACAAGTGTGATGGAAGGCTCTTCACTGTTCCGGTTCTTGACGCGCCGAGCTTACACGGACGCAAGTGTGATGGAAGGCTCTTCACTGTTCCATTTCTCCATTCTCAAAAATTTCCGGAGTTGTTGGATTTCTGCGTCAAATATCATCATCTACCGTAATAACTTTTATTTTCCATTTATCTTAGTTTTTCCTATTTTCCCATATAAGGGGCTAGATTACCTCCCTCTCTCCCACTGTATATAAAACGCCTGCAAATATTTCTCAACCATTGAAGCTTTGGAAAATCGCTGTTCAGAGGGTGTTGCACACAAACACAGCAAACACCTGCGGAAACGGCCACCCCTGGTTTGCATTGTGACGGTCTAGCTTGACCTTTTGATGCATCCAATCGAATTGATACAGCTACCTGAGGGTTTCAATTTCATTTACCTGCGTTAATTACTCGCATAGTAATAAGCACGCCAAACATATCAGATCTGGCTGGGCTGGGTTGGGCTGGGTTTGTAAATTTGTCTTTTAACTTAGATGTAGACATCGCGGACGCTTCGCGTGCGGTCTTCTGTAATCACTAAAAACTCGCAAACGAAATAGAGAATAAGCAAACCACGGAATAAAACAATTGATCAGCGAAAAGGTACTTGTGTTCATAATAATAAGCTTAACTGTGTTGTTTTACGATTCCTTATTTTTCACGTCTTCCTCATTTCAATGTTTCTTTTGGTTTGAATTCTCGAAAGTCTGCAAGCCATGACCAGGGCCGAAAGAACGTCAAAGTGGAAACGCGAGCAATGCCACGTTGTTGCCTCAAAATGAGGAAAACATTGGGGCTTTTGTTTTGCCCAATATAGGTATTGCTAGACAGATTCTGTGTAACAGAGATCGACAGCAACATATAGGATTCCTCTCGCCGTCTGTACCTCACAGAAGCTCTTGCCACAAAGCATCTCGTACACCAATAAAAAAGCGCCTTGACGGTTTAGGAAACTGAAATTTCTGAAGTGTAACATTGATGTTAACAAAGATGTCATGCATGACGCAAACAATTAGCTCCTTTTAGATTCCCTTTCGATGACCTGAATGGGAATGTCTGTCTGTCCTTGTGAATGGGTAGGTGTGCCATTTTCAGTAGAATGCCCACCAGCCCCAATTCCTTAAAGGGAATGTGGCACCTTGGTAGAATCCTGGAATTTAGTGTAATTAGGCGTACTTTTAGTAAAAAATAATGAAACCACTCATGATTTCTCTGAAAAATGTACAATAAGCTCAATATTTGGTTTTTAAAAATCCTCTTCTAGAAAAAGAAATAAACATCAGACTGTGGATGATGTCACGATCTGGCAACCACTACCATACTTGAAACGCTTCAAGGGCTTCGATTGGCTGATGCTCATCGTGACGTCAGCATATGTCGTCACACCAGTAGCTCACAACAATGGCCGCCGGCGACGGGGGGCTGAGGGGGAATGGTGTCAGGTAGGTTTTAGCTTTTTTCTACGGAAATATCGAGTTCCAAGACAAATGAAATATGGAGTACCGGGTTTTCCGACCTGCTTTACAACTTGGCTATCTCAGTTAAAATCACGTTGTGAAGGTGTCACATTGCCTTTAAGATATGCCCTGATTCGTGATGCACTACCACTGAGACGTGATGTCTTACCACGTGCCCTGCAGAACTCAGCTCTGGGACAGTGCAAACTCCAACTGGAATGAAATCCACCCTGGCACCCCCTTGCCGTAGTCCAGTCGCCCTGATCCGATGAAAAGGGTGTAAACTGCACCTGCGTTTGAGACACCACAGAGTGCCTGTGTCTGTCTGTCCGACTTTTGCGCGGCCCCCTGCCCCGTCTCCGGCCGTCGCTGTAGGCAGAAGGCCGGTATGTCACCACAACTCGGAGAGCTGGGCTAACACCAGCCGACAGAACAGACGGCCCTGGCTCGGCTCTGTTGACACGGCACGTGCGCGGCGGCGGACGAGCGGCCACCGGAAGCTCGGCACTTCCGGAGCCTCACGCCGGCCCGGCGCCGGTCGTGCCCGCGCCCGCCCGAGCATACCCACCTCGTCAGAGCCGACAACTGTGTTGGCTGTAGATAGACTTCCCTGCTGGGAAAGCCGAGTCGGACGGGTGGTACTGAGTCTCGGTGTAATTACCCACACATGCTCTGCTGGCAGGGCTGGCAAGGCGGTTCTCTACCGCCGAATTGGCTTAAGTTGATGTTTGAGCCTGATATATCCTCCCAGTGTTCTTTTCTAACATGGGTGTGATTCTTTTAATGATTGGCGGCGCCCAAATTTGAGATAAAGTGTGTCTGCCTACTTTCTCACTGGCTGTTGACCTATATAAAACCAATTTAAATTCATCCAAATGAAAAACGGGAACATTCAGCGGATACCTTTGCATTACTTCACGTTTTATTGGGGTGCCCGGGCACTGCCAAAGAAGCATCACGTTTCCATAGGGGTGGCAGCCTTCCAAATTCACACCCTTTTTTCTAGGTCTAATAGGGATTTGTTTATCTACAGAGAAGTTGCAGCCCAATATTAGTGGGCTAGATACGTTTGGTGATGCGATAAATGGCAAAAGCAGATTCCGGCGTAGGAGTCGACTGTGCCGATGCCCATATCGACTCCAGGCAACTTCTGCTAAAAGTTTAACAAACCCAAGCTCCTCGCGAATTTCACAGTGTTAAACAAAGCTGGCTCTTTAAACAACAAATTAAGCTTTAAAGTAACACTTTTTTACTTTCTCGCCCGTAGTCGCATTCCTTTTCTCGAACGGCTGTAACGTCTGATGGCCCCGAAAATGGTTTTCTGTTTACTTTCAGCCAATTTGAGACTTTCAGCTTTTAACAATCTTCGGTTTTCTGCGGCCTTTTATTTCGAACTCATCCTTGCTTGGATTCACTTAAGTCTACGGAGCAGCAAATTTAACTTGCAAGTGATATCCTGATCGTGTTTATTACCTCCGAGAGCTCTGGCACAGGATGGGGCACTCTCCACCAGCTCAATGGTGTCATTATTTCCCATTTTCAGTATAATGGGCGAGATGGGGTGTTAGCGGTGTTTTATAATGTGTTCTGGGAAGCTGCCTGAGCGCGCCACCCCCGTCTTCCGTTCCTCGGGTCAACAGCACTCTTACATATCACTTCGGGTCGAGGCCCACGCCTCGAGTCAGACCTGTGCAGCGGTATGGCATTAAGAGTATCTCTGTGATAAGGTTCACTGGAATTCCCAACTTCTCTAGCGAGCAGGGAGTATATACCTTCGCCTACCAACGACTAGATGTCCCAGTGCAGGAGTATGCAGCGAACAGGGAGTGTACACCTTCGCCTACCAGCGAATAGATGTCCCAGTGCAGGAGTATATAGCGAGCAGGGAGTGTATACCTTCGCCTACCAGCGACAAGACGTCCCAGTGCAGGAGTATATAGCGAGCAGGGAGTGTATACCTTCGCCTACCAGCGACAAGACGTCCCAGTGCAGGAGTATAGAGCGAGCAGGGAGTATATACCTTCGCCTACCAGCGACAAGACGTCCCAGTGCAGGAGTATATAGCGAGCAGGGAGTGTATACCTTCGCCTACCAGCGACAAGACGTCCCAGTGCAGGAGTATAGAGCGAGCAGGGAGTATATACCTTCGCCTACCAGCGACTAGATGTCCCAGTGCAGGAGTATGCAGCGAACAGGGAGTGTATACCTTCGCCTACCAGCGAATAGATGTCCCAGTGCAGGAGTATATAGCGAGCAGGGAGTGTATACCTTCGCCTACCAGCGACAAGACGTCCCAGTGCAGGAGTATATAGCGAGCAGGGAGTGTATACCTTCGCCTACCAGCGACAAGATGTCCCAGTGCAGGAGTATAGAGCGAGCAGGGAGTATATACCTTCGCCTACCAGCGACAAGACGTCCCAGTGCAGGATTATAGAGCGAGCAGGGAGTATATACCTTCGCCTACCAGCGACTAGATGTCCCAGTGCAGTAGTATATAGCGAGCAGGGAGTATATACCTTCGCCTACCAGCGACAAGACGTCCCAGTGCAGGAGTATATAGCGAGCAGGGAGTATATACCTTCGCCTACCAGCGACAAGACGTCCCAGTGCAGGATTATAGAGCGAGCAGGGAGTATATACCTTCGCCTACCAGCGACTAGATGTCCCAGTGCAGTAGTATATAGCGAGCAGGGAGTATATACCTTCGCCTACCAGCGACAAGACGTCCCAGTGCAGGAGTATATAGCGAGCAGGGAGTATATACCTTCGCCTACCAGCGACAAGACGTCCCAGTGCAGGAGTATATAGCGAGCAGGAAGTATATACCTTCGCCTACCAGCGACTAGATGTCCCAGTGCAGGAGTATATAGCGAGTAGGGAGTGTATACCTTCGCCTACCAGCGACAAGACGTCCCAGTGCAGGAGTATATAGCGAGCAGGGAGTGTATACCTTCGCCTACCAGCGACAAGACGTCCCAGTGCAGGAGTATATAGCGAGCAGGGTGTGTACACCTTCGCCTACCAGCGACTAGATGTCCCAGTGCAGGAGTATATAGCGAGCAGGGAGTGTATACCTTCGCCTACCAGCGACTAGATGTCCCAGTGCAGGAGTATATAGCGAGCAGGGAGTGTATACCTTTGCCTACCAGCGACAAGACGTCCCAGTGCAGGAGTATATAGCGAGCAGGGAGTGTACACCTTCACCTACCAGCGACTTTATGTCCCAGTGCAGGAGTATATAGCGAGCAGGGAGTGTATACCTTCGCCTACCAGCGACTAGATGTCCCAGTGCAGGAGTATATAGCGAGCAGGGGAGTGTACACCTTCGCCTACCAGCGACTTTATGTCCCAGTGCAGGAGTATATAGCGAGCAGGAGGTGTACACCTTCGCCTACCAGCGACTAGATGTCCCAGTGCAGGAGTATATAGCGAGCAGGGAGTGTACACCTTCGCCTACCAGCGACAAGACGTCCCAGTGCAGGAGTATATAGCGAGCAGGGAGTGTACACCTTCGCCTACCAGCGACAAGACGTCCCAGTGCAGGAGTATATAGCGAGCAGGGGGTGTACACCTTCGCCTACCAGCGACTAGATGTCCCAGTGCAGGAGTATATAGCGAGCAGGGAGTGTATACCTTCGCCTACCAGCGACTAGATGTCCCAGTGCAGGAGTATATAGCGAGCAGGGAGTGTATACCTTCGCCTACCAGCGACAAGACGTCCCAGTGCAGGAGTATATAGCGAGCAGGGAGTGTACACCTTCGCCTACCAGCGACAAGATGTCCCAGTGCAGGAGTATATAGCGAGCAGGGAGTGTACACCTTCGCCTACCAGCGACTATATGTCCCAGTGCAGGAGTATATAGCGAGCAGGGAGTGTACACCTTCGCCTACCAGCGACTAGACGTCCCAGTGCAGGAGTATATAGCGAGCAGGGAGTGTACACCTTCGCCTACCAGCGACAAGACGTCCCAGTGCAGGAGTATATAGCGAGCAGGGGGTGTACACCTTCGCCTACCAGCGACTAGATGTCCCAGTGCAGGAGTATATAGCGAGCAGGAGGTGTACACCTTCGCCTACCAGCGACAAGATGTCCCAGTGCAGGAGTATATAGCGAGCAGGGAGTGTACACCTTCGCCTACCAGCGACTAGACGTCCCAGTGCAGGAGTATATAGCGAGCAGGGAGTGTACACCTTCGCCTACCAGCGACAAGACGTCCCAGTGCAGGAGTATATAGCGAGCAGGGAGTATATACCTTCGCCTACCAGCGACTAGATGTCCCAGTGCAGGAGTATATAGCGAGCAGGAGGTGTACACCTTCGCCTACCAGCGACAAGACGTCCCAGTGCAGGAGTATATAGCGAGCAGGAGGTGTACACCTTCGCCTACCAGCGACTAGATGTCCCAGTGCAGAAGGCCAGCCTCATCCTTTTTGTCTCACCACCGCAAATGCGTGACATTTAAGGGTAAATGTTGCTAGAAATGAGTGCTACCAATGACTGGCATTTGGACTCGCAAAATCAGAAAGCGTCAGAAGTGTTGCATTCTTCCACACAAAAATTGTATCATTCATCATAAGGTAATCGGAAAAAATATAGAACTGGGAAATTTCCTTTCAGAAGAAATGTTTTCTTGCCCTAATCCATGTTTTCATTCAATAATTTTATGGCACTGAAAGGATCTCGAGATGGTTATTTTAAGCATTATACTATGTACACGAAATCACAGTCAGAACGTGTGTCCCTCTCCATGAGATAAGCTTAGCACAATTTTCCCGTTTTTTACAAGAAGTAAAATATTGAGCTAAAGAAGACCACATTGCTAGATTATTATGAATAGTTTTACAACACAATTAGACTTTAAGAGTAAATCATTACAAGTTGAAGAATTGAAAGTTAATGGGTAATATTAATTCAATAATATATTATTTGTCTTGCCCCCTGGAATCCTGAACGTAAAATTGAGCAAATTTAGCTTTTGCTCAATTTGCTCAATTTTACATATATAATTTTAGGAGTCAGACCAAATGCATACGATCAATTTACAATCATGCTCCTGGGGAGACAGGCAAAATGCTTATGATCAACACCCGCCCCGGTGGGCGTCCGAGCCACCTTCGCCCTGGTGGGAGGGGTGTTCAAAGACCCCTTCGAACTCAGCTCCTATGCGGGATGGTGAAAAAACGTGAACGCTGTTGGATAGCTCATACAAATTCATGAAGAAGCTGCATTTATCACTTTTTGGGTCATGTCAATATAGAAGGTCATGACATGTCAAGGAAGGTGGCATGTTAGAAAAGAGTTTCTGGGCTCTAGTGTCTGACAGAGGGAAGTTAGAATCATTTTTAGGTATCATTCCCTCCCTCATGTTTGTTTCCTCTGCGAATTGAAAGATGCATAATATTACTATAATAGGTCAAAACATGAAAATGACCTGACGTAAGGTCTGGTCAAGGTCGCTATCCAACCCAGCATAGTCAATATGCATATCAATCGACTCTCAATAGGAATCCAAACGTAACGGTATCAAAATAAAGGTTTATCATAATTTCCTGCAAAGTTATTGACCCAGTCTGAAACCTGCTTAAGTAGCCCCAGATAACCTCTGAAGGGTTACAGGTCAAAAACTGCAGCATGAACCTGGAACACGGCCCATGATATTACTCCGGTCTGCGACCTGGGCTAACGCCCCACCGGCACAGGAGAGCCGCATGACAATGTGCTGAAAACAAACCATATTTCGTTCTTAATGTATCTCTTCATAAGCCTGCAAGTCAGGTTTATCATTCTTTTCTTTGAAATAACCAATAAAGAGTACTTGGTCACCCCCGGATTCGCACCGGACCTACCTGATCAAGAGACAGTGCCTCTAACTACTAGACCACCGTGCCACACTACTCACCCTCCCACTAGCTGAACAGCTGTGACCCGTCAGGAGGTCACTGGCTGGTACAACTCCGCCGAATATGCCGGGCCGCTGGCGCCGGGTGCTGTGCTTGTCCCGAAAAAGGCACGATATAAAGGTGCTTCTAGAAGACGAGCCAAGCATTCTTTTGGGCTGAAATTACTTGTATCATCGAGCTAGGATCCTAAGCTAGCTTCATGCCAAATTTCGTCCACTTCCATCCATTTTAAGGACTTGAAACCATGGTGAGAAGCAAAGGTGGTTCGATAAATTTGGCATCTTGTAATACATTTTGAACTAATTACTCGAAAGCCATTAGAGATAGGTAGGTAGTATAATTGAGCGAAATGACCGCAAGTAACTTTCCTATTCAGCCATGTCAGTTCTGAGTTTGTGAGTGACATGAGCTTGGAACCAGGAAGATGCAAATAAAAAGTTTTTTTGACTCAATTTCTATTTATGCCTATAAAACAAAGAATTTCACATTCAAAATTTCCATCTCCAAATATTGTCAGGCGGAAGCAATGTTCTTTCATTATTTGAAATGAAAACTCAAATCGGTCAACTAGGTTGTGAGATATTAACGTTGAAATGAAATGAACCAAAATTCAGTTTTCCGGAAGAACTGTAAAAATTAGGTCAAAATTTTACGTTTTGCACTCAAAACTATGCCTAAGCACTACAAAATTTGCCTAGCTAGCCCTAGGTAACTGCCTTTTAGCTAACTGAGGCCTGTCTTCTGAAATTTCGAGCGCACAAGTCGGCCATCAACTTTTAGCAGGTTTTTTGCGCGCGTGAGAAATGCCGCGTTTTCGCGCAATAAATATTGTCAGATCAGCTCAATTTTTCCCCCTAGCTGGCCCTTGTTTTCCATTGAAAAGGACATAAATTTCAAGCTCGTAGCTTAAAAAGTAAAAATTAGAAAAATATAAAACAGAAGACGTTTGACCCAAAATTTCTCAAAAACTATTTTGGATTTCAACTCGGGGCTTCAGTTTGGGTGTCTGGAGCAGAAGGGCTATCACCCTACAAAATTCCAGAGCTCTGACATCAATTCTCAGGACTGACAGACGCCAACAACAACTCCGGTCTGCGACCTGGGCTAACGCCCCACCGGCGCAGGAGAGCCGCATGACAATGTGCTGAAAGTAAACCATATTTCGTTCTTAATGCATCTATTCATAAGCCTGCAAGTCAGTTTTATCATTCTTTTCTTTAAAGTAACCAATAAAGAGTACGTGCTCACCCCCGGATTCGAACCGGACCTACCTGATCAACAAACAGGGCCTCTAACCACAAGACCACCGTGCCACGCTGCGCACCCTCCCACTAGCTGAACACCTGTGACCCGTTAGGAGGTCACTGGCTGGTACAACTCCGCCGAATATGCCGGGCCGCTGGCGCCGGGTGCTGTGCTTGTCCCGAAAAGGCACGATATAAAGGTGCTTCTAGAAGACGAACCAAGCATTCTTTTGGGCTGAAATTACTTGTATCATCGAGCTAGGATCCTAAGCTAGCTTCATGCCAAATTTCGTCCACTTCCATCCATTTTAAAGACTTGAAACCATGGTGAGAAGCAAACGTGGTCCGAGAAATTTAGCATCTTGTAATACATTTTTGACTAATTACTCGAAAGCCCTTAGAGATAGGTGGGTAGTATAAGTGAGCGAAATGACGGCAAGTAACTTTCCTATTCAGCCATGTCAGTTCTGAGTTTGTGAGTGACATGAGCTTGGAACCAGGAAGATGCAAATAAAAAGTTTGTTTACTCAATTTCTATTTATGCCTATAAAACAAAGAATTTTACATTCACAATTTCCATCTTCAAATATTATCAGGTGGAAGCAATGCTCTTTCATTATTTGAAACGAAAACTCAAATCGGTCAATTCGATTGTGAGGTATTAACGTTGAAGTGAAATGAACCAAAATTCAGTCTTCCGGAAGAACTGTAAAAAGTAGGTCAAAATTTTACGTTTTGCACTCAACACTATGCCTAAGCACAACAAAATTGGCCTAGCTACCCCTAGGTAACTGCCTTTCAGCTAACTGAGGCGTGCCTTCTGACATTTCGAACGCACAAGTCGGCTATCAACTTTTAGCAGGTTTTTTGCTGACGTGAGAAATACGCGTTTTCACGCAATAAACATTGTCGGATCAGCTCAATTTTTTCCCCTAGCTGGCCCTTGTTATCTTTTGAAAAGGACATAAAATTCAAGTTCGTAGCTTAAGAAGAAAAAATTAGAAAAGTATAAAACAGAAAAAGTTTGAGCCAAAATTTCTCAAAAACTATTTTGGATTTCGACTCGGGGCTTCAGTTTGGGTGTCTGGAGCAGAAGGGCTATCACCCTACAAAATTCCAGAGCTCTGACATCAATTCTCAGGCGGGACAGACAACAACAGACAGACAGACCACGACGAGACCGGTAAAGCGGCCAGAATAGAGCCTCTTGAGAAATCTCAATGCGCTTCGCTCCATGGATTTCGTCATGCGGCTCTGACAGACCACGACGAGACCGGTAAAGCAGCCAGAATAGAGCCTCTTGAGAAATCTCAATGCGCTTCGCTCCATGGATTTCGTCATGCGGCTCTGACAGACAGACAGACAGACAGACCACGACGAGACCGGTAAAGCGGCCAGAATAGAGCCTCTTGAGAAACCTCAATGCGCTATGCTCCATGGATTTCGTCATGCGGCTCTGACAACAACAGACCACGACGAGACCCGTCTGAGCGGCCAGAATAGAGCCGCTTGAGAAATCTCAATGCGCTTCGCCCCATGGATTTCGTCATGCGGCTCTGACAACAGACCACGACGAGACCCGTCTGAGCGGCCAGAATAGAGCCGCTTGAGAAATCTCAATGCGCATCGCTCCATGGATTTCGTCATGCGGCTCTGACAACAGACCACGACGAGACCCGTCTGAGCGGCCAGAATAGAGCCGCTTGAGAAATCTCAATGCGCTTCGCTCCATGGATTTCGTCATGCGGCTCTGACAGACCACGGCGAGACCCGTCTGAGCGGCCAGAATAGAGCCGCTTGAGAAATCTCAATGCGCTTCGCTCCATGGATTTCGTCATGCGGCTCTGACTATTCCGAGAATGTAAAGGTATTCCCAGCTGTATCTACACAAATACAGCCCAATTCCTGTTTTCCTATGCATTTCCAATGGAGAGGTTATGATCCGTACCTGACCCTAGGTCATCGATATGAAAAATCCCGGAATATATTTATAGCACTCGGAAGGCCCATTATGTGGTATAAGTTTCAATCCAATATATTCACCAATTTCTTACTAATGTTACTTAAAACGTTTATGGAGGTGAGGTCGCTTGACCTACACTGTTGACGTGACCTGAGATGACCCAACCTTAAATGTTTGGTGAAAGTTGCGGAATTGATCAAGGATAAGGCGTGCCAAGTACGGCGACGCAAAGCGCTGCCGTTTTTTCGTGCCACCGAAAAATCCTGAGGTGGTGTTCAAACACCCCCCACCGGGCGAAGGTTAACTTAAAATCATGCCCCCTCGGTGCAGCACTGCAGGATTTACCAACATTGAAACCAGTCATAATATAAATGCCTTTTTCTCGCGGACGCGTTTCATTTTGTTTTTCCTCAGCAAAAGAAATACATATAGGCTAGAAAGGACAATATATGGGCTGGACCGTTCCTCTCTAGCCCAAATATTATCTAGCCCCGATTTACTCCAAATTGGGAAGAAATCAGAAAATTGTGTAACGAGCCATGAAGGCAACATTTAGACCAAACCTGATGGGGTCTGGCTTGTAGGGGAAATCTTACTTTCGACGGAAGGTTCAACACTGGCTGGTCCCATCACATTCTTGCCGGTGGCAACGCTTACTTCAAAGAATAAATTAAAACAGTGGGTTTGTTATCTTTGGTCAATGTTTTATTTCCCCTTCGCAATTAACCTTCGCCCGGGTGGGGGTCTTTTTAGACCCCCCCTGGGATTTTTCCGAAGTGACCGAAAAACGGCGGCGCACAGCGCTGCCAAACTTAGTCTAGCTGTTCATTTATCATGTTTACATCTTTTCCGGAAAATTTTAGCTCAAGGTCATATCAGGTCAGGTCACCAGGCCAGGTGAAGTGACCTTACCTCAAAAAATGCTTAGGACTGCATAACTAAAAGGAGGGATAATCCATCACGTTGAAACTCATACCACTTGTTGGGCCCACCAGGAGCTACAAAATATGTTCCGGGATTTTTATATTGGTGACCTATGGTCATGTGCAAAGCATGACCTCCCCATTGTAAATACATGGGGAAAATCACGAAATGAGCTTTACTCAGTAAGCATGGAAGGAATCAATTTCAAACATCTGTTACGACTTGCACTTGGCCCATTTCTGAAGTTGATGCCCAAAATTTTTACTTGTGACCTTTGAAAGGTCACCTTAGGTCAAATAAGTATTTTTTGGTGTTTTACTCAATAATTTGGAAGAAACAAAGATATAACTTTTATGTTGTCACCAAAGTGTTTGTATAGTCACTGCAAGTCAAATGATATACATCATGACTATACCAGGTCATGTTGGGTCAGACTGTTGACCTGGGTCAGGTCAATTTGTTTTGAAATTTTACCTGGCGTAGCAATATTATATATCATTTGATTTGTATTGACGAGAGGATTGCAATGGTGCATCAACTATGGCTGCATCTTGCTTGGTTTGGAAGTTATTAGCGAAAAAGGAAACGCCCTTATGCATGGGTGGCTATGGACATTCCCAAGAACATTCCCAATATTCAGTGACCTGTAGCTCTTTAGGCTTTGACCGGACCCGATTACCATTGCCACTTTAATGAAAGAGCAACTCAAGAGCTTTCGAATGGTGTTAGAAAAATATTTCTAGCTATCATAGTTTCTGAGATATATGAAGTTTTCTTGGTACACCTCATATTAGCGATTTTGACCCATTTTGACCTCTGGTGACCTTGATATTGACCTGACGAGAAAAATGACTGATGTATTCTCGATATCATTTTTGAAGAACTTTCGATTGCCGTTTTGCGCTTTTTTCTAGCTCTCTTAGTTTTTTAGATCGTGGGGGTCTTTTTGAGCCTCCCCCACCAGGGCGAAAGTGGCTCCTACCCGCCACCGGGGCAAGGGTAAAAATTGGGAAAAGTGAACAATAAACTTGAAAACAGTATTAGACATGCCAAAAGAAGGTCAGGAATGTTGAGTTCTCGGAGGGCTTGCACCTTAACACCTTCCTTCGGCTGAGCTTGATCACTGCAAAGGGCCCCACAGGGGCGCCCCCAGTGGTGTCTGGTGGGCCTTTCGAATGTTGATTTAAGGCACCCAAATGCCACTCGAATTTTGGTCTCGGAGCCCCCAAGAGTTGGGTTTTGGGGTGCCCGTAGGCATTGGTCTCAAGGGCCCCCAAGAGTTGGTCTCCAGGCGTCTCCAAGGGTTGGTCTCGTGGTGCTCCAAGTGTTGGTCTCGGGGTGTCCCCACGATTTGGCCCCGGGGATGGGGTTCTCGGTCGCAAGAGTTTATCTGGGCTTTCCCCCTCCGGTGTTGGTCTAGGGGGCCGCTAAAAGTTGTTATCGGGGGCCCAGGAGTTGGTCTCGGAGTGGGTGTTCTTGGTGACAGCCCAGCGCGGGGCTGTTGGCTGCCCTCCTATCCTGGGAGTGGGTGTCTTGGTGGCAGCCCAGCGTGGAGCTGTTGGCTGCGCTCCTATCCTGGGAGTGGGTGTTCTTGGTGGCAGCCCAGCGTGGAGCTGTTGGCTGCGCTCCTATCCTGGGAGTGGGTGTCTTGGTGGCAGCCCAGCGTGGAGCTGTTGGCTGCGCTCCTATCCTGGGAGTGGGTGTTCTTGGTGGCAGCCCAGCGTGGAGCTGTTGGCTGCGCTCCTATCCTGGGAGTGGGTGTTCTTGGTGGCAGCCCAGCGTGGAGATGTTGGCTGCGCTCCTATCCTGGGAGTGGGTGTTCTTGGTGACAGCCCAGCGTGGAGCTGTTGGCTGCGCTCCTATCCTGGGAGTGGGTGTTCTTGGTGGCAGCCCAGCGTTGAGCTGTTGGCTGCACTCCTATCCTGGGAGTGGGTATTCTAGGTGACAGCCCAGCGCGGGGCTGTTGGCTACCCCGTACCCAGGGCTGTGTTCAAGTGCAAGGATGGACCCAGTAATAGTAACTCAGACCGGTGGCAGGGTGGTTTTTTGTGGCAGGGTGGTTATTTGGACCTGACGATCTCTACTTTTGGCGCCAAGTCTTACTGCGGTGCCGCTGGTACTCGCACATCCTGGGCCGGGAGAAGCGACGTTTGAGGATGGCAGCGGGGACGTTTCAGGGATGTGTTGAGGGTGTTCCAGTGGGAACCGTGGCTCATTTAGGCAGGAGGCAGCTGCCTCCCGCCCCCGCCCCCTCTTACCCCTGGTTCTGCCTTTGCTCGGAAATTTGGGCCCTTTTCCCTGGAGATGCTGCGGTGAATGATACATGTTGCGGCAGGACCAATCAGAGCATTGACATACGATACAGTGCAACGAATCCAGCTATATTCACGGCAAAATGGGACGGACTCGGACGCGGGATTCGACTACCAATAAACACCAGATGCCGAGAGCAATAGTCCGCCCGAAAGTTGGCTCCTATTCTATTCAAACAAGTGAGTTGGAGGTGAAGTTGCAGCAGCTGGCGGGCGACTTTCAGGTTGTTTAATTGGAAACTCTCGGAGAGTCACCCAATCAGCGGCATTGACTGCAGGGGAACTTTCTACTGAGCGCCTCTCCGATGCCATATTTGGTCTCTGTGGCCGCGGTGATGGCGTTGGCATTGGCTTCGAGAGATGTGCGTGCGTAGCAGCCTTACCAGCGGTAGGTAAATTTTAGACCACAGTGTGCCGAAGCACACTTAATCCCTCAACCACCAGATTTTTGTAGGCTGTTCGCTTCAACATTACAACAAATATTACACAACTTTCAGGAACATTGGCGAAGATGGATATCAATATTCTGGAGCAGAGCCATTGGCGGATCCAGGGGTGTAAAGGCGGCACTTGCCCCTTGTCGACTCTCGGTGCCCCTAAAATGGTCACGCCCGCACTCCTGAAAGCTCAATGGTGCCCCCTGAAATATCACCGAAATAAAAATAATATACTCAATGATATCTCCGGATACTTACACCTTTATCACTAACAAGCAAATTACTGTTAGATTGTGATGCCATTATGTTTTATTATTTCTTGTAATTAATTCGATGCATCAATTTATCTCTCTATTATCTATTTACAGATTTCGAATATAAATCGGAGGAACTACATTGCATCGCGTGCGCAGCCTACAGCGGTGCCGGGCGGCGCCACCCGTAGGACTTCCTACAGATCCAACAGCTAATCAATCCGCTCCACCAGGATACATCGAGAAGGCCCTGCGCAGACACACGCTCAGCACCAGCTGCAGTTAACAGCAGGAGTGCAAGATCAGGCAGGAGGCAGCAGAACGGGCTAGCAATGGCAGCTTCCGCTAGAAAGCGCTGCTGCACATTTGAGTACAGAATGAGAGATAAGATAACTCAATGAATGGGAATTATCACCACGTCACTGCATTTTGTGACCAAGAGTCCGATGCATTAAAGGCAGTTGTATTCAATTATATAACATTGTGTTACATAAATATTGATGGCTCCACGCGAAGCAATCCTTTGCTCGAGAATCAGAAGGTGATTGTAGTCACAAGCGGCGGAGTGGGGATGCGAGGCACCGGGGCACGGTGCCCCCTTCACTCAAAACCGCTCAGGAGAACTTTGCCACAAACTTCTTCCATAAGACTTCAGTGGTGTCTCTTTGTTCTATCCGAATACCTCATTGAGTTCTTTGCATTTTGGCGGGAAAGTATAAGAAGCCCCACGTATCTTTCAGATAAGAACCCATTGGGACCGTTCTCAGGCGAGAACCGGCACTCAAATGCATTGTTTTTTAGTTTCTTCGTAAAGAACCCAAAGAAGGGATAGCGGTTTCGAACTACTTCTCGGGAATTGTCTCAGCTGATTGTGCACGTGCGTGACGCTGCGGAGCTGCGTCGCCATGGCAACACAACGACGCGACAGCGGATGGTTCATTTGCATTGGGAAGCTTCTTGAGTTGAGAAGTGGAGCATCTGGCGCCTGTTTTGCTAAGGTAAGTGTGACGGCACTTTGTTAATTGGTAACAACTGTCGTGTGTGGTAACTAAATGTGGCTACTGGCCTATGGGAAATTTGCATCGTTGTACACAGTGGCGGATCTAGCCGGTTGGTTTGGGAGGGGCAAATCAAAGTCGAAAAGCAAAAAAACGTCACGCAGTGAAAAATTGCGCTACAATATGCCTTTTCGGTAGGATTTTGGGAACTGGAGACAAAAAGCAAAAAAAAAACGCCACGGGGTGAAAAATATGGGCTCAAGATAGTTTTTTCCTTATCCAAGCCCCAATATTTACACTGAACTTCACTAATTCTGTTTGAAGTTGAGAGTTGAAGCACCAAAATCTTGCTTACAGGCTATAAAGGAGTCGGGGAAAAAGGAGGTCGATCGCTTTTGGGGGGGGCAAAAACATAGTTTTGCCCCGAGCTTTTTCGTTTGGGGGGGGCAATTGCCTTTTTGCTCCCCCCTGGATCCGCCACTGGTTGTGCAAAACTGTGGTACCACCGACGCTTTGTGGTAGACCTGGCAAAATGGTCGGGTTGGGCCAGCCCTGGAAAAATTTCAAAAACATAGTATTTCTGAAGAACAAAACAAAACGCTTTGCGCTTTGAAGAATGGTCACGGGATCCACCGGCGATGTGCCGTTGGGTTGACTTTACCGTCTTCCTGTCGGAGGCAGGGTTTGGGAAAGGAGGGGGGTTGGTTTTGTCCATCCGCCCATAGGCAGATCTTAAATTGTCAATCAGGGGAGGGACACATGTTCAGGGCGTCATCCAAACCTGGGGGACGCCAATGCCAGGGGCGGAAAAAATATAACCGCTGGGCGCCAAATCCGATCGCGATAGCGTTTATTCCTGCTTCCCGGGAAGGAAGCGACATTTATGGGGGCCCCATTGACCTGTCAGAGAGTTTCATTGATCTTTCATAGGGCATTGATAGTTGATTGGGCGAAGAGGTGCCAAAAGTCTTTAAAAAGTCTCTGTGTCCCATAGATCGGTCTATGCATCTGTCATATTTCTCCGAGATATCTTTAAAATAAAGCTGGTAAAATATGACTTAAGAACCGGTATCTTAATCCTCAAATGGAACAGACCAGTGGCGGATCCAAGAGGGCTCAAGCCCCCCCCTAGAAATGTCCGAGCCCCAATAGTAAACGCATAGCCGGATGCCGTTCGAGGTGCTGGCGGGGCAGACTTCCAGCCCCCAGCCCCCCTATAGTTAGTATGGCAACAGGCCAGGCGAAATGCACTTATAGCTATATACCTAGAATGATTGTGCCGCTTGTTACGGAAGATTCGCATCAAACAAGGGAGAACAAATATGTAAATACCTACAAACCAGTCTGAAAAGTATGACAAAATACCCAAAAGCAGTCTGAAAAGTATGGCAACATGAACAGGCCAGAAAATTTAACCAACAATATATAGAATAGTCACACCACCAGCCATTTAAAATTTGCAACAAAGCGGGAAAGAAAAATGCACTGACCCATATTTTGAAGCAACATGACAATTGCATCATCTATTTAGAGCAATCACAAAACTAGTCACCAAAATCTTGGACTGAACTGGGGAGAAAAATGCACACAGCCCATGAGGGAAACTGGTCAGCGTTCCCAGGAATGGCTACTTTCCCAACAATGGGTGCAATGACCCATATTTGGAAACGCTTGTTCCATAATTGGAAACTCATTTTCTATGGTTGATTCAAATTGGTATTTCAGACAACTTGAAACGAATAAAGGCGTATATTTACCGAATTATTTTAACATGTCAGTTTATCTGAATAAATCTGAATGGGGGCCATAGGCGGATCCGGAGAGGGGGCAAAGGGGCACGTGCCCCCGGTCGACCCTCAACGCCCCCTGAAATGGTTATAGCGCCCCCTGAAAAGTCGATGGCCCCCCTGAAATATCGCTTCCCCCAGGATGCAAAAAGCGGCGCCCACCGATAGGATTTTGCGCCCACCTGATAGGTTGGGCAAAATCAAATGGCAGTGGTGAATCCAGGAGTTCATGGGGGGGGCTAGGAGCTGAAGCCTCTCCCGCCATTGCCTTCGATCAGTATCCGCGTTCAGGGGCGGACGCGAGTTTGGGGGGCAAACCCATGTCTGCCTCTCCTCCTGGGGGAGGGGGGAGGGGGGCTGGGACTTGTCATTCGGGTGCTCGACAGACCTAGTATAAGCTACCTCTCCAAGTACATCATCGCTCTCCTGGGGGAGGGGGATGGAGCGAATATTTTTTTGCTCTACAGACCTAGTGTAAACACATTTTCAAAAAAATTCCGGCGTTTGGGGGGCCAAATGATAGTTTGGCCCCCTTCCAGCACTTTAGGGGGCCATGGCCGGAATGAGCCCTCTCCCTTGCGTCCGCGAATGTCCGCGTTTATTTTTACTACATGTTTTGAACTACATGTTACAAACGTGTTATATGTGTTGAACTGTTTTTTACTACATGTTACATCAACTATGATATCTTGAGGGGGAGCTTGAGACCTTAGGCAACACCTATCAGGTGTGCGCAAAATCCTATTGGTGTGCGCCGATTTTCGCATCCAGGGGGAGCGGTGGAAAGCGACATTTCAGGGTGCGCCATCGACCTTTCAGGGGGCCCCGGGGGGTCAATGGGGGGCCGAAGGTTGATCGGGGGAGGGGCGCCGAGGGTTGATCGGGGGGGACGTGACCCCTTTTGCCTCCCTCGATCTGCCCATGAATGAAGCACCACAGTAAATATCGAGTTGATGCAGTGACGCACCATAAATCTATCAAATTACTACGGAATGGTTCGAACAATTTGGGGGACAAAATCTGCCAGAGCTATACACTTTCTGATACGAAGCAATATGAAACAGCTTAGGAAATGCGAAATTACCACTTTTAAGCACTACTTACTTCGTAAGCAGACGAAAGGCACGGTTTTCCTCTATTTAGTCCGGTAGGTTTGTACATGGTGGGCAGCAACCAAGGGGCAGCAACTGTGTGATACCAGTACCTAAAAATATTTTTGCAGCCTTCAATTTTGAAATTTTGTTTTCTCTCTATCACTTTTCATTGACTTTCCCCGAAAATTATCAAAATAATAATATTTGTCTGGTTGCACAGTTTCAGAGCAATCTTTTCATCGTTCTTGACCGGGGCTGGATCACCAGTACAGACGAATATTTGAGGGAGTGTTCCAAGACAGATTTCCTAATTCAAAGTAGAAACCCCTCTCAAATTTTAAGATGATTAGAAAGTGACCAGGTGGAAAGGATCCCCTTATCTTTTCCAAATTCCTGTTGTGTTTTCTGAAAACATCGTTCCGGGCGTTCCCATCCTTGGGAACGTGCGTTTCCATTTATGGATTAAACGTTTCCAAATATGGGTCAATGTTCCCATTGTTTGGAACGTAGCCATTCTTGGGAACCCGGACCACAGTTTTCCCCACTGAAAGTGTGATACTCTCCATACTAGCTTAAAATTAGGGAAGCTGGTATTCATATTTTTCAGCTCGTGTTGGTTCCTCTATGTTTTGCGGCTTTTCAGTGTCAGCTCCCTTGGCCAGGCCCATTCTGCAAAATATGGTAATTTCAAGGAGTTCTTGTCTGAGTGAGTGCCCCTGAGGCCAGTGAAAGTGGTGCAAATTTTGGAGAAAGCAAAATTGTCACTGGTGAAAAGGGG